>OZ037779.1:48432995-48487995 GCA_964035525.1 Porites cylindrica | reverse complement strand
ACATAATATTTTGAGAGATAAAGCATACAATCCTATACAAATCAGGGAAATTAAGAAAACTACGGGTTAGGTGGAAACCATCTTAACCTGAATACTGCTGGAATTCTGTTCTTTGCTTCATTTTGATCTGCCGACTTGTAAGGAAGTTTTTATCTCTTCCTTCACCAGGCCAATGTTTCCTTCCTGACTGATTCCCAGAAATAGAGGGGAGAAGTCGTTATGTCATGTTTCCAAGGTGGCAAAATTTTTTAAAAAAATGTCACTTTAATAGTGGATTCCGCTGTTTCAACTTCATCGATGTTATTTAATTTCATTTAATTAGTCAAATGTTGGGAAATTTTCTGGGTTGAATCCAACCATATCTAAGTTAAGAAAAGAAAAAGATAATTTTTTTGTTGTGTTCACCTACTCCATAAAGCAGGCGCGTGAGATTAGGAAGGTTCATGTCGTAGTCGTGCAACAACGGCATGGTAATAAGACATCACAATTCACCTCCCCATTCTCTCATCTCTTCTCCCTCCTCCATAATTTAATTTTCATATACTTTAACCAGTGACTATTTGCAGGTTTGACTACCCATTGAAGTGATCCCACCATATTGTTTTATGTCAATACATGTAATTACTGTTATGTTTTTCCATAAGCCTGCATCATGTCCCCCCCCCCCCCCCTTGAGTATACTTCTTTCCTCCCTCTCTTCCTCCGTTGCTTGCTCATTCACTCCTCTACTGTGGCATAAGGTTCTTGCAGAGGCTTACAATACCTGCTTAACTCCTTATCTTGCTTTACTTTAGCCTTGGTTACAATCTTTCCTTTGACAGGATTAAAAAAGCCAGGACCACCCTATAGAAAAAGTGAATGTTTTAATGTACAGTAAAAGTTATAAGGTCAACTTATAGGACCAATTTAAAGGTGTAAAGGGTTTACAAACTATTTTTTACTTTCAAGTTAGCAGCATACATGCTGGATTTTCCAAATTATAGTTAGAATGTTTTGTCACTATTTACTGTTAACACTGTATGTTATGAGATTATAAAAAACTTATCTGCCAACACAGGTGTAAAAGCTTATAATACTTGTGTTATCTAATTCCATTGCAAGCTACAAAGACTTGAAATTTCTGCCTTTGGGTGAGTGTAGGAAAAGGAACATAACATGATATATCTTCGGTGATTATCACATTTATCGGCAAATTAAAAAAAACTTCAATAAAGTAGAAATGCAATCGTAACTTTACTTTAATTCCATTCAGATTCTATCCAATTAAGTAATAGTGCTCTCCCCCGTGCAGCTAAAACTGTAACAGTTATTACTTTATTTCTGTGCAAATCGCCATACCTGGCAAACAAAGGCTATTGATCTTGCCTTACTCTTGCTTTGAAACTTTTCAAGTATAGCTACAATTCTATCTGTTGAAATAATTATGCATTACAAAGAACATTACTTGGCAGTTCTGTCTATTGATCCAATGTAATACAGGTGTTTCACACAGGTGTAATAATGCTCTTAGATATAAACATTATTTTTATAGTTCGGTATCTTACCTAAAACATCTTGTAGTGTTGCTGTTGCAAAATCCTATAAAAATAAACACATTGTTTATGTTCAAAGCAAATTAATCAGCCGATTCACTTTTTACTTCTTCAGTCATCATCATTCCATATGCATGTTTGGGAGGGAAAAAACTCATCCACAAGAAAGAACTTTTTCCTATGTAAATTTATGAAATTATTATTAATTTATATTAACTTTGTAAGATTATTATTGATATATAATTTATTTACTTAACTTACATAAGTTATCTGGAGGATGTCATCTTGGACAATCTTCTCAAGCACATCTGCTCTTGGCACATTTGATGCAATAACCTTGAATAATAACATTTAAAATTTCCTCTCAACAATTTAATTGCCATTTTTATATAACATTACTATTAAAAAGCAACATTACTGACATTACCTGAAAATATCACAAGTCAACTAACAAGTGTGCCCAGTGAGCAAATCAAGTATTGCTGGTTTGCCGTGATGACATGGCAGCGATGTTGGTGGTCAAGAACAAAAGAATTTCTCTCCTCTGGGAACTAAACTCTATTTTTAATAGCATTTTTTCTGTATTGACCCCCAACATGGCCGCCTTGTAATGTGGTTCCAGACAAAGAATTAACAAAATAATGATAGTCAGCTAGTCATTATTGCCCTGTAATTAAATTACAGTGTACGTGTATTTTTAATAATAATTAGAATTAGTTACATGACTTGTACAATAATTTCTAGAAAAGCAGTGGTTGAGTGTAACAACGTAAAATGCTACAAAAAATGTGACTCCATAACTTATACTGTCAAAGCTTACTAGGGATGCTTGCGGCAGAAGGAAGTAGCCTGCAAGAGCAGACAGACTCTCTTTCGGTTCCTATTTTGTCCAAAAAAGACGTCTGCTCTCACAGGCTAAGGAGGAAGTAGTGATTCTCAGTTTTCTTGACACAATAAATATGCATGGTGTAGAATTCGAATTAAATAATTAGTATAGGTAATAGCATGATTTGTAGTGATATTTGGCATAAATACCACAAGTGATATTTCGAAATTGCTATATGTAATTTCACAAGCCGTTAGGCGAGTGAAATTTGAGAGAATTTTGAAATATCACGCGTGGTATTTATGCCAAATATCACGTACAAATCATGCTATTATTTGTTTCTACTACTACCCGCGAAAGGATTGTAATTTCCACATGCAGGCATTTCAAATTAAGCTGAAATACCACTGCTCTAAGCCAATCAAATTGCAGAAATTTCTTATGAAGTGGTATAATTGTGTGAATTAACTAAGTAATAATAACAATAATAATGATGACGATGTCTCATGATGATGATAGAAACAGTGCCAATGTCGACCTACCACTATTCTAGGAGGAACATAGTTGTCTCCCATGGTTGTCATTTCCAACTGAAAATCAAGAAAACACAACGTATATGGAGAATAGCAACTGACATTCACTAGGTTAATGTTAAGATAATATCATCAGATTCTAACAATTCTTTGATGTCATCCTGTTCAAAAAGTGTGCATGTACCTGTTGCTCTGTTTTCCATTTCAAGTCTGTGATATCTTCTTGATACATATCAAAGCTTTCTTTTGTTTTGTCACCTGTAAAATGAGTATAGAAATTGGTTGATGGCAAATTTTGTTTAGTGCGCAAGTCTAAAATAAAAGTAAAAAGCTAAATAAGTTGAAAACCTAAATTTGCCCGCTGTACAATAATTGCACAAAGACAAATTTTTAAGTTTTCAAAACAAAGGCAACACAAGATTTTGTCTCCTTAAGACTCCCTTATGAACGCCCAAAATTAAAAACAAACGATAACTACGCTTTATGCAACATGACCATATCTAGTATTGTTCCACACGGGCCTACAAGCTGTATACTAGGGAGTGCAGGCAAGATCAATTAAAGGTAAAAAACAATGTTCTTGCTCCAACTCTGTGCTTTGCATAAGTTTCATACGATAGAAGGTGGAAACACGCGTGATGAGATTACTAGCCTGTTGCTATTTTTTTCCCCAGACAGAGAGCTTGTTCACAGGCTATGAGATTACAAGTGATAGAGAGTCCACATGCACCTGATCAGATTTCGTTCTTTGCATTCCATTCATTCTTAGTGGAAGTCTAAATGAACGCTGGCCACTTATGTGCAGTGCATGCTAATAGCAACCTGGAGATTAGTTAGATTTATTAGATTTTAGTAGCTACTTATAATAATAACATATCAAAAAGTTTAATTATGGTAAAGTCGGCAGCCTGGATTATTATGTAAAAAAATCTTCACCAATCTTGACATCTGTGTCAATAACAGGTGCAGCAACAGTCGATTCTCTCCAAGGCTTTCTGTATTCTTGTTTTCTTTTTGTGTCCTCTTCATTCTCACTACTATCACCATCATTATCATTTTCCTTTATGGTTTCTGAAGGCTGAGTAAGGTCATCTCTCTTTTCTTTAGTATTCTGGTACTTTCGGTATCTCCTAGAATTAAAGTAATGCTAACAATGTAGTAACGGTTGTAATGTTCAGGTGTAAAATTCAAATGATTTTTAACTCCTAAGAGGAAACATCAATTGTTCCTAACAATAAACACTTAATGACTGGTTCCCTGGGAAACAATTAATTTTGTTTCTCACCGAGGGAAACATTGAGATTTGAGGTAGGGAAACAAAAGTGAATTAAGAAATCATAAGTGCTTTGTTACATGTATGTAGCTGGAAATTTTGAAGCTGAAAATTCATTAATCCTCGTTCTAACAATGGTCATTCGTCAACATTGACGGGTAACAGTGCACTATTACCCTCTGACATCACAGATTTTGCAATGTTGCCTACTCAGGGATTTTGGCGCGAACCAGTTTCATAGTAAGATGTCGTGTGACCTTAAAGTAACCAATGAGAGAGTGTGCTGTATAACAATACCAATGATCACCTAAGAGAAAATGCTTTTTTACCAATTCTCCCGGTTAATTCTTTAAGGAATTATGAAGATCAGAATCTTTTTCCCCCAGATACACCCTGTGCTGAGGCTGATACTCTCCCCCGCTCCTTTCCACAAGGAAGATGAATTGGATTAGATCCCTACTCATTCCCAGCTTCATTTAAGTTGGAATTCTTTGGGCTATGTCCTCAGCTTGCTGCAATTAATCTCATTATGCTTTAGAACTGACACTATTCTAAAAATGCCCTAAATCAATTAAAATGAGAGTAAAATATTACCATATTGTTGAGACACTGTATGTAGAAAAGCAAAATAATACCGTTGAATAATTTTAGCTGACTGTTGCTGCTGTTCAAGACGCTTCCTGGACTGATACCCTCTGATATGTCTGTAACAGAATCAGACTTAATTAAACCAACATCATAATGTTACACTTGTACGTTAACTTTTCTATGTTGTGGGATGAGTGCTATCTTTTCCTTACTGGAATTATGTCTTTAAATGAGAATTTAAGCCAGAATATTAATAACACTAGTGGCCTACAAGAGATTTGATGGCATGATTTTGTTAACAACATATTTTACCTATAAAAAGAATGAATAGGAGCAAAATTTACTGCATTATTGATTAGCCATTTTAACTCCATTTTGCAGTTTAATCATATCTCACTAAAACTAAATTCTGTGACCCAAAAACTTCCCTTCAGGCCTGAGTTGTTCAAAATGTGGATAGTGCTATCCACCAGATAATTAATCTCTATCCAGTTGAGTAACGCAATCGGTTTCCCAAATGCTTATCTCGTGGATAGTGATTTTTCCAGTGGATAGCGCTATCCAACGTTTGAACAACCGCGACCTGATCCCCCCCCCCCCCCACCCAAGCTAAAGAGAGAATAGTTAACTCACAAATGCTACCCACTAAGAGTTGAGTGGACTGGGTTTAATTACGAAGATATGGTGTACCTTTGAATGGTAACAGCTGCTTTTTCTGTCCTTGATTGTGGTGTTATTGGACGGACTCTTGCAAAACTTGTATCAAGTTCACTGTTCTTGTTTGGATCAGGTGTTTTGGGCTTCTGGATAGGGTACATGTCCTTGCTTGATTTGACCTCATGCTGTACACCCCTTGATGATACCACACCCTTACTATGAAGGGCATGTGATGATGTGCCGACAATCCCTTCACCCCAAGATGCCACAGCAATGCTTGGAGTTCTGCTCCGAGCTGTTGCAGGGCTTCCATCATGTGCCGGCTGCTGGACAGGTGTTGCTACAAAATTATGTGAATAAAACACTTATCTCACCGTATATTTAACACATTTACCACATAGTTAATGCAGTTAATAATGGAACAGGGGGGTAGGCTGAGTAAGTCTGCCCGACATTAAAGCTTGATTGTTTTTTAGTAATTTTGTGATTCATTCTATGAATGAACAGTCTCTATTGTTATAGCTTTGAAAGGAAGCCTTTCTTGGCTAAAAGTATCTTAATCTATTGTGTGTCTGTCTACAAATGCTCATCCTACCCCTCCTTTGTTTCATTTGTGCCATAACCCATAGTTGCTAGTTACCTGCCACAGAGTTGTGTCCCTTATTATTACACTATCCTATTTAGGTTGCGTGACTTTTCATGGGGTTTCAAAGAGCAGATGGTGACATTAACCCCAGGTAAAATTGCAAGACAATTGCAAGAAAATTTGAAGCCTATAAATCAATTTGTCATTTAAAAGAAACATTTTGAATGATATAAATGATTAGATTCACAAGAATCCAGTTTGGACACTCCAATTTAAGTCGTTGTTTACGTGATTGTCGCAAACATAAACTGACATATTGGCCTGAAAACCCAGCATTGTCAAACAGGGCTAATCTCTTACACGTCTTACGGAAACACAGTAGGGGATTTTATGCATAGATCTCTTTTCCTAGTACTGTTAAGACTTGCCTATACCTTTCTCCTCTTCTTTTGACTGTTCATCTGTTTTTATGGTTGTAGAAAAAGCATTGACCGCTCTGTCATGAATTTAAAAGAATAAATTAGGTAAAAATTACAAACTGAAATGTTCTGTCTCACTGTGGAAGTTCTTAAATATGTACATAACAGTCTCGCTGTGTGTCACTTTATGGTTTGTAAACATGTAAACTACGTACATGTCAGTACACAATCAAATACGTGTTAAATTAAATAAAACTTACATTGCTTTCTGTTCCACCCTTGTTATTCTTCGAGCTTCTTTTCGATGAGAAACAATGGCACCCATTTTAAACCGTTCAAATCCTCGTGTTTACTTCTCAAAGAAGAGATTAGTCAAGAAACATGCCGTTCAATTGAAAGGAGCAACGAGTTCTGTCATAGAGAAACAGCCGCTTCGTCTTTTCACGGGAACAAACGCATTGCTCATTTAAAAGGAAAGTGTAATCTAAGCGTAAAATACGTGAATGACGTTCTCTATGGACGCACCTTTTCGAAATCTAAATTGTAATTAAAAGTTGGAAGAGTTTTGCAAAAGTCACGTTCTTTACAGCGCGGATTACTTCAGGATAAGATTTACTTGGTCACTAAGCAACCCTTTTGTCCTAACAGATTATAACTTTTGTTCTGCAACAGTGCACAAGTTCGTATGATGTCACGACATCTGTAATTATTGTAACATTAATGATGTGGTAATGAGTATCTGAATTATAATCATGACGAGGGGAACGCAAATGACCAGAAGTCAAAGAGTTGTTCTTTCGAATATCGCCAATTATGAAGGGGCAAAAATGACGCAAAATGTTCGCGTTTGACAGGCTGCAATGTTGCCAGTAAACCAGGCAAATAAGGTCGGAAAACGACTTTAAAAAAAATTTTGTAGAGATTTTTTTTATACACGACTGCAAATGCTTGATAAATTTCACAAAGAGCACAAAGCATAAAGGAGTTAAGTATACAGAAAACCTCTGAAAACGGAAAGCGCACATGAAAAATCTCTGGTCCTAGGGCTACCTCGTCTTCAAAAGCCAGGAAATATTGTTGCACTCGATCGGTGCTAGTGTTCTTACAGGTTTCCTTTCTTTTTAGCAGAGAGATAGAGAGAGAAAAGAAAAAATCACCAAGAAAGAATTTGAGATGAATCATTTATTCAAAGTCCTCGAGTAGTCTTACTGTTGTTTTAGGAAATAAATATCTCACAGATAATATGACCCTGCCCGATGAGTTTACTAAAACACACGGACCTAACTTTTCTGATAAATTTAATAACACTGTTCTGAAATCAAAGTTTTAAAACCTCGCCAAGATCTTAAAGTGATGGAAGTTTGATAGTAGAAGAATTAAAGAAGTTGTTTAATCTTAATAATTATATTACATTAAATTGTATCGATGAGCGCATTTAGAATATCTGGCGAGCAAATTCTGTACACGCGAAACTCGAATTTTTGAGTGCCTCCACTTTGTATTATTTTAAATACGTGATCCAGAGTTTGCTTGTTGAACGAAAATCACGTTTTTCATTATGGCTTTGGTTTAAAAAAAAAAAGAAATTTAACTGATATATGTTTGTGTTCCAACAAACAACAAGCATTTTTTTTCTGGTTAAAACAAGGCCTTTCCTGCACTTCTAATCTTCATTTTTTCAAAATTTATGCTTAAATCAACTTTTGACGATGTTCGCAAAACCATTTTCTACACAATGCAGATATTACGAAAAAAGTCAATATAGTAATTTCTGCAACTTGATGATATTTATTCTTCGATCATATCCTCGAGTCATCTGGGGACATGATTACGTTGCCTTCGGAAACAGTCGGCGTTTCTTATCGTTGACCTTAACTTCAACCAATACTTGAGTTGAAACAAAATTTCCCAGCTGAAAAATGCCTTATTTAATGGCCGCGAACACATATCTGTTATCCTGCTAATGCTGTCGTAGCTTGGCGCTGCCAAGGAGAAAATCCAGTACTCTGTCCATGACAAAGACTGTTACAAAATCGGCTAATAGAACTTGCATGAATATTTCACGGAACTAGAACGAAATGAAAGCAAAACGAGTTAGTTCTCAAATATTTATTGATAAATCGAAACCTCTTAGCAGATTAACACAACCAATGTCACCAGTGAAAGAAGTCACAGACCTGTTACAGCCCGACTCAAGAATAAAATTATGTGAAAGTTAATGGGCCGCGTGAGACAGTTTGTAGACTTTCAAAAAGTCCTTCGTACGATTTAATATGGCGCGGGACGCAAATGGAAACCCTTCAAGCGCGACAAGACGACCTCTCACGACTTTGCCGCTCGCTCGGCCGCTTCGCGGCCTAAAGAGCTCGCCCTAGGAAACGCGTGAGGTCAACTTGTAGCAAGTTTAGACAGTTTGTTTCTCGCTTTCTTTACTCGCTTTTTTAAATTCCCCTTCCTGCTGCGACAAATTATCTTAAAGAGAAGCGGCAAATCACAATAAAAAAACGTACTTTTGAAGAATACGATTTTAAAAAAAAGCCCTCAAAATAAAATTCACTTGGCCTTACAGATAAATTTGTTTAGTCACTACGCATGCGTGTAGGTAAAGGTATTACCTTTGGGGGAAATGTGACGATTTCAAACTGTTGGTTGATTTCAGGAACAGAACCTGTCACCATACAAACAACAAATCCACCAGAGGCTAGCAAGCTGTACAACAGCGCCTTGTTATCCAGCAGACTCTCCATAAAAGGGTGACCCTGTGCACAAATCACTGTAGAATTACTTAGTGGTAATCACATGTAAATGGGTGGTCCTGTGGTACAAAACCAAATCCAGTTCCCCCAGTGTTCACTGACCGCGACTTGTCTCTTACTCTTTTTTTGAGCCAATAGATAGAGGGCATGCGCATGGGGCGAGTGGCGAAGCAGCGACGAACGAGGGCGCAAGGCTGTTGATTTGCATAATTTTAATTTTCGCCCGCCGTTCGAGGCTCTGAGCAAAGAAGGGCATTTCTTGGTGCTGCGGAAACAGTTGGGATCATTATGCGTTTCTAGGAAACTGCCCACATACCCCTACCCTAAGCCAACATTTTGCCCTAAGTGAGAAGTAAGTATTGATGTTGGCTTAGGGGAGGGATAGGTGGGCTGTGGTTACTGTTCAGTGTCTTTCCAAAATTTTTCTATTTCGAGCACGCCTGGAAGCATATTCATGAGGCCAGCGCCGAGCATGGGAAACCAGTGCCAACAAGAAGGTTTTGATTGGTGAGAAATTGGGCGCAATTTTGCAGTCCAGCAGATAACGGAGCACTGCAAAACCGAAGCAATCAAGAAATTTACAACCGATAAACGCTTAACATTTGGTTTCTTACCTTGTAGTTAATAGCAAAGGTTGCTAGTTGCATGGCAATAGATACAATGTAAACAGTACTGTTAACAATGGTGGGCTGAAACTTAGCTTCTAAGTCTACATGTTGGGCTTCCCTGCAACAGAAACACCGAAAATAACTAAAACAAATAAGAGCGATAGGAAATTACCATAAAAATCATATTTCTGAAGCTGTACACGTCATTTTTGTTATAGGTTTTCTTTTTCCAAAAGTTATATCCAGTAACTCCGCATAGTTACAAGTTTCAGTTAGGCCATGTTTCTACATTGCTTGGCAAGGACGTGTGATACATGTACTTACAAGTAAGGAGTGGTGGCGGGGGTGGTGGCGGGTGTGGGAGCGGGGGGGAGAGGGGGGAGACTAATACATTCACTTTGAATAACATCAAATTTATCTGAAAGAAGGCACATGCCCTTCGCTGTTTGGTTATCACCTAAAGGCAAATAGACGAAAGTAAGTGGTTTTCGGCTACGAACGCTTTCGACACCACATTAACATGCCGCTGTCTAACTTGTGTGCTCTTAATCGACTTCAAAAGCTAATTAATAATTCATAAAGGAAAAACAAAAGAAATTAATGTTTTATGAGTGTCTTTATATCTTATAAAGACACGGCTAAACTTTCAACGTCCAATTTTTTTTTCACCAAAATAACCCCAAATCTAAATATTAGTGCAAGAACGAGTTGATCTATGTCAGAGATTTTGAAGCCGTTCAAAAAACTACCAGTCGTGTTTTATCAGGTTTAAAAACTCGAGGCGTAAAGCGGGTTTTTTGTTGTTTCAAAACTTGCCTATAGATGTATTCCAGGTGAGGGCTTTAGTATTTGCAAAGCTTGTACTTACATCCCAGGCGTCAGTCGTTTTGCTTGCCGCACCATATAAATCAGTGCCCAGAAATGAACAGCAAACTGACAAAGGACGGTTATTATCGTATACAAGTTAAATATATTCGGTAGTGGACGACGCTTGGATAGATTCGTCAGAGGCTGGAAAAGGAAACACAACCAAATCGCAAATGTTAACTGTGGTCTTAGGACAAAAGGATCTTCCTTGAAGTCCTCGCTGATCTTTTGCAACATTTTTTCCTTCATTTTGAGGTTCCAATAAATGAAATTCATATAATTCTGGGTGTATTACGAGCCAATTTAATAAGCAGCTTCCAGTTGGCTTGCAAGCTCAATTGGTTAGAGCGCTGCAACGGTATCCCAGAGATCAGAATGCGAATCCCGGCAAGCCTGAGTTTCCGCTTTAACGGCAATATCATTTCTACATTTATAGTTTTCTCTACATTCAGTCTAACCTTCTGCAGATAATCTTGCAATGACTTTTGACACCACACCCAGGTATCAGCCATGAGAGCCACCTTAACACTTCATCGCTTCTGTAGCATTTTCATATCGTGTCATCGTTAGTCTTTCGTTTCTTTGCGAGCACAGGCTGCAATTTTGGCAATGTATACTGGTGTGCAAAAGTACATTTCGCGGAAAAGTGCATGGCCTGTGCTTGCGGTATAGTCTTACCTTGGACCTTGATATGAACAAAAAGCAGCCAGCTAAAAGAATGCCTTGAAGCGTTGCTTGACTGTAAAAGAAGTACATCTAATTACACTCAAAATTTGAGCAAATCTTTCTCACTATCAGATACGGTGTTATCTCTGCATTCGATCTCGCGCCAGATCTGCATATACTGTTTAATTCTAGCCGTTTTCCTTGGCCAACTTTCTCCCTCTCCACGGTTAACATATCTAACTGTCTTTAACTTAACGACAAGACGAAAGAATGGGAGTTTCCTTTCCAATTGTCTCGTTAAAGGGACAAATCTTACGTTAAGAAATCTGTCTACTGGCACGAACGATATGACTTACTGATCCGCCTTACTAACTAGCACGCTAATGTTAAAGTTAAGTGGGAAAATAACAAGGAAGATATAATTTTAACTAACCCATCACTAAACTTGATTCCATCTAAGTAAAGCACGCTTTGACTGTAGGCAAGCACCAAGGCGTTTAACGCCAAAATCTTGAACATTTGTAGAGTTGTGACCAAGGTACAGCGACCCTGCTTTACGATGTGACAAACTGAAAACAAACAAATCCAAGAATTACATCAGTATGGCCTGTTTCAGGCTCTTAATTAGTCGGAGCCAGCGAAGGTTAAAGCGATCGCGGGGAAAAAGGTTCAGAGGACCTCTGTTTATTTTTAGTTCCTTTCCCGCTTTTCGTTTCGCTCGTCCCGACCACAATTAGTAAAAACCAGATACAACAGCTATTCACGAAATCGTTTGAGCGAGAAGCAATGCATCAAATTTAAGTCTCTTGGTCACTTGCCGATCACGGAGGCCGTGCTGTTCTGCAGGCGACTGTCGTCAGCTTTTAAAGCTGAATGATCGATCTTGAACAGCCCCCAGAGAACATAGGAGGAATTCAAAATATAATCAGTTGAGTTCTGTTAACATACCTGCCATAACAGAGGACAGTTTCGAAGTAAAGGGTGAAGCGATAGACGCATCTCCCAGCCGAACAACTTGAGGTTGATCCATTTCATCCATTTGCTTTAACATCTCTTGGATTTTTTTCTACAAAAACAAATTTGTTGTAAGCCTCTACTAACGATGTTGTAAGGAAAAATAAAGCTGTTTTGCTGAAGCCAGCAAACGCACAAATATTGACAAATATTTTGGCTTGCCCTGAAAACAGACGCTAATGCCTTCGCAACGGACTTCTCGGATAACTGTTTTAAAATTTCCAGGCCCTTCTCACAAGCACGGCATTTGTCTCCCGATATCCAATTTGTATACCCTACCAAAAGCGGGGAAGCGCATGCGCACAAGTCGCGTCAACTGCTCCAGCTTCTGATTGGATGAGATAGTGGCGAGAGAAGTTTTAGTCAACCACCAGGTGAATCAATCGCAAACCGGTTTTGGACAATAGAGGAAAAATACTTTATAACGAAATTTAGCACTGCTGGCAACCAAAAGCACAAAGCAAAACCTGATGGCACCTTTGCACCTCCCTCGTAGTTTTGATTCCGCTGGACTGCATTAGATTCATTCTAACTTTGGCTAAGTTCTATTTAGCGTGGTAAAAAACAATCATATCATCTAACCTGTTGTTCTTGTTTTAAGGAGGAGGCAGTGTCCTCCCCCCGGGCCATAGCGCGCATCTTAGCTGCACGTGAGGATCCTTTACCAGAAGCAGGGGGGATACTTCCCCTGGATACTATTTTGATCGAATCATTCTTACCCTTGTCGTCTGTCTGCTGGCGAAAGAAAAGAAAACCCAGTAACGACAACTGTTCATTCTGGTACAAGATATAATTTCTTGTAGAAGATAAACGGAAAAACCACCTTAAAATTTCGACAACTTAAAGTAGCTCTGAGCACTTCAAACGTATCACTCTTAATAATTTTCATCAAGTTCTTTTATAGCCTGTGACGACAGGCACTTTTGATCACAAATCGACGATAAAAAGTAAAAATCACCAGACTTTCTTTGTAGTTATGAGGACTTAAGTTAATTTCAACAAGTAAATCTATTAATATTTCAAGATCACATGTGCTATCCATTGATCAATATAGCCAGTCAGAAGTTATATTTGTGCAGATAAAACAAACTTTGTGTTGTAAGTAACACTGGCCATGATGACATGGTCAGCAAAAGTGTTACGTAGGTCTCACCGATGTGGAAGATTTTTCATCTTTGGATTTCTGGCTGCTTTTTTTGCTGTTCTCGGGTAGTTTTTCCGGGGCACCGGCAAGCAAAGCAACACCTAGTAATGGGAACGATAGCGTTAAGTTACTTTATAAGACTGAACTGGTCCACAATAAAATGAAGAGCTTAGTCTTATTGCCTTTACAAACTAGAAACATTTTGATTGGTCCACGTAATTATGACGTACCCCTTTAAAGACAAGTGATCAATAAGCAGGCAATAATGATTGGAGTAGGGAATCTGAGATGATTAGATCCAAGGGAAACAGTGAGTTGTGTTTCCCAGGGGCTCAATCTCCCTCCCCACCCTCAGGTAAAACACGGACTGCGAAAAAACTTAGAATCTTGGGGAGACTGGAACATAGTTTTCCCGATGTTTCAGGGTACACGACGTGTGAGTCTAACTCCCTAGGACATGGTTAGAAGCTGATGAGTTTTCATAAAAGGCGTATGGCAAGGTCTCGTCCACTCTGAAAACGCAATTATGTTTGGAGATCAAACAAGTAGTTAGTCAATCAAAGAAAAGGCAATTTATCCAGTAGACAGCCCTTGATACTTTTCCAACAAGCACTTGCTATGTGAAACGCTGCGATGGACCATCCTTTACAGTAAAACTAAGCATATATGAAGTCTTACCACAGTGCGCATGTTTGAGCGCTCCTACGTCATTTGTACCGTCACCGCACATTAATGTGACAAAACCTTTGCTCTTCAGTTTGGTGATTACCAGTTCCTGTTATGAAAACAAAGAACAAGGGCCAGAAAGCCATTTCCAAATTACTTACAAACAGACTTACAAGGTCTAATACTCTAATAGCCAAAACTGTGGAAAAAACTTGAGATATCTACTTTACCTTTTGCTTGGGAGCTACTCGTGCGAAAACCTGAACGTTTTGAATGATGGAGTGAAAAAACTTGGATAATTTCTCAGTCGATTGTAGGTAGGAAAATGCCTGCAAATTAAATAACAGACTTGGCGTCAATAATTATCCTTCAACATTAAATGCCTAAGCAATGGAGAAAAATAAAACCACCCAATATTTTTAGGATGCACTGTTCGCCGCAGTTGCATACAGCAAAACTGTGGGGCGGTGTTCCGAAACGTAAATGAATGGAGAATTTTTCGCTGATACTTTGCTTGTGCTATGGCTGCACACGTCTTCTGATTACTTATATCTTCTAGCTGGAAATTCCTAGCTAGGAACGCAGGACTGAATGTTAGCATAAAGCTTCAGACAAAGAAAAAAATTGGAATAATATAGAGTACAAATGAACCCTTTCAAATTGCAAAACTCGGCCTCCAAAACATGCCAGAAGAATTTGCTGCGCGAAAATTACTACCTGATGATTAAGCGACTGATGGCAAGGCTACGAGTGTTACGGCATTTTCTAACCTTCCTCAAACCACAAAAAGTATTTCCTCTTAAAAAATATCATGAAATGATGATGTGTAGCGAAGCAAAGGAGAAGACAACAGATTTTGAAACTGCATTATAAACAAAGGCATTCAAAATGACGTTTGTTACCTCTCCAGTAACACACAAGTCAAATTTGGAAGTCAGTTCCTTAATACCACCAGCAGGGATGATGGGGAGACTGAATGAGCGATCCACTGGCTGCCAGTGCCACTCGCTTTCCACTGTAAAAAGGAGAATGGGGAAAAGTTATTACTCACAAAATTATAACCATGTTCTTGTTGCTTTGTAGATTAGTCGATGTGAAAATTGGCTTTTTACTACGATAATTCTACGACTGACAGTATCGCACCTATTGATATCTGGCTGGTTTCTTCAGAAAACAAAATTCACGCTTTTGTCTTTAATACAAAATACAACAGAAATTAACATAATTTCTGCAATCACAAGGCGATTTTTTTCGTCTATTTTCCCGCGCTTTCAGCTAGTCTCAAGCTTTTACCGCGCTTACAGATTAATAGTCTCGTGTTTTTCGCGCGCTTGCTGAATGCAGTCCATCAAACTATTTCCCGCGCTTACAGTACTGAGGTCAAATGCTTTCCAGACAGTCACAATTTTTTACCATGCTACAGTCATCAATTACATGTTTACTCCCGCTTGCCATTGCCCTAGCAAAAGATTTTTCAATCTTTTTAACAGGAACTTAAGACAGCTGAGTTATGTCCTAGTACCATTCGCTACCGTTTCTTACTACACTAGTCTACACGTTACAAGTGTTTGTTTTTAAGAGTAGAGAACAAGCGTTCTTTATGCCTTTAGGAATAGTCACAGTATAAAACATTACCGTGATTATTTGTACTTTCAGGAGGTGATAGTACCACAATTTCGCGCCTGGTAAGGCGAAGCTCTCTAGCCACGTGACATGCGGTCAGCGGATTATCTCCCGTAATCATAGTCAACTACGTAAATAAAAAAAAAACTATTAGGAAAAAAAGAAAGAAATACTCTTAAAAATGTGTTTTCATAGCTCCAAAAGGCAAAAATAACAGGCTAACAATTTCCTCTTTGTTACGAGGTTGCTGTTTGAGCGGCATCGATACTTACGTGATGTGATGATTCTTGAATCTGCTTGATAGCTGCTTTAGAATCGCTTTTTAATGGACACGCGATTACTACGAATCCCGCAAACTGCAGATCACACTCACACTCTTCACGCTTCATATCACGGATCTGATAAGGAAAATGAAAATTACGACTATTAACAAAAACTCTATAAAACGACTGAGTACTCTTGACCAATGCTCTACACTAGAACTAATGATCAGTCAATTCTATTAGCGCCCAGTGCCTTATATTTAAATGTGATTAAGAAGAAGGTTTGGAGAAAGACAAGGCTTAAAAGAAGTAAGTGGGCAGGGGAGGATGGGTGGGTGGGGGAAACGCCTTTCTTTGAACCCTGGCCTGCAAATAAGACTTCCTTGCGAAAGCCTGTTTTCCACGATAGTGTGACTTTTTCTTGGTGCCCAGTAAAAATGCCTAATTTGTTTCTTGTCAAGCTTTTGAAATTCCAGTGATAATGGGGCGCTTTAGAGTCGGAGAAGTAGGAAAACCGATGCATGATCTTGAACCCGCAAACGTGCTTTATCATGAGCGCTGCTTCGTCAAAACAGCTCGCAGCTTGAACGGGATACCATATCATCCATATTCATCACAATGAAATGCGAAATACGAAAGACCCGAACAATATCAAACTACTCCAGTTACCCCGAAGCTGACTCGCTTTTGCACGCTTGTTCACGTGGCTGGCTTTTCCTTCCACTATAACTAAATCAAAAAGAGGGGCTACTCAGGCATGCGTATTTAATTCTACTATACCTCTTTCGCTGGCACCTCTCCAATCTTTTTGTAACCTAATGCTAACACTCTGGATCCTTGGCATGTTATTCTGTGGTAAATGGTATCGTAATTCCTGGGAACAGTTTTATACTGAAAAAGATACGCATACGACAAAAATATATTAGAAGAAAATTCAACCTGCCAACAGAGTCAGAAATACTGTGACAACGAATGCTTCTAACAGCTGTATATGAAGGTAAGGCAGCCTATAAATGAGGATGGTTTATCAGAGTGGGACAAACATTTCGTTAGTAAGGATAGCTAATTAACTTGCATGCTTTAAGATAGCGAAAGAAAACGACTTTTCCGGGTGAAACAAGTCGTTTACTCGCACAAATTAGCGGGCCTTTACCCTACAATCGCTATCAGGTATGTATCGGCCATTTTCAGGTTGCTTGTGAGACTAAGTCAGTGTTGAATACGCAGTGCGCTTCTGTTCATTGGATAATTACGAAGTTGAGCGGGAAACTGGGTCAAAATTTGGCCCCCAAAACAGTCCCATAATGCAATTCGCCACAACGCAGACCCAGGCCCAAGCGTAACCTAAATATGGTCAATAGAGTAGAAAGTGTGACGTCAAGTTACCACGGTAGCAAAATTTCTGGATATCGACAATCTTTCTTGACAGAGACGGCCATTTGCATTGTCGAACGATGGAACAAAAGTATGGGCTACCGTTTTGTTCCCGAGTGCACTCATACACACGAAAGTTATATAAGCCATTTTTTTCGTTCTTTTTTTCTGCCATATTTACAGGACCACAACTTCTTTGAGATCTAGAAATTTTGCTAGGATGACAACGTGACATAACGACTTCTCCTCTCTATATTTACTGCCGCCACTAGAGAAAAAATGCAAAATATTTTGCTCAATCCACTCACCATTGATCTAAGGGTTTCAGGAGCTCCTTTCACAGTTACAATATATTCATTGGTGGACGAACCGGGATTCTGTAACGACACAATAGCTGACATTCTTTTGAGCGCACTCGAGAAGTGATGTCGATGAACGATACGCATCGAGACACGCCTTCCTTTGTTTGGCATCACGATATCACCTGAAATTCAAACAAAACAAGGCAAATTTAATTGAAAACTAGGTGCGACAACACCTGTAGAGCGTAAATAAGTGAATCAGTCTTTGAATCATTACCCCCTTTGAGGCTAAAAATACTAACTAAGCGCTTTCCTTCAAATATGCACCCAAAGGAGAAAAATCTATAAATAAACGGTATAGAAGTAGAATGGAAGGATTTCAACAGCCGAACATAGAGGACCTTAAAAGAAACAGGATTTTGAGAGCAAGCGCACTACTTTATCAATAAAGGAGGTTAGAAATTGTAAATATCATATATCATTCATTCTCTTCACAGGCCTTTCAGGGATAATTTAGAACACTGTTTTTTTTTTTTTGCCAGACTGCTCATGGAATAGTTCAAAAATAAGTGAGTGTGAATACGAGGCAGACCACGTCACAGGGGACTACGCCCCCTACTCTTTACGAACAGTGTGTGGGTTCTTAAAAGTTCCACAGAATTTATACAGCTCTTTCGAGAAAGGTTGTCGGAAAAAATGTGCACACGACAATCCCGAAAGGTAATATGGGATATGATCAATACACTGTTCCTGACACTGAAGCTGTCGAACCTACTTTTGTTGCTTTCCGTTAGCACTCGCAGACATGTGTCCATGCCCTCTCATGCCATTCTTTCAAATTTCTTTGAAGAACAGTGAACTCAAAACCACCCACAGTGCCTTTCGGGATTGTCTCGTTCACTTTTTTCGCGCGCTTTCTCGAAATAGCTGTATATGCAAAGGTTGTGAGACGGGGGCCTACGGTTTATCTTCCTAACCCAAGATTTAAGTCCAAGCTTAAGATTAGGAGATTAACTTTTTCACCTCTTGTTAGTCTCCAGTCCACAGCTTGTAGGACGGCTTTCTCAAGAGGATCACCCACTAAACTGTCATCGAGGAAAGCCAGCGAATGACACGAGGCCAGCACATGCGCAGTATCATCAGGAATATCAGTAACTGCACATACTTCATCGTCATCTCTGCAAATAAAAAGGATAATGCTGAAAATCCACCAGCACAACTATAACAATACGCAGATTATTGCTGTCCTTCTCAGCTCTTGGCGAAGAATTTTTAACAAAAAGAGGTTCAAATTTTTAAAAGAATTGAGAAGACAGTTCCATTAACGAATTATTTTATAAACCCATGTGCGTGTTTCTACAAATTCACCTAAATAAAACAAAAACCGCCTGAGACATTTGACCCTGATGGAGCTCCACACGAATTTCTTGACTTTTATTCTTAGTACTGTTTACAGTTGAGTCTATTTAAAGGGGACAGTGTACTATAGCTATTTCTCAATTTAGTTTTCGTGTCATCGGTAAATGACTTATTACCACTTACTTAATGCTACACATTTATACGTATTTGCGGCTATTTGTCCCGCAGCTGCAGGTAGTCTACGCTCAATGAACTCACGTGTGGTCATTGAACTACTGGAGTGGTTATTGAATTGTTGTGTAGTTATTAAACGAACGAAAAAGCTCCATAAATCCGATACCAATTGTAGAACATTTTAGGAGGAGTCATCCACATTGTGAGCACCATACTTACTTGAGGCCAGCAACACCTTGCACTATAAGATCATCACTTGTTAAGGTTCCTGTCTTGTCAAAACAGCATACATCAACTTTACCAGCAAACGGAATTCTAAAAGGCTCTGTGCAGTACACCCCTACAGAAAAACAAGTCCCAACAGAGTTAATAAGCTATGAAAGACCGAGGTCACTGAAAGGCAGAAAGGTGGTAATATCAAATGAAAAAGAGATGAAATTTAGAATAATATTAGCTGGTTAACTTATTTAAAAAGGGTTAAACTTTGTTTGCCAAATACGTGATACCCTGACTGGACAGCTTATTGTTTTTGTGAGTTTATAGCCTGCGTGGCAGGAATTGAAAGCAGTAAGGGAGGGGGGAGGGAGTGAGGAAGGGGGACGTGTCTGTCACGCAGGCGAGTAAGTTAAGCAAGGCCTTGACATGACCCTACACCATGCAAAGAAAAAAAAACACTTAAAAGAAAAAGAAATGCATTTTCACGTAACTCTAAATATGGAACAGACACTTACAAGCGTAATTTACTTTAGTTTCCCTCGCAGCCATTTTTAGGGTCGTCAAGCAACGACCCTAAAAACGGCCACGACGGAGACTAAATTTACTTAGCCTCACCAAGTTTCTGCAGTGCCATCAGAGATGAGTTGACAGCTAAAGACAGTTCAATGGGAAGTTCTGGCGGAACCACTGAGGTCAATATCAGAGTACACTCCAAAAATAGCTTATAGCGATTTCTCTTCGGATCTTCAGTACCTGAATTGCAAAAAAAAAGTAATATATAAAAAACAAAAATTCACTATCCTGATAGTAAAATTCACTAGCCCTGGGCCATGGGCCACAACTTTCTCTACATACTGAGCTCCACATTGATGGAGATAAGTCACAAACCAGGTTTTTGCACAAGCTTAAAGTCATGTATAGAATGTTTCAACAAATTGGTGCTATGAAAGACGGTCTGTGCGGTAATTCCCTTACCTTTGATCCAAACATATGCTGCAGCACTTATAGCAAACACAAGCAAAAACAGGATGAAGAGAAATGTCTCCAGATTATTGGCTGTGACACGCTTCACACCAAACAAAATTGTTCTGAGAAGCTTTCCCTGTTAAAGCAACAAACAAACTTTTCAATGCCAATTTATAACACATTTATTTGAACTACTGTATGTACAATGTAATTACCCCAAAAAGGGGAAAAAGAACACACAAAACATAAGAAGAGAATGTACAGAAAAATCAGTGCAGAGTTGCGTATTCCTCATCAAAACTGTAATGAAGAAAATCTCAGTCACACACCATAAACCCAGTATTAAACCCCTCCTCTCTAATAAGCCCCCTGTTTTCAGGAGGAGAAAGTTACTAAGCCTCCCTCCTCTAATGCGCTTGAAATAAATGAGCCCCAGGGGTTCAAATAGGATTTAAGGCAGTATTTCCGTAATCAAATATGGCTGAATTTGCCATTACTTCTATTCACTTGCTGACCTGAGATGTATTGAATCCAGTTCTTAAGACATAAGCCACACAACCATTGTCAGGACCTTTGAAAGAGAAACACTTACTCAATACATTTACTCAATAATGACTAACCTTTAGACTTCCCAATGGTAGTAGAGTAAGGCTTTGGCTGCAACCCATTAAGGAGATTTGCTAGGTCGGTCCAGGGCCACGCTCCCCCCACCACCCCCACAAAAAAAATCACATCTAGCACCTTGCAATAAAATTTCCAGCATTCTGGACATCAAAAGGAGTTATTGACCACAGAACAGGTTGTTGTCGCTGTTATCATTGTTGTTGTTTTTAAACAAATCTTAATGGAAGGCAGCAAGAGCCCTATAGCCAAAATAGGCAGTGGTAGACTGCCTGTAACCAGCTTTCATGGAAACCTTTCTGAACAATTATTACTGATGTTTCAGTGTACTTTTTCCATTGTTTAATTAGTACAGCTCTGCTTCATGTCATATCCTTATGAAACAATACAGGTTGCTAAATAATACCAGTGTGCAAAGAAAGTAGAGTCCAATAGCCCGGGGCTAGTGGATTTTGCTATCGGGCTAGTGGATTATGTTTTTAACTTGCCCGACGGGCAAGTGATGTTTTTTGAGGAATTTGAATAACAGAAGAACGGTGAAACCAATTCCGCTAGTCAAAAAGTTTTTGGGGCTAGTTGAAATGATGTCAGGGCTAGTAAATGCTAGCTTCAGCTTGCGCGAAAGGCAAGCTGTAAAAATGATTTTCTTTGCACCCTGAATACCATTACAGTGGGCTTTAACCTTAATTTTGTAATGTCAGAGCAGACTATAAAAATAGTTTATGTACCTTTGAGTCCAGCAGAACTCTTTAGAGGAGGTGAATGTTGCACAACTTTTGTCCCACCAGAAAGCACATGTAATTTACTGTGTTGGTCCAAATCAAAAACGTCATCCCCTGGTACATCTTCAATAGGTTCCTGTAGTGGTTGCATTCACACAAAAACTAAATTAATTTCATGTACACTACCTCATGTAGTACAAGCATACACGTAACAGTGTAACTAATCTTTTAATTTTGCCATACACAAAAAAACTGTGGCCCTGAATTCCACTAAATTACATGTGGAAGGGTTTAAGCTTAAAAACAAAATTATGGCAAATAGGCAAAAGTGATTCCCTGCTAGCAGAGGTCTCTCATAACGAGGCAAAAATGAGAGACCTCTGCTAGCAGGGAACAAAAGTCATGGCTACAATATGCATATGCTGCGAATGAATCCCCCTTAAGAATATACTGTATTGTTCCATTTTTCCATGTGGCCTATGCATTTTGGGTCATGTCTATCTCCCATTCATCACCGCAATGACTTGAATGAGAAGACCCGGGACTAGAGAAGTATTTTTATAGATGATCGCTTGTGAGAGGTGTTTGTGCACAAAAGGTTTCATGTTATGGGACAAAGTGGGTTGGTATTTGCTTAATTTCCACACATTTATTTTTTCCTTCTAGTATATGAATTTCCTTCTTACTGCAATTTCAAACAGTTTCTCATAGTCTGCAGTGGCTTGGCATTTCAAAAGAAATTTTTGTTACCTTCATCTGTGGCACAGATTCTCCAGTCAACATGGCTTCATCTACAATGCAGGAACCTCGCAGTAACACCATATCACATGGGATAAGCACATCAGAGGTCTTAGATCTCCCTGGAAGTAAACAGAGAAAAGAAAGATGATTTCATTAATAATAGCATTACCAAGACATATTACTATAAAAGTGGAAATGCGATATTTCAGTGTCCCATTGTATTTATACTAATTTCTTTTCAATCATTTAGCCATTTCCTACTTAAGAAACTGGGCTATACTAGCCCCTAGAATTTAATTGCAGTGTCACAGATAACTATATAAACACCAGGCCCCGGTTGCTTAGAGGCTGGATAATGCTATTCTCAAGATAAATCTCTATTTAGTGGATAGGCCCAATATTGGTTTCCTTGATACTTATCCACAGTGATAATGATTTATCCAAAGGACAGCGCTATCCAGCTTTTGAACAACTGGGGCCTAAGTACGTGTACCAAAAATGCCCCCTGGTTACCCAACTTGGTAGATTGTGAGGAGGATGCAAGTTCAGACAACTGCTTGACCACCAACCAGGCACCTGCAGCTGTTCAAATAGTGGATAGCACTACCCACTGGATAAATCTCTATCCACTTTTTTATTGTTCTCCCTAATTAATACTTACCTGAAGGACAGTTTTTTTTCTGACGGTAAGATCATATTAATTAGCTGTGACCTTGTCTCAGTTCAGAAGATCACACCTTTGTGCTGTGAGAAAGCCATGAACATTTTCACATTCATCCTTTCTAACCACTTCAAAGAGGTTATAGGAAATATGGCAGAGCTAATTAAATAACATTAATTAAATAACAGACCATCACAAACACAATGATAAACTCTCCTGTCCCCCATCCCACAAGAAAAGGTCATCAACAAAATTAATTTCATCTTACCTATAGAGCAAATGTCACCTGGAAGAAGCTCAGAGCTCAAAATTGGTCTCCATTTTCTATGTCTGTACACCTGTTGTATGTGCATCAGAAACATATAAAAATTAGTCATACTTGCTTATTTTGCACAGACATTTCTTACACGTATCTGCAGGATGGAGGCTGCCCCGCAATGTTATGAATTAACAATAGTATTACTATTACTGTACAATGTTGAAACCAATCAATAGCTTATAAAATTACATGTATATTTTATCTGCACAAAGAATTTCAGGTACAAAGGACTTCAAACTGCATTTTTTGTCTCAAATTTTGCTTAATAATCTTGAAAAATGAGGAAAATTTGAGTTGTATTCTTGATAAGCTATTGAACATAATTAAAATTATTGAAATATCGGCAACATTTACTAAACAATATAACAGTTTTTAATATGTAGTAAAAAAATGCTTTATATCATTTTTAATATTAGCAACTGACCTGTACCAAGTATGGTTTACTTCCCATGTTTCTTATTTCCTTCATATTTTTCATTTGCTGAAAGCAAGAGGGGAAGACCATTATTTTGTCAAACAACTGACAGATGTTTTTGAGCACTAAGCCGGCAGTAGTCCAACCGATCATGTGCTGAACAAGTCCAAGAGTGAGGATCAGATCAGACTACTAATGAAAGAATATTAGTATGCAAATTTCTGTATGCAGAATTTCCTGGAGGTTGTATTATAGAGTAAAAAGGTCTGTTATGGGACAACTTATACCATTTCTCCAAAGAATAGTTTGCAATGAACACTTAATTTCATTAGACTCCCAATTATTATTATAATTATTATTTATTGATTAATTTACACAAGTTGTTAATGAATTTACTAGCTTTGCTAATTAATTGTTAAAATAAATGTAATAATTTCATTTAACTTTTAATCCACATGAATCTATCACAAATTTAGGCAATTTGTCTTACGGTATTGCTGTCATTTGAATTCCCCTGACAGGAAAAAACTTCACTTACCTGTCAGGCAAGTTAAGATCAGAATTCACAAGCACAATTTCAAAATCAGGAGCCCCGGTTTACTGGACACCACTTTCTTTGCAGGCTGTGACTCCCACTTTACTTAGGGCACAAGTAACTATAGGTTCAATATTGACACCATAATTATAGCGATAGTGTGCAAAGAAAGTAGTGTCCGATAGCTGGGTGCTAGTGGATTTTGCTATCAGGCTGGTGAATTTTGTTCTTAACTTGCCCAATGGGCAAGTGAAGTTTTTTTGAGAAATTCTAATTACAGAAGAACTGCATAATAAATCTTGCTCATCAAAACGTTTTTAGGGCTCTAGTTGAAATGACTATTGGGCTAGTACATGCTAGCTACAGCTTGCCCAAAAGGCAAGCTGTAAAACTGACTTTCTTTGCACCCTGTGGTGGAGATGGAGAAAAAATTACCTGCTGCACTAGAGTGGCTTCAAATGCTACCAACATGAACAGAGTGAAGACGCTGTAATACCAATACTCATCAAGACACCATAACCCAACACAAAATACTTGAAACACAAAGAAAGGTGCTGTAGCTCTTTCTCTGAATAGCTCCCAAAACTCAGGTACATCCATCTGAAGCCTAGAGTATTTAATAATGATCATGACAAAAGATATACAATTCATCACATATAAAAAATGATTAGAAAAATTTTGTAAACATTTTTTGCTTGTATTTACAAGTATTGCATTGGTTATGTTTGGGTCCTGTGTGGGGTGGGAAGATACTGCTGACCAAGATGATAACTGATAAAACATGCTGGCCAAACATTGTCCTTAATTACAAGTTTACATGTATGTTTAGTAGGGCTTAAAGCATTTAGCTAAATTACAAATTAATAATTTTTTTTTAAAGAGGGGTTATTGATAGTCTCTGTTTGTATAAATCTGATCAGAATAACTGATATAACTATCATAACAATTCAGTCCAAATTATTTTCACAGTAGAGATGTACACTTCTGAAAATGCCTTTTTTCATGATAATTTAATAGATTAAATCAGTGTTATAAAACACAGAAACACTGCAGATGAACTGAAAGACATCTAAGATATATACAATGTAGTATTTAAAGAAAAGCACTTACTCATTCAGTCCATATTTTCTTTTTGCTCTTTCAACGTCAGCTTCTTCCTGATATCCTCTACAACTGTTGTAATGCTCTATAGTTTCATTGATTGGAAAAGCTACCTGACAGAACTGCTTCTTCTCTTCACTATCAAAAACATACTTTGTCTTTTGAAAATTAAACCATACAATATTCTTCTTTGTCTCTTTATTCTGAAAGATATAATATAAAATGTAGAAGAACTTAAGTTGGCAGTGAATATTTCATACTTATAATGGTTGTGGTGAGTCCTTTAAGCCCTAACTTCATTTCAATATACAAATTCTCCTGATTGATCTTCAAACACTTCCTTAAAGAAAATTTGAGAGAATTTGTTGATGATCATTTATTAATTCTCATAACCATTTATCTTAATTATGTATTGATATTGTAAGGAGAAAATTGATGTTGGTCATTCTTGGGACTAAACGGGCTACAGCATGTACTGTGAACACCAAAGGGACTGACTCAAGTGTCTGTATTACAAAGGAGTCTCTATCCTAGAGGTAGGAATGGTATGAAATACGGTTTCTTTGGGACAAAAAGAAGTGTCCATACATTTAAGGCTAATTTTCACTAGCGATGGAGTGGGAGTCAAAGTCAGAGTCGCAGTCATAATCAGAAGCATGGAGCTTATGATCTAGTGAAAACAGCATTCTGATTCTTATGTTTGGCTTATGATCTAGTAAAAACCAGATTGTCGCAGTCGGAAGCGGAAGCAGAAGATCTAAACCAATCACAAAGCGTGGGAATGTGCACTGTGATTGGTTTATCTTTCCACTTCTTCTTCTGACTCTGACAATCTGGAAACATCCTGATTCTTCTTCTTCTTCTTCTTCCACTGCGCTTATGACTCTGCTTATGACTCCGACTCCAACTCTGTTACTAGTGAAAACCAGCCTTTATAGAGGCATCCAAATAATTAATAGAGAACACCAATACACTGACCTGCTCATGGTGAAGCTTTAGCAGCTCTGGTGATCCATTGTTTGCAGTTGGAACAACTTTTATTACTGTAGCAAGATCTGGAGATGTTTCCTTTGGAAGAGAAACATAGTATCTATGTCAGTTAAATGTCTCCATAACCAAACATCATAAAGAAATAAATTAGGAACGATGGTGGACCCAGTCTTATCAAGGCATTAAGTGACAGTCAGATATTCTATTCTCCATGCAGATTAATACAGTGGAAGCTCTCTTAACAGACACTCTCTTAAGTGGACAGCTCTACCAACGGCTGCCTTCACATTTTCCTGTTTTTCTCAACTCCGATACAAACTCTGCAAACTTTGCATTTCTGTAAGTGGCCAGCTACAGTTGTGGACACCTTTTTGTGCCCCAAGGGTATCCACTAACAAGAGCTTTCACTGTACTAACATATTTTTAGTGTTGACTGGTTTAAAAAGTCACTCCACAGCCGGCATGCTACGGCAGATTGAACTAAATGAGTTCGTTTAAAACCATCCAAAAATTTTATGTAAAGTATATGCTGTAGCTAATTTTTTATCTCGGGTAATTTTTGGTTTTCTTTTGTTTTTGGGTATCGTAAGATGTGCTAATGAAGTTAAAACAAAAGAAACAAAAAATTACCTGAGAAATAAAAAAATTAACTGCAACATATGTATTACTTTATTCACTGATGATCACAGAACATGGTTGAATACAGAATTTTTGGGGAAAATCAGCGACTTTTCAAGAACTAAGATAATTCTTCCAAGGACTTCTTTTCCCTGTAATTTGACATGGAATGAGATGAAGTAAAGATCTTTCAAATTAGGAGGTGGAGGGGCATTTGCTTTTTGCAAAACCTTTCATCAAGAAGGCACAGTTCCTAGGGTATTTCAAAAAAAAGAAAATGAACTATGCATTACAGAAACACGCCCATTCAAAAACGTCGATCGTGAAAATGCAAATAAGTGAAAAATGACGTTAATTTAGTGTCAATCAAGAAATCCCCTGGGTACATCCCTTTCCTGGTTATTGTTCCTGCTCAGACATCCGCAACATTTGCCTATTCTTCGATGAAGAATAGAACTTTACGCGACTAACAATAGCTCAGTCTGTTTAAAAACTGTCTAAATTTACTCCGAATTAGCATGTGACTTTTTGCTGTTAAACGCTTCAAAATTGAAAAATCCTCGATGATTGTTGTTGATTTTGCCGTAAATAATTCAATGCACTGACTTAAAAGGAATTTTTTACCTTTTACAAACTTCTTGGTGTTCGAATCGATCGATGAAATATGAGCGCAACCGATGCGTTAATAGTTTGTTTACATTTTGTCACGGGTTTTGGATAATATTATAAACCTTAAAATTTACGGGAAAATTCGACCAAAAAGCACTCTCACTTACATTCTTCATTTAAGATATTGATTTTAGCAAAGTATAAGGCAAAATTAAGAGCGATACTTTCTTTAAGAACGCTATAACTACATATTTAACGGCCAAACCTAAACAGCGATCTAATCCGTTTCTTGAAAACAACTACAATACCGCTTCTGATAATAATATTTATAAACGCTGAAAACATTTTTATTCAATCTTATCGAGTGATTTTCGCGAAGATGAGTTTTTAAGTGAAGAATACTTTGGTTTCTGATTAGCTTTAACTTTTTTGCCATCAAAACGATTCGCACGAGACTACCGAATTCGCGAGGGTTTTATGTTAGTGCACGAGGAAGAAAAATGCTTCTCTTTGCATAAACTTGAAGCACTGACAAAGACATTCCAACACTTAAAACAATGGCAACCTACTTCTATTGTTTCTGCATTGTCTCTTGAAAGTGTGAGAATAGTTAACCGCTATGAAGTTCTTAAGAGACCGAAAACGACGGTAGTCTTTGAAACTTCGTTTTTGCTCGCAAAGCCTAATGGGTACCCCACTTTTCACGGGCGACGGTTTTCAATGGGCGCGTTTCTGTAATGGCCAGGGACAAAGAAATCATAAGAAAACACACTTTCATGATCACAAAGTGCATATTGTTGTGCTTTTAATCTTTCGTTTGCACAAAACCCTTTTTTAACAAAGATTATCTTTAGTACAGGAGCTTTCAAAAATATTCATGGACTTCTGTGGAAAATTCAAGGACTTTTCAAGGCCTATGTGAAACATGCCAAAGAACTGCTAAAACGTGCATTGTTGAAAGAAAATCAAACTCGTTACCATTTATCTCAAAATAATAATCCTCATTTAAATGAAATTGGTTAAACATTGGTAAAATAATTTATTTAAAAGTTCAGTACATTTATACAAGTAAAGGCAATGTAATGAGAGTATCGGCGGGGTATAAAGACAGACCATTATAAAAATTTACAACGGTCTGTCTTAAGTTTATATTAAAAACACTGGGATCTTTCACTGATTTTATCATTCATCCTCGTAAAATACGTGCAGCCCTAAATCCTGAATTCACTGCATTTTAGAAATCTTATATCTGTATTAAAAATTATTATATCATGTTGAGTTTTTTTTTTTGGTTCCATAAAGTTATTCACAGGTCACATCCTATTCTAAATTAGAGGAGAACTAAGCTTTTCGTTTTTGTTCCTTACCCCTGAACATGTGAAGAAACATCGCACGTGGACAGACCAATGACAGAACAAGCAAGAAAGAATTTGAAGAAGACCCACAGCGGCTAAGGCGATAAGACCTGCTTCAAAATAATCTGTCACGCCATAAACGACCGTCCAAAAGTAGAGCCATGTTAAGTAAATTGGTATAAACGGTGCTAAATAAAAATGAAGCAAAATGGGCCTAATCCTATACAATTTTACATACTCTATTTCTTCATTCAGTGATTCGGCAGCCATATTGGAATTAACAAAACCTTCGAAAGCGCATGTGTAAATAAATTTGCCCGCTGGCTTTTGTTATTGCGTCGTCCAGTCACATGGTATACCGCCATATTGTTACTTGTAAAGAACATATTTGGAGGAGGGTTTACGCATTATGTTGCTTCGATCTAGGATACAGAATGGCCCTGGCAGTCTCAAATCTTCATAAATCTCCAAGATTCCTCAGCAAATACTTGAAAATTTATCCACCATCGACTGTCATTTGCTACACGCATTCACAGCTTGCAATTCAACCGTGCAATGTACGTCGTGTGTATCTTGTGTTTATTTGCTCATGTATGAAATGTACAACTTTTGAAATAGATAATTAAGGGCTTATATAGTGATGGCATGTTCTCTGTGATTCATGTAGAAAGATTGCAGCTTCGTTGAAATTAGGCGTGGTAATTTTTTTTACATCAGTCTGCATTTCCGCAATCACTAAAGATTAAGTTAAGCTTAAAAATATCAGTGAAATATTGCCACTCCAGTTACTGGAGAATTGTGAGGGAAGGAAGAAATCACAGATTTATATATACAAAACCTATTTTTGTAAACAACATTTTTAACCTTTCACGTCTTGTCGCATTTTTTTAGTTAATTATTGATGATCTTGGATTGTTCAGCTGAGTTGCTCTATGATCTTCTTGAAAGTTGATAGTCATCTTTAATATAATAATTAATTACTATTTATTTTTCTATTAAGTTACTCACTCCCTCCTATTGAAAATTTTGTTATATTATCTTTTGTAGGCTCAAAAACCATGCATTTTTGTGCTTCATAAAGAAAACAGAAGTTATCTAAAGGGAACCTCAGAAAAGAAAAGCAAAGATGTGGATCGGCAGTTGTATTTCCCTGCTTCCAGAAAGAAAACAGTCTTCCAAAAGAGCCAAACATTTGAAGCGGTAAATGCTTTGTGGAAAAGTATTGGACCGCTTGACTTGCATGAGAAGGCACAAGACAATTCTTTATTGAAACAATGGAATTGTGACCCACTAATGGACAACAAGCAGTTGGTTTTAATGGTTTTTGAGCAGGATAAAATCACTGGTAAAGCCTCTTTTCTTCACAATGGAACTCTGCTAAATTCAACTGCTGAAGAGAAAAAGACTTTGCCTAAGTCATCAGTAGAAAATGTGGAAAACAAGCAGACAGTGTCAGACTCCAGTGATATACCTATGGTAGCAACTCAACAAATGTCACAGTTACATCAAACTAAAGAAAAGCACCAACAGGTTTTCCAAACTTCTCACTCTGGGTGTTTGCAAAGAGACCTTATTTCAGAGGCTGCAAAGTTATTTGCAGATATTTCTGAAGACACAAAAAACCCAAGCAAGAAAAAAGTGTTGAAGACTGGACCAGATCCTACCCAGCTATCATCTGTGTTACTTGATCTCAGGGATGAGGTACATGTATAGCAATATATATAGGGAAACCTCATTAATATGGCACCTAAGGGACAGAGCCTGGTGTTTGCATTACAGATCTGACAATATTTTAGATGTAGGGATCGTATAAAGCTGGCAACTTTAGGACCAAGAGAACTGTCTGTAATAAAGAGGTGTCCCTATCATAGAAATCTCCAAAATGATAGATTTGGCATCTGTAGCTGGCGGGATTGTCATATATCCATAGTCCTTTCTTGGTGACAGAGCAAAGCCTGTCTGCAATTCTTATGAAATGCTGCTCACTTTTTTCACCTTTGTTGGAACTATTAGATTAGCTTATCAGGGAAAAAGGTTTAACACAAAAGTGTGGGTAATTTACAGGCAAAATGGGAGAAATCAACGTCCTGCAAAATTTATGTTGGTCCAGTTAGTGCCTAGTACATTTGCTCAACTTCATTTCATTTCTACATGAACGCATTATTCTCTTTGGAGAGACTAGAGATATATCTACTAACATCTAATATTAACTAACAATTATTGATATGTTTTCTCATCTCAGCCAATCAGATACTCCCTTACACCTGGTAGTTGGACTGTTCAAAATACCCAAGAATTAGGGGAGGTGGTACTTGGTCTTAATCTTGAAGCATGTTGACTTGGGTGCTGTATGTAACATTCATCACATTGCAGTAGTTTAAGTAAGGAGGTGGAAGGGGGCTAAAAAGTTAAACTTTTTTATGCCGGACTGGACTGCAAATAAAAGGAAATACACCTGACAAACTGGAAAAGTTGAAGCTCTCTGTTATTGAAACTTGATGGCAAAATGGGGCCTTCTTTCCTTCCCTCGGTATTGGTCCAATTTTAGGTAACTGTGAACTTCACGAAATCATCATCATCATCATCATCATCATTTTTTGTTTTCCTAGTAGGCACATAAGGCTGTCATCTTCTCTGACTAACACTCGCTCTCTGTTAATCCAGTTAGTGTTGTCTCATTATCATTGCTTCTGGTTTCTGTAACAATAATATTAGTTTTTTTATGGCGCATGGTCATCAGTCCTACACCCAAACCTCCAACCTGGAGGGTCTCTCTCTGTCTGGTATCTGCCCTCTTCCCTCTGGGGTGGCCCTACCAGAAGCACAAGACTCCATGTTAAGTTGGTGACCCCATTCAGAGCAGAAAGTTTATCAATGCTTATTATTTTCATTTTATTATTGTTTTTGATAGATACCAGAATTTTTTCTGAAAAAGCCGAGTTACAGTATTTATCATCAAAGAGTGAAATTTGTCAACAATATAATGGGAACCACAACACAGTAAGTATCTTCACAACTTTTTTGTGTTATGATCGTAATTTGTGTACCAAGAGTCAAATTTGGGTTTGTCATAATGTACACTGTAGTGCAAGTGTTATTTGTATGCAACATGCAGTTCTTTAGAACTAACTTTTTGATCAATTCTAATTATTGTTAATCAAAGGAAGCACTGGCAATATTGACTGATTAAGGCTATGAGCTTGGTTAATTGGTGTAATTAATAGATTTTTTGGATGCTAATGATACATAATATTTGGTTAATACTACAGGAAGTAGTTGATTTATTGGGCCCAAATTATATTATGAATTGAGGGCTTCATCAAACATAAACAGCTAATGATCGGCAAGCAACTGTCTTTTCTGCAGAGTTTTATGTACATTTTTGTAGGAAAAAAGTGGTCACTCACTAAAACATCTAAAAATCCTGGTGGTAAAATATTATCTCATTAGTTTAGGTGAAAGCAATGTTTGTTTTGATGTTAATACTATTTCCTGTATACTTTTTCCTTTTTGCATTAGTGGAATTTATCCATACAGAGCTCAGATAAGTGGCCTGAGGTTGATGATCTTAAGCTGCATGACAGAGCTGTCCATGGAAGTGTTAAAAATTACAAAACATCCCAATGAAGGAACAATCAAAGTACGCTGGAGAATCAAAGGAATTCCACTGTTAAGAAAAGCTGTTCCATTTATTGGCAGGAGATTAAAGGCCAGCAGTGAGGGTTATAGGTAAAGTTTGATTTGATTTGCTAAAAGATTTCCATCATTAAATGGAACCATTATCAAATCATTATCAAAAAAAAGAAATTACCCAGACACTAGCTTGATGTGAAAAACTTTGAGTGTGTTTTAGACTGGCTTTAGTTAATTAATGCTCTATCCCAGAATTGCTTGGTTGTCGTAAATATCACTAATTTGAAGTGTATGTTTTATTTATCTATTTTATTTTTTGCTGCTGTACATTCTTTTGAAAGTGACTATATCTCTGGTTTTTTCTAGGTATTTGGATGGCTTTTCTGTGTTTGAAGTTGGAACTGATGGCCTAATCCACTGTCACCGGCTTCATAAGGTAAGTCTTCCACGTCTCATCTCCATTTTTTAAATCAACACATTTTTGAAAATTCTTGAATCCTTAGCTTTGGCCCTTTAAAAAGGGGTTATTTGGATATCACTACTACATCTACATGGCAACCTTAATTATTACCAACTCAACTCATGCACCTACCTATGCTTGTGCTCTTGGTCCAGTCTAAGAGTCACAAGTGTGATACAGATTTTTAAACATTTTGACGTCAAAATGATTTCAGGCGGACCGGAAGAGGAGCTTGCATTTCTAATCTCAAGGTTGCTATTTGGCCAGCATGTAACTATGTAGCATTTGTTTGGACTTTGACTAAGGAGGAAAGAATGAAATACGTGGCATGCCATCTAATCATGATCACATGCATTTGGAGCTTCTGCCATTCTAATTTGATCAAGTGTGATTTTATGCATCACCGGTATATTACGTGAAACTTATTCAAAGCACAGCATTGGAACAAGAGCTTTTGCATTAATCTCGCCTGCATTCACTTAACTTTGGTTATTTCTAGTTTGCAATCTTGAACTATTCTTTTTCATAGGTGATGCCATCATCTTCTCCTGAAAAAGAAAATGCTTTGTGGACAATGTTTTTGTTGCCGTTTATTCACCTGTTGGATCCAAAATCATGTGAGACATTTGGTGCATTTGAATGCTGCATCACTGATAAAGACATAGAACCTGCTTCAACAGAGGCTGCTGATACTATAGCTGAGTTATTACATCACCTTTCTGCTACTGACTTGAAGCTTAAACCAAAGTGTTCATAGCTGGTAGACCTTTGACAGATGTCTGTAACAAGTGGAATGTCAGTAATCGTGGATTTATTACAAGAATGTCGACCAGATTGATTTATTCTTGACTGAAAGGCTAAGACAGTGTAATTGTGTTATGTTAGCATGTTCCAGGCGTTCAGAGCATGGGGACAGTGCAAAGGTGTTATGTGAACAAGTCATCTGACTGAACAACATGAAAAGCTCTGTAGAGCTTGCTAAGATCTCATGACCCTGTAAACTTGCTGAGTAGGAATTGTAATCATAACAATAATAATATTATGGGCAAAAAATACTGACAAAATTTTGACAAGCGACATGGCCAAGAAACAGCAACATAAGACAGATAACAGTGGCCGATCCATACGTTCAGATAAGGGGAGGGGGCAGTCGTGCAGACCTTGGGATAAGGGGGTGGGGTGGGTGGCGGGGCCGGGCCCTTCAGGGATCCATCAGTGGATAAATGGTGACAAACAACATGAAGATGGGTTGAACCTACAACAGTGACAAGAAGAATCGCAATTACAATATTGTCAAATACTGACAGCGACATAGCCTCCTCATCAATATGCGAAACGACTGCTTTTGAAATTCATACTAGGGACATGCGTACTGCCCCACTTAAGAAGGCCTCTATAATAGATATTATAGATGAATATTGCTTCAAGAGTCAAACCTTGAGTGCATTGTTTTAAGTGTTGCTGAAATCTTGCAATCTTAATTTCTAATTTGAAAGCTGCCAAAACGTTTCCCATGTGTTGGGTTTATATGTAGGACATTAGAAAGAGAGAGAGAGATAGCAAGTATATGAAGTAAGGAACTGTATATAAAATCGTCATGTGTAATAAATAAAAAGCACTTTTGGCCCAATGACACATGCTTAATCATTGGGGGACAGTTTGCGTTGATTCTATTGGCATTCAGCTATTTCGAGGAAAGTTGTCGGAAAAAGTGCACCCAACAATTAATCCCGAAAAGTTATGTGGGTGGTTTTGAGTTCACTGTTCTTGAGAGAAATTTGAAAGAATGGCACGAGAGGCCATGAACGTATGTTTGCCAGTGCTTAAGGAAAGCAACAAAAGTAAGGTTTGACAGCTTCAGAGTCAGGAACAGTGTTTTGATCATCTCCATATTACCTTTCGGGGTTATCGCGTGCACATTTTGTCCGACAGCCTTTCTCGAAAGAGCTGTATAAGGTTGCCATTGCAACTGTATAACCACTTATATAAACCCCTTAATTTTGGCGTTAGGAATTTATGGCTAAAAATCAAGTCGAATGGCCCCTTAATTTTATGCGAAGCGGTTAAATTCGTGGGGATGGGTGGAGAGCTGCCTTAAACTGGTTAAGCTGTTGCTATAGTAACGTTATATGCCAATAAAATGACCAGAAACTAACCTGCGTGGCAGTGCAGTTAGAGGAGGGGGAAGGGGAGGGGGAGAAAAGTGGAAAGGGAAAATCCAATCCCTTCTCCCTCCCCTCTTCTTTCGACGTTTGCCATGCAGACTACCATAAACTATTTCTTACTAATCTTTCATTGGCGACCACTAGCTAGTACCGGAAAAACCGCATTTTTAAACATATCTACCTATTGGGCCGATTTGCATTAAAGCACTGAAAATGAAATTTTCACAACGCTGAGAGCATATTTTCCTGTTATTTGGATGTTATTAAGCGGCCATTTGTTTTTCGCGTATGTCCATTAGCCAAACCTTGAACTGCCCATTTCTTTCTCACCCTGAGAAACGGCAAGGGAATAATGCCATTATCACGTTTGAGGAAACGAAAGTATTTGAAATCGAAAATCATCCTTTTTATCAATCGTTAAGTTATACAAAACAAGAGATTGGGGTCGGGTTTTTGATACCAACCTCTACAAAAAAAAAACAACAACTTCGAAATACATCTTGCTCATCTTCATTTTCTATCTATCTCAGTTTCGGGAGCACCTGCACCGATTCAAACTGTGCTAAAAGCTTACAAAAAGTAAAACACAACATTGCGAATACATGTAATTATCCCTTTTGTGATGCGTTGTGAAAACTTTATTCTTGCGTGTCGTTTTCATCAATTGTTCGATATGTCCTGGTGTATTTATTAAAAAGTACAACTCTTAGTTGTGCTGATTAAATGATAATAATTTGGCCAAAAAACAAAACATCCTTATAGCCTAAATCGATCCTTTGTGTGCCACCGAATTCTGCATTATAAAAAAAATGTTAAAAAGTGGCTTATGGAGTTTATTGTAACCGGAAGTTGTATTACATGATAATTCTTAGTTAATCGTAAATATTAAAAATCAGGGTCGTTACATCGTAAAACTCCAACTTAATGTTGGCTTTCAGCAGTACAAAATGAAGCATCGAAAAGCGTGCTCCGAAATGAGATTTTCCGCTAACTATGTCAATAAAAGACTGACAGCGACTATTTCAGTGGATTGCAATAATAAACATCTATAAAAGCCTTCAGTGATATGAAAATAGAAGTCTACTGGTCAGCTGAATTATTATCAAGCCAGCTGTAGATGACTATCAAACCAAAACTTGCAGTTTAATAGTGGAAGCTAAGGGAGCACTTTTATCTTTGGCCTTTGTTGCGGCTGTTTTAGAACGAGTTACTTTACATCTGAAAGTACATCTTAATTATTCATTCCCTTATGATCACGTTCTGATTAAACAACGTTCAATGTTCAAACAATGCCTTCTGTTCACTGATTAACTGAATGTAAACTAAAAGAGGAGTTGTTCATACACCAAGTGTCCAAACACATCACTCGGGAGTGCATGACCTTTTTCTTCAACATCACGTACACTATTGTGGCGAATATTTTACTTGTGTGTCGGTGTAAAATATTAGCAGATATCAAATTTTCATCCTCGGAAAAACCATTCTGAATCTTTTCTTTTAAAATTAAAATTATGTTCTCCAAAAAATCGAGATTTTGTCCTGATGTTTCAGTCAATACAACGTCAAGATATAGTATATTAATGATGATATTATCATCAATTTGGGCTGGTTGCATGATAATATGGCAAGAAAGCATTGACTCCTGTTGTAAGGCGACAGTTTTCTTATTGAGGCATCTTACGTCAAAACGTGGCACAAGGCCAGTTTTCTGGAAGACACGTACCGATGGTGCTTGGTGTCTAAAACTGATGCACGCGGTGTAAAATCAGCATGATTTTCCCCCTTTGCAATAGCGTTAGTTGGTGCATGGTAAAAATTGTGCCTGACTTTGTCCAGTTTGTTTCATGGAACTCCACGCACTTTCTCTATTTAATAGTTTTAACAGTCACGTGGCATGTCGCTTTCAGGGGCACAAAATAAAGGATTGAAAAGCGCCCTCGAGAGACAGATTCCCTTCTCTAAAAACGTAAAAGGCTGCTGTGTTCAGGTAAAGAACAAATTGACAGCGATTATATCATTTTCCATAAAGGCCTTATGGAAATAAAAGAATTCTTAATACGAACATCCAGTGATCAGCTGTAAAACTTATTTATTATTATTATTATTATTATTATTATTATTATTATTTAAATTTAAATCATTTTCCGCGTGCACACTCCGCGCATTGTCCACACTCCTCGTCTACAATCCACATTTTTACGTATTCCTCGTCTTTCATGGACTGAACGTAGAAAGAGTGACACGTGTATTTTAGTGACAATTGCTTCTTCCGTGTAGTGTTTTCCTTTGATTCTTCGTGCGGTTCTTCGATTACTCAAGCACCTAATTAAAGCATTGTTATGTCTCGGGGCGGCTATATATGGGCCGATAAAGATAGTTATGTTTCGCATGTAAAACAGATGAGTACAAGGAAATAAAATTTTGCAATTTGACCTGGAAGACTGTGCTTTGTTTTGAATGAAATTAACTTTATTTATCTGGAGGATTTTTTTTAAGTTTTTTTTTTTTCTAGTTACTTCTTTACTTTCTGGGGAGGAGAACTGTCCTAGCCTTTTCTAATCGTAGAACTGCTCTGTGATTGTTGATAGACCCTAACTGTTGTGGATTTACCTCAATGTCAATTTCGATTCAATGAAGATGTAAGCTCTTATGACACGTATACTTCGATAAACAATTGCAAATGAGTCTCTTGAATTCGGGTTGGAGATAAAATTCTCAACTCAGTTGCGGCGGGTTTTCACTAAATGTGTTCCCCGACGCCGCTACAGCCACGAGTCGACACGAGAGAATGTCACCTTGGATTGATTCATTCGCGTTGTAATTGTTACGGTAAGTGGTACAAGTAATCCCCAGAACAAGTCACAAATCATTATCATTCTAAAATATATTCTTCTCTTAAAAGTATACACAACCACAAAACCCCTTGATTGACGAAGGACCGGCGTTTCTGTTTTTATGTTTATAATCCTTCCACAGTAGCTAACTTATTTTACCAACTCAGTTGATGTAAAGCCAAATTTTCGCTTCACTCCCCCACCGACACAACATCAAGGATTCTTCAGAAACCTGGGGCCCGTTTCTCGAAAGTCCCGGTACCTTTACGGGCCCGAAATCAAATATTCAAATCGAAATATAAAGAATAAGAGCGCGGGTCCTGGCTAGCAAACTACTGCATTTTGTTTCATTAACTGACAGTTTTATCATGTTAGATGCAAAACTATTGAAACCTCGATCTTTAGTGTAAACGGAGGCAGCTTACCGGGCCCGTTAATTATCGGGACTTTCGAGAAACGGGCTCCAGTCCCTTAGTAGTTTAATATCAGTTGTGAGAAAGCCTGTCCAAGAATCCAAAATCGAGGTAAACGTACAACGTTCTGTTCCCAAATCATCCCTCAAATTTAAATAAAACTCTTTGAAATTGTGAAAAATTCGAACAAACATAGAGAATTTCTTACTACAGGGAAAAAAGACGGAGACTTAACTGATCAAAAAACGTCAGCAGGCAGCGATCAAAAAAATAAGACCTCGCGAGTTATTCTTTTCAGTAGAGTCTGGTCATGATTCATTTCAAGTTGATTTTTCACGACAAGTACGTTACGGACAGTCTACTCATTTTGAAGCAAGGGCAGAAAGAAATAGTCACAGTCGAGGCTCTCGTAAGCTCTCGTAAAAGTGGTCGTAATTACGGGAGCTCTTCATTCTTTCATTAGTTTCAAACGGGGTTTCACAGAGGTGGTCGTAACTAGAGTTGTTCGCTTACGAGAGTGGTCCGGCCTCTTGCTAGGGCCTTTTCGGACGTTGCTTTTCATTGAACGGATTATCGGAAAAATAAATTGAGGCCTGATTAGCTAGACATTCCCGGATCGCCCTTAATTAGTGATTGGGGTTAACTAAGCCGACAGACAGTATATTTCCCTCTATACGCGTCTGAAGATACAAATTAAGATTTGCTCCAGTTTGCTGCAGTTTTACTCGGCAAATAACTCTTTAGCCGCGATAGTACTATCGCATACTACTTTTTTTTCAGTTTTTAATAAACTGAAATTGGGTTTTTGTTCTTTACATTTTATTTCGTACGCTTTCTTGAGAATCAGGGGGAAAGGTTTAACATTCTAAAGGAAAAAGTAAACAGGAAATTTTCACGTTGTCTAACTGTTTTAACTAATTATCATGATTGAGTGTAATAATTACATACGTATCGCTGATATCGTAATTTATATTAAAAGAAATACTAGTAGTCACTATTCTGTATGCTAAGGAGAGTTTCAATTATTCCAGGCGCAATACTGGAACTTTAATATTACTGAGCGCTGACTTGAGAATAAGTCTGTTAAAACTTCAAAAATCGCGCTACAACTGTCAGTTTTGTTCACCAGTTCAGTTCAGTTTACTCACACTTGTATATAATATTTACATTGTACACGTAGGAATAAAATAACAAATAAGAGAAAAAAAAAGGAAATTAATGGCTTGATCTGAATAGAAGTGTACGGTGGTAAGAGCAGCTTAACTTTCTAGCAAACCACCGCTGTATAATCAATAGAAATACTTAATATGTGCGCTAGGTGCCATTGCAAATGTGGCCGATGATGTAAAACGGTCATTTATATTGAGAGTTAAGCAGAATTCTTTGGTATTAAAACACCCAAACTGATCTGGCGGGAGCATTTAAACACTGTAAGCTAGTACATTTTATGTAATAAGACTATTAGAACAGTTATTGCGAGTAAATTAGAGAAAAATATATGGAATTTTTTTCAAAAGTGAAAAAATAACAGAGATTTTGCTGCTTTACTGAACCATGTCAGACTGGATAATAACCTGGAACCTTGCGACTTTTTCGTTTAGATTCTCTAGCGTTTTGATACATTTCCCGAACCGCACAGTGTTTTCAAAAAGAAGCAAAAACTTAGCCAGAAAAAGTCGACGAATATAGCCGACTCTTTTGACAGAGTCATATGAAAGTAAGTCAAAGGTAAATACCATTTCGTTATAAGCAATAAATGCCCCCACCCACCCTTCCCCCTCCAAAAATTACAGGAAGTAATGTCTTGCATATGCTGGGTTTCGAGAAGTTTTTCATGTTAACCAAATAGTCTCAACATTACAATTACTACCCTTATTTATACCCTCATGGGTATAAATAAGCGTAAGTTAATTTATCTCTCTTAACGAACTTACCTTTGATTCAAAGGGATATTGTCTTACGCAAACGAATTCATCTTCAACATCGCCAGCTGTTTCGCGTGAACTTACCAGAGACGAAAATGAAGGTTTCAGAGTTCTCGATGGCAGTATTTTTTGTACTGTTTTTAATTTCTACGGCTGCCGGTACGTCTTTATAATGCTATTTATTACCATAAATCTGCGCGGATGGTGTGGTGAAATTTCTGTCAGTTTCTCTATTTATCAGTGTAAATCCGTACCACCTTATTAAATAAGAAATTATTTGTGACTATTTCTTCCATTCATCTGCAGAGGCCAAAACTGCTGAAGAGGACTTTGTAGTAAAGTCTGTCAAACAAGAAACTAAACTCTCCAGGTCGGAAGTTCTCAAAGTACTAAAGAAAGCAAACCTTACGAACCACGGCTACAAAGAGGAAGTTTCCTACCAGACAGTGAAGGGTCCCGGAAGTAACAAATTCTATTTTAAGGTAAGCACGGCGATTTTCGCTCAGTTCCATGAAAAAAAACCTACTTCAATGCCTCGCTCAAGAATTATATCGGGTTTAACCACTTTTCCTTTTGAAGCTTTTTTCAATACTGAGCTTCGCTTTCTTCCATTATTTCTTTTCGTCGGACACGTGTTATTTTTAAACTGCAGCTTGTTCTAAAGTGGCTATTTTTTCTTTTTCGTAGGAATCGCACTACTTTTTCAAAGAGGTGAACTGCCGAGGGCGTGTGAAGATTCTGAAGATTGGAAGAGAATTAAATAGACGGATCCGACCAGGTAAACTAACTTTTATCTTGGAAAGCAGCCTTCCGCGTTGATTATTCAAGTCACAACTTTAATATACTGTACCTAAGCGCTTTTCTCTTACAGTGAAAAATTCCCGTCGCAATTAACCTTCGATCTATAGGGAAACTAGCCTAAACGTCTGCCGAGGGCGCGTGATAAAAATAACAACAGCGGGGAATTAAATGACCGCTAGTGCAAGGGAGTATAAGGATGGGAGAAGAAGAACATTGACTTGCTCGTCAATTATCGAAAAGAAAAATAAATCAACGTCTCTGTACAGGCCTATATGGAAAAGTGAATACAATACTTAGATGGAAAGGGACCGGCAGGAACTACTTATTAGACTTCTTCGAAATTGGTTTCAGTGCTCGTTATCCTCGCCTCGCACACGCACAATTCGCACTTGCTTTAATGCCGATGTAATTCAAACTACAACTAGAGATTACATCAGCCCCTGCTTTCTAAAATCTCGTTTCGTTCCTCTGCCGCACACCTGTAGCTCAAAGTTGCGATTGGACAAAAATCAATAATAAAAGAGAAAGTGCAATAGAAACGATATCACGTGCTAATTTACGTTACTTTTCGGTCAATTCTTAGGTGTTTTTGACCCTAGTGTGGCCCGAGGACTGAGAGAAGAAGTGAAAAACAAGCATTTTGACAGGTGTAAAGTGGGACTGGAGATTGAGTTCACAAAACAAGACCAGGCCCACCAACTCAGTAAGCGTTGGCTTTTTTCTAAGAAGACCAAAACCAAAACCAAAACCAAAACCAAAACCAAAACCAAAACACCCACATGGCAGAAGTCTCCAGTGAAAGCCACTGGGTCAGTCAAAGGAGAAGCAAGTGTTGACATCAAAAAAGATAATGATGTCTGGAGCTTCAAAATAGGCGTTAAGATTGAAGCTGAGGGCACTGTAACGGTGGACAACGGCGGCAGCAAAAGCGGCAAAAAAAGCACCGGCGGCAGCAAAAGCGGCAAAAAAAGCACCGGCGGCAGCAAAGGCGGCAAAAAAAGCACCGGCGGGAGCAGCAGCAGCAGTGGCAGCAGCGGCAGCAGTAGCAGCAGCAGCAGCGGCGGCAGCAGCAGCAGCAGCAGTAGCAGCGGTGGCGGCGGTGGCTGGTGGTGGGGCCGCCGCTAGGTTCAGTTGCTAATAAACAGCTCACCGTGAGTTCAGCGGGTTTCAAAAGTTGTGCGGGTATATTTCAAAGTAGTGGACCGATTGTAATCCGATCCAGAAACTAGAATGAAATGTTTTGTAAGGTATAAGCAAAAGCTGAATTAAACTCATGGTTTTCTTTATCTTGTTGCAAGTTTTTTTCGTGTACATAGTGCCTCGTTTCTGTGCGCCCACAGTGGGGCCAAACCACCCCTTAAATATATCATTAAGGCGAAATTCACGTATTTTTTACATTTCTTTTCATTTCTTGACCAAACTTACCACATAGATTTCGATTGTTGACCAATTAATTTCAAGTTTTTGTTTGACACGAATTGTCAAATTGTAACGTCACAACGACTGACGTCACCAAAATGGGTTAAATGCATTTTAATTTCAAAGTCAAGGTATATTATCTGAAAGAGCTTTAGAAGGGGAGTAAAACAGCGAAAACCGTTTCTCGATACGACACGTAAACCCCGGAAAATAGGACTTCAAAGAAATGTACGTGCACCCCCCGGAACCATACTTTTCCTTAAAAAACGATCCCTATGATATTTTTTTCACAGTTTTTTTGCAAAATAAGCTGATTTTCAGGTAACAGAAACTTGTATAGTTGGCCAAATTGGTATCATTTTAGATTTTCGTTTTTTGACTTAACACACTAATTTGAACCAAAAAAAGCGCTGAAAATGAAAGTGTTGAAAATGAAATTTTCACAACACTGAGAGCATATTTTCCTGTTATTTGGATGTTATTAAGCGGCCATTTGTTTTTCGCGTATGTCCATTAGCCAAACCTTGAACTACCCATTTCCTTCTCACCCTGAGAAACGGCAAGGGAATAATGCCATTATCACGTTTGAGGAAACGAACAACTCTTAGTTGTGCTGGTTAAATGATAATAATTTGGCAAAAAAACAAAACATCCTTATATCCTGAATCGATCCTTTGTGTGCCACCGAATTCTGCATTATAAAAAAAATGTTAAAAAGTGGCTTATGGAGTTTATTGTAACCGGAAGTTGTATCTCATGATAATTCTTAGTTAATTGAATATTAAAAATCAGGGTCGTTACATCGTAAAACTCCAACTTAATTTCTTGCTGTAGCTCTTCCTTAACCTTCAAATGTTGGCTTTCAGCAGTACAAAATGAAGCATCGAAAAGCGTGCTCCGAAATGAGATTTTCCGCTAACTATGTCAATAAAAGATCAAACTTCACTGACAGCGACTATTTCAGTGGATTGCAATAATAAACATCCATAAAAGCCTTCAGTGATATGAAAATAGAAGTCTACTGTTCAGCTGAATTATTATCAAGCCAGCTGTAGATGACTATCAAACCAAAACTTGCAGTTTAATAGTGGAAGCTAAGGGTGCACTTTTATAAAATCATCTTTGGCCTTCGTTGCGGCTGTTTTAGAACGAGTTACTTTACATCTGAAAGTACATCTTAATTATTCATTCCCTTATGATCACGTTCTGATTAAACAATGTTCAATGTTCAATGTTCAAACAATGCCGTCTGTTCGCTGATTAACCGAATGTAAACTACAAGAGGAGTTGTTCATACACCAAGTGTCCAAACACATCACTCGGGAGTGCATGACCTTTTTCTTCAACATCACGTACACTATTATGGCGAATATTTTACTTGTGTGTCGGTGTAAAATATTAGCAGATATCAAATTTTCATCATCGGAAGAACCATTCTGAATTTTTTCTTTAATTATGTACTCCAAAAAGTCGAGATTTTGTCCTGATGTTTCAGTCAATACAACGTCAAGATATAGTACAATATGATAATATTATCATTAATTTGAACTGGTTGCATGATAATATCGCAAGAAAGCATCGAATCCTGTAAGCCACCAAATTCTTCTTATTGAAGAATCGACCGTCAAAACGTGGCCCAAGGAATTTTCGTACATGGCGCTTGATGTCTAAAACCGTGATGCACGCGGTGTAAAATCAGCATGATTTTCCCCATTTGTAATAGCGTTAGTTCGTGCATAGTCAAATTGTGCCCGACGTTGACACTAAGCTTCTTGGAACTCCTCGCACTTTCTTTATTCAATTAATTTTTGGAAAAATAAAGTACTGAAAAGCGGGCTTGTGAGACAGATTCCGTTCTCTAAAAACGTATAAGGCGGCGGTATTTAGGTAAAGAACAAACTGACAGCGATTTTATCATTTTCCATAAAGGTTTTATGGAAATAAAACTGAATAAAAGAAATCTTAATACGAACGTCCAGTGATCAGCTGTATTACCTATTTATTATCATTATGATTATTATTTTAATTTGAAATCATTTTCCGGGTACACACGCTCCTCGACTGACAATTGCTAGTTACAAAAGAACTCTGGATGGCCTTAAAAACTGTTTCAATGTATGTAGGAAGAAACCGTCCTTGGGTACCCCTGGTTCGGTTTTGATATCGTGTAAGTCACGTAGTCTCTAAAACAAGCCGTAAACGTGTGGTCTCTATTGAAAAATAAGCAAGCATCCGGGAAGCATCCTCGCTGCATGAGTCGCCCTAGAGTTCAATATCCAAATTAATTGAAGCAAATCAACTGAAAATCGAAACATCCACGGCTCGGCAATCTGAAACATGGTCCTCCGCCCGCAAAATCCTTCCTATCGAGGGTTATTTTTATGTCCGTTTATTACTGATATGACACTTCACTTCATGAAGTTCGGACAGTGTGTTTGACTTTACCAAATCGGAAACTCGCAAGGCTCGAAGCACTTGACGTAGTGTATACGGCCTCTAATAGTTTCACTTCAATATTTTAACGTCTCAATGCTTCATAAAGACGTTTTCGTTACTTACAAAATGATCCAACCCTGAAGATTAGATGAAGGTGACGCTGTTGTATTGAACGAAGCTGCTCGATTTCCAGCTGATATCGTCGATATAAATAAATAACAACGTTTCGCTGCCGTTCAACTGAGAATAGGTATTAAGCATTGTTGGACACAACAACTTTGGTGGAAACAGCTAAATCACGCGCGAGAGAAACAACTAAATGCACACGATGTCTTTCGGAATGCCGAGATACCTTCCGCTTCATATCGAATCTAACTAGCGCGCAGCTTTCCTCTCCATACATGAAAAATAGGTCCATTCTCGGTGACAAATTTAACATTACAGGGAAACACAACTCAACGCGTGAATTACAGTTTTTCGTGGTTTCTTTCCTTATCTCCTCCGAGATCGCGTGTTCTAGTCGCCACTCAAGTTGCAGAACTAGAATGCAAACTGTAAAGTAAGCTCCAACGGCACAACGGCCTACACAAGTGAACAAACATAGTGGGTGACTAATCATCAACAAGGCCAGAACTCCGGTTTTGGCGCTGTAGAAGCCAAACTACAATCACAGACAAAACTAGTTGGGAAGGCTGTACAACTTAACAGTAGTCCATTTTAATCCTGAAAAAAGAGAGTTTTCTCTTTTGCTAAACATCCCACGTCCCCCTGTTCAATGTTGGGATATAACAGAACAATTACGCGCACAAACATTAACGTTTTGATCTCAACATTGGGCCAGGGGCGGGGGGAGGAAGGAGAAGAAGAGGTAAAAAAGGCAACCTTCCCAACACTTTTGACGATGATTGTAGCTTAGTCGACTGTACTCAATCCCCTTGCCATCTAAATGTACCGCAAAGAAAGATTATAACATAACAAAAGTAAATCGCGCGCTCTGATTGGTCAGTTAGCCACTACCATTTGCCCGTGGGCGCACGCCAAGAAACTGAGCTAGCGCGGGAAAATTTAGGCAAATTCAACAAATCTCCTCTCCTGACGGTAAAATACACCGATGAAATGCACAGATGAAAAGTGGAAGTTGAAGAAAATACTAAGCTGTCGTTTTGAAGGAAAAAAAGACAAAAGATCAAGCCACAAACTTGCCCCGGATGAATTAATCACTGTTTTCCTCGCGGCTAGAATCGGCTGAAGGAAAATCGAGCGAGCGAAGATTTAAGGTACAGTTTGTGTGTTTTTCATGATAGAAGAGAACGTCTGTTTGAAATGTATATTTATCAGTTAGCGTTGTGTTATTGACTTTTTGGTCAAGCTGATGCTAAATTCAAGCAAATATTTTAGGAAACACGCTCAAATTCGAGACAGCTTTGTTGTGAAGTTTTCATCGCATCGATTAAAAATTTTAGTTGATTTTAAACGGGCACATTACGCTGGAATAAGCGAATTTCATTTGAGTACAGAAACATTTGGGTTTTCAAATAAATTTTTCAAAACATAACTTCTGTGTGTATTATTTTGTTCCTCAGTGTCCATTCATAAAAGTCGTTCAGAGATCGGTCGAAAAACAACAGCTTCAGCACCGGTTGTATGTCGGCGAATTTCAGTTGCAACTGAACTTTGACTTTCATAGCTGGATTTCCCCAGACAGATTTCGATACAAAGCTAGTTAATTTCTTTTTAAAATTAGTGTTAACTGTTATTCTTAAGGAATTACAGTCAAATTTTCTCATTTCTACTTTACGCTTATTTCAAAAATTGTCACATAAATAAGCTTGATAGTTTTCATTTATTTAGTTTTAGCTTATTTTTTAGTCCTTTTAGTTGGTGTTTATGGTTGCAGCTATAGTTTTCCCTCAAAGTTTCTACCCTAATATTAAGAGCAAGTAGACAGATGCCATTCAGAATAACAATGAAAAACGTTTTGCAATTTACCTGAAGACGGAGAACGGTTGATTCAGCGAAAGAAAAACTCAAAGGCAAGTTTCTGAAAAACGTAGAACATGATTTGTTTACGAGCGGGCAGATGGCAGCATACATGAACTCGTACCGATGACTCAACCGAAGGCAAATGGAAAATAATGTATTTCTCTTTTGATTATGTTATAAAAGAAATGGTAAACGTTGCAGCTGTGCAACCATGGAGTTATGGATGCACTTGGGAGGTTAGCCTGAGATCATGCCCTATTATCCCTTTATGTCTCTCACGGGAAGAGGGCATGATACATTTCTTTGTCAGATCACATGTAAAAATGCCAGAATCTGGACTTTTTTCTGATTGGATAGGACACAATGCGGATGATTTGCGCTGTTCCGATTGGCCAAAATGACGCCATCCGTTAGTTGTTGTTGATTTCAGTCTGCATTTTTGCTTGCGTAATAAGCAGTGAATACACAGCGAGTTCGTTATGAAATTTCTGCCCGCTCAGTTTTCTTGAATTTGAAGCATGCCTAAATAGAAGTTTCATCCATTGAAATATTTACCATATCATCGTATACCAAAACAGTTGCAGTCAAAACTTCACCGATCATTTGAAAGCAATTTGATACCGGCTACAAGTTACAGAAGCGACAAACGGGTTCACTTTTCAAATAATCAATTCATGAATGGAATCTTGACCTGGTTTGACTGTATTTCCTCCTTCAGAAATCATGCTGCGAATTATTCTGAGCGATCTTCGCTTTCACAACACCTTTCAGTTCGTGAAATATGGTGCTTCAGCCTAATTTTTTTTCAACTGCTTTCGTAGTACAGAACGAAGTCAACGAGCTTTAACCAGTAAATTCTTTATTATTTGTAGCTATTCACAAGGGTACGACAGCTCCAGCTAGCAGTATTTCATCACAAAAACAACACATTAATTTTTTTCTTATTTTTTACGAAGCGCCATCTGAACACGGACGTACTTAAAAATTTTTTTTCCCCTAAAACTGATCATGATTTCAAAAGAGACATTATTCGCGTCAAAATTTGATTCCCGTTTGGTAAACGCTTATTGGCTAAAAACATGACAGGTCAAGCAAACGGTAGATCATGTAAATTAGGGGGCGGTTGACTGCTTGTTAAATAAATGTATCAGGCGTTATTTTTTTTCCCTCTCGAGCCAAAGAAGCAAAAAAAACAAAAAAAACAAAAAAGACTCCTGATCTCAGGTTATTGGGAGGTTTGCTAAGCACTCAAGAAGCTAGAGTCTCACTCGGCTATCGCCTCGTGCGACTCTTACGCTTTTTTCGTGCTTAGCAACCTCCCGCGTGCATCCTTAACTCCATGGTTGCACGCTGCACGTTTACCATTTCTTAAGTAACTTAAAAATACAGCGCATTCCAAGTATTAAAAAAATAAATAAAAATGATGATAATACTAGCGGATTTTAAAATGTGCTTTGGACTCGCAACCAACGGTTGATCTTATAGTTATTGCGAATGTGCAGGGAAAATGTAAGCTATTCCAACTTCAGATGGCAAAAAGTCATATCTACCCAGCAATAAGATGAAATCAAACATTTTAACAAGGTAAATTCATTGTGTTCCTTTCTTTTTTCTACTTGGTCGCGACATTTTACCGCAATATCTATGTATTTTATCATTTAATATTTACATTTTTGTGCATTGCATTAGGAACTATTTTATTATTCTATAAGACAGATCGAGTGTGAAGGTTACGTTTACTGCGCGGAAAGTAACTGTATACACAGTTATAAATAGAATGGGATGGTAAAGCAAACATGAAAGAACTGTCTAGTCCCTGGTTATTCGTCTTTCGCTTTTCCTTGCTAGATTTGCAAGTTCACTAACTGACTACGATGACCTCAGTCAAATGATATCTTAGTGTTTACATAGCATCATTCTTGTGTATAAATAATCGTTAACTCCAAGTTTCTATCAACCTTTTTGTTTTTGGTTCAAAGGACTTTTCTGTTGGCTCGGTGAAGTCCACCGTTCTTTGAGCTGAGCGAAAATGATGCTTTCAGAGCTAATTTCAGTGATTCTGGCCCTGTTTCTCTTTTCCACGGCTGTCGGTATGTCCCCTTCTTATTTCACTAGTCCGTAGTGAATAACTGCCTCAGTGAAACTGAAGGGTTCCTTTTCAAGTATCAGGGTTGGAACAATTGACATCATCACAACTGTTTATGAAACGTTTGTTCGATTCACTTGCAGAGGCTGATACGGAAGAGGACATTGAACTACGGATTTTCAATCGCAACACTACTGCAAGACTATCCAAATCTGATGTCCTCAAAGTAAACGGCTTGGAAACTAAAATTTGATAGCATTTTGTTTTGAATAAGGGTATGGGCATGATTTTCAGTTGAACATGCCTAGCGAGCGTAAAAATCGCATCCAGTCTGAGGATTAATGAGAGAGGGAAAATTTTATACATTTAGGCATGACAAAATTCAAGGGAACATTGGTACTTAGAAATAACTTCTCGTAGGCATGGAAAAAATGGGTTCATGCCCTCGCAGCCCAAAATTGACCCAGCTAAACTTAGGTCCCAGATCTCTCGCCGGATTGATAATTCATTCCCAGTTTTTGCTCCTCTGGTTTGGCATGCCCGGCATGCCGATGGTGAAGTTACTTGGTTTGGCATGCCCGGCATGCCAGGCAAGAAATTGGCATGCCCAGCGAAAGCCCAGCGAGACTGATTTTGATTTTCGCTTCAGCATCATATCCTGCGAATCACATATAATCGCCAAATATATCTTAAGGAGCTTGAAGTTACAGGTTTCATGCCTTTGGCAATAAATGCAGATTATAACAAAAAAGTCATGTTTGTCACAATGTGTGTCACGGGATCGACTGGCAAAACTGAAGACAGAAGCCTGGATTTATAAATAAAAAGCACAACAAAACAACATTATTCATGCATAAAATAGAATACTTAACTTGCAATCAAAGATTAATCCTTTTATTTCAAACCGATACTGACATTTCTGGGTCCAGATTTAAATTTGATCGCGGAAAAGCAACAATAAGATAACAAATCTTCTCAGTATAAACTTATCCATGCTTAAGTTTTATCGCGTCGGAATGTTTCTCGGTCAACAGCATTAAAAGACTGGTGAAAATGAAGCTTACCAGGTCGTTCAAGTCAGTACGAGAGTACGACGTTAATACTGCAAAGACGTTCCGATTTGGTGAATTTGGACTGCCTTCTCAGAGAGATTTTGCTTAGTTTTTCAGTGCGCTCCTTGTCGGCTATGCGAATCTCGCAAACTGTTTTACTCCTTGCTGACGATAGTCCTTTGACCAACGTCATCTGCGTCATCCGAAGATACCCCGAGCACGCACGAAATCGGCCGAATTTCCGCAGAAGTGTTTTCGGATGACGAGGAATCTAGTTTGTTGTAGCGTGGCAGTTGTGGCGTCACGATGTCGTCATGTCTCTTCGCACTTGTTTGTCTTTTTTTTCTGCGGTGCATGGTTGAGATGTTGGTGAATGCTGGACAAGAAATGGATTCTGCGAGAGACTGTAAGTACAAATTTAGTATTAATTTGGTAAAGAAAAAGCCTGAATATCGAACAAATCCGGTGAATTAGCCTTTTGGCATTCAGTTTATCTTGCTGTTGAGCATGCCTAAGAACTCCGGCATAAGTGGTTGTCAACTCGTTCACTTTAGACTACTTCGGATTGTTTCTGTTTGTATGTCTTGTAATCTTCTTCTGCTGCTAAGAAGACTAGAGAAAACTTCAAAAATAAGAAACCAAAGCTAAAAAAAGTCAGTTCTAATTTTATAGCTCGAGTATAATTATTTTTGGCACCTACGGTCATATTTTTCCACTGTACTGGTAAAGTTACTTATTTTTGCTGCATAGTTTGACTGTTGTTTGAAAGACAATCAAACGGATATTACAATCACTTTTGGAGACAAAATAAAATATCCGTAAATCAAATGCCAAAATCAGATTTGGATTTCGCTTTAAAAAAATGAACATGCTTTGCGTGTCAATGCAAAGTTGTAAACAACTCAATATAAGCAGTCTGTGAATGTGCGTTTAGGTCCACAAAACTAATTTTTCTTTTGGAAATCTCATCCAAGCAAAGACTTAAGGCTTACATTGCTTGTCTACGAGTGTACTACAAAATGCTTTGCTACCGTAAGCCTCTGAGAGGCGATTCTGGTAAATTTATAGGACGCTAAAATGCAGAAAATTCTAAGCTTAAACAACCTGGCTGGGTTCGACTTTTGAATCACAAAATGTTCACGTTTGCCGGCTCTACTTTAAATGAACATGGTTTTTGAAATGATTTTGCACTATTTTAACCCGAAAATTATGATTGGGTTATAAAGCTTTTAAAACGGACGAAAACTAAGCTAATAAACATGTTCAATGTAAAAAACTAAGATTTTTAGTCGCCTTTTCAACTTTGCTTTGTGGGCCGAAAAATTTACCTTTACGCAAAAACAAAAGCAAACAATGAGGATTTTATTCGACATATTTTCTGAGAATTTTATCTGATCAATTTAATGTCACTAGCATTGTTTTCGTATAGGAATTTTCCTAATTATATGAGCTTTAAATTTAATAATTTTGATATTTTATAAACTTCTCATTTGATAGCTTCAATTTTTTATACACCGATTGAGAAACAAATTCGCTGTCGTTAAATCCTATTTTATGACCTATTTATTAGAACTCTAGGTAAATGGTGAAATGATGTAACCGGACAGGCCTTAACCTTTGGTCCTAATGTATTTTTTCTTCGCAACTCCTAATCAGTTGACGGGCTATGAGAGAATATCGCCACAAAAAGATGCGAAAACGTTTTCGCTGAGTTTCCTTTACATATTCCGGCTTTATATGGGTCTACACCTTACCTGCTTAAAAATGAAACTGTTGTTCAAGTGTCAGTCGAACTCAGGATAATCTTGACTTGCAAACCCAAATGCAAAGGTTTATTTCGCAGTAGAACAGCGTGTAAACATCATCGAACAACGCAATGTAAGTTCGCTAATCTGAAACCACGTTTCTTTCACTTTATCTACCATGCATTTATCTCAATTGCACACTCTTGTGAAATTAGCCTCAGACAATTAGTTGCGACCTTTAACAGACTCAACAAGCCAGTATGAAAATATCTTAAGAGAAGCTGAGCTCTACATGTTCTATTTCTTTTTTTTCATATTGCCTTTGCATGTGTTAACATTCCATTTCTTTTTTGTTACAGGTAACTTCCAGACATGACGAGGAGATAATTACTTTTCTAGAGAGCAATTCTTTGATACTGTCAGTTATTACTGACTTACTTTGAGTTTAGAACAAAGAACACAGACACTGGTAATGACACAAAAACATTAATCCCTGGCAAGCCTACAAAGCAAGAAAGAGGAACTCAGACTCCTTATCAAAATGTAAAACAAGATAAAAACAGCTTTTCTAACGTAGGGAAAATTGCGTTAGAGAGATTTGTAATTGCAACGTTATATTCAAGCACAATGCATTGTCAAACATCATAATTTACTGAATAATGAACAGTGATTTTGGGGCTTAGCTCAGTTTGTAATGAACTTTGAAAGATATTCTATAACCTTGTATTTTTAAAAGCTTTCTTGGAAGTAGATGCATTTTATTATACAATGAAAATAGTCTCTGTCTCTCTTTTTACTGATTTCAGTCAATTCCATTTTATTCGCAATGTGAAATGGGAATCCTATTAAAGACTAATTAAAAGGGGTGAGGAGTTTTTACAATCCCTCAACAGGTCATCTCCACGATGACGCTGTTTTTACTACGGCAGAATCCCTCAGGGTTTTACTTTCTTGTGAAAACTAGAGCTTTTGTTATTTAAACTTCGCTGGGACAACCAAATCTATGAAAATGAAAGGAATAGCAATGACGTCATCATGTAATCGTACATCAAAAGATAAGCACAGTGATCTGTTTATTTTTTTTTTTAAGCCAGGCTTAAAATATCTGTAGATTCAAGGAATTATAACCTGTGCGTTGAGAGCATGCCAGAGACCGATTTTGGCATGCCCGGCATGACCCAGATTATGGCACGCCCGGTATGCCAGGGAATTTGGCATGCCGGGCATGTCAGAAAATTTGGCATGCCCGGCATGCCGGAGATTTTGCTGGGTATGAATTACTTATTACTAGAACCTAGGCTTCTCGCGGCCTGGGTGAGAAGGTCATAGAACCTCAAATTATGCTTACAGGGCATGCGAAATTCTGTTGCATGCCAATTTCAATGCAAAACTACTCTGGGGTCACCCCCTCTATTACCAGTGAGCAAATCATTGACGATAGGCATGGGAAAAATCCTTGCATGCTAATCAACATTGAAAACGTAGCAGAAATGTCCTCAGTTGCTGAGTCATGCCCTAGGGGAGGCTTTAAAATACAGAATTTCCTGACATGGATGAGGGAATTTTCCGTAAACAGCATGTGATCATGCCGGCTAGGACGTATTGCCTCCGTATTGCCCCTTTTTACAGCTAGCTAGGCTCATTTTTAGGTTCCATGGCCTGAAATGACGAAAAATTCATGCCCTAAATGTAAAAAGTCCAAAAACATCCTCGAAATTTTAGTTTCCAAGCCGTTAAGTACTAAAAAAGGCGAACCTTACAGGACGCGGTTTTAAAAAGGAGATTTCTTACCAGACAGTTAAGAGTCCTGGAAGTACATCCTACACTCTTTTTTTTTAATAAGAATGTTGTTTTCCCGGCCCAGGCTGAATATTCTTATTCTTCTGCCGATTTTAGGCTGAAAATATTCTTGTATTATTCTTAGATTTTAGCTCATGACATTTCCGTTTTAGACTATATTGGGTGTATCAGTTATAGTTAGTGCATGTTTTCTCGTTTTGTTGCCTAGTTTTCCCCTTTAGAGAATAGAATAAGTGGAAAACATATAATTGTATTGTATTTACTGCTTTTGAACACACAAAAATATAATCCTTTTCAATATCTTAGTCTGGGGTTTATTCTTAAAATGTTCTTAAAACTTTGCGAATTTCAGCCTTGATATTCTTATAAAATATATTCTTATAGAAAAAAAAGAGTGTATTTCAAGGCAAGCACTTCTATTATCCCTTTTGGAACTCAGTGGATTACCTCTACCTTTCAAACGCCTTTCGTAGTCAGGAATCAAAATCTAGTTTAATTCCTCTATTTTTCGGGCTTTTCTTATATTGCCGAGGTGGCGGTTTAATTCCATATCTGCGGTTCACGTGTTGATTTTTATTTTTTGTTCTTTTTCTTAGGAATCGTACTTCTATTACAAATTTGAAAACTGCTCAAGGATTCCGGAGATCGAGGAAGAATTGGAAACATTGATCCCCGGTAAAGTGACTGTTACCCAATGTATAACTATCGACATCTTCTTTCAGTAAAAAAAAAAACTGTCACCTCTATCATCAAGGCAAATATAGAGGCGAGTACTACAGGTGAGAAAGACAGAAACAAAAACCTAAAAACCTTTCTAAGGAAATCTCCATAGGAGACCTAGCAAGAACTTATTACTTTCGTTGCGATCAGCACTCGTCTTTCTTACGTTGCCTTCGCGCCTGCAGCCGAAATTTACATGCAGAGAAATATAGAGTAGGCCACATATCTTGAAAGACTTAGTCAATAGTTAAAATAGTAATGATTAGTACTAACAATTTTCTCGGCGATTAATTCTCAGGTGTTTTTGGAAATGAAGTTGCTAATCGGTTAAAAACAGAACTGCAATATTGGCATCTGGACGATATGGATAAGTGCAAAGTTGGACTGGAGGTTGTTTCCAAAGGAAACGACAGTGATCAACGAAGCAAA
>OZ037779.1:48397995-48427995 GCA_964035525.1 Porites cylindrica | reverse complement strand
AATTTATGGATAGGCATTAGAAAGCGTGTTTGCGAGACAGCTTCCTTCCCTAAAAACAATGCTGCCTTAAAACGACTTCCTTACTTAACGCTTAGACGGAGGTAACGCTGTTGTATTGTGGATGTGCGAAGCTTCATATAGTCGCGATATAATGAGGCCCGCCTCATTAGGGACGTATGTCAGTTTTTTTTTTTTTTTTTGCTAAAGGGCCACTATATCGTTGAATGCGCACATCAACTTGGGTTGAAACAGTTAGATCATGGGCGAGAAGACTCTTTTACGCAGTGTAGACAGTGTAGGCTGACCAATATAAAACACACAATACAAGCTTTCTCAAATCAAGGGCAGGGCTTTCTGCTCTACAAATAATTAAGCACAACGCGTGAATTATCACCGTTTTGTGATTTCTTTTTAGATCTCCTTTAAGGGGAGATGTCGTGTTCTAGATGCCACTCAATTGCGGAAGACAATGGCCTGAATCAAGCTAGAAAGTGAGCAAATATAGTAGCACTCAATATAGTCTCGGCTAAAAGGCTAGAACCTCGACTTTGGCGCTGTTGGGGACTAGTTCAGTCCCCGACTGTACATGAACTCCCTTAGCCATCAAAACGTAAAAGCAAGAGACAGCAAATTAAAATGATAACGAAGCTGCGCTTTGGATTCGAAACGAGTGGCATTCAAAAAGAGGTGTTAATCTTATGGGTATTGTGTATGAATTAAAAACTGCGCGCGGAAGAAATTTCAGCTATTCCAATTCCAGTCGGTAAACTGAAATTATGTAATACAAAAATTCCGGAAAAAAAGTAAACTTTCGTTATTGTCAATTTTAACAAGGTGTATTTCATTTTTTGCACTTGGTCGCGAGAATTTGAAATAGTTTTACATTTTATCATCAGATAATATTTTTATGCATCATGAGCTATTTTCTAAGACAGATAGAGTGTAAAGGTTAAGTCAGTTGCGTGTAAAATAACTCAGTTATCAATAGCAAAACAAACAGGAAGTATTGTTTCGTCCCTTGGTGTTTGTCCTTCGCTTTTCCTTGCTGGATTTCCATGTTCACTCAACTGTCATTGCCTCAGTCAAATGATATCTTAGTTTAGGTATAAATAAACGTCAACTCCAAGTTTCTTTAACCAATTTGTTTTTGGTTTGAAGGTATTTTCTGTAGGCTTAGTGACGTCAACTTCTCTGAGCCGAGGAAAGATGATGCTTTCTGAGATGATAGCAGTAATTCTGGCACTGTTTGTATTTTCCACGGCTGTCGGTATATGTGCTTTTGTTGAGCAAAATTTATTTGCATTTAAGTTTTAACAACAATTGCTCCGGTGAAATTCAAGAGCTTTTCTACAAAGATGTTTATTATTGATCAATATCTAAAGAAAAATTTATGAAATTGTTTTTATCCATTATCCTGTAGAGGCTGACACGGAAGAAGACGTTGTACTACTGATTTTTGACCGCAATACAAGCACTAAACTGTCCAAATCTGATGTCTTCAAAGTACTAAACAAGGCGAACCTCACGGGACATGGTTACAAAGAGGAAGTTTCTTACCAGACAGTAATGAGTCCTGAAAGTGCATCTTATTTCAAGGCAAGCACCATGATTTTGGCCTTTGGAATTCAGTGGAATAAATCCGATCTTCAAAACAAGTCCTTTCTTTGTCAGAAATCAAAATCGAGTTCACTTCCATCGTTTTAAGGTTTTTCTTTCCTAGCCTCCCACGCAGGCCTTTTTAGGGGAGCTCGTATTTCTTTCGATTCTACAGCCAATGAGTTTCAGTTAAGTACTGCTTTTTTCTTTTTATCTCAGGAATCGTACTTCTATTACAAGTTAGAAAACTGCTCAAGGATTCCGGAGATCGAGGAAGAATTGGAAACACTGATACCCGGTAAACTGACTGTTACCCAATGTATAACTATCGACATCTTCTCCCAGGAATAAAAAAAATACTGTCCGCTCTGCCATCAAAGCAAATAAAGAGGCGGGTACCACAGGTGAGAAAGACAGAAACAAAAACCTGAAAACCTTTCTAAGGAAATCTCCATAGGAGACCTAGCAAGAACTTATTACTTTCGTTGCGATCAGCGCTCGTCTCTGATACGTTGCCTTCACGCCTGTAGCCCAAAGTTACAAGCAGAGAAATATAGAGTAGGCCACATATCTTAAAAAAACGTAGAGTGGTTGCAATAGTAATGATTAGTACTAACATTTTTCTCGGCGATTAATTCTCAGGCGTTTTGGGAGAGGAAGTTGCCAATCGGATAAAAACGGAACTCCAATACTGGCATCTGGATGATATGGATCAGTGTAAAGTAGGACTGGAGATTGTTTTCAAAGGAATCGAAAGTGATCAGCAAAGCAAACGTAATCCTCGAGACAAGAGTACCAAAATAAGTAAATTGGTATCAATATTCGGCGTAAAAGTCACTGCGACAATCGATAAGAAAGGGGCAATAGAAGGCGCAAAGAAAGGCGCAGTAAAAGGCGCAAAGAAAGGTGCAGTGAAAGGTGCAGTGAAAGGTGCAATAGCGGGCTCAGCGGGTGGACCTGTAGGCGCAGCAGCAGGTGCAGCGACAGGCGCAGTGACAGGCGCAGCCAAAGGGGCAGTGAAAGGAGCTGTAAAAGGCGCAATCAAAGGCGGATTGAAAGTCAAAGTAAGCTACTCACGTCGCCGTACTAGCTATTCGAGCCGCCGCCGTACCAGCTACACGAGCCGCCGTCGTGCCAGCTACTCGAGCCCCCGCCGCACCAGCTACTTGAGCCGCCGCCGCACCAGCTACTCGAGCCGCCGCCGCACCAGCTACTCGAGCCGCCGTCGTGCCAGCTACTCGAGCCGCCGCCGCACCAGCTACTCGAGCCGCCGTCGTGCCAGCTACTCGAGCCGCCGCCGCACCAGCTACTCGAGCCGCCGTCGTGCCAGCTACTCGAGCCGCCGCCGTACCAGTTACTCGAGCCGCCGTCGTGCCAGCTACTCCAGCCGCCGCCGCACCAGCTACTCCGGCCGCCGCCGCAGCAGCAGCGGAGGAGGAGGGGGCGATGGTGGTGGGTGGCGCCGCTAATTATGCCGATAGCCATCTTACCATGAGATTAAGGGGTTAAAATACTGATCGAGGAATATTTGAAGTAGTAGGATGATTGTAACTCGATTCGACGACTGGAAAAAATTCTTGTAAGTTTATTAATAAGAACAGATGTAATAAACTCATGGTTTACCCTTTGCCAAATTTGTTGCGCGTTTTTTCGGTTGAATTAAAAGATTTTTATTCATTTACTGAAACTATATATTGCCGCGTTTCTGGATAATTTAATATCCCAGCAAACGACTTTGTGGTCGCTTTATCCTGGCTCAATTTGGTTACAGAAGATATTCAATGAGAGAGTCTGATTCGTCGGTATCCTCTTGAGTCATATGACAGAGACCGTTCATTCGTTTTTAGACTTGATGACAGCTTTGGGATGCACCACTAGAAATGTGAAGGGTAATAGGGGGAGGCGGGGGGATGGGTGCGTAGTACTTTTGGAAATGTAAGCTATTATTTTTTTCCCATATAAATCCTACAAAACGCCACGTTATGCAAAATTAACAGGTGTAAATTTTTCAGGGGAACCTAACGACTGTTTTTTTTTTTGTGTAAAATATCTGTTCGGAGAAGCGAAAATTGTCTGGAATTTTCTAAGGGGCGAAGAAGGCTAAAAATTTCTAGATGACCGTTCCTTTCATGTACTATTTTCGAAGCTTATCTCATAAATTCCCTAAGATTTTCTAAAGTTAAATTTTTCGCCTAGACAAAGGAAACCTAAAATTTCGGAGTCAAAAATGTGATGGAAAGCAATCAGAAAAATTCTTACTTGGTAAAATTTTAAATTGCATCTAAAATCTTCGGGAAAATAATACTGAAGCTGCAGTGGCTCTGTAATTTCGAAAAGACTCAAGATGCCCTAGGATGATCGAACAGATACAAATTTTATGGCGCCGCTTAGAATGCATTTCAAGAGATCTAAAAAGTGTTTTCAATGCTGATCTCTAGAAATGCATCCATCACATTTTAGAATCCCAAAATCAAGGTACGTTTCCTTTTTCTAAGTAAAATAGTGTAACCTGGGTAGTAAGATATGAAAAATTAAACTTCTAATCAGAAAATCGAAGGTTGTACATAAATGGAACGTTCATCTAGAAATTTGATAAAACAAACCACGGCATTTATTTTTGGCGATATTTTGTCAGCGGTTTGCATCTTTCCTTTTTACAGTGAAACTTTATATAATTTTCGCTGTAACGAGCTTTGTTATATCGAGGTTCTTTTTCATATATTTTACTATTGCTGGGGCCAAGAAATCGTTCGTTATACCGAGGACTTCTGGAGGTTCGTTATATCGAGGTTCCACTGTGTAATGAAACATCACCATTTCAAATGTCTACGGCCTACCTATATTTCAACCTGTCATTACTGAATAACAGGCGTCTCACATGTCAGTGCCTTTGACGCAAAACTACTGATCTTAGCAAATAACCATAAGTGCTCATGTTGTTTTACCAGGAGTGAAAAAGTAAGTCATGACATAACACACGCTTCACGGGTAAATTTTTTAGGTATAATAAGTAAGGAGTTTTACGGTGCCTGTAGGCTTGAGCTTGCTCACAAGTCGAGCTCAAAGCGAGAGCGGAAGATTTTTTTTATCAGTGTTTTCAGCTTCAAAAGCGAGCGAGAAGCGAAGGACTTTGACAAAGTCTACTGTACCCGATGCCTTGCTACCAGTACTTGCATACAGAAAAAGGAACTTTAAAAAAAACACGGAGGGCAGATATCTCAAAGAAACCAAACTAAAAGTAGAGACAAAACTGACAGCGACTTCCTAGAAAAGCTTAAAACAATGTGAAATTAAAGAACGGGCGATTAACACTAATCAGCTGAATTTTCATCAAGCCAGTATCAGAAGTTGATAATCAGAGAAAGCTTAAAGGTGCACTTTTAAAATCAGCGAAGGCTCGCTTCGCTTACCATCGCTCACCTAAAAAAACGCGAAAAGATAACGCCTGTTGTGTAGGCTGCTGTGCGCCAAAACGTTTTTCTTATTGAAGGCAGAGGAAATTAGATTTTCAACACGTATATGGCGCTTCGTGTCTACAACGAGGGGTTTAACTTTTATATTTCTCCCTATTTGCAATAGCGAGCGCCACTTTGTACTAACATAGTAAAAAATTAAAAGTGTTTCTACCCAGAGCTGAGTGGTGCTTTTGATTGCTTGAGACAAATTTTCAGCCAATCAGACGCGCTACTCAGAAATGGATAGTGTTGCGTCATCAAAACGGAATATCTTCGCGATTTCGCAGATTTTATTACGCAGAGAAACCAGTGGTGGCGTCCCGAAATGTTGGCTCTTTGGCTTAGGCTACTATATATAACTGTACGTAATGGCGGACTTAAGGCGTGGGGAATTTATGAAAATGATGTTTCCTTAGTCCGTAACACAGGCGTCTTGGATTCATTCTCATGTGTTGACTAACTTTGGAATTTGACACCCCGTTATAGAAATGCCTCCTATGGACATTTCAAACGATGTCAAGGGGTTTCTTTACATGCATCTACAATGCAGGTCAAAATTCTTAGGACACTTAACACGATATGCCTTAATTTTCCTCTTTTTTCCTCCTCGTCCCCTAGCAATGTTGTAGTTTTTGCACCCTGTGCACTTTACCCTGTCCTAAAAGTGTTTGTTTATACCAACATTGTTTGGAGGGGAGAGGGGAGGGCCATTCGCGGCATCCAAACTGTTACAGAACTGCGTGTGATGCTACATCTGCATATTTGATATGTTAGGGATGTGGAAAGGTCTTCAATAACCGTCCCAACGATTTTTGTCCTCCATTGTAGTTTTAGAATTGCCTGTCACTGAATGAAGAAACATCATCCTCCTGTAATAAAAATATAAGGATGAAAAGAACAACTACTCATCCTTTAAGTCAGCTGAGACTGGTAGTCTGTACCTCTGAAACGTCTACAGCAGGCTATTGCAGTTAGGGGCACAATGTTTGGGTCCTTTACAGTTTGTTTTGTAAATCCAATCAAAGTTCTCATTGAAAACCTTGCACTCACCCCTAAAAGCATTTCCAAGCCCAAACTGTTATCCTAAGCCTCTGTTTTATAAACCAGGGAAAGTTCTTAGCCTTCGATATGAAGTAAAAAATGAACACGGTTTGTTTTATTCTCACTCAAATAAAACACACTTTCGCAAGAAAGATTTTGAAGTTTGGTTGATTTTGAAAGCTCGAAAATGCCCTATCCCTCCTTAAAATCCCTGGCTGCTTTAATCGACGAGTTTTTAACATCAATTTCCTTCCTTTAAAGTTTGTTAGCATGTGATATCACTGTGATATGTCATGCGATCACAGCTATACATTAAGGCACAAAATGATCAGGAGCCCCTGTCCATTCAGGTACTGAGTATTTCATTTTGTTAAGGTATCCTAGCCAGAGATAGTGCCAAGACAATGTTCACCCTTAGCATTAACTACAGGCTACCATACCCTTAAACCCAAGCACCGAGTCGGGTTCGAGCCCGCAAAAATTCTTCAAATGAGGTAACGCACCGACTAGATGCGCGTTGACCTAATTTTTTTATGTAACTGCACGTTTAATAACTGGGAAGTTAAATCCATGATATCGGCCTGGGCACATCGTTAAAATGAAAATATTTTCTTAAGGAAAAGACAAAAAAGGTTGTAAAAGGCAGGGCCAAAGTCATAAGGTATAAGAAAATAAATGTAGAACACGTCATACCATGTAACTTCAGTTTATTACAGTTACAGTAGTAGATATTCTGTATATCCAACGTTGAGCTACATTCATGATAGTTTACGGTTTCTGCAGTGATTTTTCAAACCTTAGTTTACATTTAAATAAATGTATTTGACACATTAGGCCAAGAAGTAGAGTTTTTGGTGATGAAGTGAAGTTGAACCTTGGCTCAACTAACAGAGTGAAATGAAAAATCTTCTGGCTAGGTTATTGCGGTGGCTTATTTCTAAGAAAACTTTGAACACTTGACATAAAGCACTCATAGGTATAGTATACAGTTAAGTATACAGCAGGCTACTCACTGTAGATCATCGCTGACAAATTGTGACATACAAGGTTACCATAGCAACAATACATTTGTGGGAATGGTCTCAGAGCCACTTTAAATTTCGACGTTTAACAGGTTAAGATGTCGCCATGGTAACAGGTCTTGTCAAAAAAATTACCATAAGCTAGATTAATAATGATTGGAGATTTTATTGAAATCTGATTACTGAACTCGCTGTATGACGACATAAAACTGAAGAGAACAGGTTGGCCAATCTTACTTCTTTGGTGTAAGTATCGGCTCCTTATTAGCAAATGCGTCAGATCAGTATAACTATCGAGAGGAAAAAGTAAAGCGCAAATTTCATTGAAAGAACTGCAAGCAGAACTTCAGCAACCTAAGATGTGGATAGTTGCCATCAGTCCAAAGTTCTGACGGAGTGCCGCAACGACTTAACCGAAAAGGCTACCGAGAACGCTCTTCATGAGACGAGAGCTCCTGAGTAATGGTCTTGCATAATTTGGGGTAAAACAGTGGTTCAAAAACCATCAAAAGTTAATCATTTCAGGCGCTCGACCTACACCTGAATTTGCTTAAGAAACGTGTCTGAGTCTTTTTCTTCAAAGCTAATGACAAAACGCTGTTGTAATACAAATTCAAGAGGCTGGGTATCTTGTGAGATAATATTCCACTTCCCTTGAAAATCTTTTTCGCTCGCTCAAATATGGAATATTTAGATACAAGAGCAAACTGAATATACGCATTAAGATTGACTGGCTTTCCATTAAGGGTGAAAGAGATATCGAAACAAAATACGCTCCAACATAAATTCTAAACTTTGCTAAACTGAGCATTCCTCGGTTGGTTTTCCAATTGATGTAATATTATGTCTGGTATGTAAAGCAGATGAGTGCTGCTTATTAAAGAAATTTTGATATGAAAGACTACCCTTTGATTTTGAATGACATTAATTTTATATCGGGGATTGCTTTAGAAGTTTCAATATGTTTGAAATTAACTCGTCAGTTATTTTCAAGCAGGGAAAACCATTGGCTTTTTCGAGCCAGTAGGTTCTGCCTTTCCCAATCGATCCTTCTGTTATGAATATTTATCTCAGTTGTTGTGAGTAAGCTAGCAAGAGCGACACGTATACTATAATTGCTATAATGAACAATTGCGCGGTCTCTTCGTGATGAGGACGAAAATCTTGTTTCGGTGACCCATCTTGGATCTGAACCATGTACGTTGTAATTGGAGAAATGACACAGGTACGTTTTTCTATAATAATTAATCCATTCAGTGATTCCTCAAACCAACCGAAAAACACACAACCCACAATCCCTTCGATAAATCAGCTTCTGAATCTTGGCCAATCTGTTTAATTTCATCATCGAGTTGTTGATCATTAAACAAAAAAACGATTTTTTATGTTTTACTGCCCTATCGACCAACACCACTCAGGATTCTTCCCAAACCCAACTCTTTATTTCTCGTGTAGCGTCTTTCAGTGAGCAACTGAATTTGAATGAGGAAAAATATTCATTTCCCGAATACACTCTCACATGGATCTAGAGAAAGTTTTAATATGTTTACTAGTGATGACATGAGTTGCAAGTAGCGTAAGACTATAAACTTACTTAATTACCACGAGAAAATCGAACAAACAAACAAAAATTACCAAACGATAGTAAAAGACTGCCGAGATTTTACATGACTAAACAATAACAATGTCAATGGACAACTAAGAAGTTTCGAATTAATCTTTTTACGGTAGCTGGTTTCCTTTTTTCACACGCACTGAACAGTGCTCTTTATTAGAAGCAAATGTAGAAAAAAAGCAGTATTTATTTAGCTCTTTTGACTTTGCCAGTTCCGTTTTATGAATCCGACAGTCTTGCCGTTGGAGTATCTTTGACTCAGTGAGCGGGCTAAATAATATAGGATCTCGGTTTCAGAAGTGATGAGAGTAGAGATCACAATTATTAATCTGTTTGCGTACAAGAACTGTGGATCAGCACTAGCTGGATCAATACTTCCTGAATAAAGTATCTGCGCTGATCAAATTATTATTAAAAAAGGGTGCCAAAATTTCAGGAAAATTTGACAGAGAGAAGTGATCTTAGTTTTTCCCCGAAATCAAATTTTTGTTATTCAGGCAATCAAAATAGGGCGCTTGCGATTCTCTAAAACCGATTGTCCAATTCTATTCCAAAGTCGTCGAAGTTGCCACGGAGTGCCGCAGAAGACTCAAGCTTTCATAGACACTACAAATGGAAGCTTCACATTTTTTAGGGGATAGTATCAAAGAAGTGACTTACAATTGAATAGTGCAACTGGGATTACTATTCATTAAAAGGACGCTTTTAAGTAATGACCTTGTTTAATTATTTGGGAAAATGTCAAATAGCGGTTCATTTTATTTCGTAATGACCACGGAAAAATTAACGTCACTACTGTACAATTTTTAGCCTGTTAACAGGATCTCCGTTTGAGAGAAGGGAGATAAAAATCGCCAGGAGTATTAAAGCGAGGGGTAAATTGAAAGAGGGGAAGTGGGGTTATGCCGGACTCCCATGTGATACATGTATGTATCGGCGAGTTTTACACACATTTCAAAAGAATGTCAAACCAGCATCATTCAAGACTTAAACATTCAATCCTTCACAAGCTGGTATGCTTTTCGGTTTAGAAAGGGACTTTGACTGGATGCCTTGTTTAATTACGTAGTGAGAAATAATCAAGACTAACAGATGATATCCGAGTGATCAAAAATCAAAACCTGAATGAGAGTTTCAATAAAATGGTCTGATATTCCAAGAAATCACTGAAATTCTGACTGACAAAACCTTTTACAAACAATGTTATTGGTTCATTATTTGTTAGTGATCTCAACCGTGAATTGCATTGTAATTAAGTGAAACTGACTGACTTGTACATGGCGCTTCAGACTGAAATTGCCAAGGCTTACATTTCGGGCTAATTAGTTTCAAAATCAAAAGATCAAGAGAGAATTAAGTAAAATTGTCCGGTTTTATTTTCTTTTTTACAACAGTACGGAAATGAAGGCGCCAAATACCAAGCTGTCCACTCTATTTTGATTTTCTTTCACAAGTCAGCGATAATGAACTCTTAAACCATCAAACAAGTCCTCAAGGCAAAAACTGCTTTCGGCACCTATGATGACTGTCATATTCGGGTATATATAATGTTTAGGCGAATGAGTAGCAAGAGGCTAGGAACGAATTTTATAGGGATAAATTAAACATTTTTTTTAATTTTCCGCGTGCGATATTTTTAAGTTATTATCATTTTATATGTAATAAATCAAAATTTTCTTTTCTCAAGCAGACGTATAAATATTAGTATTGACAGATATTTCTAGCTAACTTACACAACCTGAAAAACTTCCTGTTTGTTTTTTTCACTTTCGACTGTTTAACCATATTCACGCCTTAGGGCCTCAATCCAAGTTATTATAACTGTGACATCAAAGAAAAACAACAAACTGGCCGATTTCTTTTTGTAAAATACCGAAATACATTGGCACCTGATTTTAATGGTAACATCATATAGGATTTCCTTGACAGGTTCAACAGTTACTTATAAAACCAATACGGTTTCTCGTTAACGGACCGCTGATTAGAAGGTTTCATTTGAACGGTCATACCGTAAATTAAAGGATAACAGGTTAACTTCAACTTTGTTAAACCGAGGGGTTATGCGGGGTTATTTTGCTAAAAAAAACACTGAAATCGTTCTCCAAGTTTAATGCAAGTTGAGAATTACCGTTTTCAATAATTAAGAAAAGCAAACAGCAAAAGATCAGAGTCATTGCCGCTCTCCTAATATTTAAGAGCGCATGAGAGAATTTCCGGTTGTTCTAATTTAGGCCAGGAACACGCGTAACTGTCTGCTGGCAGACATTCAAAGCCAGTGGGGGGAGTTGTGTAAATTGAACGTATCCAGAAGAACTTAAATATTTAATGTGTAAGCAAAAGGAGCAATTTCCTTTTTCATTAAGCTGCAGCTTTCCACTAGTGTAAAATGAAAATCTTTTCGGATACTGAACGACGATTGTGAAAGCGGTGTAAAAAAATAAATATGCGTTTGGCCGCCCGTTTTTGCTAGCAGTGAGAAGGATCAGAAATGCATGCTGAGTATAAGTAAATAAAACGTTGTTTGTTTTTATCTGAAAACCATCATTATTCACTGTAATTGTTTTCTCAATAAAACGTCAGCGAGTAATGTCTGTAGTCGACCCTTGAAGAAATATGGACTCTCAATTTGTATTGGCGCGACAAATTCAGTACTCTTCAGACCGTGTTTGACTAAGCAAGACCGGCAACGGTTCCAACGGTCTCCGGCAAGCCGAACGAGGCTGAGCGGACGAGAATCGAGTTACCTTTTTGTCCTGATTGACAACAAGTTTTATGACGAATTCTTGTAACATAAAGGATAACGATGGAAAGTAAAGTTTGGGCTGTTGTCCACCGATAAATTTGTCTTGTTCTGTGTAACATGAAATTCTTTGCAGGTTCATTCATTACTGGGATAGATATCTGCTTGATTCGAATTCTCACACACTTCAGGGGCACCCACCGACTGTTTTCTGTAGAACGTCTGTTCGGGGAAGCAAAAATTGCCTAGAAGTTTCTATTACTTGAGGACGTCTGAAAATTTCTGGATGACCGTTCCATTCAAGTACAATTTTCAAGCGTGAAAATCCCTACGATTTTCTCAAGTTTATTAAATTTTTACATTTCACTCCCCAAGTTAAGCTATTTTTCGTAGAAAGAGGGAAACCTAAAATTTCCGGATTCAAAAATGCGATGAAGAGAGGAATCAGAAAATGTCTCACTTTCGTACCCCAGTGGCGTGAAATTGTCTCTAAAAATTTTCGGGAAAATGATACTCGAGTTCCCCTAGGATGACCGAACAGATACAAATCAGTTTACAGCGCCACTTAGAATGTATTTCTAAAGATCTAAAAGTAATCTGGCCAGGATGGGCTAAAAAGTGATTTCAATGCATTTAGAAGGAAACCGTCGTTGGGTGTTCCTGACGCTTTCTTATGGGCTATAATTTCGCTCGATAGCCATGACTTTAGGAACTGAACGTTAGGAGGACTGAATGGCATTTTCAAATAGCTGTCATGAGAACAATATTAAGTAAAACAAAACAAAAACAAAAAACAGTGTAACAAATCAAGCAGGGACACCCAACGTCAATTTTCGAAAAATACCTGTTCGAAAGATGATTTGAGATCTAGAATTTGCGGAACATTTGTTGTAAAATTTCCTGCTTGCCTGCCTCTCCTAAGATTTTCGAACATCTAAAAATGGTCTAATTGTCCATTTTTAACGAATTTTTACCCTAAAAAGGTCACCTAGAATTTTCGGAAGCCTTTTTCTCTGGCTGAGATTTTCGAAAAGGTAAAGTTTGATCCCTATAATTTTCGGATCACTAGTCTTTCAGACTTCTTTCAGCTAGGAAATCCGAACAGATGAAAAATTTTAGGGGATAAAAATATGCCTTTATCTACCGTTTAAATACTAACGTACGTTTAACAACGCTATGTTTAAGTGGTTTTGAACTATATTCTTGTTGGGTGCCCCTGATCAAGAGAGAATGTGGAAGTTCTCTCGCTCTTGAATTTGTCTAAAACCACGCGGCTAGACTAATTTCGTTCGAAATCAAAGTGCACTCAAATTGAAAACTGTTTTACATACGAGACATAACTGAAATAGACTAATGACTCAGTGGGAAACCGGGGAGCGTTCAATGTTTTCAATGTTTTCAGTGTATTTAGCTGTGTACATAATTTTGCTCTTTAAGAGTCTAAGCATTTGAGTAACACAAACACAAAAAAATTAGGAGAAATTAAAATTCTTTAATAACTTAGGCCCAGGCGAGCGAAGCGAGTCGAGCCGAGGATATATTCTTTTTTCGCTCACCGTGTGTTTTTCAGAGCTATCCATTTAGAATGAATAATCCCAAATCTACACCTGCTCTGTGTTTTTCAAGAAATAAGCATAATAAAAAATCTTTGATAGGGAATCGGTGGAGTCCACTCCGCCTTCAATCACCGAAGAGTTGAATGTATTTACACCAATTTTACTTTATCGGCGAAGATCGATTGTTCCTCATTTTCACTTTAATTTCTCTGTTTTTAATGGCAAATTATATAGATCATTCAGTCAGATTGCAGTAAAAATTTTAGAAAACTTACTCAAAACGATGGAACTGATTATAATTGCCATATAATTGCCACGTTTTTCTAGAGATTTTTTTACCCAAATCATCACTAACATTGACAAGCAAACGCATGTTTTATTTTTCACTTGTTTTATAAGTTTGATGTTTTGACCAAGAGATCGTCCAAGCTATCATCTAAGCTAGACAAAAAACCGAGAGAAACAAACGGCATACCATCAGGAAAACAGACGTCTGAATTTCTTCCTTTTTTGGCTTATGGTCAAGCGTATTGGCGCATACACATGTGAACGGTATAAGTCACAATAAGATGCGATGATTAAATGAACAGGAATGAATTACAATGAAAACAACTTATGACACTTAATATTCATTGGCTGAATCTTTTCAGCAGCCTCTACGACCTCAAAAAGAAATACAAACTTAAAAATATAAGCACATCTGAGTTATTGTATCCTGTCGTGTAGTATTAAGGCAAGAGACCTAAAATGTTTCATGTATTTCATATTGTACATTGTAGCCCCGAGAATAATCCTCAAGGGTGGTTTTGTCACTGACAAAGCCGTATTTACTCATTCCACACAATACATCCGTAGTCAATCATCTCAGTTGAGAGCTGCATATATGAGTTGTTTGCATTTTGTGAATACTCAGCGGCTCTCTTTTTCGATCTTTTTCGTCGTGTTCATTATCATTTTCCTTATGGAGCCATGCTTTGAGATGACGGCCGGGTTTGAGGTGGCGTCAGCCGCATGATAAGGAGACATGGATGTGTCTACAGACACTTGATACATATCTCTCACTTGAGTTTAACCCATTAAATTGGAAAAACTTACTATTATGGTGCACAATAAAAAACAGTTTTGACGCGGTTAAATTTTAACTTCATGCTATTTAATTGGCTAATTTTTAAAAACCTTTTTTTGTTGACAAGTAAAGTCTGCATTTCGCTATAATTTTATCATTGCTCTCTGACGAGTTAATTTCATCATTTAATTGATCATTTACACGGTTTCTTTCTCTGCAAATTGTTTTTTATTTTGCTTTTTAGGTCAAGGTTGAACAAGGCTGTCTGCCGTTTCTTTGTTGGGTTTCGAGAAGTTTTTCGTGTTCAAATAGCCTCAACATTATTTTGGTTCCTTAGTAGCCGCTAGCTATCATGGATGGCTATATAAAGAAAGCACAAATTAAGCATTTTTTACCAAATCCTTTTGGTTGTAAGCGAGACAAGACTGAGTCGAAAGATATCGTCACTGACTGAAGCTATTTCTTCAGGGTCGGTGACAAAGATGAAAATTTCGCCGTTCACGTCAATCCTTCTGGGTTTGTTTTTCTTTTCCGTGGCTATCGGTACGTATATGTCAGGTGTAAGCCCGTATTTTGAGACCATTTGGTATTCCTAATCTCTACTCACTGCGGAACGAATTAGACATGCAGATAATGTATTTCTTATCTTCACAGAGGTCAATGCCGAAGAAACGGTAGAACTGAAATTTTCTAGGCCAAGCCTTCGTATCTCAGCTTGGGAAATGAATGAAAGGTTAAAGAGGGCAAACCTTGAGAGTGCTGGCTACAAGAAGATAGTCTATAGCGGCACGGTGCAGACGGCCAAGGAAACAAAGCAACTGGTACGTTCACTACTGTGTGTATTGTTTTTTTTCTGGTGACAAGTTATGTTTCCAAAAATCATAAAGATCCCTCAGTAAGAGAAATGATAATTACAGATACTGATTTTAGGCGGAACTCCCTATCGAAGCAAACCTGGAAAATTCAAGGTCTCCCTTTCCCGGTCAGATCTATAGTTCTTTCACCCAAATTAACTTCTCATATTCCGTGCAGTAATAATTAATGTCGCGAACTTTTTTTTTAATTTCATGCAGCACCTCACAGACATAAACATAAGTCAGAAACTCTTTAGCCGCAAAATGAAATTACTTAGGAATCTAGAGCCACCTTACTATGGGTTAGTATTAGTGCAATCAGATGAAGTACATTGAAATGCATTGCATTTTAACCAGCTTCACAAGTTTTCTGGGTTCCTAATATTCTTGTTTAAACTGAGTTCTTATCAGTAATCGTTTCCCCTTTTTTAGAAAATCTATCACTACTACAAGAGAGTAAGTTGCTCAAAAATTTCGGAGGTTGAAAAGGATTTAAGCAAGAAGCTGTCTGGTATGTTGAATTTCCTTTTTTCTCACCCACGTCACTTACGTTTTAACCCATTATCTCAATGCTAACGCTACGACAAATAGAGGGTCATGGAGGAAATTCATCATAACTCAGTAACCCACTGTCACAAGTATAAGAATAATCCCCTCCATAAGCTTCCAACACCGATAGGCAAAACCAGTGACTGAATTGTCCAACCAGAAGTATAAAAAGAAACAGCTTAAAAGAACCAAGAACATAACTAGTGATCATGGAAAGCCAAAAATGTATCTTTTTATTCTAAAAAAAAGGAAGAAAGAAGGAGTCGAAGATTCCCAGAATATACAACTAAAAAATCTCATAATTTCTAAAACTTCGTTGATTTCCCTTATATTTCTTAGTTCCTTTTAGATCCAAGATGGTCTCCAAATTGAAAAAAGAGATGAGATACAGGCACTTGGAAAACTCAAAGCAGTGTAAACCGGGAGTGAAGATCGTTTTTACCTATGGCCGCAAGAAAAACTCAAGCCTGAAAAACCAAAAGCGCTTCTTGTTCGGAAAGATTCGCATTCGCATTCGCATTAAGATTGATATAAAAATAGAATAATGCATGCATCTAAAGCAAAAGCATGACAGGGGCTAAATTGCGAGGTTCATTTAATCTGCCCTGATATGAAAGGTAAAAAAATAACTACGCAGTTGGGCTTCAGCTGTAAATCGGACGATCTCCTGTAGCTCGATCCAGTAATTAATTAAAATGCTTGTAATGCTGGTAAAAGATGAGAATTAAACCCAAAGTTAAAGCCATTTTCCAACGTTAGTGTTTAATCCTCGGAAAGTTATGATTTGTCGTCCTTGTGATCCGGGGGGAGGTACTCAACAAAGGTGTATACGGGGAGGCTCCGCCCTGGGGGCTTGCCCCTTACCCTAGCCATTGTTGTCAAAAGGTACCCCTTTCGTATACCTTCCATTAACAAATGAAACCCCTTTCACATGCCTAGTTTAGCGGACTTTTGCATCCCTTTTCACAGTAGAGCAGAGTATCCTCAGTAGAGCGTTTTCTCGACTTTTCCACACAGCCAAAAAATCCTCCTGTTAGCCCTTTTAGGTCCTACTGCTGACTGAAATGACAGATTTCCCCACCTTTTCATACACTGTTACTAATGAAATCCCTACCCTTTCCTTTACCTGAGGTCAGAAAAAAGTAGCCCCTTCGGGCAGCAGAGCCTCCCCGTACCAGCCAGAGTACCCAACGGTTTTGTGTTAATTCGGTATCGAGATTGTCTTTCCAAATTTATGCCTTTTCTGAAACATACTTAAAATTTAGACACTTCACAAATAGGCAATAAAAGACATAGAACCTTAAAACACGATAAAAATTATTGATTATTTCAAAGTCCCAATTTTGGCACTGTACACCTCAGCGAGCAAGCTATTATTAGGTTTTGAATGTTCTCTTTTCCGTATTTCCTAGGCTACTTATTTCCTTGCAAAATACTCTCGGAAAATCTTGTGTAGAAAATTTATCAAAACTTAGTAAAAACCTTTGCAGAGGTCCACTCAACGTGTAAATAAAACCGACTGGTTTGTTCTTGCCAGCTCTCTAATGTGGAGATGCTAATGCCAGACGTCAGTTGAAGTGGGAATACAAACAAAACTGAATGCAAGGCTGGCAATACGGCAAAGGGCTAATTTATTTGAGGCCAATATTTCGGCTAACCAAATTAGCCTTCCTCAGGGCCAGGGCTACATCAGGGTGGGAGAGGGGTATTTTCGTGGCGCGTGATGGGTCCCAAAATATCAGCGTGATGCGTGATCGGGCCCTGTAAGGCGTGATTGGGCTTAACAAAGTGGTGCGTGATTTACTATTTTCATAACGCGTGACGCGTTATTTTCCTTTTGTATTTCCGTGATTCGTGAATATCATTTGAAACTAGAAACACAGAAATTAAAAACAGATAGTCATGTCGCCTACATTCAGGTCCTTTTTTTCGTTCCTCGAGCTCGCCTAACCTCTTGTCAAAATCGTACAGTTCTATGATCTCTATTCGCTGTATTCTTAGCCTGTTCCAGGCGTTCAGATAGTAGAAGGCTGACGAAAAATTGATGACGAAAAAAAAAAAATCAGGGGAGATTAGAGAGGGAAAGGGGGAGGGGAACCTCGCCCTCACCCTAGTCTCCCCTCGTTTTCCCAACTTACGATTTAACTCGCTCCCCTCCATTCTACCAAAAACTGTCGCTGAAAGCTATTTACTGGACCTGATTCAGATATTGCCATGGTAACTTAGTGCAATTGCACGTCACCTCATTTACGTGATGCGTGATGGCCTAAAAAAGGTCAGCGTGATGCGTGACAGGTTCACCCCCTTGGCCACCCTGTTACACTGAAAGGGCCAAAATACCATAAAGACTCCTAAAATTGAATTTAAATGATAAACTAAAAATGAAAACAATAGATAACATGATAGATGGGTAAATAATTACATCGTTTTCATTTTTAGTTTATTATTAACCTCTCGTGTAAAGTTCAAATTTTAGGAGCTGCTAAGTTTTCCCTTTCAGTGTAGCTCTGGCCACGAGGAAGGCTAATTTTGTTAGCTGAAACTGATTGGCCTCAAATAAAACAGCCCTTTACCGTATTGCCCAGCCTTGCCTTCAGTTTTGTTTTTATCAAAACTTGTTCATGGAAATAACTAGTGTTTTCTCAAATTTTGTTTTATTTATGATTTCTTAGTAACAGAGTTTTGTGTCTTTTATTTGTGTTTATAAATTATAATTATCGTCGATTAGACGAATTGGACGTCCGCTAAGGTGTGGTCTGTCGGGGTGAAAAGTTGATAAACCGAGGGGCGAAGTGGTTCAGGTGTGGTTTTTCTCTTTCACTGGGTTAACGAATATAGAACGGCTTCCTGAGTGACCCTCAGTATTGGTTAAGGACGTATGTTAAGGAAAACAACGCAGATTTTGGAACAGTCAGTGTACAAGAGAAATTCCAGAAGACTAAAAGCACAGTGAAAGAAATCGAATTGTCAAACTATCAAGCTTGTTTGAATTTGATTGAAGGAAGGATAACGAACTTCACGCGACAAAAAGCTGAAGTATCCACCAGTTCTGGAAAAAACACTCAGTAAAACGAAAGTTTTAACCAAACAGGAGTCACTTAACAATGGAAGCGCTTCGTTTGGGCTTAGTTTTGAAATGATCATTTGATATAGTTTATGTGCGCACAAATGCAGCCTGCATACCAACAATTATCTGAATTATTTGATATTGCATCACAGGAAATTAAACGTTCAGACGAAACCGCTTGACTCATATACGGAAGATACAAATCTCAATTCATTATAATTTCTTCAAGGGTTCCCTACATAACTATATCATGAACAACTAAGAATTATTTGAAATGCGCCTAGTTTTTTACAACCTCGTTCCCAGGGTTCTCTCCTACCCGTGATCCTACAAAGCGGACGGAGACAGTAAGGCTTGGTACGTCTCTTTGAGACAAGCTGAACGTTGATTAGCGGACTGAGTAGAGGTATTCTTTTGCCATCTCAGGGTCTCCAAACCAGTTTTTCATGAACCTGCTCCAGACTTAACTTGCTAACTGTTGTGACAGCTACCTCGTCAGGTTTCCTTTTTTGTGCCTAGCCTTCTGTAAAACTTTTTGAGCGGTTTTATTCAGGACTTTCGGTCTTCCCACTCGTTTCTTATTTTAAAACCTTCATTTCTCGATGACCATCTTACCAGCCAAAATTCGCGAGAGGCACGCGAGAGGAACACGCGAAAGCGGGGGCTGGGGAGAGAAAGGAAAGCTCCTTTCCTTGGCCCCTCGCTCGGTTCTCGCGGGCTCGCTTCCCTCGCCCAAATAGGAGAGCTTACTTGCAGCCTATAAAGTTTGAAACAGGACGAACTCGCTTTCCAATGCAAGTGAAGTTTTTTCTGCCGTTGCCGTTGTGGTTGCTTAAATCCCGGTGCAAACGGACGCAACTTTGTCGGATGTTGTTGCCCGTTGTTGCGAGTTGTTGCGCAATTATGTTTGAAAGCGGTCAAACTTTTAGCTACGTACAAACGGACGCAACAACTCCCAACATTGTCCTGGAAACGAGCCCGTTCGATCGCTGTCTTCAGCATTTACTCATATACATTTTAAATCTCAAGAGTTCTCCAGACATTGCAGCGTTCGGAAAATCGGGAAAAGTGCATGAGTCTGGAATAGACTAGGATGGTGTAAAGCTAGAGCCGATAAAGCTTAGATAACGTTTAGAAAAAGCTGAAAGAATTGATATTGGCCTGTAGTTACCAAAAATTGTTGGTTAAAAACAGGATTTACCAATTAGCGCTTTTGAGAGATTCACTAACATACCAGTAGACAACGAAAGGTTAATTATAGAAACAAGGGGTTGAACAATATTTTGAAGAGACTGATAAATTATTTTCATGGATATATTATCATGTCCAGGAGCCTTGTTAAGGCTAAATGATTTAACAATGTTACTTAATTCGTCGACCGTTAGTGGCTGCAACGAAATCAAAGAGGATTCAGAAAGAGAACGACTCAAGAAATCGTTAAGCGAATAATTTGTGGGCGAGATTTTAATTGACAAATTTGACCCGAAGTTAATTTGGTGAAGTAATCGCAAACGTTATTAGCTATGTCAACAGGATTACTGATTTTCACTCCGTTTCTGTAGTAGCCTAGAAGCTTGCAGGATATGGTGCTTTAGCAATTTGCCTGTTGATCACTTCATTAAGAATTTTCCAAGTTTACTTTAAGTTGATCTAGCCATGTCCAATTTTCTGTTTAAGTAATTTCCCCCTCTACACGAATGAGACGAGTTAATTTATTTCTAAATTTCTTGTAGTTGGATTCATGCTCTTGAGTAGGTCTTTTTAGAATAATTGGTTAAGTCTAGATTTGGTTTTAATAGATTTCAAGAGTCCAGTTGTCAGCCACGAATTACGTTTTAACTACTTCAGTAGTCTTACTTTTTCAAAAGGCAGCGTAAAATTTAAGTCTTGTTTCGCTCGTAGAGATACGTGGTGTATTCTAATATGTTCAGCCAGAAACTGATATCTCAAAAGGGGTTGTTCAACCCCTTATGAGTTTCTGGCTCAGCCTATATTCCTTTCCTAATTAATATTGATTGTGCGCTATTCCGGGCTATCCCTACCTGAATAAGAGATATTACATGAAGTTCATATTGGTCTGCGGTTCAAACTTAATAACCACTTGGTGCACTTGCTCATGCAGCTGAATCATTTAGTCACGATATAAGATCACTTAAGGGACAATAGTATCCCAGTAAAGCACTGGAATTGCATTGGCGGACAATTAATCCCCAGAACACATATCCACTCGACTCTTACACGGTCAGAGAAAAAACAAAGAAATATCTTTAGTCATCGTGAGTAAACGGAATGATATCGTATAGCGGCGCATTACAAGCGTTAGTCAAGGCAAATGACTAACTTAGTTAGTTTCACACTATTGAGCACATTAGGACTAACTCAGGAAATCTAAGGTGCCTTCTTATTTAAGACCTTTTTGGCATCCAAATCGAAAAATAGGCTACATGTCGCGTTAACTAATTTCATGCTACATGCTTTTTTTTTTTTTTTTTTTTTCATTTCAGGGGGAAAGCTGGACTAATATCAAGCGCGATAAAACTCAATTTCTGTATTAGTCTCGTGGTGGGTGTTTGGGAATATAGAATGCAATTTGAATGTATTGGCCAACATTTTTGGAGAGTTTTTTCCTGTGTCTTTGAGAAATAATCATTTTCATATCATTCTTCTAGACGTCTTTACAAAGAGAATCCAAGTAGCATAAAAATAATCTATGATTTCAACCCAGCGATACAAGCGCTCGAGCACTTTACACCCCCTCCCTGATGAGGGAGTAGTCGAAGGAACTCTTGTGTACTACTTGACTGAGTTAGCGGCCCGTTTCTCGAAAAATCCGATAATTTTTTATAACTAGTCTGAGGTATAAAACTGTCTGTTTGCTAGGACCCCTTCTTCTATTCTTTAGATTTTGATGTTGATTTCGAGACCGAAACGTGTACTGATCATAGTTTTGTGGAACGGGCCCCTAGTGACGCGGCTTAAATTTTGAGCATAACTGAAAAGTGTGAAAATATTTTAAGATGCGCAAAATATAATATACAAAAAACAAATTTAAAGCCAGAAAAAATATCCCAATATAATATATCAATAAATTGATCATCGATATCAGAAACATTAGGAATTTACTGTCAGTCCCTACTTTTTGGCTCTAAAACCCCGGAAGGGTCAAAGCGGTGTCATCAAAACGGTGTCGTGTTATAATATACTGTGTCAACAATATAAATCCACTAAATATAAGAACGCGGATATCTTGGTGGAGAACCAAGATTGAATTCGTTGCTCGTAGTAACTTGCCGAAGGTTTGGCTACTGAGTCAAGTTAAAGCAGGGTCTGTCTGCCGGTCGAGCATTACAGTTTTTTGCTGCCTGATTCTTGACTCTCGCGAAAGGAAAAGCTGAGGTAAGTGACCTGTCAGTTAAAGTTAGCTTTGGAGCGTTTTATAATTTTCTAAGCTCTCAGCCGATGGATTTTTCTATGAGTAAAGCCCAGTTGCGGGAGACTTACGATTAACTCATTACCAATGTTCATGCTGTACTATCCAAATCTAAATTCCCAAACGCAAGTATCATATATACCTGAATAACCGATGCCTGTACATTGAATATAATCTTATTAGGTGCGGAAAATCGCTAATAGAACTAGATGAGATTCACTGGAGATTCCGTGACGGAAATCAGTCTCTTTTCTGGTGGAACCTTTGCCGGTTCTTAAGGCCTCGCTTGTCCATCTTTTTCAAGCTTTTACATTCTTTTACTTCCTCGCCACCACATAAAAATAACCAAAGCCACATTTGGAAGGTCTTGAAAAACCATACCAGAGGAAGATGCTGGATTTAAATGGAGACATAAACTTGACTATTAAACTTAAGGTTTTCTCCACAGACTAGACCGTATCCAACTGTACTGTGAAAATGAGCCGAATATCACCTCAGGCGACTCCCATTTCTTCTTACCCAGAAGATAATCAATAACGCTATTTATAACTGAACGCCAAGGCATTTAAGTATATGGTCCCTTTTTTAATTGACCTCCTTTGAAAAGTGCATCATGCATTCGGCGTTATGCACGAATCACATACGTTGACAAAACACTGAAAACATACTAATTCCATAAGTATAATCCTGTAGTCTGGTTATTTATTCACGCGACCTTTTCTGGTTGTTTGGTGAGGCTCACCAACCCAACGGCGAATAACCACGACAGTGACACTAAATCGAGAGAAACTGAAACTGAAATAATTTGTAGTTGATAAAAATCAAATATTGTAGTACATTCCTGAAACTGAGAATTTCAAGTTGGGACATAATTTCAAAAATCAAATATTATTATAAAGGGAAGAGGCCTGAATAACAAAACTGAAAAACTGATAAAAGAGATTAACCTCATGCAAGCGCGTCTTGCGTTTTGAGTGAAAAGAGTCTTTCGTTTGTTTTTTTTAGGCTTACTTTTTTTTAATATTAGGAAGCGTATGAAATCTGGACAGCGTCGGCCGAATGGCAACCCTTCACTTTTTACGTGTAAGCTATTTTTTCTGAACTTGAGTTCTAAGGGACGGCGTTGATCCAAGTTCTTTGAATGACCAAGACAAAGTTGTAGCAATTATAATGTGTTCGGGCGCAATAGAAATTTTAGGTCACAGGTCTAGAATGAAACAAACAAAACTTGACGCCGGTGGAGCCCTTGAAGAGCTGTTAAGGGCGGTCCCGCAAACGAGGAAGTAAAATGTTACCCAGGGAAACGAGAAAACAATGAAAGTGATCCTAATTCTTCCTATTCTTATTCTTTCGTTTCCAAGCAACCAAAAAATGTATCGTTGGAAACATTTTGTCTCTGCAACAATTGTTTATCACTTTGTGCCCCAAAAGAGAGTTGATTAGTTTCCAAGGACAAATTCTCGGCTGCCGGCATTCCCTTAACGTCATTTGAATGCGCTCCTCTTCTAGTGTTTTTTCTCTGCTTCATCAACTATTTTATCAAATACTTTTTTAACGTTTTTTATCTTGCCTCTCTTTGACTATGGGGATATCATTTGGGGTGATCGGGGAAATGTCTCCTTGATGTCTGATCTACAAGTGTTGCAAAATAAAGCAGCCCGACTCATTTTGATCTTCCTGCACATTGTTCTGCATCCGAGGCACAGAAGAGACTTGCATTGGGTGGAAGTCTTTATTACGGCGTAGAATGGAACATCAATCTATTTTAATGTACAAGTTACGTAACAGTCATTTTTACTGCTTGATCCCAGTTTCATTCAACTGTGATTTTCATGATTATTATACACGGTCAACAAATGACATTCTCAAATCCAGTGCCACAAGACGCTGGGGTCACTGGTCGTCAGTTCATTTCAGTTCTAATATTTAGAAACGTTTAGACACTTCTTTGAGGGGAGCAGAGACACTTTCCTCACGCACTTCGAATTGTTTGTGCACCAAGAATCTTTCTTCCGCATAACTTTTCCCAGCTTTTTTAAACTTATCGTTGCCATGACAGTTCACAGACGGAGTTAGGAAAGGTCCCTTCTATATGCAATTTAACGCCAGTCGTAAAGTGGATAACAATTGACATTATAGCGTGAAGGAAGTTTAGGTCGTACAAGGATTAGTATCCAATAACTCCTGCTCCGAGACAAAAACCAGAACAACCAATTACTTAAGTAATTGACAAGACTTGACCTGTATTTGATTCGTCAGATTGTTTCTTCGTACGCATTTTTTTTTCAGTTGTGGAACAGCAAGTTCCGTCCTTAAACTTTAAAATACACGACGAGATAGAACCTGTTGGTCGATCGAAATTAAGGTAAGTTTAAAGTTTGAGGCAATTTAATCGAATTGAATTTTATACTTGGCACGGGTCGACAGACAATTCAGGAGTTTTTGCTTACGTAATAAGTGAATTCGCATAGCATCAGGAAGACTGTCACCTTATCATCAGGGAAAGACTGCTATCTTATCTCTGCTAAGCGTCTTCATGTACAGGGTTGTGTACGTGCCTAGCCGACAAGTTTTTGTTGTTTTGACAATAGTGATGCGCTCGTTATCTGTGACCAAACGGGATTGGGTAGACTGTTCACAGTCCCGGGGGAATACTTAAGGAATTTTTGGGTGGTGATGTGCCGCTGGGACCCTGAAATCCTTAGCCTACACCAGAGTTACAATAGTTCCAGTGAATTTTTCTACCCTATAGTAGACTAAACTCCCTAAATCCCCCCCTATCCTAGAGTAGCTGTTTTCCAGAAACTACTGGGGTCACTAACACAGTCCAGCCAAAACAAAACTGATTGATTTTTGTTTATTTTTGAGTGGCAATTAGACTGAAATCTTCAACCAATTAATCAGTTTCGTGCAAAATGATACACTATTCTAGACCCAAACTCTCTGATTTATATACCCTATTCCAGAGAAAATTGCTTGAAAACCATACCCTTCACAGCGGCAGATAGCTGTATAGCCCATATATGGCCGTACCCCCCGGGTTCGCAGTATCCTATTTTTCCGTGATCGCGCAAAAAACGGTACCCTGAGTGCCAAACACTTTTCACGCTTAGTTTCCGGTTACGGTCATTCTTCGTAGTGACTTCGTTTGGCCGAAGCTGTGTCCGCCGACACCGAAGAGTCCCGCCTCAAGAGCGAGAAAACGCAGCCAGGGTAGCCTACCTGCCATCTTGATTTCAAATGTATCGAGGTGGTGTTCGGGGTATTTAGCGATGGGGGAAGGGAGACCGTCCCCCCTCCCCCCTTTAAGTAGATTTGGCACATTAGAAACCAAGATGGCCGCCCCGTAAGGGAAAAGCCCTGGGAACGAGGTTGAACGGGGAAGAGGGGGTGCGAACATTTTAGGGATTGGGTCGTGTCGGGGGTTCGTAAGGTTTTTGACCACAAGAAACAGACATGACTTAAGCCACTTCAAGATTGTTTACCACTTACAATTAAAAAAATGGCAAAAACTGGTGAGTTCGCTCACGCTCACGGTTTGGGCAAAATTCAGCCTGAAACTGGCATCAAAACTTGATTATCAACCAAAGAAATACGAGCGCAGAAACAAGAACCAGTAAAGAGTGTTGCCCACCGGTTAGGCTGTAGAACGGGCGTCAGTAAGCAGGAGGTGGGCGGAATGCACTTTGTCCCTCCACGCGTGTCTACGTCTCGTGCCCCTCGTCCGCCGCCTAGCGTTCGCGTTTGCGGCCTTCTCTCGCTGACACCTGCTCTGTGTGCATTTCACCCACAAACAAAGAAGTAGACGGACGCTTAGCCCGTCAAATAATCGAGGTATAACTGAACATGGCAGCTTGCCAGAAAAATATTAGTTTATGATATTACGTCTTTAAAACTCAGAAGACCGTGAACATTGGGAAAGATTTTTTTTCTTGTGGGGAGGGAAGGGGGTAGACCTTCGTGGTTTTCAAGTTTGTTTTGTGTCCTCGGCAGACGTTTTCTTTTTTTCCGGGGGGGGGGGAGCCAAAAGAAAAAGGGAAGAAAAGACCCTCTGATCGAGCGTGTTCTTATTTTTATTGTAATTGGTCACCACACAATAGACATTCCTGAAATATCTTAGGTGTTTACGGTCTTTACGGTTTCTGAGTTTGCCGATAGCAAATTTAGGTTTTTTGTCCGCGTGAAATGTTATAGGCACGTATGAACCTCTAACCACGTTTATTTCATAGATGAAGTTTTCCACGGATGATAATTACACGGTGCTAATGTTTCAGGAATGGAGGGTGACCTCGATAACAGGTAAGCCAGCCCTGCTTGATCTTCAAACTCAGTGCAAGACAGCAATGCACGTTGTTAAATCTGCCTGCTGTGGATATTTGTCATCTTATCTGTGAAGTCACTAAGGTTATGTTCTGAAGGCAATCACGATTAGAAACCAAAGTTTAGTTGTTTGTTTCTTAATCGACTGTAAGTAAGAAAAAAAAACACCGACGACTAAAGGCAACGAAATTCTTTTCATGTTGGTCTTAAAACATCAGTGATCAGAATGATGGTCGCCAGTGGCGCTGGTTTCCTAAGGCCGCCTACAGAGTGCAAATTGCGCTCTGAAAGAGGGGCAGGAACCAGCTGATGAAAGTCATTGAAAAAACCGGTGGAGTAATTTAGGTATACTTTATTTTCCATTTGCGCAACAACACTGATAAGTCAAGTCAGCATTTAATAATCAATGTTGATACACGGGATTCATTTGTGACAAGATAAGAAAATTTTAATTAATTATGTACCTTCTAGTACTTTGAGTAACAATGGGATAGGGTTATTGAATTTGACCCGCGGAACTTCGGGCATGTGGCGTCCGTACAAAGAAAAGAATTTCAGCAGTTGAAAAGAAAATCGCATATCTTCGCACCAACTTTTGATTGGATAGAAGTGCACTTCACAGCTATTATTATTTTCATCAGTTCTCGTATTCAATTATTTTCCTTCTCTGCCTCATTACTAAACGTCTTCAATCAGTACGTCGGTGACTCGTAACAATTCTTAATTACGCGGACAAACCTGAGGCCAGCGGAACGGCTCATTTTTCCCTCCTCTCTGCATCAGTGCTCCGTTGTACGGTATTTAAAATCTACTTAAAGCCTACTTAAAGGGAGGGAGGGAGTGGGGGGGGGGGGGGGGGGGGGAAGGAGTCGAAACAAGGAGCTATTGTAGGTCACACCTTCAAATCGAAATTAGAAACCGACCGTGTTAATCCTTCCTGTGTTATTTTTTGTGCACATGCTTTGCATTGGATAAAACCTCAAGCAGATTTTCAGCAATGTCGGACTAGCCTTTTTGAAGACTATGGAATGCGAAAAGGAGTCAACGCCTACTCCTCCTCCCCCCCCCCCCCCCCCCCCCCTTACTCCCATCTCCCCATTTCCACTCGCTCTTAACACGCTTAAGTTCACCCTGGCATTTTACTTAATTTCAAGTCCTTTAAAAACGCCTGTTCACATGCTGGCTCGTTGTGTTCCGTTATAAAGATCGGCGCTTTTTAAATTTTACACGCCTCAAGTGCGGCGCTTGTTCGATGAGCGGCGCTTATTTGAGAGTGGCCTTTATTTGAAAGTTGGACACGATAAACAATTGCGTTAAATACGGTATTATCATCTTCCCTATTAGAACTAACATAGCATTAACGTGCTTGAATTTGGTTATTTTGATTATATCAGGGCCACGGCGCTCATTCGGGAGCGGTGCTTATTAACATCTTTCTCCCGAAGCACTCTGCTCCCGAAGGGCTGCGTTTATTCGAGTAGATAGGGTACGTCATCATCTCTTACTCTTTGGTACCCTGTTTATATGACCTGCCTTTTTGGAATTGCTAGATATTAGTGGATCACTTGTGGCAGTTCTTGCTCTGGCCGTCCTGTACGAGTGTTTGAAAGGACTCCACGTGACGCTGCGATCCTATATGAAATGGCGTTGGCAAGATCCGTTGTCCAATAGCATAATTTACATCTTGTCGAGGTGAGATTCAAAGATTTATTACTAATATGATAGAAGTCGTAGAAATAGAATACCATCTAAGTGGTAACAAGTTGTGACAATTTACATTCTTGGCCGGCAAAATAGACAGAATATTTAGACCACCTCCCCTCCCCCCAAATAAAGGATGAGAAAATGACACGTTTTGTGCTTCGCTTCATCCTTGATTTCGGGGCCTTGTAGAGGATTTTTGCTCATCCATTTTATCCTGTCCAATAACGAAAATATCGCTAAGAAAAGGGTGGGGAAGCAGTTTCTGCGGGGTTGGTATGCTGAAAAATTATACAGAGCAAATCTACGATTATGGCAAACAACCATTTTTCAGTGCTGGTATATAGCCTTTTGGGCGTCGTCTGTTTTAATTAATCGTCCATTAAGGGAGCTGGGCTTCGTTAAACCAGCATATCACGCGTATTTTGGAGGCGGGCGGAAGCTACTTTTTAGGTTGTGTGGCCGCCATCTTTCATTTTGTAATAGAGGAAGACTCGCCCAAATCCCCTCAACTTGTTTAAAATCCCACGTGGCTGTTACTTGAGCAGAAACATTCGCGCACCCGAAGAAAACGTCTGTAATGAAGACCAGCCTTCATTTGAAATTAATTGTTTATTTTCCTCTACAGGCTAGACATTATCATGCAGTTTGCAAAGACGTTCATGTCTGTGGTGGAACTTTTGTTCGGTTACTTCCTGATGTTGATCGCTATGACGTACAACACGTGGTTCTTTATAGCTGTTGTGATTGGTCGCGGGCTGGGCTACTACATTATAACTCCACTTATCGGTTCACATATTTCAAGCAGTAGGTATACTGATGACGGTTATTATAACATTCCACAAGATTCTCCATTAACGAAAGGAAAGCGTCAGCCTTTATTAGAGAGAGCAGATGTCTAACAGAAACATGTCTTAACCAAACAGAGGATTACGTTCACGCATCGAGATGAACTGACTCGTAGCTTGAATCTCCCAAGTTCTAAAACATACCCAACCGATAGTAAATAGTGACCTTTAGATCGAAAACTAAGACGACTACTAGAACAACTTCTCAAAAAATAGACTCCCCGGAAGATTCATTAGGGAGCTTTAGCAACCACGACGGCGACGGCAACGAAAATGCCGAAAAAAGCAATGGGTTTGTTAAGCCAAACAACAACTTTACACGTGCATCACGCCTTTTTGTACATTTCTTTGCGTCACTGCACGACTACAATGTGAAAATGCCTGATTTCACGCTTTATGGAGGACGTAAACAAGCGACGACGAATTTTTCTTTCTCTTTCTAAACTTAACTGCGGTCGCCAAGAAATCAACGCTAGGGAAATTCGCCTACATTTGACATTTTCAGCGGATTGGAATAAACGCAACGATGTTTGAAAAAACGCGAATGCCTTTTCAAAGTGACGTTTTCGCTGCCGTCGCCGTCTTCGATGCTAAAGCTCCCTATTGTCCTTTTTTCACCATATTTTTTTCTCGAAGAGGGTTAAGCCCTCTCTCGAGCGCAAAGTGAGAAAAAACTTAACAATTGATAACTTGTTCAGAGTTTCCGCTGTCACTGCGATATTCTTGTTAAAAGTCGTAGTAGAATGATGATGGCTTTTTCCCGCCAAAATGACGCTGGTTCACGCGCGCGCACTTCTTTATATTGAGCTCGCCCTCGTAGTCTTTCGTCGTCTAATCTACAGGCCGGGTTGTTCGAAGCTGGGTTAAGAAAACCCTGGGTTAGTGCGAAATTTGAACTCAGGTGTGAGAGATTAAAAAGCAAATTCAGTTTAATTCTCTTGGCCTACAATTTGATAATTGGATACTCTAAAAATAATAGAGAAAATTATCCGAGAAAGTGCTTTTGATAAAAAGACAAAGAAACCCGGGTTAAAATTTAACCTCGGGTTAGCGCTAACCGGCGTTCGAACAACTGGCAGGTCTCTATTTGCAGCGCGAGAACCAAAGTCATCGTAGAAAATTTCCAGCATTTTTCTAAAG
>OZ037779.1:48387995-48395495 GCA_964035525.1 Porites cylindrica | reverse complement strand
CAGGCATGGAAACCTTTCTCTAGTCTCAGTGAGTTTACTGCGTACGTGCCGAAGTCACCGATCCCATAATCCTCACCGGCCCTTAACAAGGCTTCGTAAAGCTGAGCTGTGTAATTTTTGTTGTGAAACAACTCCCACCCTAACTCGCCTACAAAATAAAAATAATACCATTTAGCTTGATGCATAGATATGGACGACTGATTAAGCTTATCTTGATATGATTATATGGCATAAAGTAGGAAACTGTAATAAAAAATAAAGTGTTTGATGTAATCTGCACAGAGATTTTAAGCCAAATGTGTAGGGAAAAAATGGAAAAAGACTCAGGCATGTTATTTTCGCAGAATTTAGGGCATCAGATCCCGATAAGACTGAATTGTTAAGTCTCCGGTTAAGTTATTAAATCAAATAAGAGCTCTACGGTCTATATAATTAAATATCCTCCGCATTTATCTAAATGACAACATCAGAAATATGTATGTTCTTACCAGTAAAGGAAAACCGACAGGCCTGTACAGACAGTCCACACAATTCAATGGTTTTAAATGCCAAATAAGGAAACGCCTCATCTCTTAAATCTGACGACGTCAGCTTGGAAAGAACTTCACGTGATCGAGGTCCAGCGATGCCCAGACAGGCCACGTCATCAGTGATATTCTTGATCTGGGCATCATGATTAAATTTACGCTGATTTTCCAGCAGCCACCTGTGAAAAAGCAAGTTTGTATCTTACTGAACAAACTACTCGACGTTAACTTGCTTGGAAAAAATACACCACTCTATCTGGTATTTGTTTGGTTTATCTTCCCGCTCCTAACCTCCTTCGAGCTTGCCTCTTCATAGCCTGCACAGCTGCCCACTCAGGAGGAGCGGCTACATAGGCTAGCCTCTTTCCATATCATACAAACTCCCTGGAATCTAGGAACAACAACTATCAATGAAAATATAAAACCAGATGAAGCCTTCGATATACAAAGTAGTATATACCTGAGGTCGTGAAACTCGCTGGAACTTCCAGTTACCAACAAATAATGGTCTGGCGCCAAGCAAGAGACGTTCATTTCCGCGTACACTTTCCCCTTTGGTGTCAACATAAGGCTTATGTTTGTGTGCCCAACCTAAAAATACAGTAAGAGGAGAGAACTCATTTCCTCGACCACTTTCCGCGACAGCTTTCTCGCAGGCTCATTGTAAATCGACACTCGAGGAAGATAAACAAATAGAGACCTTCAGATACTAAGACGGGGACGACTACGAGCATGAAATTATCTAAATACTAGGTAGTGCTCGCGCATGAGCCAGCGTCATTTTGGCGGGAAAACGCGACAGCTGTCGTCATTTTTCGTCATTCTACTACGAGTTTGAGCGAGAATGTCCTACTGGCGAAAACAAGTTATCACTAAAATTTTGGAAGCTTTATCAATTTGCAAATGGGAGAGGGCTAAACCTCCTTCAATTAAGATAACTGTGCTAACTTTTCCGGTGATTCGAAAGTACAACGAAGCTTTCCGAGGTGTCTACTTTTGGAGAATACACTAAAACATCTTTCAGTCAAATCTCGTACTCGTAGTCGTTTTCGCCTACGAATCTAAAGGTCTCTAATAATTGTGATATAACAGGGAAATCCTTAATAAAAAATAATTTTAGCCGTTGTTTGGGCAATGAGCACAACACCACCTAAACTGTTTACAGTCCCCTGTTGTTCGTAAGATCGTCAGGACCGAGCTCTTACCGGTGCGGGCGGCCATCGTGGTTTCATATGACAAGACAAGACAACACAATGCTTTATTTGGAGTCTTATACAGTCCCATGTACATCGACTTTATCCAAATAATTTAAAATCATAACACACATTGCACACTAGTGGAACTATAATCAATGTTAACCTAAAGAACTAAGGCCATAGCAGTCGAATACGTATTTTGCAATTAACTTTTGCACTGGTTTGTTCTTGCTCGGAGGATTTATTAACAACAGAAAAACATCATCTGGTGCCATTCTGTTTACTGATATGTAACGAGTAGGCGGGCGTCGGGGTCTAAAGCATCCTCCCAAACCTTCTCCCGTCCCCTAAGTAGATTTGACACTCATCTAAGATGGCCGCCCTCTAAGCAAAGTAAAGCGCTTGATCTCGACGATCTTACGGCAAAATAGGGAGCTGTGAACAGTCCAAACAAGACCGGAACCAAGAGTGAGACGGAAATCGAGCCTAGTGTCCAACTGCAACGCCGAATGTACTTGTCTTGTTTAAAGAAATAACGTTCCAAGGCAAAGTTATATCAGTATTTGGAATACCCTCTAACAGAACGCAATTAACTTTTTTTGTAAATAGGTGAAGCATAGAATCCAACCATACTAAAAAAAGCCATCATAAGTTCTGTGTTTTCAGTGAATTTTTTCCAGCAATAAAAAATAACTAACTTACCTTGGGTAGTTCATTGGCAAAAATCACATCTAGAAAAGAACCAGCGCCACTTCCTGTCACCTCAATTTTAGCACAAGGAGACAGGTCTATAACGCCAACTTTATTCAGGACCAGATCACATTCTCGACCAACGGGCTCGAACCAGTTTGTCCGTCGAAAACTGGGTTTATAACCTGGCTCATCATCATCAAGTGCGAACCAGTTGGGCTGCTCCCAGCCAGAGCGCATGCCCATCTGCGCGCCACGCTCACACAGCCTCTGCAAAAGGATACAAAAAGGCGTTGTCGAGAAATTTTACTTCTTTTTTGCAACTTTGTCTAAACTTTTAGGCTTGTTTTACTAGATTTGTTTTCATCATCTTTACCAGGAATATGATTCAAAATTTGCCTGGTTTACCGTTCGTTCGTTTTTCTAGTCATGAAGTAGACTGTTGGGTCCGGATATCGTTCGTACACGCAGTCGTATATTTTCGATATATTTAGTCTGAATTATTTCGTTCTTTACAATTGATTCGTTAATTTGTTGTCTGTTAGCATCTGAAAAGTCACTATTATATAATGAATGCCATTCTATATATAATGACTACGTGTGATACAATGTTGCGTTTAACTTTGTTAAACGACATTAAAGAAAATCCTTGTTAACAAATTCAAATTCTTGCTGTGAACACCTAACCAGCAAAACGGTTAACCTATCGAGCATTCATCAGTGTGGATAAGCGAGGTCATACCAAGTGCTTAAAAATATTGAATGTACACTTTAGAAATGTGATCTCCTTTAGTCGGACAGGTTCGAGAGAAAGGACTTTCCGTTAAGACTTGCCTTGTAGATACCACTCGTCCTAGCAGGTCGCCCAGCCCACCTTTCTACTTTAGGATGACTCATTTCATTGTTCAGACCATACGTCTCTCGAACCTTTGCCAAAACGTATTCTCTTGTGGCCCAGTTACCATAGCGATTAGGTTCCCATTCAATGAGGTCGAAAGGCGGTTCTCCTTCAATCATCCAGTCAGATAAGTACTTGCCGATACCACCTGTAAAATGCAGTTCAAAGATGGAATAATTTTTATCGAGTATAAAACAAGATAAGATAAACACCAGGCTACATTAGCTTTCCATGACAGCTAACTTCGCAGAATAACTTTCGCTCCATTTGTTTTATCTCGGGCGACAAAGATCTAAAAGTTGTTTTGCAACTAAAACTTAAACGACCCGACAAGAGCTTTGCGTAATCAAAGGATTAAGGGCTCTCCACATATGTGCAAGCCTTACTTAATAAATTGGTGGTGTGTTTTGCCAGTGTGGAAATGATCTTAAGGTGGATCGCGCGCAAATCGACCACTGAGGAAACCAGCAAAGAAAAAACAGCCGGAGAATTTCCTTAGCTTTAAACTGTTTTACGCTGTATGGTCAATTTGTATTACTTAATACAGCAGGATTTGGATGTGGTGATTATTAAAGTCTGAATGAACCTACCAGCCAGACCAATACCGTAACCCGTCCCGAGGGCCAGCCACATATTAGGAACCCGTGCATCGGGACCAACCAGGGGAATAGCGTCGGGTGAGTAGGTAATGGGACCTGATACAACACTTGTAATTTCAGCGTTTGCGAGCACAGGTGTTCGTTTCATGGAGTATTCCATGTAATCGCTGATTCGGTTCAAGTCACTTTCGAATAATTCCTTTCCGAAACCCTCAGGTACCGCATCCCACCTAGAAAATAGGCATAGAGATTAATTACATGCCTGATTTGACCCAAGCAGATCTGACCCAGCAACTATCAACAAAAATCTTACTCGATTCATGCAGAGACTTTCTTCAAAAGCCAAATCGAGCAGGCAACAGCAAGACTCTGCTGATAGAGTGAAACCTCCTAAGCTCCTAAAACTTACCAATCATCTTTCATCTTCATTTTGTCAGCACTCTCATAGACCCCAACTGCAATCCCTTGTCTCTCCTGGCGAGTGTAAACTGAACCCTCCAAATCTCTCATGAAAGGAAGTTCTTTCTCTAAATTGGCTACTTCAGGAATTGTTCCAGTTACCAAGTACTGATGATGTACCACGCCCAAGGGAAGCTCGGTTCCCACCATGCGTCCTATCTCTCGCCCCCAAAAACCTTCACGAGAAACAGAAAGGAAGACGTTATTTGTTGATAAGCAATATTGCCGAATAAAGTTCAATTTCAAGTGATCGTTCTGCATTTTTACATGCTACAAACAACCAAACACTTCCTAGACAAGATTAGATTAAGTACGCAGTTCTTGTTTTAGTGTTGTAGTTAAGGTATAACTGTAAGGTAGACCCGTGGAGCTGCGAGCTGGGGCAGAACGAACATCCCAGTTGTAAACGGTTTGAGCCCACGTCACTTAATGTTAACAACAGTTCTGCTCAGAGCCACACAGTCATGGAAGAACACACTTGACCTGTTGGGGAGAATCTCCAATTACCTGACCCAAATAAAATGACAATTAGAGCATTTCGTGCCTCATCCGACACTTCGAACCATATGAGATCTTCAAAACGCTCGGAGCAATCTGGATAAAAGGTGTTGTTCAAGCCTAACTAAACAGACGTTTTCCTGATTTAACAGAATTTGTTATTGTTATAGCTGTAACTAAGAACCAATCAAGAGTAAATTGATATTAATTTCTATTTCCGTTACCTGCCGCATTAACAACCTGTTTTGCTTTGATCGTCCCGTGTGGGGTGAGCACATCCCATCTTCCATCAGATCTGAGATTGAGTCCAGTGACTGGTGCAGGCATGTATATCTCGGCCCCATACATCCGCGCTCCAATTGCAAGGGCCTGGGCCAAGGAATATGGGTCAATGTAGCCATCCTCTGAAAACGCGATTTATGAAAAGTAAACTAATTGCGTATAAGTTTGATTATGATTATACCCAGACTCTCTGGGAGTTCGTTAGACTTTGAATTTAAGAGAATGTATGAAAATAAGCAAAATACGTCCTAAGTGATTCCATTGTTTGACAAAAATAGAAATGAAAATTACACACCTTGTGTTTTTGTTTTGTTGTTTACTGTTTCTTTGCTTCTAAAGCCATTTTAAAGATTTTAGGACGTATTTTGTTTATTCTCATACATTCTCTTATAAACTCAAAGTCTAACGAAAAAGACTCCGAAAAAGAGTGTCATGTGGCTGTAAATAAAGGATAAGGACAGTGGCAAATCACCTAGCTCAGATGGTCTTCAGAGTCTGGGCCGCCTGTGATTATACCACAATGGACGTTTACTATTGCACCAAGCCAAGTAAAGGGAAGAGAAGGCAAAAGAGAGAGGCCAAACAGGAAACTGCGAGAGAGACTCGAAAGAGACCCTCATGTGTCGTCTCCAAGTCAAAAGCCCCACAGCATCGAAAAGCGCGACCCACATAGCCGTGTAACCAATGGAATAGAAAAAGAGCGTCTATGCTAATTAATGATTCCTTACCAGGAAAGTACAAAGCTCCAAGTACATCATCTACATTGAGAAGCGGATGAACCTTGGTGACCTCTTCTGTTGTAATTATCCTCTGTGGTGACTTCATCCAGCCATGCCTCTGCATTTGATACTTTGCCTCGTCAAGTCTTTCAGGAGTTGTGCATATTCTTATACTGCCACACATATGAAACCCTACGTCCTAACAACCGAAAAAAAAAGATACAAAAAAAAGAGAAAAATAATTCACAAAATCCTCCGTGATATGAAAGTGAAGAAAGAAACAACTGCAGGATTCTGACGCATTCGCATCACGTTCGTTGAGACAAAGTAGTCAAAGAAGCTTGAATTGGGTTGTGCTATCCCTTGGTGGAAGGGATGCAACTTTTTAGAACCTCATGAAATCGAGGATATTGCAAAAAAACTAACCATAAACAGGTGTATATTCCCCCAGGGGTATTCCTGCGAATTTGTTTGGTTCTCCAAATCCCGATCCTATTTCAGACCAAAAGATTGTCGTTTTTCACACCCGTTTTCAGACCAGGCCTCTAAAATCCATACCCGTTTTCAGACCTGTCGTAGGCAGAAATTATGTCATTATTACTTATTAGAATGCCAACAAAAAGATTAATCCATTTCGAATTGGCATATTACTCTTCTTTCTTATTCATTTCGAATTGAAAAGACAAGCACGTTTATAAACTCCCGTAGTTCCCTCGGAAACCTTACCAGAATTCAGATCAAAATGGGTAAAGTCTATATCCGTTCTCAGACCAAAACGGTGCAAAAACCACACCCTTTGGGGCGGCACATACCTATAAGGCAAAACAAATATAAAGAAATAACCCCCCCCCCCCGCCGCGCCCCCCGCCCACCGAACTCACCTGACCGGTTTCCTGAGGGAGTTGCTTGTATAACAACATGCTGTAGTGTGTTAATGGCTTCATGTTCACAACTGGATTGTAATGCGAAGTAACGCCGAGCTGCAAGAAAAACGGAAACTCAGTTGACGATGAGAATACTAGTAACCCCGTCAGACCAGAAATGAAAGATTGAGTGAGAGTACAGCTTTTCGTCCACCTTCTGATCAGCAATACGATGAAGTGAAATTCGAATGTGGTGCAATCGCACCAGTCCTCTTTACACAAGCCGTGGGGACCTGCTCTAAGCTCTAAATGTACGTCTTAGAGAGACTCAAACAAGGTGATTAAAGAGTGGAAGGGGAACATCCTTGCCGTCTTGTGCTTCAGGTATTACACCAAGCATGAGATTCAGTTTTTCATCACCGGATGAAACACCGAGAAGAGAGTTGAAAATACGACGCGCAGCGGAGTATTTTTGAAGAACTTCGAGGAATTTCATCTGGTGATGAAACACTCCGTCGAATGCTTGATATTACTTCTCAAACAAAATGATTTTAGAAGGAGAAATTAAGGATGCAGAAATGAGCAGTTTTTCATCTGATTTCCATACACTCATTACACATTCCTTTGTATTTTCTTTATGAATTATTGATGAGTTTGAGAAGGTTGGTTCTATGAGAGAGCGCGGATGAAAACCTATGGTGTTGCCATTCAATTGAAATCTCCTATACCGATAAAGGTCCATTTATCGCTGGTGTTAAAGTAGCCTACC
>OZ037779.1:48372995-48382995 GCA_964035525.1 Porites cylindrica | reverse complement strand
GTTGGAGGATTCTCTTTAAAAAGCTTTGAATCACCTATTTACGGTCATTGACACTTCGACAAGAGCCAGTGAACGCTATTAGAAACGTTGTAGAAAATCAGAAATGACCGGAAGCCCTAAAATCTAGGATTTCAATCCTGTGTGCCCAGAGCCTCCTGGTCCTCGAGATTGCATCTATTCCACTTCATCCGTGGATTAATTCTTTTTTGTCCAACATAAGGAAACTCTTTCCTTAATCTGATATCTCTATCTATACACAGAAGCGAGACAAAGAACAAGCTTCTGTGAATTGCGCCATGTTACTGGACATAACAGTACCCCAGCCCTCCCCGCCCCCATTTTTTGCACGACGTAATGACGTCTAACAATGACGTTCCCCTTGAGGATATCATATATGTCCATATCTAGTTTTTTAACTCTTAATTTTATTGTGTTTGTGGAATACCTGTAAATTAGCTGGCGTGCTTTCACTGACCCGATTTCGGTTCCGTATGTGAAAGCACACCATTATTGTAGCTAAGTGTATTTTCACAATAAACTCTTATTGTATTGTACTGTATTGTTGAACAATTTTTGGAGTAACCAATTTGCCTGTTAGGCTCTGTAAATGGCCAATTCTCAAACTTGAGAGAAGAGAAATTCTTCCGGCCATAAATAAAGTCGTGTATGAACATGAGAATGGCCTAGCTGACCACTCCCTGAGGCAAAACGCATTCTTTTAGTGAACGACTTTCCTTCAATTGCTTAAAAAACGAGCGGGCCTATCTAGAGGCTTTGCTTCCGGAAAACTTGGGTTTTGCTTCATGGCCAGCCAGTTCAGTTTAAAATAAAACTATAGCACGTTTACAAGCTCAACACTCCTCAAACTATAGAGCGTTTTCACTCACGGGTCCAGAATCTATGCTAATTTATTGGAACAAAAGAACGGCATTTACATAAGAAAAGAGTTAAACTTCCAGAGAATTTTCTTGGTACACTAACATGGCTGCCGTTTCATTGTTTTGGAACACCAATATGGCCGCCGTGACGTCATGTGAAAACGCTCTATAGAAGCTGATAAAATGAATGATCTAGCCGAAACTGCCTTTTTGGCCAGAAATGCTTTAGTTTATCCTAACACTGAATTGAAGGTAAAAAGTTGGCTTATGCAATAGAGCAATAGGGACTGAAAGGATTTATATAATTTATGTTATGAATGGTTAGCATACTCTTTGTCCATTGCAGTGATATTTCAGTTTGACAATTGCAAAGGTCTATCGTTAAATACACATGTAATACCATGCCAAACGTTTCTCCTATCTGCAGCTGCTCATTAACAATTACAGCAGACATAGTACATAAACTGGACTTCATAAAAGACAGCAAACCAAACTCTGCGGACCAAACTTTCCCCCAGCAGGGCTTTGGTCATAGTTAGTGGTTGGCCAGCATTGGCCAACAGACAAAGCCAACACTCCCAGCCTCTCCAGCCCTATTGGAACTATAGAGACTTTTCTTTGCATTTTTTCTCCCTTTTCCTTTTTCATTTTTACATTTGCCATTTAGCCTTATCTATTTTTGTCCCATTTATGACTATTTTCTATGTTATAAAGAAATTGTATGTGTTTAGTTAGATTGTCCTGCTGATGCAAATTATTAACTCATAATTTAGTCATATATTTTTAAAGATAGCCCTTTTCATAAGCCTTATTGTCTTCCATGGGCTCCTTTGCTTCATCCATCGAAATTTTATGTATGTTTTTAATTTAAATGTGGCAAAATAATAAAATAAATACCGATAAATAAACAATTAAAGGATGTACAACAGCTACTACAACAGCCTCTGGGGACAATAATACAAATTGTGCAGATTGGCTGTCAGATGTCACAAATACAGCTTCTCTTACAACTGTGCCTGATGAAGAGGGCAGTAAAAAATTGCAATAGAATGGAAAGATTTTTATACCAGAACTTAAAGAAACCTTGGAGGAAACAAAATGTTTGTTCTCACAGATACATTTTAATTTACATTTCAGGATATGAGGACATGGTGTGGACAAGTATGCTTTTGCTAAAAAATAAGCAGGGGTTTCAATAAAACCCAGCTACCAGTAGTCTACAGTCACCTAATTAGAGCCTCCAAATGCCGTCTGTTAATATTTTGTTTCCTTGACCACTACTTTTAAGAATGGGGTATTCAATTCAACATGTTTCCTCAGCAGGGTAGTGGAGGTAGGGTTACAGGAGATGGAAGAAGAGGGAGTTCTAAGAGGGTAGAAAGAAATTAGGAGAAAACTATTAATTTTGTACTCACCATAGTGCAGCTTAGTGCATTCAAATTATGACAACACACTTGTTGGCTCCACTACCTGTGAAAATAAAAGTTTTTTTGTCTTCTGATAAGGTTGTTCAACAAATGTAAATGGCTCAACAATTACTTTTGAGTTGTGGAATTCGTTATTTAACATGGCTACTTTTTAAAAGGGGATGCCTTCAATTCTCTGATTCCACATTTGGGCAAAAAAATTTCCATGCTTCTGATTGGACAACTATAATCCCAGCATGATTCTACACAGATAGGGGAAGTTAGAGGGGAGGTTATATGCTTCTGGTGTTTGAAATAGACCTCTTTAGCTTATATCTTTTGTTTTCCCAATGTAGGTCATGTGATAACTCTGTAGTATAGAAAGAGAACTGTACGTTTCATTCAACTTTTGCCATATTCCCATGCATGTCTACATCTACATCTACATCTACTTTATTACTCTTCAAAGTTTTACACATTAAGAAGAGTTAAGAAATACAGATATAAATATAAATATAAATAAAAATTAGATATATAATATATAATTAAGAAATTGCTATACTTAAAACAAAACTTAAAATAATCTTGCTCTGCAAAATGCTGAATAATAATTATTAAGTGCTCTGGTTTCAGGTAATAAACAGTTCCAGTCCCTTATAGTTCTTGGAAAGAAACTATACTTATAGTAATCATGATGTACAGATGGATGGATAAATGAGTTCACCGAGTAATTTCTTGTTTCCCTAACAGACAATTTATAATAAGGCGGAACAGGCAAAGCAATATCACTGTACACTTATTTATGGAAAATTTGTAGGTGATTGGATTTTCGTCTCTTGCTTAGTAATTCCAAAGATAGAGATTTCTTCAATTTGGACACACTGGTGTTATAATCATAATCATGTTTACAGTGGCGGATCCAGGTGAGGGGCCGGGGGGGCAGCCTCCCCTCTTATTTTTAGACTAAACTGGGGCCGAAGGGCCCAAAAAAAGTTTTTCAAAATTTTTTTGGAGACCGGCTTCCCCACTTATCTCAGGGTATGGATGACCGGCCCACCCCCCCTTCCCCGTTATCTGAAGGTCTGGATCTGCCACTGGTTTAATAAATCTGACTGCACGACTTTAGACTGCTTACAGTTTCTCCACATGATTCTGTCTGTAAGGATCCCATACTGCAGTCGCATACTCTAGATGTGGCCTGACAAGTGATACTTTCCTCTGAGCAGGCGTACAATTTCCTTTTCACAAATGCAAGTGTAGAATTCCCCTTTTTGGCGATCTTATCCATATGAGGGTTCCACTGTAAATTGCTAGACAGCAAAATACCCAAACAGGGATGTGGCTGAACAGCTACCAGGGTTTGGTTGCAAAGGGTGTAGTCTTTTACTACTGCAGATCTACTCTGGTAGACAGACATTTTGTAGCATTTGGTGGGATTGAACAGCATCTGGCCACCTTTCAGCCCATAGGCCTAGTTTGTCTAGGTCACACTGTAAAGCCAAGATGTCATCATTATGAGTGATTTTATGATACAATAAAGCATCATCAGCAAACAATCTTAGTGTACATATTACATCATCTGGCATGTCATTAATGAATAACAAAAACATTCATGGACTGAGGACTGTGCCCTGTGGCACCCCCGAAGTCCCAACTACTACAGATTTCGAACACACACCATCGACTATGACACTCTGTGATCTACTAGTGAGCCATGATTTAATCCATGCAAGGGCACTTCCCTGAATGCCATAGAACTGCAATTTTCTTATTAGGCCTTGATGGAGTACTTTATCGAATGCTTTACTAAAATCTAATATAATCATATCCATCTAAGTTCACAGACAGGTCTTCAACAGTCAGTATTAATTTAGTGTCACATGAATGATTTTTCCGAAATCCATGTTGGTTCGCAAATAAGATGTTATTGTCCTCAAGATAGTGCATGATATTCTTTGATATGTTCCATGATAATTTTACATAGCACAGCAGTATTATGGACAGATGTGTACGCATAATTTATGGCAAGGCAAAGTCTGAAAATGGCAAATTCCCCTCAGACCTTCATTGGGAAAAACAAAACATTCTGAAGCTAGAAGGTCTATTGTTGAAGAGTTTTGTATTACAAAACAATTTGAATCCTTGTCATCTGGTCATCCATGTGCTTATCTAATAAACGACCTCTTTAAGAAGTGCTAATTCGTACACGGGACGAGCATGGAGTATCGTGTTAAAGAAGAAAAAGAGATACAATTTACCTGCTTTTCAAATGAGTTTCAGGAGTTCCTTCGAATAAGCTAGAGTTCCCCAGCTCAGCTGGAATCCAAGTGTTTTGGTCTCGTCACGCAAAGGAGACTTGCGTGACGAGACCACAACGGCTGCGAGAGAGGCAGGCTACAAAAATCCCGGATCAACTTTCCCGCGCTTTCGCCCTCTTACGGTTGTTTGGTTTTATAGTATCCTCGATTGTACTTTTTATAAGCCTGAGAACAAAAATCATGTCAACCTTACTGGATGAAGATACCCCGTGGATCGATACAGAGGAGGATAAGTTCCCTAAGGCTTTCCAAGAGAGAAGCAAATTTTTGTTCAACAATGATATCTTGAGCGATGTGAAATTTGTTGTTCGTTCATCCCAACATGGCGAATGCAGCGACCGGAAAAAAACTAAGATGGCGATCCCAGCTCACAAGTTTTTATTGACAATCAGAAGCCCTGTATTTTTTGCCATGTTTTGTGGCGAAATGGCTGAAACCGAAGAAGAAATCAATCTGCCTGACTGTGACTATGACGGTATGCTTGAATTGTTGCGATTCCTGTACACCGATAAAGTTTGCTTGACCGAAAATAACGTGATGCAAGTGGCATATCTCGCCGCGAAATACATGGTTCCCAGTCTATCCAAAAAATGTGCAGTCTTTTTAGGGAATAATCTGGACTCGTCGAATGTGCTTGGAGTCTTAAAACACGCTCAGAAATTTTCAAACAAACATCTGTTGAATTTTTGTTGGGACTATGTTGAGCAACTAACAATGCGCGTGGTGAAATCGAATGAATTCTTTGGAATTGAGAAGTCTCTTCTGCAAGAGTTAGTGGAAAGGGACACATTGAATATTAAGGAGGTCGAGTTATTTCAAGCTGTCGATGGCTGGGCAGAACAAGAATGTAAGAGGCTAAATCTGAAATCAGAAGGCTCTGTCAAGAGGGAAATACTTGGGGAAGAGGTAATAAAAAAATTGCGTTTTCCACTCATGGAACAGAGAGAGTTTATGGAGATTGTCACAGTCACCAAAATATTAACGCAGGATGAAGCAAGCAACGTTGTCGCACAATTTGACGATCCTAATGTGCTGCCTCTGCATGGATTTTCAAAAACAGAAAGAGTGGGACCCCCTATGCGATGTTGCAGATATCATAAAGGTGTTAACGTTACGATTTGTTGCAATAAACCTGCCACATTTGAACCAATCACTTTAACTGTAGACAAGAACGTATTGTTGCATGGAGTCTCTTTATTTTTTGACGAGTGTGACTGTGACATGTATGCTAAAGTATCAGCCACTGTGAAGGTTTATGTTGGTTGTGAAATGAGAGGTGATTCACTGTTTTATTCCCAAACTGGGACCTACGAGGTGGATGTTCAAAAAAATATTGATCGCATCTATCACGGCTTTGATGTTTTATTTGATAAACTCCTGGTCCTGAGGAGAAATGTTGAGTATTGTATTGCTGTTTCACATGATATGCCCTCTATCTCCTTCTTTTATGATTATGGAGATTGGAATGTTGTGGACTGTCATGGGGTGACATTCTCCTTTATGGATACGGAAACTGTGGTGGCAGAGGTTTTGTTTACAGAAGATATATAGTCTACAAAACAGGGAGAAAATTGAATGCAAGGCAGAGCCTAAGGGGGATACTCCCTCAGCTTAGTAGACAACAAACAGTTTCTCTCTGATTGAAAAGTAGCAGCAATGCAAGCCTGCATTGCAAATGAGATTTAGGGCCTGTGTATATGAGGTTAGCCAGGCTGGCCCACTTTACTGGGCTGGTTCAGCTTACACCTTGTATTTTGTTTTCTTTATATTAAGAGGCATGCTGGCCTGCTTGCTGCATCCCTCATGATGAAAAAGACCAAATTACCTACAAAAATGGTAAAGCAAGCAGCCGAACCTAGGCTAATCAAATTCCTCTTTCTTGCAATTGACCAAAGCATCCCCCTCTTTTTTCGAACAAAGTTTCAGATGAAATCAAACCACTATGAGATGAAACTGCATTTACAGACCTCATCATTTTCTTTAGATATGAGCTTATTACGTTGATAGCATGTTTATTCACTGTTTTTATGACCCTTCAAACTTTGTTTCGGAATATTTCCAAAACGCTCTCATAGAATTTGTTCAAACTTTGCCACAACCGGGGCAACTAAGGAGGTACAAGCTCCCTAAGCGATTTCTGAAAAAAAACTTCTATTACCCAGACATACAAAGGCAAGTAAAAAATGTAATGGCGTCATTATGTTGCCATGGTAACTGTGATGTTAATAAAACATGGATCATAACAAATTTTCATCTTTATACAGTGCAGCTGTGGTAACTTTTTTGCATTGTATTTTTTAATGCAGACATGGTAAACACTCAAAGTAGGGAGGTATAGTCCCTAAAAAATCCAGTCAAGTCACCTTAAGGAGTCTAATTGTCTGATAACCATTCCACTCTGTTAACTATGTATAGTAAAGTTGAGGAAAGTGTGACCCCTACTAGCTCATCTGAACGTGGCCTGTTACATGTAGTTCTAAGTCGATAAATAGCTATTGTTGCCTTAACTCGAGACTGGATCAATGCCTCAAGTGGTCTCAGCCATATACTCTACTACTACATTTATTTGGTAAATCAATGTGCTTATATACGTGATTGAAGCGATTATGAACCATATGTGATTAGATAAGCTATTACAAGGGGATATACATGGTTTCCTTTCAGTTAAACACCCTAAGCATAATGAATTGCATATTTGGTTTACGCAAAATGTGGTAAGGTCCGAGAAATCAGCACATCCTACAAAAAATCAAGTATCAGTTAAAGGAAGTAGTTTATACTTTAAAGGCATGACCTTTTATTTTCAGGTACGTAGCATTTTTTTTTTTGGTTCCTAAAAAAATGGGATCATTATTAATACGTTTCTAGGAAACTGCCCACCCACCCCTCCCTTAAGCCAACATTTTGCCCTAAGTCTTAGGGGAGGGGGAGGTTCCAATATGATCCACAAAATGTTTTCAAAAACTATAATAAATTTTCTTGCAATTTGTCAAGATTCCTGTTGAGCGCCCAACTTTCAAGCTCGAGTGCTCGGACTTTAAAAGTCTGGTTATAGAATAAACTACAGGTCATGTTTAGATGAACTAGTTCTCACACTTTCCTCAACTTTATGACATATGCTTAGAGGTAGAAGATATTTTACTTCACAGAAAACTGATCAAGCCATGTAATTTATAAATTTCTCCCCTGAAAAAAGAAACTTGGCTTCCTTGAGATATATCTAGACTGATTATGCTTTGAAAAATTGCAATACTCTTACTTGGATATTTATATTGAACTTGTTTTTAATAATTAAGAAGCAAAATTTTCAGTTGTACCGTATTTCCTCAAATGAATAGCTGGGGACAATTATTTCTTTTTTCACGCCAAAAGGGGCTGGTTATTCAAGTTAAGGCGATTATTCAGGGGAGGCAATTATTTTCAGATATTGTTCACTGGCAGTCGTGCCCTAAATAATTTGTTGTATTTTCCCATTAAGTAAAAGAATAATCACATCAAAAAAACTGAACATGGGCTTTTCAGTTCCGAATTTGGTTCCTTGATTAATTTTTATTGTCAATATCCTCGGCGTCTTCAGTGATCAGTTTTGCTGGATCAAAGGCAGGGGTGATTATTCCAGGGAGGCCATTAATTAAGGAAGGCTTATTTGAGGAAATATGGCATTTTATATCACATGGAAGTCTCGGTGAACAGTGTCATTTGCCAGTAGAATAAAGTATACTGCCAGTACTGTGGAACAAAAAGACAGTGGTAGCACTCAATCAGATGTGTTTTAGTGTGCCTCATGTATTATTTTATTCTAATAAATTTAACCTTGACCCTGACCCGAAGGGGTTTTCCCCAAAGCGGTTACTTTTATTGCTGTAATTTAGCCAAGAAAGCCGAAGGCTGCGCCTTTCACTCTTCAATCTCCTTTTGCGCTAAGCTCGTACTTGTCTAAGTCTTCCCATGGTATCAACCCTGTAAACAAGGGTTTTGCCAATATTATGAACTATTTTTGTTGGCAAAACCAATTTATTTCAGTTTAAAAAAGGGGTGCCTGTTAAGGTATGTTTACACGGGGAACGAAAACGTACAACGTGTTTTGCAACATTGCAGCAGCTGCAAAACGAGTTGAATAGCGATGTTGCACGCTTTACTACCCACGTTCAAACCTGTCTCCCAGCAAAGAAAAAATTTATACCGCAAGTTGTGTGAATACCGACATCTGATTGGATAAAAATTACGCGGGAGTCAGAGTTAGGATTAAATTAACTGCAGGAGTTAGTCACTTGCTGCAAAACAAGTTTGCCTAGGGCTGTAAAACGCCCAACACGCGCGTAAAGAGTATGTTGCAAAAAGTAGAACTACTTTCTACAACAACTTTTCGCAACCTGCAACAACCTGATTTGTTGCAAGACAGAATTGAAAGTGGGTGGAAAAACGAGCAACATCGCTTTTTAACTCGTTTTGCAGTAATGTTGCAAAAGAAGTTGAACGTTTTTGTTGTCCGGTTTACCGTACCTTTAAGGATCTGAGCCTGCGTGGGACGAATAACAACGGTTTCCACGAGAAGGGAGGGAGGAACCTGAAAAAGCGCCAATTTTTTCGCACGTTTTTGTTCTCTTGCGCCTGGTATGTCTCGTCACGCACAGCAGGAGCGTTGCGTGATGAGACAAGCCGCGCGAGAACAAGGCAACCGAAATCCCTTTCTCGTCCTCAGAGCCCTTCGTTTCTTGGTCACGTGGTCGGTTACAAAAATGCCGAGTGAGGGACGAGAATGCGAAAATCCCGGATCAACTTTCCCGCGCTTTCGTCGCCTCACAATAGGTGTTAGCGCCCTTTAACTTTAATGGTGGATTAACATTCGAGCAAACATCATGTTCCGCATAGTATTGAAGTTGGATTTCTATGACGATAACCCATGGATGGATATGGATACGGAGAAAGACAAGTTCCCAAAGGCTTTCCAACAGAGAGGCAAATTTTTGTTCAACAATGATATTTTGAGTGACGTTAAATTTGTTGTTCGTTCGCCCCAATATGGCGAATGCAGTGACCGGAAAAAAAGGAGGATAGCGATCCCAGCTCACAAGTTTTTGTTGGCAATCAGAAGCCCTGTATTTTTTGCCATGTTCTGTGGCAAAATGGCAGACTTCAAAGAAGAAATCAATCTGCCTGACTGTGACTATGACGGTATGTTTGAATTGTTGCGATTCCTGTACACCGATAAAGTTTCCTTAACCGAAAATAACGTGATGCAAGTGGCATGTCTTGCTGCCAAATACATGATTCCTCGACTTTCCAAAAAATGTGCAGTCTTTTTAGGGAATAATCTGGACTCGTCGAATGTGCTTGGAGTCTTGGAACACGCTAAGAAATTTTCAAATGATCACCTGTTGAATTTTTGTTGGGACTA
>OZ037779.1:48357995-48367995 GCA_964035525.1 Porites cylindrica | reverse complement strand
CTTCAGATGCAGAATTGTCTTCTGATAGCGAAAGTTTGAGGGTATAAGAGGAATTGGCGTTTGTTTGGAATAGAAAGGCTTTCAGGACGGGTTTAAGAGCGAAGAAATTAAAGGCAAGCTGGTTATCACAGGGAAGTGGAAGCTCTCTTAACGGACACTCTCGTATGGAAGAGGAAAGCTCTACCAACGGTGCTCGGTTTCAACTCCCGTGAACTCTGTATTTTTACATTCCCGAAAGCGGCGGAGGACACTTTCAGGGTTTACGAGTTAGATGTGAGCTTTGCTTTTGCGCTCTCGTTATACACACGAATGAAATCTCATTTGCCTCTGTATCTTGAAATTTTTTCCACATCTCTGTTTGTCACAATTAATTTATATCATTTTCAGAGTTTGTTTGTTTGACTGTTTGTTTTTTCACATACAACTCTGGTTACACTTCAAAACACCCCATGAATTTTATGCTTGTGCCTGGATTACGTAACAAAGTCGTCAAAACAACAGTATAGCCAAACACTAACAAACAAGTTTTTGGCATTCCCAGTATTTATGTGTAGCAACTACCTATGGGTAAGCTCCCGTAAGCGGCCATCTAACTCCTACATCCCTAGTGGTCGCTATTTCACGAATCATTCCCATAAAATGTTGAAAGTGGTTACCACCGGTCAAATGGTGGGCCAAACTGTCAGTGCTTACATAATATGTAATTATTTGACAGACTGGCCAGCTAGAAAGGTCAATTCGTAAATGATGGACAATCTTTTATCCTACTCAGTTGCCTAGAAAACTGATGTGGCGTTGTAAGACCTTGTAACGAACCGTCATTGCATTAATTTTAATGTGAAAACACGGGCGATTGTAACTCAGCGACGCAAGAATTAATTGATAAATGGTACCTTTCAACAAGATTCTATTGGCAAATTTGTGATGTAATAGTCTAAAATACCGGCGATTACTAACGACCAATTGTAGGCTGGTTTGGATGGTAAATAGTGAATTTGCCTTTGACTGCAGTAAAAACGTTTTAAATGTAACAGAAACGAATGTTGATATTTCTCCTGCAGGAAGTTAAGAGAGTTGAGCCTTCCAGTTATTAGCCCATGGATCAAATTTCTTAAGACTGAATCCGCGAAACGGGACAAATTCCCTGTCTCGATCCCTGGCATTCATTTTTGCGTAGCAAATTTATCGCTGACCATTCGTAAATTGAGGGATTTGCGCAGAAGATATTCCACAAATATAGCTAAGCTAAAGAATTATGCTTGTGTCTATAAAGGAAACAAGAAGACGCCTGAAGGCGTTTAGGCGGGATATGTCGGTGTAAGTAACAATTATGTTGAATGGCATTGGAAAGTTGAGCAGTGTATCAACAACAAATGTGTGCAGGAGAGACAGAGATGTACTGTTAAATACACGGGATGATGAGTTACAGATAAGGGTTCCTTTGATCCTCAAAACAAAACTTACATCAATATTACCACCATATATGTTAGGAGTATGGGGCAGTTCACTAACATTTGCATTCCGGCTTCGCTAATATCCTCAATAAATGCACTTCCACATTCAACAATAGCATGTAATGTATCAGACTTCCAATAACTACAGGGGCACGACCGACTCTGCTCTAAGGAAAATTATCAGCCGGGGAGCCCTTCGGGCTCCCAAGCATTTTAGCTGGGGTTCCCAGGCCTAAAAGATGGTCGTCCGAATAAAATTTTCGAGTAGCCCTTCGGGCTCCCAAACATTTTAGCTCGGGTGCCCGGGCCTCCAAGTTGGTCGCCCAAATTAATAAATCAGTGAGCTGTTAGTTGAGTACTAAAAATTAAGCAAATTATTTTCTAAACAAGTAAAGCAGAACTTTGTGTTTTGACTTTTTATTTTCATGGAAAAAAATTTGGATTTCTCCGCCATGAGTTTTCCATCGCCCCTTTTCGGCAGTCGAGTGTTCTTTAGGATATAAACAGTATTTACTTTCCTCTTTTAGAGAGTAATTCTGAGTCTGCTGCGAACGCACGGTGGTTTGGGTCAGGTCTATGCAACGGGAATGTACCGTTCAATGAGCACGTGAAGTTTCCGAAATTTCAAAGCAGAATTTTTGTTGAATGGAAAACACCCCTGGGCTTTTTAATCATTTGTAGCGGTTTATCATGTACACTAATTACTTGAACAACCAAACCAAAGTCATAAATATTCCAACCAACATGTGCTCTTGATCTGCGTCTACATGTAGGATGTTATTTTAAATTATTTTGCCCTCAAAATATTCGTTTATTGCTACGATTGCTGTTGTGCGTACTGTTATTCGGATCAAGCACATGCTTACTTTTAAAAAATAAAAAGGACAGAAAACTAACTAGAAAACTATGGACCGGTCGGATTATCAAGTAAGAAGCCAGTGCAATACTTTGAAGTGTTCAATGGTGGTATTCATTCATGATGAAGTGCGCCCCGTGGGAGCGTTCCAGTCTCGCCAGTCTGTTTTGCTAGGATAGCATTTACTTCCAGACATAGCCCGTAAGTGAGTTGAAGGTCGCATCCGGTGAAGCAAAACGCAAACATTGCAGTAAACGAATCCCACAGGAACAGGCGGGAAAAGAAGAATAGTAAAACGTCCAGAACATTCAAACAAATGCCGCTTAGGAGGGTTCCAGTTTAAATTTTTCTTCTTTCTCCTTGAATAAAAACACGAGGGACGCCATGTTGAATTTACTCTATGCCACTCTGTCTGGTATTGACCAGACCGTTTTCACCAGTGACTGTCTGTTTATATATAAAGGTTGTTTTGGGCATTGGGAATTGGGCATTGGAAATCTATTGTTTGGTGCTCACTCACGTAAATCATTGCATTGTTCCATGTGCCCGAATGACCAATTACCAAAGCAACCATTTTTTGATTTAGCTTCATTTCTCTCATTCGTCCTTGAGTAGCCTCCCACCCAGGCGTTTTAGGGAAGCTCTAGCCTGTGTGGCAGGCATTGAAAAGGAAGGGGAAGGGGGAATTTGGGCGCGAGAGCGCGCGAGGGAGAAAGGAGAGGAACCTCCCATCCTCCCTTTCCCTTCCCCTTCGAACGCCGGCCACGCAGGCTAGGGGAGCTCGTATTTCGTCCCTCCCCACAAACGCCTGCTCAACCGAGGACAACATTCCTTTCCGCCAATCACGTTGTACTTTCCAAATTCTAGAAAGCTGACCTTGACCGCAGGGTAACCCGATAATTACGCGATCTGCATGAAACTTTCAGAAACCTTCATGACCTCTAATAAATGTTACACTGGGAGCGGCAAAAGTAAGATTTACTCAGTCAGATTTTAGAATTCTCCGTGTACTGCATAACCTTAGCGAAGGAAAGAAAAGAAGGAAAAAGGTAACTTTAGGGTCACGTTCTGGGTCACGTTTTTACACTATCACGAGCTTATCAGTCGTGTTTAACCTGTCAACACTTTATTTAAAAACCGTTGATTGGTCACTTACCTCTCGAATATAACAATGGGAAAGGATTGTTGTCCTCGGTTGAGCAGGCGTTTGTGGGGAGGGAAGAAGTACCCTAAACTCGCTTGCGTGGGAGGCTATTCTTGAGGGTGTGAAAGGTGTCTTACAACTGACAGCATATAACACAGAGTTAAGGTAAGATGTATGTATGATTACCAAGTATATTACATTACTTATTAAGATTAGACAACCAAAAATCATTAGATCAACTGCAATAAACGTTTCTGGTGTAGTATAAAAAGATATGCTTGATTGATCGAAGCAAACTTCGCGCCACTTCAGTTTTGCACTTTCTGCCATATGCGAAGAAGTCCAAGGGTGTTAACGAATAAGCAAATCAAGGTTTAGTGTTGTTTTTTCGTTTTCCGTGTAAACGGAGCTGCGGATAATTTTTAAGGGGAATCAAAGATAAAAGGGTTCAGTTTCTTTAGTTAAGCAATGATCGACTAAAAACACAATTAAAAATGTTCGAGCTTCGATGCACATAACAAATTACAGGCAAAATGCACCAAAGCGATGAGAGAGATAAACCAGGATATACCACTGCGCGGTTATTTTGTGCCTATAAACTTATTGCAAAAAACTTGCAGTACCATTTCAAGAGAAATTATTAAGCAGTACGGGTGCAAATTTGTAAGAATGAAGCGGTAATTGATTCAAGCGCCAAATCCTTCTTCCATGTCTAAATGCACAACATAGTATGCTTGTTAGCTCTAATGATTTAGCTTTTCTTAACATTGTCAAGGATTTGTCGGTTACTCTTGGTGTAAAAACCGAAATGGTATTGCAATGGTATTTCTTATGTCTCAAAACTGGCTATTTATGAGAACTCATGTTTTCTTATCACTAGACTGAAAACACCATGAATCGTCTTGCTATTCTATTAATTGGATTAGCTATTGTTGGTTTTGCTAGGGGAAACTGGCGTAGGAAGGAAACCTTTATGGAATGGCTTAAGAGGAGGGAGCCGGACAGACCATTTATTTCTAATGAAGGTAAGACTTGATATAATTTTCAGGCAGATTTCAGGTTTTATCCATTTTCTATTTTTTGATCGGCTATCTCCTGTTTGTCAGTAAATCTTTTCCCAACAAAGGATAATTCATTTATAACAGTTGTACTGGATTTGCGACCTAAGGAACTTTTATAGTTGATTACCGCTACTATTTTTTATTCCATCACTGAGGTATTTAGTTTTAGCAGCTTTGATAATAGCATTCACTTCATTCTTTGCTTTTTTATATTGTTCCCAATGATGGTTATGCTTCAGTGCTTGTTTTGTAAGTAACAATGCGGGTAAGAACTAGGCAACCTTCTATTTTTCTACGGCACCTTCAGCTTCCCCACATAAGAAATTCTTGGCTTTCAGACTGAAAATACTTTGACATATGGATAACACACATTTAAAAAAAAAAATGTGCAAAATCTCTGTTTTGAAGCAAATTTTCTTTTGTACTTACTGTGACAAAACTCGTCAAATCATAAGCGTTCAAAACAACAGCCAAGAAACCCTTCCAATTTGCCATGGTCCTCAAAGAAATTTTGTTTTATCAAAACTTACTAAATAAAAGCCTTTATGAAAGGGGAATCATACACTGAATAAAAGAGCAAAATATTTGCCAACGATTGCAGTTATGGCAGATTTTTATAACGTTATTCCAGAGGATGTAACCGGCGAGAGCTAATTATACTGAGTTGCATACAACTTTTCTTTTCTTCAGACTTGGAGCATCGTTCATTGGCCCCTTATCCAAATTGTCAGTGCAGCTTGAAATATGTCAGTTCTGCGACGTCAGGAAAAAAGTTGGGTTAAGCCTGTCTGTCAGGATATAAGCGGTGTAATGACGTTGACAGTAATGGTCAGACGTGCTGTCGTAAAGTATAGAAGTACAAATAAAGCTAGTCTTCAAAAAACAATACAGTATCCTCAGTTATTCTCAAATGTGGCCAGAAACAATGCTACCAAAGGTGTAATGGAAGCATGCTTCATTACCTTTAATAACCTGACTGTCTGCTAACAGAAATATTATTAATACTAATAAGCCTGCTGACAATATTATTAATAATGCGTCTGTTGATGGCATTTCAACAATGTTGCAGTTCATTCTGTGTTTTGCTCTCTGCAATCGTCGATTTAATGCAGATAGAAAACAATTAGCCTGCAGTGCAGGCGTTTTTTTTCGGGCGCGCAAATGTTTTGCTCGCGAAAGGGCCACACCCTAAGGGTTACTAGTTTTACTCTCCCTAATTTTCCTGCGTCATAACATCAAAGATCGCCTTCTAGGCCTCGCTAAGAGGCCTAGCGAGCTACGAAGTCGCCAGTAACAAATTCTAGCTTTTTGTCTTTAAATCAAGAAACCAACACCAGCATGTCGCCCAGCTGGACAATATTTTCAGTCGCCCGAGGCCAGGTCTTAATCGCCTCAGGCGACCGGGCGCCGTAAGTTAGAGCATAGCCCTGATTCTTTCCCGGGGGGGAGGGTACTGCCATATATGGGCTATATAGGTATGTGCCGCCGTGAAGGGTACGGTTTTTAAGCGGTTTACTCTAGGATAGGGTATATATTTCAGAGCGTTTGGGTCTAGAATAGGGTATCATTTTTCACGAAACTGATCAGTTGAAGATTTTATCTAGACTAGGAATTGTGGTATAAGGTTTTGTTTTGGCTGGACTGTGCTAGTGACCTCAGTAGTTTCTGGAAAACAGCTACTCTAGGATAGGGGGGATTTGGGGAGTTTACTCTGGTATAGGGTAGCAAAATTCAGCTGAACTAGCTCTGGTATAGGTTAAGGGTTCCAGGGTACCAGCGGCACATCCTCACCCAGAAATTTCTAAAGTACCCCCCCCCCCCCCCGGGGATTTTGTCCTCCTCTACGCAGTAAGCTTACTTTTCCCTCTTTTGCTGACACAGTATCTTTTTTCTGCTTGTGCAATCCAACCTGACTTGCACGTGATTCGAAGTTGCAGCCAATAACAATCACGCAATTTTTCGGAACGGGCACGGGATACGGGAAAGTTAAAAAAACAAAATATTTTTTGACTCCCAAGAATAATACGAAAGGAATGCGCTCCCGAATTTATGACGCGGGATGGTAATAATTAAACGGTATTTCGAATCACATTATTTCGTAAAACTTGTTATAAACAGCAACCTGTAGCAAGAGTATTAGATATAAATATTTGAACGAACAATTCCCACCAGAGAATAGAAAAGGACTGATTTTAATTTGGTAAACAAAGGCAACACAAAGATTTTAACCAAAAATAATGACACTCCTCCCCCCTGACCCCGTCCCCTCCCCCGAAAAATGACTACCTAGTTTTAAATCAGTGTTGTAAAATGAAAATGAAATTAAGATGAAATTTACCAAAAAAGAATCTCCTTAATAGTAACTTAAACATGACAGCCAAGCTTGTTTGAAAAGGCACCCTAGAAACTGATAAAATAACGTATTAAGGTTAATCAAAGTGATGTTAACGTCGATGACCAGTAGCTATGGACACAGCCTGTTCAATACTGAACAAGCACTTAGATTAAACTATTTTTGTAGAATACCATCTAAAGATAAGCTTGACTGGAAATCAAATCAATGTCAAAAAAAAAAACATACTAGCTACGTGAAAACCGCTAGTGAATCATGAGCATCAATAACATGGTCATGGTAATTTGAAAGGAAAGGAAAAGCCTTGAATTCCAAGCGATTTCCGCATTTGGCAGGCTACGAAAGCCTTCACCTGTAGTGAAAGACCACACATCACCCTTGTATATCTCGGATGGGCTCACTTCAGCATCAACACGCCAGAAATACTTGGTTTGGGGATCCAGAACTCTCTTTAGATAGAAAACGTTGCTCTCGTTTTCAACCAATCCAAGGTACTCTGGTGAGTCATGCGTGGCTCTGCTCACCCCCTCCCTGCTAGTGCCAAAAAATACCCGATGAACCGAAGCCCCATAAGCATTCAGCCACATCAAAGTGTCCCTCCTGTCAGGCTTGACGTTCACACCGTTATCTGGGGGGACAGGAGAGCTTGCCTTGTAAAGTTGACGGCCTGGAATCCAATAATGCGTCAACTTCGGATCATAACTATACGGACCAGCGCCATGCAGTAGGTACGACGAATTGGACAAAGGACGAAAATCAAAGTTATCAGGATCAACAAGCTGCTTGCTGACATTTGAAATTACATTAAACTTGACAACGCGTCCGGCCAGCGGGTATACCTTCCCTCCATGAACTCCGCCGTTTCCCACATCCGCGGCATTGTACATGACCACCGTGCCATTGTTGATGGGCACTGGGTTTTTACGCACATATCGCAAGACGCATAGAGCACATTTTGCTCCTTGGTGATCGCCTTTCTTTTCGTTCCATTTATTAAAGACCAGATTATGCAGAACTGTGTGGTTGTCCCCTTTCACCATCATTCCTCCACATTTCCACACCACATTGCTGCGCATGCTCCCATTGCTTCCAATGTTGGGCGGTTGCCCGTCAAACCGCAGTCCATATTTGGGACTTGAGTGCACCCAGTTTTGCTCCAACAGAGCGTGCTTCTGCGGTCCTATCTTTGTCTGCACGTGACTACCGTCATTCTGCAAAGCAACAAGTACGCCCGGATTTGAAAGAACTAATAGCTCTAAATGATTTACTTAGTGCATACAATGTATTAATAGATGAATAATTTTCTACAAACACTGCAATAGGTTTAATTTTTTTCTAGGTACAACCTCGTGAAGCAAAGAAATTCATGGTAAAAAACGCTCAGTTTCATTTCTCTACAGTAAATCTATAACCATCCCTAATCTAGCCTGAGAAGATAGCCGACATTTTGCGACGTCACCACTGATTTTCACGCGAAATGACGTCTGAAGAACTGAGCGCAGAGATTCCATGCTGATGTCACTGATTGATCGTGCCGCGAGGGAAATTTTGCTTCAACCAATCAGGGCTCGTTTCCTCGAAAGGTGGTTAAACTAAACCCAAGATTAAGCCAACACCTTTTTAACTCCACATTCAAACAATATTTCATAGCCGCTCCAAACACAATCGAGAAATGATAAGGACAGAGTCTATTCCACGACACTATTTTTTTTAAATCAAAGTTGCAAATTGAGCTATAGTCTTTAAAAGAGTGAATATAGTTTGTTTTCGTTTACCTGTATAAGTCCCCAACACTGATGATGAAGATGGTTTAGACGAACTATGGGTCGTAGGCCAGGTCTGATTCCACTACTAGCTCCATTAAATCTTAGCGTGTTTCTTATAAATACGTCGCCTACTCCACCGGAAATGATGGTGCCTATTCCACCACTCTGATACACCATATTGGCTGCTGTCCAGTCGTTATACTCAAACAAATTGTTAGCAAGAGTCACGTTTAACCCGCTATACTCCAACACGGCTCCGTCGGTTCCAAAGAAAGTGTTGTTGAAAAACGTCAGCGTGTTAAGCCCCTTCCTTTTGTTATTTGCCCTCACTGTGGTCCACAGTGCCGGTGCTGTCTCTTGCAGCATTCGTCGTGTGTATGAAGGGTAGCTAAAGTTGAGCGAATGGAACGTCAGGTTGTTGATAAAGTTGTTGTTGATGTTCAAAGTAGAAGCCCATAGTGTTGTGCCAAAAAAGGTTAGTTTTTGAAAAATCACGTGGCTACAATTAGTGACGTTGAATGCATACGTCATCACTTTAGCTCTGACGTCATGTCCCTCGGGGGATTTGCCATTAGGTGTCATGACGTAAACTGTGCGCGTAGTTTTGTCATAAAACCATTCTTCAGGTTGATCAAGAAACTCCAACTTATCTTCCAGAAAATACTGATTTATATAAGGTTTAAACTTGATGGGACCGAATTTATCATGATAAGTGAAGGCTGGAGAACCTGGTGTGTGGCTTTCAACAATGGCCGTGAAGGTGTTGAAGCTTCCAATGTTAAGAATCGCCATGGCCCCAGTGGCGTTCAAGCCACTTCCTGCTAAGTTCTTCGAGCCGTTATCAACCATAACGCCCCTTGTGGACGCATTGGATGATTTCGCCCAGTAGCTAGAGTTGAAAACTGTTTTGTCGGACCAGAGTGCGTTTGGCCAGCGGGCATTGGTCATCATCTGACCATCGACGAATAACTGCCAGATATCCTGATCTATGACCGCCTTGTATGCACCACTATCATCCCTCACCCACCCTCCTTTGGGCTTGAGCTGAACGGTTCCATCGATGATTGGGTAATCATCTTCAAGGCCCCGGATGATTATGGGTTTGTCGGGAGTACCATGCTTGTTATTGACGGTCACGTGCTCATGGTAGCGACCACCGGGAATAACGCATTCGTCTCCAGGATCATTCAGCTTATCAATACAAGATTGTATGCTGGTAAAAGGAGGAGGACGTTGCTGCACATTCACAGAATTGCCATCAACATTGTCCAGTGAAGACAAACAAACGAGAACAATAAACTTCGCCAACTTCACCAAGGACTGACTTGCAACTTGAACCATGTTGTCCTGTGAAAAGATAGATATA
>OZ037779.1:48225495-48352995 GCA_964035525.1 Porites cylindrica | reverse complement strand
GAATTTGTTGGGATATTTTGCAACAACAACATCTGATAGGCCTACTTGCCAAAAACTAGCATTTGTGAGGCAAACTGTCTCGGAGATACTTATCCCGTATTGCTTTTAGACCCCATACAAATCCTTGTAAATTTGACACGGTTCCTAACATATGGAGTCATCAGAGCATAACTGGGCTAACATCTCAAACACAATTTGCCCTGGAATACTGATTTTTGTAAGTGGGCCTTTTGGATGTTGATCTTTCATAATATCCAGGAAAATCCCATAATTTCACAAATATAATTTTTTAAGACGCCACACTTTAGGACTCTATTGGCAATGTTAACAAAATGAACTAGACAACCGTGAACCAGCTCTTTCTGAACCATCACACCCCGGCCCTTCAGAGTGCATTTGAATCACCTTATTCTGGAATCCACAACATTGCTTCAATTGACTTGCTATGCCAATTCCAGAATACTGTGAGTGGCATATATTCCAAACATTCTGTACCAGGTGGCAGAATGCTTAGAATGAAATGCAATGATAGCAGGATCATTTTTCTTGTGTCATAGCTGGTTCACAACAGCAAAGAAAAAGGTGAACTTCATTGGTGACAATGAAATAAAAAAATTCAATGCAGTTATCAGTGTTTGGACAGAGAGGACAGACAGGCATTTATTGGTGCGGCATATGAATTTTCCTGCACCTTTTTGGTCAAATTCCTGATCCTGTGGATGGGAGAACAGTATAAAATGTGATAAAATATCCCTCTCTAAGCTTAACAAAATCGCAGTTTGGGGCAAAATTTATGGTAAAAGACCCCAGAGAGGGAACAAAGAAAGTGTTGTGTCCCACCTATACCCATACCTCCCTCTCCGTCTAAACATTGATACGTGCATTATGTGTGAGATGTGTACAGAGAGGAAACTATTTAGCATGGAGCCTATAGCTTGTTCCGCAATTTCTCAGCACTACAGCACCACACATTGCATATCATTTTCACATATCTTTGCTTTCTTCCGGATATGTCTTCTTAAAGTTTGTCCCATCTCCTGGCAAAGGTGAGCTAACTGTGGGCCAGATCCAAGCTAAATACCACCTTTCGCCAAACACTTCAATGAAGTTCCTTCTCCATCCGCGATCGTACTCTCTCTTCTTCTTTTTACGCTCGTATGATGTTTGACCTTTAAAAATGATACCAGTTTGGAAGAAGAGCATGGCACTAAAAAGTAGCAGCGCAAAGACTGAAATGCCAGCCATAAAGGAAACGAAAATTCCGTAAACGGAGGTGTAGCCCAACAACCAGATAACAACAGGGGTGACCATTGTTAGCAAAGTCCAAAAGCCAACGCCGCCGATTTCATCTGTGACATAATCGTGGTGGAAAACATTAGCATAAACAGCTCCCATCCAAAGATACAGTGCTAGAAACATGTAATAACGATAGTTTCTAAAACCGACGCATCTGCCGGCGAAAACGCAATGATGGTCTCTCTTCAAGACGCACTCATCGCAGATCTGACAATGATGGGCTCTCGGTGGAGCGTTTAGCTGGCAGAAAGGACAATATGTCCACCCTGGCTTGAGAACCGAAGGCATTCCTAGCTTCTTTCCTGTTGTATCGGTGGTTATGAGCATGAAAAAGTTGGCGAACACGTTCAGCCACAAAAAGAATCCAAAGACCACATGTATACAATACCATGTTGAGAATGGATCGTGGTAGATGGGTAGCACAATAAACAGCTCAAACAGCGCTATTGCCCATAACATTGCGATCATAAACACAAATGCCAAGAATTCAGAGGGCTTTTTAGGCTTAAGGCCTTCAAAAAATCTCTTTTTGCCCTGGTCGTCCATGCTGTTTGGATCAGCTCACACGTCTTCCCTACAACATTGTAACCGCTCCTGTGTTATATTTCCGTGAAGGGCTGGGCTAGGCAAAGGTAGCATGCGCGCACCTCACCTGCTCCGCTAGCCTGCGAAAACATCCGTTTCTCCTCGTTCTTCGCCGCCGGGACGTTTCGCAAAACGCCCGAAAGGTCCCCAACGGCGAAGAGCGAGGAGAAACGGATGTTTTCGCAGGCTACTGCTCCGCCAAACTTTCTGCCTAACACGCTGCTGGAGGCGTCGACAGCTGATGGCTGGTGTGGTCCAGGCGGGCGTCGAAATAGGTCAGTAGGATGTAGGAAATTCTTACAAAATGGAGGGGAAGGCAGGGGCCAGTTGGGGTGGCATTTCCTCTAGTCTACGTTCTTGTCACGCAGCGCACTCACCCAAGTTCCTTTCCCCTTTATTGCTTTTCTCCACCCACCCCCTCTCTTTTTCATCCTCGGAGACCCAGGGGCAGATAGTGGGGACGAGGAAAATTCTAAACGGGCGGGGAAAATGGCGCGAAGAAGGGTCTCCGAGGATGTTTCTCTTTTCGCCTGCCATGTAGGCTATCACATGTAGATATTACACCAGTGTGCGACTATGATATGATTATATATGAAATACTGAGTAATTTATGACATGTTACAAATATTTAGTGTCAGCCATCCTACTACAAAAGACTATCCAAGTTTGCTCCCTTATTTTAGATGATTTCTTAACATATTTCTTCGAGTAATACAGCTATTAAAATCTCTGATGTCGAACGGGTACTGTGACTTCCAGAGACTGGGGTTTGGAAAGACAGAGCATGTACTGGAGAATACCCTGAACGTGTTTTTTGTCAGCTGATTTAAGATTTTATATTTAGTTTATTATTTCGTTACAATAGACATCATTTTGCTATAATCAGGTCTTTTTTCCCAAGTATCATAGCCCAGCTGTTTCATGATAGGGGCAATTCTGTCCGTATGCTCCAGCACAGCAGGCGGTAACTTGTGGCACCACTTGTATAAAGCGTTAACATTTATAGCTTCTTTTACTTGATCTGTTGACTTCTCAAGGCTGAAGCAAGAAAAGAAATACTTTGATCTCAGCATTAAAGTAGTGTAAAGACAAGAACGTGTCTACTTTTTGAAGTAGTGAATAGGCATCCGCCTAGATCTGCCAGTCCTATCTATCTTTGGATGGGAGCTGTTTATTTCAATGTTTCATCATCAACATCATTATCATCATTATTGATTTAAATCATCCTAATCATCGTCATCATTATTGTACATCATTTATTAGTTTTATGCACGTACACCTGGAAGAGATTTTCAAATATCATAATGCCAACACATAAACGTTCTCCCTCATTATTATTATTATTATTATTATTTTGGGGAAGGGGAGGAACTGAATTATAATTACAACTGAAGCTTACCGTGAAAGGATAACTCCGCCAGGTTTTCCGATCTCAGTTTGATGGTGCAATACCACATCGTTCCAAATAACATCTACAAATTTTAAGACAATTTTCATACTCCGCGATGGAAACAATACCAGATGCTCATAAGGAATTCTCACACATCTATCTTTCCCCAGCACTTCGCATTGGGCATTCATATTTCTCACTGCCCCATTCCAAGATCTTAGCAAAACTTCAATGTCGTAATTTTCAATACTGCGAGGACTGTACAACCCTCTAATTCCAATTTTTCTTTCTATGATAGAGTTGAGCACTGCACGACCGTCTCGAATCATGAAAATAAACTTTGCTTTAGGAAAAAGTCTGGCTAAATAACTAAGATTCCTGAAGGTTAGAGGGTCTTTATTGCATAATCTCGGAGCTGGATCGCCGTGCTTTGCTATAATCTCTGCTATGAGAGCTGCAACTGCAGAATCTAAGAGGTCTTGGGTTACGCCAGCTTCTTCTCGACGGGTAATTTCAGCTTCGCTGAACACATTCAACATTCTGGGAATATTAAGCAGAATTTTTGGAATGACCCTTGTTTCTTGTCCGCATCTGATATCCGGATGTGCGTCCAACATGGCCCGCATCAACGTTGTTCCACTCCTGGGAAAACCTCCTACGAAAATAAAAGGCGTATAACGATCCACGTGGTCTCTTCTCGGCTCCTCGTAAACTTTTGTCGACGCCGCAGTCGCGAAATCCTGGCGTTCTTCATTACGACACTTAAACAAAGATAACAGCTTTGAACTGAAGAGGGTCATTAAAGTTATTACACAGACCCACAAGAGAGCAAAACACTTCGCAACTGTTCGTTGAGAAATAAACATAGCGAAACACGTTACGATATTATCATGACCGGCTCCTTAGATCAGCTTGAGATTGCGGTAGCCCACTTTTACCGTGGATTTCTCCGTTAACAAGTAGCTCCCAACGCCATTCGCAAAAGTTAGTTGGAAAATGATGACCGGAGATGTCAGTGAGATAACCTTGAATTGCGGTGTTGAAATCTTGGTGTAATTATCACTCTCCATTTCAAAATTTACTGTCTAAAATGGGTAGCTATGGTAATTCAGTTTAACTTCAATAATTTATAACACGCCTCTACACACCAAAATGAAACTCTGAGCTAACAAAAAAACCTGTGTCTTTAATAATTATCGATCTTTGTCCTCCGTTTTATAATTGCCCCGCCAATCTTACATTTTGTCTCTAATGTTTCAAATATTAGATCTCAGAGTTTTTGTCAAATCTCACAAACTCAAGGGTATGCCTTCTGTATCAGGTTTAAACTGCTAGAGCCGTTAGCTCAAGCAGCCTTCACGCGTTAACAGCCGCATCAAAAGTTTATTGGTTTTCATACAAAACGCCCGCTAAGACTTGCAGGTCCACCTGCCTAGATGAGGCAGGTGGACCGAAGCCCATGGGATCTGATGTTAAAGTGGAGAAGCTTAACTCGAGCTTTATTTTTAGCTTGGCTGGGGGGTTTTGGTCTCTGCGGAGAAAATGAATTCAGACTCAAGGCAACGAAAAAATGTCTAAAATTCTGATGGTGGTGACTTTGAGAGGGGGGGAGGGTGGAGGAAAAAGTAGCTGTTCGTCCAACCTGATGCCTCCTGGCCTCGTCTCCAGTGCGACCGATGATACAAGGGAGGGAGTGGAATACAATAATAATACAATAATATTTGAATACAAATACCTTGCTGAGGCACACCATTATGCCGGCTCCTTGACAAATAAACCATTGCCGAGTTGCTAAAAGCTACTGTTACAAAGCGAGGCCAAATGCGAAGGCGTGCTAAGGGCTGAGTTTCGCCGCCATCGATAACCTGCGATCAGCCCCGATCAGGCCGTCTTGATTCCCATTTTGTGAACGCCTGATTGCAGGTTACGCTATCAAGGTCTTGAAAAGGAAGTCCCATTTCCCTCAAAAAAGTCCGAAACAATAAGACTGTATATAATTTGCTGTATTTTATTGCAAAATTTGATATCGCATTTATTGACATAATGCTCTCTTTGTATTATTACACTGTCGCATCGCCTCCAGGTATTGGATTAAATAATCCTTTCCACATGCGTAAACTTTTAGTTCCGCTAAACAAACACGAGCCTCTCTACTACTTCCAGTTATAGCTGGTATTTATTTTTGTTAAAAAAGAGGCACTAGAAGGTGTCTAACTCTCAATACTGAAATATTGGTTAAATTACCCTTTCACACCTTAATTAAAAGTGGCAGACAAAATAGCGCCATAACTTGGTCAAAGAGTGAAGGAGTTACATGAAAAACTGAAAAAGACAAATCACATTTTACACCTGTGGACCAATAGGCTAGTCACCAATAAAATTATTGTCATAAATATTTCATATCAATTTTTTCTACATCATATGTACGTATTAAAGTAACAGGCCATTTCTGAGTTCCCCCGGGCCTCTGTATGAAAACGAGGTTAAGTGCTCAGCCTTTCATATGAAAATAATTTCTCATTCTCGGGCAAATAAAACTCATTTTCACAAGAAAGGTTGTGCACTTCATTTGAAAGTAAGGGTTTTTGGAACTCGTAAGTAGCCTATTATATAGAATTCTGGGTCCAGTTGTTCGAACGCCGGTTAGCGCTAACCCGGGTTTAAATTTGTTTCTTTTTCTTTTCAACTTTTTAGAATATCCAATCAAAGAGAATTAAACTGATTTTGCTTTTTAAGCCCTCATATACCTGAGTTCAAATTTCGCACTAAATCTGGGTTATCTTTACCCAGCTTCGAACAACCCGGCCCTGGCGGTTATGATATATAATTCATGTAACGCAACAACCTTATCACGAATTCTATTTACCCCCTCTGATTTTGGGGCGTTTTTTTCTCGCACTGCTGCATGTGCAAAAAACACGACTGTACACTATTTTGAAATCTTTTTAAAACTTCTTTATCAGGGAAATCAAAATTCCAGTTCTGATATTCCAGTCAATCACTAGTCCCGTTCTGTAGCCTTATTCTTACTAAATTTCACGCTAATATCACTGCATAAGAGAAAGTGGACTGCGTAGCAAGCGTTTCCAATAAATTATTGCCCGATGGCTGGAGTGAGAGCAAAACAACCAAGTTTCTCGACAAACTCGCGCGGAAACGCTTGCTACGCAGGCCAATGAGAAAGCAGTTCATTCATGAAGGATCCAGGTCTCAGTATCTTCAGCTTTTGACGGTGCTCCTTTTTGGCCAGTTTTCCAGGACAAGACGTTTTTTTGGTGCAATTTTAAAAGCTTTCAAACTAGAATTTCTTTTTTTCTGGAATAGCCAAAATCCAAGAGTAATAGTGAAAATTAGTACGATTAAGGTAAACATCACTCTGAAATACAGCAGTATACAACTAACAAAATGAAATTGATATCTTCCGGATATTATGTACTCTTATATGATATGATAATCAACTCAAATAAATTGTTATGTTCAAAATGACTTTACACCGAAGTACAAATAAGATAAATATATCAAACTGTTCTGTGAATAAATTTTCTTCGTGGTTATAATATTAATAAAAAATAACATGGTTTCTTTTTATATTGAATCTTAAATCCGTAAATCCAGAATACCTAAAATGAGTAATCAAGCTGATCCAATATACTTATATACTATGAGCTATTGACTCAGAGCCCATTCGGGCTCGAGGAATAATAATTTGTTAAATGTCTAGTCAAGCTTGTTATATAATCAGTTAAGTTTACTTAATGTGAGCCCCCTAAGACTGGTGCATTCCCAGTCTACCTTGGCCTTTAACAGTTACATACTATACAGTGGAAGATCCCCTAACAGACACTCTTGTATAAGCAGACAGCTCTACTTATAGCTGCCATCATCCCCACCCCCCCCCACGCATTTATCCCCACTCCCATACAACCAATGTATTTTTACACTCTCGTAAGTGGCCAGCTCCAGTAGTGGACACTTTTTTCACACCTTGAGGGCGTCCACATACAAGAGTTTCCACTGTAGCTAGTTTGCTGGCCAAACATGTAATTTGTGTGGAGCACATGGCCAACTGTTCCATGCAGTCCACACGGAGTTTTGACTCCATAGTTTAAGTTTACACATTCAAAGTCGCAATAGTGTACAATGCTCCCTGCACATTACACAAAGTTGCCAAAATCGAGTTAACATTTCTCTCTGTTAGCAATGTTCAACTACCGATTTTACAGACACCATAATGCAACAGTCTAACATTTAATCAGTATCAAGCAGAGTTTTAGCCATGAATTTATAGGTGACATCCACCTCAACTCCTGCGCCAGCAGTTCTGAAACCATGTCAAAAATATATACATGTATTTTGTCCACCAAAAACTGGACATGCAAGAATAACCAGATGCTACCTGACAGAAATTAACCTTAAAAAACAACCTACATTTTGCAATGTTGTCACTGGTTTCCCCGCGAAATGATGTCCGAGGAACAAGCACAGAAATTCTACACTAAAGACATGTCACTATCCAGACCCGCGCACTCGCTTCTGATTAGTTGGAGTAAATTTCCCTTGTAGCACGACCAATGAGAAGCACTAGCAACCCAGATCAGGGCAGTGACATGTCATCGGTATGGAATGTCTGTGCTCGTTCCTGAGATGTCATTTCCCGGGGAAACGGTGGAAAGTGGTGGCGTTGCAAAATACTGGCAGCCTTCACAAGCTAGATTGAAATCTTGGTGTAAAGACATATTACAATAACGTGGTGAAGCCTCATGGCGGACTGTAGTTACATTTCCAAAATAGATAAAAAATAGATAAATTTCCTCACAGAACCAGTAAAGGTATCTGTGGTGTCTTGCAGGGTCTCACCCAAAACATTAGAAGATTTTATTTCCTTTCTTTGGACCGAAGCCATTTTTCCCTGCAGCCTTGTTGTTGAACAAGTCACGAATGAGAGCAGATTTCTCAGTTTCCAGCTGAGTGATTTTGCTGCCCTTGTCAGCAACCTCCTGAAAACAATAAAAATGAGTCATGGTTAAGTATTGCTGAGGATTTTATGACGCAGTCTCACAAATTTCAGTGACAGAGGAACCTCTGACAGGAAAAAGACAATATACATTGTACAGGTAGCCTGCAAAAGCAGATGTACAGGGTTCTACTCTTTTTCAGGCCTTTAAGAACTTTTCAAACACCCTGCTTTGAAATTGTCAGGACCTTTTTTGAGAGCTCATGCAGAAATGCTAGAAAATGAGATCTTGAATTATGAAAACACTTGCAGACCATGGACAGACAAAGTGCACTTTTGGATCAGTGTAGTTTTGCACAAGAGCAACAAGCGAGCACTGGGAACAGTTAAAGACATGCCTTGCATAATTTTGCAAGCATTTATTTCTGACTCCTTTGCAACATTTTACCGTGTTGATAGCTTAAAGGTTCTTCATTAGAAAAATCAAGACTTCAAGGATTAAAAACCAATTTCAAGTACTTTCAAGGCCTTGAAATCAGACTCTGGAATTCAAAGGTTTTCACGACATGTGTTAACCCAGGGCATCTTGTTAAAGAAATAATATTTGGTATCACAGTTAACTCCCTTAAAAAAATAATATTGAGTAACTGCCAAAAAGAATAAGGTTTTGTTTAAACATGGGGTGGGCATTTGTTTAACTGCTGATAGGTATTTCATTTCTGTCCACTTCGTTTTTCTTCCATCCATTGCTCACCCCGGCCCCCCCTAATTTCTCTTCTGCTCTCCTAAATTCAAAACCAATCATGAATACCTTTCTTAGACGTTCCACTTCATCTTGGAGCCGCCTTCTTTCTTCATCAGCCTCTGAAGTTGCATTTGAGGGTACCTAGAAAGGAAAAGAGATGTATCCATTTATGAGCATAAAGAATCTTGAGAATGCCTCTTGAAATGCATTTGTGGTCGACTTTTCCAAAATATAGAACTCTCTCAGTGAGTTTTGTCACTCAAACGGAGAAGACATTGGTTTATTTCTGAACATAGAAAAACTTGAGGATGTCTCCTGCATCTCAATCATGGTTGACGTCTCCAAAATATAGAACCATCTTGTCACACTTTGGGCATGCCAAACTTGGCTTGTAAAACAAATTGTAAATAATTAATAATAAAAAAATGTACAAAACAGCTTGCTGCCATAATAATTTGAAGTCCACTACAGTGTAATAAGGGTTCTGGGGAAGAGGTATGAAACTCCACCCTTTTGCACCTTACTTCAGTCAAGAGACACCCATTTACAGCTGTACATGCACTCTATCTTTTTTGAAAGAAAAAACCATCCATATAAATGCGACCACTACAGCAACAACATGGTTTCATATTCACGGACATCCATCACTGTAACTGTGAACCTCCTCACCCAAACTCTCTTTTGATAATCCAGCCTCCATGATATATTTCCCAAATTTAAGATTTAAAATCTACAAAAAGTGTAAAGTAAATAATTAATGAACCTTTGCTGGCAATTTTCCATCTATAATTTTTTCAAGGCTCTCATTAATGTCTTGTATGTGGTGTTTGTGTTCTTTGAACGTTGCCTTATCCAGTCCAAGTTCTTTCCTTCTTGTTTTGTGAAGCAAAAGCTCATACTGAAACTAAAAGAGACAAACATTAATTCCTAATACTAGGTAAACCTATCGATAGAGTGCCAACGAGCAAATGATGTGTATTTTGCTTAGGAAGAAAATTCTTTTTTTCCCCATTTGACCGTTTCTTGGGCCCTTCCTGATGCAAGGATTATTTTCTTGAAAAGGTGTTATGCATAATTACTTTATGAGGTTTCGGAGGAGAGTCAGTTCTCAGATTCAGTCTGGTGGCTTTACAAACCTGCTGTGTAAAAGCATGAAGTGTCACGAGGGATCTTTTTTGAAAGAATAAAATCAGCTTTGCTTAGGAAGCGATCGGCAATATTATTACGTCCAGCTACAAATCTACTGTCGGTTCGGTTTTACATCGTAGATAAATATTTGCACAGTTTAATCATTTAAACCTCCTTTCAAATTTCCTGAGGCTTTTTGTTACCCGATTGAAACTTAGAATGATTCGCTGCGCTGCGCTATTTGGAATGTTTCCTAGGACATGCGATGTACGGCATGTCAGTATCTTATTTCATTTCTTTATAAACTCGGCCAGGTTTTGAAAAAAATGCTTTGTTTTCTTTTCCTTTGTCGTTCGCTTTAGGCTTGTAATTCGTTTTTATTTTCATGTTTTTGGTTTGCTGGTTAGATTTTTTCTCCAACACCAGGTTTTCCAACAGAAGCGACTGTATTCTTCGTGTCAAGCTTTCCTTAGGGACGGACCATTAGAAAAGTTATGGGGGGGAGGAGAATTTCCGAACTGCAGGAATGTTTTTTTCGTTGTCAAATTCCTTATATGAATTTTTTTTAGGCCAAAGCATGAATATCTTTTCATTTAATTTTCCCTTGCGCGAATACTTTTTTTGTACTTCGCCCGCCCCCACCCCCCCTCCCCCCCGATAAGTTTTCTAATGGTCCGTCCCTTATCTCCTCGTGTAATCTGATCCTTTTTAGTGGTGAGAATATTGCTTGTTGTACATGGAACACTTTTGCTGTTTTACAAGCTTCTCTTCGTTAAAACTTAACATTATGGCCCCTAAAATTAATACAGTATATCAAGTGCTCATGTTTCTTGACTACAGTGGCGAGGTTTGACAAATAAATTTAGGTAAATAAACACAGGAAGTCGCGACCGCGGGAATTGTGTGAAATTTTGTATTTTAAAAAGCATGACACATTCAACTTTAGCCCGTGCGACAGGTACTGCCTTTTGATTGGTTGACAACTGACCACTTGGTCTCAGGGGAATCTACATTACATCAGGTTACACTTTTTTCAGTTCGATCAAGAATTTTTCCGCCTCTCAACCTAGTCTTGGGCGGCTCTATTCTGCTGCCGCCTCGCCATCCGAGCATCTTCACTCGGATGGCTCGTTGGCAAAAAGAGATGGGAATTAATGGTAAGTTAGGTATAATCTAAGAGCACTTTCCATTTGTCCGCAGAACTGGCCGACTGGAACATTGCCAGACCAGTCCATTAGCAAATAAAAAACTATCTCCTTCATGCATATAACAAGTTAGGATTTGACTGATCTACTAGCTGGATGGTTTGATTAAAAGTGAAATTCTCTTTACAATGGGAATGGTCTGGCTGGTCAGTTCTCACAAATGGAAACTACCCTAAAGTTCTATTGGTACTGAAAGCACCTCCGATTCAAGCAGACATTCGGACAGAGTGTGAAAAATATTTGCATAACTGTAACTAGTTCAACTAGACAACTACACGTACGTTTGAAGGCCTTTTATACCTGTTCTAATGAATACTGGTCTTGATTTTGAAGATGCAACTTTTCTTCTTGAATAGCAGTAATCCTTTTAAAATACCATTTTCTTGCTTTTTCAATGATCTGAAGGCCGCTTTGTAAAAGGTCATGCTCTTCGTCCAACTCCTTCAACCGTGCCTCCTGCAATAAAAAAGACAAACAAATTGCAATATAAATAATAATGAATAGACAAATTGGAAATTCAAATAATTATTACTTTGTGGCTTTCTCATTTTCATCTTCATTCTTGAAAAGAGGGTTGAGAAGTAAATTGTTGTAAAGCATTTAGGATCTTTTCAGAGGAATATGCGTGAAAATGGCATACTTCACGAAAAATGGATTTATTTTCATTACACGCACATGATTTCCAACAATCTTAAAAACTAATATTGCAAACCTCACATTATTTCCGGAAATTAAATTTTTTGTGGTCTTGACTACAAATATTTATACTAGCTTACTGCTTTGAAAATTTTAGTCAGAAAAAGGAACTGTTCATCCAATATGTTTATCTAGACAAATGTCTGGACTTTTGACTGTCCAAAATAATATATTGACACGTAGGCTACAAAAAGAGATTGCTTCCATGAAGCTAACGAGTGCTGAAATGACAAAAGCAGGAAGGAGAGGGGGTTATGGCATGTCCCTTGTAATCTGAATTTCAAAACCCGTCATTTCAAACTAGGAGGAAGCCATACTATCTCCTGGTCAGTGTTTTAGTTTATTTTTTTGTATTTGAGCTGGCCTTCTACCCTGTCACAGTTTAAACTCCCATCTTTGCCATTGTTTTAGACTCCATATGCTGCCATTCCAACTGTCTTATAGGCTTAATACATTGTAGGCATTCATAACTACAAATAATTTATTAACAATATTATTCACAAGCACACAAAAAAAAAACCAAAACCCACGAATAATGAAATGTATATTACACTAGACCCAAACATTTTTAGCACTGCCTTTTTCAAAGCTTTGACTATTAGTATACAGTGTAAATATATTGGTATCATCACTTTTTTGGTATAAAATATAAATATCAATGCAGGCTAATACAGAAGGGGCACTGATTTTTATCAATACTTTAAATCTTAAATTGTAAACAAAATATTGCCAAAGCAAGTTGTATGAATTCAATATAATCTTCCTTTTGATATAAATATTTTCTTAAATTGTAAACAAAATATTGCCAAAGCAAGTTGTATGAATTCAATACAATCTTTCTTTTGATATAAATATTTTCTTAAATTGCAAACAAAATATTGCCAATGCTATTTCTACACATGTATGAATTCAGGATAATCTTTTTTTAGATATACATGTAAATATTTTGTTTGTCTTTGTATGTGCACATTTGCATCCATCAGCAATAATTATTCTATTTATTTTGATAATCCAGTTGTAAAACAGCCTACGACATATAAAAAATCCAACGTGACAAATTGTTAACATTGAAACTGGATGTCAACAATAAATTATATAATGTGAAGTATAAGAAATAATTCATTTTTGAACTGCGGTTGTAGATGAAAGTGAAGAATGATCATCGCAGTAAATTTTCCAATTTAAGCAATTGGAAAGAAGAAGCCTGAAAAGAGCCCTGATTTTTTTTCAGGCTTCTTCTTTTCAATTGCTTAAATTGGAAAATTTACTGGGACGATCATTCTTCACTTTCAATAAATTATATATTTGCATGTTCAAATAATATTTGATATACAATATATGATTAGCAATCCGGTTTGATGCTAATATAAACCTTACAATAAAATGGATAAAATTAGACGCACAACAAATATATCCATGCCTTGTTTACCTTAGAAGCCTCCGGAATGCCAGGAGGTCTGACATGGCCATTTGTCTGTGCTATTGGACTCTCTTCTTTACCCACAAAGTAGACTTTTGTAGTTGAGTTACTCCTTCTAACTGGACTTGTTGATGAAGGACCTTACAATGATATCAGTATCAATACAAACAGTGTATAAATATACACACCATCAAATACTGGTACCAGTGATCAGAAGTGGTGTTTAAAGTAGCAGTATGTTTTAAAACCCTATATCCAGGATCCACTATAGTGTTCTTTACTCCCTTCAAACTGACCCCAATTTCCCCTCAATCTCATAATCCCGATGGTTATCTTGGCATTATGCATCCTGTGCATACTTTCATTCCTAAGATCTTCCCCCCCAACCTCATTTGGGCGGGTAGGAGAAAACCCTGGGAACAAGGTTGCCCCTCCCCCCCATCCAGGTCTCGTACCCTGACCATCAAATAAGGCAAATCCTGAACCTATTGTGGACTCTCTAGAAAGTGCAAAAGCAGAAGTAAAAAGTGAAACAAATAAAGAAAACGAGAATTTGTAAGTATTGTTGAAACTCTCTTATGGACATTCCAAAATAGGAGCCAGTTCTCTTGCTTATAAATTTGCTGATAAAATTTATGTGATTATTTTGTAACATCAACAGTTTTCATGGGTGAACTAGCTGTATGCATTCGTCGTACTGGGTGCAGTTGACTGTGGAAGAAACTAGATTTAATATTATTATTTTTAGCGGAAAAAAAACACGGGTGTTGCAGGTCATAAAAAACTAAACAAATGTCTTCTAGCTTTATTAATGTACAGTGGAAATGTAAACACGAATGACACAAAGTCTGAGATATAAATAAAATGTTAAGCTTCATTACCAACCACCTGGAATTTATAATCCCTGTTGCGCTGTTTAATCTAACAGTTACAAATAACTTGAACGATCGATCAAGGTTTAGAATTTCTTTTAAATTCCTTAGCCTTAATCTTTCTTTCGGATAAATAACAAATCCTCCTTAGAACGATTAGACAAAGCTTAGAGGAAAAACACTAAAATTTGCTGATTTTTCTCGAAGGTGCTGCAAATGTTTTAAAAGATGTCACTGAATTTAATATTTCAAGTAAATTTAAGTGATCAAACCGAAGAAACGAGTAAATTTCATCAAGCCTAATTATTGACTTAAAAACAAGAATCGAGTTAATTGAAATTATGTTTGCGCTTCTTTGACTTCGCACTGTAAACGAGTATTACATGTCGACATATTGCCTGCTGCTTTATAAGCCGTGTTCTGTTTACTGAATAACACCTTCCAATTTCAATTAACGCGAGTTCGTTTATGAAATAAACCGTGGTATAACTATTCAAAACAACTATTTTAGTTTTCAGAGAATGAACCTGACCACAAGCTAAAATGCATAGGATAATTTAGTAGCCAAGCAAACCATCAATTAAAATTTATCCCGTGAAAGATAAGAATAAAAGACACTCACTGCTACTTCCGGAGCTGTCGTTTCCGCCGATGTTGTTGGTTGGAGTAAAGTTAAGAGAGCGACGTTTTTCTTGTTTTTCTTCCTTCCAGTCTCTCAATTGTTTAATTATTTTCACTTTTTCTCTCTTTTCACCGCTAGCGAAAGAGTCTTCGCTTGAATCGGATGTCCAGTCTTTCGCAGTGTCCAGCTGAGGAACAGAGCTCGAACGTTTGGTCGTTTGACCGTGACCAGAAAACCCATTCACCGTTACCGTGGTTCCATTTTGAGTTCGTGGTTGAGTTTTGAGGGCGAGTTTCATACCCGTACAAAGCCTCTCAAAACTAAGCAGTCCATTTTTTGGTGTTACTTTCCGTAAGCTTTCAATAACTCCCTCATTAAGAGCAGTTGATCCTTGGTTTGTTTTCCAGCGCGATTCAATGTCAGCTAATCTTACGAAACCAGAACCTTTTTCGTCGAGAATATCGAACAACGTTTTTAAATAGCGAAGAAATTCCCTGGGTAAATCCTGTGTTATATCTACGGGCTTAGCAATAATAGTAGGGGAACCTTCATGCCCGTTTTGCTTGGAAAAAAGAAATACATGTCTACCAACTTGCCTCGAGTCCATTGCTGTGTCCGTGGACATCTTTACGCAACGAAAAAATTTACAACACTGTCCACGCGCAACCGAGGCCGAGTCTTTTGAATGTTGTCAAGTGTGCACAATGGGCAAGCTTGATTAGTGGCTAATTTAAATAATTGCTCCATAAAAAGCAAACAATACTTGTGGTTTTCTTTGTAATGCGAGATTGAAAGAAGTTTTCCAAGTTTGAGAAGTGTCACGTATTATTTTTGTAGAGTTCGAGAGAGAAAACACTGAGAAAAGTCGTGAAATTGTGATTATCCGTCATGAGATAGGTCCGTCTAGCGTGTCAAGTGGTTCTTGGCCTCTATCACATCAGTTTTTCTACGCTAAATAACGACATTTTCGTTGGTCAGGTCCGTACGTGTCTATGATACTTCCTCTGTTCATCTTGTAATCACAAAACCGAAATGTGGCTATGTCAACAGAAAAACAATCAAATAGTTATTAAAAATGGGAAAATTGCGCTGACAGGATTTGAAGATATTTCATTTGAACTATGACGACACAATGTTTTCCCCAAACTTGTTCATTTAAGAGCATGACAATATTAGAGAAAGCAAACTATGATTGCATACCATTGAATACGAAGAGGGAAACTTGTTTAATATTCAATTCATATTTTCAAAGGAAGCTCCTAGAAAGATTTTAACAAGAACATACTACAAATCGTGAAAAGTCAAGGCAACTGGGTCGGCCGAAACGGACGTGTTTGGAGAACAAGGAAAAAAGAGGGCATGGTCTTCGTTACTACGCGAAGGATTCTGAATGAAAGAGCCGCTTTTTGTTCTTTTATTGAACTGTTTTCCGCAACACGTGCAAGAAACGAGAAAAGCCCGAGGCAAGCGTACATATGAAAAGATGAACGTTTGAAACACCTGTAACGAATTCCTGTTCATTGCTCTCAAAGAGAACTGTTTCAAAACATCAAGTTTGTTTTAAAAGATAACAATTATTTGTTTTGATTCTTTTATCGTAACGCTTGTTCAGCCTTTTCGCTTCTTAATTGTGCAGTTGTTTTATACTCATTGTCGGGTGTGAATGGGCTTGGAAGCCCTTGTATTGGACAGCTGATCACCGACTATTATACAAACAGCTAAAAATATGGACATTTCCTCTCCGCAAAGATGAAATATCAGGAAACCAACTTGTGAGGAATAAAAACAAGCGATACATTAAATTTGCGGTTAGACATCAAGCCGTCACTATTCTAATAATACCTTTGCGGCACTCAAAAGGTTCATTTAATGTGAAAAGCAATTTGTTAGAGTGAATACGATCACGAAAATAGCCCACAAAACGAACTAATCGGCCGCCTTTGTGGGAGGTTATGCTCTATTGACAGGGATCACGCAACGTGGTCAAGTCTAAACCCATGGGGGCGCACAGCGAAAACAAATGTTTGCTTGCAAAGTCAAAGCTAGAGGAGCAAAGAATGAATCCCACAAGGTTTTAGGATGATTCACCAAAATTAGCTCCTTTACCAAAGAAAGAGAGCTTAAAGCCGGAACGTTCGCTAGTTTAAAACAAGACACCAACAAAAACAAAGTAGCCAGAAACAGTTAAAATTCTCCCCAATGCCCTTTAACATGATTTTAACATAATCAAAACTGGAACAAGCGCCTTATACCGTATACTGAAAATAACAGGTTATTTCAGATACAAAAGACAATCCACATCAAGTGGCACAAGAAGATTTCATCTAACGCGACGCTCGGATAGTTTCGTTTTAAAGACGTGCAGGCATTTCTTTCATTCGCTTCAACGATTTTCAAGGGGAGAACTATAAAATTATTGTTTTTTCTTGGGTCACAATATATATGCAGGGTATATACACCGAATATACCTACAGAAGAATTGGCAAATATCCAAATTTGCGATCAGTAACAGAAGCAAGTACCACCGAGAAATCTGGAACCACTCGGCAAAATCGTAAACAATAACATATGCAATTGAAATGATAATATTTTTCTCTTTTAGAAACCATAGGAGGTCTCTGCTGACACTAACGGGAAAAGAGACTTTGCTTTTCTGACTAATTTCTTAGCACAAATATGCACATATCGGCTTTGAAGGCCCGGCCCCTCCCTTAGCGGATTTCAAGGAGTTAAGAGTATTTCGTCTCCACTTTTAATTGTCACGGAAGGCCTGACTTAACAAGGATCTTAAAACTTGACTACGACCCGAGACGGCCTCAAGAATGAGCCACATCAATTAGGGATGGCAAGTTAAATCCTTTTTTTTCGCGATCTACTTATCCCGTAACAACGATGATTATTGACGTCAATTCTTTGAAGTACCTAATGGTGCGACATCAATGTAAGGAATTTCATCAAATAGGCGGTATGAAAGCTGGTCATGATGCTTTTTGATTCACACTGTAAAACACGACATAGTAAATACGCATCAAAGTGCTTTCACATATTCCTTCTTACGCCAAACTTCCTCAAGACTCCGAAAAACGACAGAAAAAATGGCATTGTAATCTTTGAGAACGTTTTAGCCTTTAATCAAATATCAAAAAACAAAGAAAAGAAGAAAAGTTTTCCCAAAATGAGTCCCACAAAGACGACTGCATAAGGCAACTCGACTCAAAGGAATATAGGGCTACGTACGCATTTGAAAGATTGAAAAACGCAAAATCAGAGGTTGTGTGTGTTTTCTTATTCACGTGTACGTGCTTACACGCTAATTATGGATTACCCAAATATTATTTTAGCAAAACTGATTTCAAGTGATAAAATACCAGTTGTGATCTTTGTTTGGGTACACTGATTTCGACATACAACGAACGATCGGAGCGGGCTCCACTGGAATATTGTCAAAAATTCGGTGGCAGTGTGGTACTGCGATCCTTCAATAATACAAAATCAATGAAAGTAGAGTTCGAAAGAAAGTCTTTGTCTTATTGTTTTAAAATATAATTTTTAGGTGGAAATGTTTGAAAAGCCTTGTTAGAGACGCTTTTACGGCCATCGTCTACGTTGTCGAGGTTCTCTTTAACCCGCATTACTTAACTGGAAATTTCTAATCAACACGATGTTCATCTCTTTTCGCCAAGTCTCAGTGTATCAGAACTGTTTCATTATCATAACAAAAAGCCACAAAATGCAAGAACCAGCACGTTTGTTACTTTTTGACGTGTCGAGTTCCATTTTTGTCTGCGTAAACTTTCTCCTTTGCGCGTGCGTGATAATTAACATCACGTGACATTCACCAGTCATCATGCTGACCCGGAAAAAACAGTATTTTCAATCAATACCTCCAGCGATGCATGGGATGAAGTCCATTTTTGACATCGCAAAACTTTCCTTTTGCGCATGGGTGACACGTTACGTCACGTGATAGGTCACGAGACATCATAGCATGACTCCTTGACATGAGCTATTTGTTAGCCATGGGGATGTCATGTGTTTTGCTTTTGTCTTTTCCAGAACCGTTTAACATCATCATGACCAGAGCGACTGACCACAATAACTCTTTTTGATGAGTTGGCCCACATAAGGACACCAAGATCCTAACAAATGAAATGGAAATACAAAAGTACATAAGTGCTTGTGAGTTTGATTCTGACGAAGAAATCTTACACTGACCTAAATAAAAAATAAAAGCCAGCAAGTGAGATTATCCCGTGAATTATCCTATAGTTGGTTATCCTGTGGTAGGCGAAAGAATACACAAAGGACCTAAACGACAATGGAAAGGATTACTACCGAGAGCTGGGCATGTATATTGGGTAACCTGTGAGGACAGGTGCTTACAACAACAAGGAGCGTTACCTCGGCATACTTCCGCAGGGTTTCAAAATCAGCTTGCGATAAAAATTGGTTGTACAGCACACCTACAAAGAAAATCAGTGTCAGAATAGCACAGCTTTAGCTAAATGTCAGGTTAGAATAGTACAGGCACTAAACAACAGTTGTTTACCATTTAAAAAAGGTTTTCATTTCTTCAAAGTCAACTTTGAGTCCACTTTCAGGCTTTCGCAACCGTTTTCCGCTGAATGGAACTGTCGTTTGCTTTGCTTGCATAGCCACGCTTTCTGATTGGCTAAAAAAACTTCGTGCCCTGTTATCAACCGGTCAGAAGCTGTACCAGTCGTGGCCAATTCGCACGCGTTTCTCCTTCGCATGCTGCACGTGTGATTGGTTCTCCCCGTCTGGTTTTGCTTTTCTAGGAGGCAGCGTTACCGAACGGTTACAGCGATGGACTAGCAATCAGTAGTCCCTGATTCCTGCCCTGTCCTCGACTAAGCTTGCACTGACCGCCCAGTTTCTGTGTTTCGCGTGGAGAAATTTTCGGACTCTTAATGCTGGGGACAAATTTTATGTTTTCAGTTTCGTCTGGGGCGTAATATTTGACAAAACATAACCCGACAATTTCATGCTAAATAGAACATAGAAACGAGTAGTTTCCCATGACCACACACAGCGAACCTTCAGTGAACGTCATTCTGCTCCTCTCCAGTTCCCACAGTCGGATTTGGTCGCTTATTGTTGGTGGTATGATGGGAGTCTGGAAGAGAACACGAAAGAGTAAAAACAATGAAAACAACGGGCTCCGTCCAAACGTATCCTTTTTTGTTTGAAAACGGATATATACGTTTTGTACCGGTTTGGCGTACTGTCCACAGGTATCCGATGAAAACTGTCACCGAAAACGCATCCTTTCAAAAACTCTCTCCAGAGAGACGATCTTTGAAAACACGGTTTTGCAGTACTTGTGTGGATACGGAGGTTTTTGAAAACGATTACATTACAGTGTTGGATATCAGTATGCGGAAGCTTCCTTCGAAGATGGTGCTGATGGTTCAGTCACTATTGCTTTGGGTATTGCGTTACTTTCCGTGTGGACAAGCAAAAACGATTAAAAAAACACAGCGCGTGGACGCCCATTTTTAACTTGTTTTTTTTAAAAACGGAGAAGAAAAATCTCCATTTTAAGACAAAAACGGAAACGTGTGGACGAGCCCTTAATCCCCTTAAAAAACTGTTACCAAGATTGTAAGGAAATAATTATTGTCATCACAAACGACCTTGGTGCCAGAGGACAGAAGGTGTAATTATAAGAAACCATCGACGCGGATCACAAACACCAGCACAGTAACAGTATGCAAAAGTTGCGTAGTAATCAAAATCAAGTTGCGTAGTAATCAGTACGCAAAAGTTGCGTCTATACACGACTCTCTCTTCATACCTTCGATGATCTTCTTTTATTTAAACACCAGTCATACTTAAATGTATCAAATACGACTCCTACTCAAGGGTCTCCCGTTATCGTGACGTCTCAGACTCTAGGAAATTGCATTTCGCGATTTTGCTAAAACGCTTGACCACTGATTTTGGTATAGACGGGAAGGCTTTACAGCGGTTCTCGTCGTATTTGTCGGGACGCAGCCAGCGTGTTTTGTTTGAGGGGGCTACATCTAATAGCTTTGATCTGCGTTTTGGTGTCCCACAAGGCAGCTGTCTCGGCCCGCTTCTGTTTGTGGTTTACGCCTCCAAGCTCTTTGAGATAGTACGAGACCACCTGCCGAATGCGCACTGCTTCGCTGACGACACGCAACTTTATTTGTCTTTCGATCCTAACGGTCCTACGGATCAAGCGATGGCATTGGAAGCCATGGAGCGATGCATTACTGATTTACGTAAATGGATGTACCGGGACAAACTAAAGATCAACGATGATAAGACTGAATTTCTTGTTATCGGATCGAGACAGCAATTGCTGAAAAGTCATCACTGTTCTGTCCGTGTTGGCACTATTGATATTGAGCCTGTTAAAGTAGCGCGTAACCTCTGCGCTTGGTTCGACTCGCATTTTTCTATGTCGAGCCATATTTCTATGTCTTGTAGTGCGGCATTTTTCTCGTTACATAATATCAAGAGAATAAGCCAATTTCTGCCTAGGGATAAATTAGAAATGGTATTGCATGCCTTCGTTACAAGTAGAATTGATTATTGTAATGGACTTCTCTATGGATTACCGGAATGTGAAATAGCTAAGTTGCAAAGAGTACAGAATGCTGCAGCTAGGCTGCTTATGTCATGTAAAAAGTATGACCATATTACGCCCGTTTTGATAAATTTACACTGGTTACCAGTAAGATATAGAATTAATTTTAAAATTGTATTATTTACTTTCAAAACCCTCTATGGCATGGCACCTAGTTACATCATTGATTTAATTCATACTAAGACTAATACGCGCTATTTGCTACGCTCCAATGAAGGTGTTTTATTAAAGCATCCGTCAGGAAAAATGAAAAAGTCATTTGGTGACAGATCCTTCAGTGTGGCTGCGCCCACTTTATGGAACGCTCTTCCTGTTAGCCTCCGCAGCATCAAATGTATTTCTACTTTTAAATCTAATCTTAAAACTTATCTTTTTAAATTAGCTTTTAATATCTCTAAGATATTAAATATATTGGTATACTTCTAATATTTGTATAGTTTTTAGGTTATTTATTGTTGTAATGCGCTTTTGATCACTTAGCATGTTAAAAAGCGCACTATAAATGAATAAATTATTATTATTATTATTATTATTATTATTATTATTATTATTTCGAGATCGAATGTCGGATTTTAGAGTAAAATAACTTAGGAAAAATGGGTGGCAAATTGGGGGAACAAAAGAAATGTTTATGACCTACCTTTTTAAGCATCTCTGGGTGTGCTCTGGTTCTCAAGAAATGAAGAATCTGCGATATAAACACATTTAACGTTAGCTAAATAACGTTTAATTAAAATAAGTTTCCAGGTTCCATGCCAAATCATCCAGGCGGATATTGGAAACGTGGCTCAATGGGTGTGCACGCGTGCATGTATAACTGTATTGACTTCCCTGCGGGTGAACTTAGAGAACAAACATAAACCACAAAGGACTACAAAGGACCGCAAACGAATATGCCGAAGAACGTAGGATCTATAAAGACCTGATCAGCAAAAATAATAATGTAGACATATTAAATTCTGCAAGCAGAATACTGCAATGCTGATCGTACTACGTGAAAATTAACTCTGCAAGCCATCAACACGACACCGAAAGAACTCAAAACAGAGCAGGAAGGAAGCCATAGGCAGCTGTTTCGCCTACAATCCCGCCCTATTTTTGAGTTCTTTCGGTGTCGTGTTGATGTCTTGCAGAGTTAATTTTCACGTAGTGCGATCAGCATTGCAGTATTCTGCTTGCAGAATTTAATATGTCTACTTAGAGAAGGCGTTTACAGTTTAATGTTAGGCATTTATCCTGCTAAGGTTCCCGACCCTATAGCCTCTAAGAGAGATTAATATTTTGATCCTCCGTGTGATAAAGCTGTTTAATCGTAGAATAAACGTTGTGAGAAATAGGAAATAATCAAAAGGTGAAAACGGTTTTGGTTACTACACAAATTCTCCCCACTACGACCATAGCAAATGTATGGAGAACAGTAAGGAGAACGCGTAGGTTGAAGTTGAGTTTAAACGGGTAACACACGTGACCAGCATCTGAAAAAACAGGTGTTTCTTCCAATGAACACTCTCTAAAAATTCAGGGTTACCATGGCAACTCACAGTCAACCCAGGAAAAGACTTAGCAAGGCTTCAAAGAACTTGGCCCTTGGAGTGCACATTGCAGATCTTAAACCTTCAAGTCTGAAGAGTGACCAACATCAATTTTCTCCTAACTATATCAATACATCACCAAGAGAAAAGGTTAGGAGAATTAACAAAATGATGAACAAAGAAGAGATGCTTTGTTCTTTTATCAAGTTCTCTCAACTAATTCTATTAAACAATGTATGCACACGAGTGTAGAGAATTTCTACTTGGATATTGGGGCTTAGAGGGTTAAGGTTCTGTTCTATTATGGACAGAAACATGGCTAGCAAGGGTGATGTGGTGCAGGGGGGGGGGGGGGGAGAGCTTGGGTTAATTTTTGCTGGGTATGTGCTGCTGGCCTCTCAGAGCCCCTACCCCATTATAGTCTATTCTGTGGCCAATTATATACCCCATCTTAGTCACTTTTGGGCAAATATGTAGTTTTTGCGATCCCAACTTAGTCACTTTCTACTTATGTCCCTACCTTATATTGAATGAAGAACTCTTTACTTTTCACCTACTGTACAAACATTCTGGTACGTTTGCTAACCGTAATATGAAGAACTGTCTTACCCCTAAAATTGGAAAATGTGCGACCCCATTCTAGTAACTTCTGAAAATGTGAACCCATTACATTATAGTCAATTCAGTCATGAAAATGTGATCCCATCCAGCGGCACATTCCCATTAGCCTCTTATAAGGAAGTTGCCCCCCTCCCCCCAGTGGTGTGGTGCAGTGGAGAGAGCACTTGCCTCCCACCAGTGTGGCTAGGAATCAAAGAAGAAATTTGATTCAAGTTACCTGCTCAGCAGATATGCCACTTGCTAATGCCTGCGAAACATAGAATAAAGGAGAGTCAGATTGACTCGTGTTTAATTTCTAGAGTAAAAAGCCAGGTATATTCCCTAAAAACAAACCCAAATAAAAACAAAACTGGAAGTAAGAGCTGAACCCTTCTTTACTGAAAACGACTGAAGGAATTTTCACAATGTATGTTTTACATGGTAAGATGAAGACTGACTGACTAACAGATTACACGCAGATAGCATGTTGAGAAATTAAGCTACAGTCCTGAGACACTTGCCATCACGGATAGGCACAATTAATTTGTTTTATTATCATCAAGGCTCAGTTACCCTGGGTACCAGAGGTTTTTCTCACATGAGGGGGAAATTTTCAGTGTTGGCGGAAGGCCGACACATAAAAATTCAAAACAACTGAAGGAACAACTGAAGGCATCAAAACGACTGAAGGAAGTTTCACAACGTATGTTTACATGGCAAAATGAAGACTGACTGACTAACAGATTACACGCAAACAGCATATTGAGAAATTACGCTACTCTCCTGACCAACTGACCAAGAGACACTAACAATCATGGATAGGCACAAATAATCTTTTTATTATCATTAAGGCTCAGTTACCCTGAGTAGCAGAGGTTTTTCTCGCATGAGGCGGGAATTTTGAGTGTTGGCCGAAGGCCGACACATCTTCAGACTATAAAGACTTGACAGAATCGGAAACCGTGCTAGAAAAGTCTCTAGCATCCAGGGCAAGGCTCGGTGGGTTCATTTATGATTATCCGAACCCAGATGTTTCTCCATGTCCCAAGTACGGTGGTTGAGATTCCTTGGGGACAAGGTGGGTGACTTTTTAAACTGTTTATTCTATGTCAAGACAGCTGTCATTTTTGGTCTCATTTTTTTAATAAAATCATCTAAATCTCCTTGATTGCCCAAGTCATCAGACAATCGATAATCCAGATGATCATATGAAAACACCTTCAATGCAATGATGGGTAATCTGTAAAGTGATCAGGTCAGTAGCTCGGATAGAAGTGGATCAGTCTGCATATAGGCTCGTTTCCATTGTTTCAGCTGAACAGCAGTGAAAATTACCATCAGAACCTACAAGATTGATCAAATTCAAGTAAAATACCTGTTGAACACTATCCCTCGTCAGCACGCCCACACAGAAATTAGGAAACCTACAACAGACCAAAGACAATACATATAAGCTGAGAAATTTCAGTATATTTACAGCAAGAATATTACATTTTTTGAATTATAAACAACACATAATCACATCCATACCTACAAATTATTTCTGCAAATAATCCCACAAGGGCAACCTGGAGGGTGGACCCTAAGTAGAATACATGTTAGTATACACACATAGGGTGAAAAAAAATTCGTCAAGTACAACAAATAAGAAATCAATCAAATTTCCATAAAAACTAGGTTTCAGGTGCTATCCAATGTTCAGGTACATGTATAACTGCATCATCACACAGCTGGTCTTTAGACTTTTACAGCTTTTGTTCTGAAGTTTGGCTGTTAGTGATAATCAAAAGTCCATTTCCTGGTGGCAATTTACTGGTCTCTATCTTACCTAGATTAAGTTAGGTACATATTATCTGCTTTAACTAAGATGGTACTCTTTTTAGCATAGAATGTGCAGTTTGTGCTAACAAAAAAGACTTTGGAACTATCAGTGTACTATGATTCTCCTGGCAGATGTCATTGAGTCTACATACAGTGTACCTGTATAAGTGTAAACACGATAGTTTGTCTCCACAACAATGAACCCCTTTTCATCTGTGTTGGTGACGGCCGTGCTTCCTAAAACACAGTCAGATTACATTAAATCAGCAAAAGAATCAAACTATACACTATATACTAAAAACAAAAAAGGAAAAACTCTTGTGATTTTTTAGCCTAGCAAACAGTGGTAAAACCTAACCATAGATTGGCTGGGTGCCACATAAAATATAGCAGTTTACTGTTCTCTATTCAGTGGCAAATCCAGACCTTCAGATAAGGAGGGGGGGTGGGGCTGGTCATCCAGACCCTGAGATAGGGGAGGGGGGGACTCAGTTTGGTCTACAAATAAGGGGGGGGGGGGGTGGCCTCCCCTAGTATGAAATTGAGGAAACAAGCAAATGAAAATAATGATCTTCCAATTTCCATCACAAAGTCAGCCAGTCTCTTTTCATTCAGAAGGAAAAATATCATTGGAAATTTTACCACCATACCAACTTTGTTAACACATTACCCACTAACCAATAGATGAATGTTACTGTTACTGTTTTATAAACATTACCATCAACTTAAAGTAGAAGGCTTCACTTTCATGTGGATGGATGTTTTTAAAGGACCCTTTAGCACTTTTCTTTGAACATTATGATGTAACTATAATAATATTAATGTGGCAAATGACAAAATAATCGGACAAAATAGACATGTGAGCATGCAATGTGTTTATACATACTGCAAAAAAACAAATTAACACATTCTTACAAAATGTACAATGCTATAAATTTTGTACTTGAAGAACAAGAGCTACACTTCATTAATTGGTCAAAATTTTTCTCCCCTAGCTAGTTGTCTAATGAAGCTATTTACGGGATGGTGGCCACTCTACGAATTTCAAAGTAAAGTTTTACCTATTCCAGCAGATGCCAGGTTGATTGCTAGTCTTGTAGGGTAGTACCGTTTGGATTTTCGCTGAAAGACAATATTTTTGTAAATTAGTTAATCTTATTTATAAAGATCCATGATTAATTCATGTGCTTCTGATGAGAGTACAGGCAAGCAATTGCTACACACACAACCAAGAGTATGAATTACCTTTCTTTGAAACACCAGACCAAACTCTCTAAGATGCTGAAGAAACTTGGACTGAGAATCGCTCATTCCATCTGTGGAATAGTCCTTCATGACAAATAAAACCAAGCTTTCACTTAGATATACATGATTGCATAAGCAAATTTTGTAAATAAAACACAGTTATAAATGTGAAAAATAAAACTAACGATACCAGGATGAACTTTAACCATGCCAACAACATTTTTTCAGGGATATGCCCACTCGTTTGCATTTTGGAACATTTTACTGTGTCTGCTTGCAGTCAATACAATCATGTAAAATATAAATTATCTCAGTATGTGTTTTTTAAGCAAACCTAGATATCTAATGAGAGTTAACAGTACAGTCACATAAGAAAAAAACCATGATATATGCATGCAATCGGCATGCAATCTTGTTTCTTAGCAGTGTAATAAGACACAATAATTTTTTTTACAAGTACCCTTTTTGTAATTAAACAAAATTAGTGTTACGTTTGTTTTATAATAATACCTTTCCTAGGGTAGCAAAGCTGATCTGGAACAAAAATGAAAGACACTCCACAAGATCCATGCCGCGGCCCTGAAAATTGGTAAGAAGACAGGGTTGAATTAGAGATCCATGTCCTTTGTCCTTGCCAATGATGTTAAAGATGAATTACCGTAACATTTAACACTTTTTTCTCCTAAAAAGGAACCAAAAATGAAACTAGCAAAGTTTCAACTAACAACAATGATGTTTGTACCTCAACTGTCTCAAGGTATTGAAGCATGAAATACCAAACTTGAGAGGCAGTGTCCATCAACAAAAACTGAAATCCTGCTGGACTTATGACAGGCCTACTACCAGGTGTTTCACTGAAGAAAAATAATTTACAACAAAAAATGCATCATAAGCTACTGCTTATTGTGGTTTGGTTAAAATATACATGTAAGGTCATTTGGTTGATAAGCAAAAGTGTTTGAGATTTCAAAGAATACATTCAGTTGAGCTTGCATGTAGACTTTTCACAGTCCACTATTTTTCTGTAAGATTTCCCAGATTGAGCACTTTACCGTTACAGGCAGCCATGTTGGTTTCAAATGTACTGAGAGAGTGGGGCCCCAGGGTTAACAGACGTCTGACATCACATCACTGTTATCAGACGTCTGATAATAGACATTACACGTCTGATAACAGTTATATAAGAGAGGTCAGATAACAGTTATATGACAGCAGACGTTTGATGTCAGACATCTACTGTCATATGACTGTTATGAGACGTCTGATGTTATATTATGTTATATAACTGTTATCAGACGTCTGATAACGTCTGGTAACAGTTATATGATGTCAGACCTCTGATAACAGCTGTATGACAGCAGACGTCTGATGTCAGATGTCTGCTGTTATATAACTGTTATCAGATGTCTGATGTAATATGTTATGTTATATCTGATGTAATATCAGACGTCTGATATTAGACATCAGACGTCTGATAACAGTTATATGACAGCAGACATCTCTCCAGTTTAATCTCCTCACTAAACCATGGAGCAGCGGGACGTATGGTGACCATGCGCGATTTCAATAGACATTACACATCTGATAACAGTTATATAAGAGAGGTCAGATAACAGTTATATGACAGCAGACGTTTGATGTCAGACATCTGCTGTCATATGACTGTTATGAGACGTCTGATGTTATATTATGTTATATAACTGTTATCAGACGTCTGATAACGTCTGGTAACAGTTATATGATGTCAGACCTCTGATAACAGCTATATGACAGCAGACGTCTGATGTCAGATGTCTGCTGTCATATAACTGTTATCAGACGTCTGATGTAATATGTTATGTTATATCTGATGTAATATCAGACGTCTGATATTAGACATCAGACGTCTGATAACAGTTATATGACAGCAGACATCTCTCCAGTTTAATCTCCTCACTAAACCATGGAGCAGCGGGACGTATGGTAACCATGCGCGATTTCAATGGCGCATGCTTTTCCAAAACACTAGATAACTCCGAATTATAAAGGTGAAGCAGCGTTGTTGTTGTATAGAATGATGATGTTTTCATAGGATGACAATGTAGTTTGGTAGGTTTAGGATTTTGTTGTTATTTTTATTATGTAAAGTGCTTTTGGACCATTGGGAATTTTTATAGGATGACAGTGTAGTTTTGTAGTTTTGTAGGTTTAGGATTTTGTTGTTATTTTTATTATGTAAAGCACTTTTGGACCATTGGGAATTAGTGCTCTATAAATATTGTATATTATTGTATATTATTATCTTAACAGTTGTAGGTGGAGGAGGAGGCTAGAATTTTTTTTGCCTCCCTCCAAACCGTCCCCAACCTCCAACTAGATTTGATACTCATCCCCACACTAGACTGGGTGCATTTGAAACCAAGATGGCTGCTGTAAGGCCTTGTTAAGGTAAACTCCAACAAGCGACATGGCCTTGAAACGGTGACATATGACAGCAGAAATGGCGACAAATGACACAAAGATGAGTTGAAACTGCAACAGCGACAGAGAAAAGCCCAAATACAATAAGAAACACTGACAGCTACATGGCTTCTTCCTCAATACACGAAACAACAGGTTTTTGAAATTCAGACTAAGGACATACCGTAAAATTCCGAAAATAAGCCCCTCCATGTATAAGCCCCTCAAACTCGTAACGCAAAAAACCCTCCGTTAAATCGCCCCTCCGAATATAAGGCCCCCTCCCCCCCGAGGGCTTGTACTTGGAAATTGCCCTCAAATACAAACTAAAATAAGGCAAAACAGTCAATTTACTTCCAACTATAAGGCTAGCACAATCGATTTTGAAACACAAACTTCCCTCCATAGATAAGCCCCTCCGAATATAAGCCCCTCCAAAAATAAGCCCCATCAAAAAGGGCGTTGAAAAATATAAGCCCGGGGACTTATTTTCGGGAATTTTACGGTACGTAACCCCCCTATGAGGGCTTTGCTTGTAAGTGAAGGAGCTGGATCCCTACGATCTTAAGGAAAAAATATGGGACTGTGAACAGTCTAGCTGAGAAGCAACTAAAAAAATCCAGCAGTATGCACTTACCACTTCATGAGACCTGATAAAACCAAGACTTTGACCACATCCTGACTGACTACAGCACTCTCCTCTGTCGCTGTACAACCAGTCATGAAATGAAGAACAGCCTCAAGAAGGAAAAAAGTGCACTCATTAAAGTGATACAACTGATAAAATGGAAAATAAACACGGTGGACTCAATTTGCTTAATATTCCAGAGGGATAAAGAGAATAAAAGAGGCCACTGTAAAATTGGGTGGTTTCTCGGTATGCATGAGATGCAAATCAGTGAAGAAATTTCTATATGTAAGAGCTTTAACTCATAGCCGCTGCAATTTGGCAACTTAACAGATAAAAATGTTACAGTACAATTTTTTTTTCTCGACTAGCTACACACTGAACAAAGAATCGAAATGAATGTGGAGGCTCGAAAAAGATGAAGTTAAAAATAAGGGTCCCAGGTTTTCATTCATCAGACAATAAGCTTATAATCATACAGTTCTGTCAAGATCAATGAGTGGTCAAACAAACTCTAGACTACACAAGCCACAGGTCCATTGCACTGGGCCAGGCTCTGGTTGCTCAAAAATTAGATAGTGCTAAACACCAGATAAATCGCTATCCAGTGGATAAGTATTTCAAAATCCAATTTAGCCTGCGTGCAGATGATAACTAAACTCTGATTAGCAGTCCGGAATATCCCTAAATTTAAGGACAGGGCCAACTGGTCACGTGACACTTTTTAACCAATGAGATGGCGCGCTTGTGTTTATCAACAAACAAATCAAAACATCGCCCCAGTGATAAAAAATTTTCAAAACAACGGACGGAGTCGGACAGAATCAGTCATCGTTTCGAGCTTCTCAGGCATATTTTTAAGACTTTTCATGAGGCATACACAATTTTTTTAAGTGGACAGCGTATCGGAAGCCATACTGGAAGTGTCTCAAGAAATATTCAGCACAATTTGTGGCTTATTCTTCTTTTATCTTTTAAACAACGCGATGTATAGGAGAGATTTTGGTCGGCTTTCAAGGTAGGTGAACAAGTATCTATTATTTTTTCGATTCACAGATTTTTTACGAAGTTCTAGATATTTTTCCTCGATTGTCATATCGATTAACTTTTATCATGTTGAATGTGGGGGTGGCAGACAACCTAGAATTTTGGTAGACAATTTTTGAATTCCGAGGTCCAAAACACGTACGTTTTCCTCTCCCGGGTTTCTCACAAAAGCCGTGTTATTACTTTTTTTCGCATTAGTACGAGCCTTTGCCTTTTTTCTTTTCAAGGCCAAAACAACTTTATTAGTCTTATGGATATTCACGTACAACATCTCGCCTCAGTTTGCCGAATTTGCGGGGATGAAATTACAGATGATAAGCGCAAGGTAGATACTAACCGCTTTGTTTCTGAAATTCACTAATCTGGAAAGATTTAATGTTGTTGGATTCTCCAAATGTTCATCCACCGTTAAAAAACAATCAAAGAAACAAGGCAAATCTCAATTGTAAATGCTGTATTTCGCTACTCATTGAACATGCACTGATTATCTGGGATAAAATTAAAACATTGCAGGTACTACAGCAAGCAAAGAAAGCACCAGATGCGTGAAGTGAACATGAAACAACACAAAAAAACAAACAAGAAAAATTAACAAATTTGAACTACTTTCTATTCTTGTTATGATGACTCGTTCTTTGATTCTTGTCCTGTAGAAGTTAATAGGTAGTACCAATGCTGTTTTGTACAATCTCAACAAATTTTCACACTCTCTCTAAGGCTATTTTTACACGGGATGAGTTTGCTTCTATCAAAAATCTTGCAAGCCATGCCAGTGAAGCCACGACCTCTGCGATCGGTCCGGAATCAGTTCGAACGATTCCTTACAATGATTAATGCTCTTATTCTCTTACATGACATGTTTTCTTTGAAATATTAAATGTGAAACCTAGACGAGTACTGTAAGCTCATCTTTAATTCTGTCCGACTCCGTCCGTTGTTTTGAAAATTTTTGATCACTGGGGCGATGTTTTGATTTGTTTGTTGATAAACACAAGCGCGCCATCTCATTGGTTAAAAAGTGGCGCGTGACCAGTTGGCCCTGTCCTTAAATTTAGGGATATTCCGGACTGATTAGTACCGTCTGCGAAGCAGCGCAGACATCCTTGTTCTGGACCCCCAACGGACTCAACGAATTACCGGAAGTGCATTTCGAATTCCCCTTCAACCTGATTGGAGATCACGACAAACAAAACAAAGGCCTTTTTTAACTGGCGAATCGTGGCGCGTACTCAAATCTGGGTACACAGCTGGAAGTCCAGAACAAGGATTTCGGCGCTGTTTCGCAGACGGAGTTAACCAGAGTTTAATTTCGTCTGCGCGCAGGCTAAATCCAGTTATGTTATCCACTGGATAGTTATTGGTCTGTTATCTAATCTCAGTTGTTCAGAAGGTGGATAAAACTATGTAGTTGTATTGTCTTGCAGCTGTCAAAATAAAAGTGAAAATTGTACCTCCCATCTTTCCATGCTGTATTTATCGAGGAATGGAATGTCTCGTGCATGCTTGTCCCGTTCTGGCTGATCACCTGAGCCTATCCATGGATTTCCTCTAAAATGAAATGAAAAAAAAAACAACACCATGTCAGTTTGTTCTTAATTTACGGATCTATAAAAATTTAATAAGCGCCACTGTGTTGGTGTCACCTTTCAGTTAGCAGTATCTTGCACGTGCATGCGCACTTCCCTCTGTTTTATTAATTCCACATGCTCTCGTTTGATCCTTCTCATTAAATCTTTGTTTGAGTCACACTTTACTCTTTATTGGCGAAGGAATAACTGATATAAAAGCACAATGTTCCAATATACTCCTAATTGCTTTAGTGCTCCTAAATTACTGAATAACAAGTACTATGCGTCAATATCCTGAGTCAGTTCATATGGTCAGGGCTTGTCTCTAGCAGGCCTAGGTGGCTGCTGGTGCCTTACTCTTTACTTGCTCTTGAGTGACTAGGAAATGTTAGGTTTTTTGTAGAATATTTCTATGAAAAACCTAAAATTTCCTCGGATTTAATCCTCTGCTGGGCACCCTGGATTTCACAGGTCCAGAGCATGAAGATCGCTTTTTTCTGAGCACAGCCTTGATGGTAATTTTTTTCACACAAAAGTTTAGCGTTCTTAACCTACCCTCCACAAAGTGCAATCTTGAGGTTGCTACGGAAAATTGCATTCATCTCAAGTCTGTTTGTAGTCCCACCACTTGATTCTCTCCATATTCTAAGAGCTTTTAGTCGATTTACAGATCCTATATAATGCCTGCAATTAAGTACACATGCATTGTTTAAGAAAGAACTGCTTGTACTACAATGTAAGTACACTATATATGTACAAATACATATATGACAGGTCAAAATTAAATTCTGGTTAAAATTTTTTAACCTAGGTTTAGTCTCATTTTCCTTTGTCTCTTAGCCCTAATTATTCATAAATTAGGACTAGGAAACAAAGGAATCAACCTAGGTTAGTAAATTATTATTATTATTTCTAGCTTTATCTAGGATCATCAGCACAAGCAAGAGATAGAAGGAGGTACATTTTGCTGTTCATATTATTAATATAGTGCTAACTCAAAGTCATCAAGAATAATATTTCGAGAATTCACAAAGGAAGTCATCATCAAAATAAGTATAATTGTTATGACATGAGCATAAAAGTAGCACCTGGTAACATCTATTCCCAGCTTAAACCAAAATATCCTTTGTTTCCTACATATAATTAGGGCTAGAAAGCGAAGGAAAGTTTGAATCAAAAAAGGCTGAATACCGGTTTAGCAAGAGAGTGGATTTTACCTTCAACAAAACCAACATGATGGTAAGGTCAAAGGAGGGGTTTCACTACAAACAAACTGAAAACAAGTTATTGCCCATTAGCATGAATATCTTACTTCTGGTGATCACTTTTCACCCATGCAGCAACCAAAGTTTCAGGCACTGGCTGATCTGCAAACAATGTCCTCATCACAAACTGTTTAGCAAGCTCTGGTAATTCCCTTGAAAAGATAAAAAAAAATAACTGTTTCACTTTACACACGAGATGATTATTATTACACATATTATGGCCGAGCTCACTTGATGTTATCAGTAGCCTTGCAAATCCTCAGAACCTCTAATTTAATTAGACCCTATGGGTCACAGCTCTTTTATTTTGAGGCTAGGTTCCACTGTCACCTTTGTTTTGTTTATTGTTTTACGAACCAACAATCCAGTGAGGTTTTCTGAGAGTGGCAAGGTCGCCTGATGTTATGATCAAATGTCCCGACCCCGGGGTCGCTTCGCACGATCAAAAGCCTGACAGGGGGATAGTCTCAGGCATCAAATCCCCGCCCCTTGCCCACACTCCCCCCTCACGGGATTTACATTGATAGGTGCATCATATAATTTGAAGGGATTAGGTTTGGTAAATGAAAAGTTCGACGTTTGGACTGGGCTTCAGTGAACTTAGCTTTGTGTTGATTCAGCAGTGCTTTTTGAAATAGAAATAATAAGATGCTGATCAATTTTATGTTTATGCAAGTCCACAATCCACATTTTCCACAGAAACAACTTTCGAATTGACGTTCTCTGTTCCTTCCTACCGTAGGAAAAAGGAAAGTGACGTCAATCTAAAAGCAATATGTGTTCCTTTTTAAAGTGTCCTTACGTAAAAGCTACACTTGCGTTGCAAGTGGAGCACGCGCCGAGAAGCACGCGAAAGTATTTTTAAGAAAACTGACAAGCATTAAAATGGGATATATTACCTGAACACTGCCAAACAAATTGATGGGTGATTATATAACCTATCCAATATCCCAGAAGGTAAACTCCCGAGGTATTGATGCAGATCTCGGCATTGCAAGTGGCGAAAAAATGACGACCCATCGGCCGCCATTTTAGGACATCGAATATGATACCGGGTAGACTGGACCTAGCGTTCAATATAAAGCTCCCCCCAGACTCCCCGGACAGACGGTAGTCTTTCATTTTACTGCCGATCATCTATCAACAAAGGTCACCTTTTTCCGGCTCCTGAATTGATTTTAGAATCTCTTTCATTTAGTTGTGTCTCAAGTTTGCTTCAATCTGGAAAGCACCACCAGGCCCATAGCTCTTGCACAACAGACTGGCTCTTAGGAGGTATCGAGCGTAAAGCGATGTTTTACGCTTCGCTGCTTTGTTTATTTACGTAAGACTTTACTCTTCTCGCCCTTCATTTCGTGTTAAACGATCACGTCGAATTCTGGTCGATTAAGCCATGGGATTTGGACTGCAACTCAGGCTGTTGCTGTGGAAAAATTATACCTTAAAAAAGCGGGCGCCGGTAAGTGTCTCGATGTATTGTCCCCTATAAAAGAGAGTGCATCGATCTGCTCCATCTTGCGCATTTTCCATTTCATGTAGGCCACTTCCAGTCTTTCTCACACATGTACACTACAAAGGGAACACGCAAACATAATGTAATCCTTTTTTTTCAGTTTGCTGTCCTGATAGAAGTACTCAAACCGCTAGTTTTATTTCTCATTTTGATGGGCATTCGATTTAGACGAGAACCGGATTTTGTCCCGGAGGGTAAGTTACCAGTAGAGATTCATTGAAGCGTTTATAATTCAACTTACTCTCTATTCAGTATGACAATGACTGTGCAAACTAGCAGTTTTCAAATAAGAGGTATCTGCTCTTGCGAGACTAAGGAAACGGTTTGTAAATAGTATGAAAAGCACAAAGGCGTTGAAATTTCGTTTAGGAAAAAGAAATATAACCGAAGTTGAATAATGAACAATATTATTATTGTTGATTGGACGACATCGATGATTCATTTTTTTGTTGTTGGGAGAGGGGGAGACGGGGATGTTGAGTTTTAGAAATGTTCACTGTCGCTTATTTTGAATAAGAGAAACTCAAAGCAGCATGTGTTAACTGTACAATCCCACTTAAGGGACAGCTTAACTTAATACAGTCACCTGCTCATATTGGACAGATTCTGACAAAAGGTGCATAAAATTAATATTTAGCACTAATTAGTAGATGAGGCTGAAAAATGTAGATTGACACCCTCCAATATACGCATATTTCTTCAGATCATCATCAAAGCCAAATCCAATAGTTGTTTTATCATTCAACGAAGTAAACGATATTCATCCATTAAGTTGATATTTGCTGTCTAAGCTTTAGTTTGGCTATTTCTTCTTCAAAAAGCATGCGTTATTTTCTGCTATTTTCTCCAGCTCAACCAAAACAGCTGAGCTAATGCAGGGCTTCTTGGTTGCCATTCCTTTTTCTGTTTCTATCCTGCACTAATGATATCGTTTTACTGTATATTTCAAACATCTTCCAAATTTGGTCAACCTGAGCCTAGGTCACAGATGTAGGTTGTTTACCATTTACAGCAAATTCTGGAAATTGGGATATAAACGGTAAACGTTATTTTGGTTCGTCCCACTGGAAAATTCCCAGGCCAAACGGAAATTCTGAAAAGTTAGCCCCGTTTCCCCGGTTGGGACGTTCCGAATGGAAATTCGTTTACCATTCACAAGTTTCTTGAGTTTCGAACTAGTTTCATGTTGTAACTAGAATCTAGTCTAGCATGGCGTGACAATCCAGAAATATTAGGCAAATGGTAAATGACATGTACTGTTCTTACCAAACGAAAATTCCCAACCAAAATTTCCGGAATTTTTTTATAAATGAGTTCAACTTCATAGGCATGCTGGCAGTAAAGACGTGCAATGTTTCTTTCTGCCAACAGAGTACAGGTGTATGTTCGCATATGATGAAATAGCATCTAGGCACCAGTTCAAAAGGTGGATAATGCTATTTGGTGGATAAATCCCTATCCACTAGATGGAGCAATAAGTTTCCCAAATACTTATACGCTGGATAGTGATTTATTCAGTGGATAGTGGTATTCAACCTTGGAACAACTGGGGGCCAGGGTGGTACCAGTGACTAAGCCACAGGAAGATATGACTGGCATATGACAACCAGGTTTAACTTGTAATCCAGAAGTCTCCAGTTTATTTTTCAGTGATTCTGATCAGTGCCTTGGGCAAGCTGTAGTTGCATGCACTTAAGTCCCAGAAAACTAGCCTGAAAAAATTTTGATGAGCTGAGGATTGCACAGTTCTTCTGTAATTTGAATTCCGAAAAACGTTCACTTTTGTGACAGGCAAATTAAGAACGGAATTCACTAGCCCTTTAACAAAATCAACTAGCTCTGGCTATGAGACCCTACTTTCTTTACCAATATGGCCGGGGTTGTTTCTTGGTACAGTGTAGTAGATAGCCTGTAGGGGACCCAGTTCAAATTAATAGAACTCAAATTTTGATAGCCTGTGAGCAAGCACTCTGGGGCGCTCTGGTGGTGGGGTGGGAAAAGGAAAGAGAGCTTGCAACTACATCTCTGGAAAAAAAGTCAATGCGAAATGCTGATTGGCGGAGATAACATAAGTAATGATGTCATTACCCTTGGCATGTGTTTTTCAATGTTTGTTTGTTATTTCAGGTAATTTTTGTTTTTCCTTTGTTTCAAATTCATTAGCATGTATTACCATACCCAAAAGCAATTACCTGAGATTAAAAATTAACTACAACATCTACATTTGTGCTTGTTTCCACTTTGTGCTAATTGGTAGAAATCTTACAGCTCAATTGACGGGGAGCCACAAGGGAATTGGAGGTGGAATTCAAATTCCAGAGACGTAATTGTGAGCACTCCTTCTTTTTCCTGCCCGCTGCCAGAGTGCCCCGGGGGGCTTGCTTGCAGGGTAAAACTTTGAATTTGTAATAATTAAACTCATCAACAATAGATGAGCTTGGGGAAGGTGCCTGGAAAGATGGTGGGGCCTCGAGCACCGGAGCCGAGCGTGTAGGGTAACCATGACAACCCTGTGAGCGGCAACCACCAGGCACCATCACACTGACAAAAGACAGTGGAACCATGATACTTACCACATACTTACCGGAAAAGGGGGAGGGAAGGGCGGGGAGTAAAGTCGCCAAGCACCGTCGAAAAGGCAAAAGTGCACGTGCAAATGAGTTGACCTCAAAACCCGAGCTGTAAAACCACGCGACCCCCTGCAGATCCCCCACCGCTGCGCATGACCGAGACAAGGGAAACCCCAGACCAGCATTGTTTCGCATTTAACTTAGCTTAAATTACATTTAACCACATTCAACCCTGGGAGGGGTGTACTTGAGTGGGTTTTGGACATACATGTACATGCAGCGCTGCCACCAGTTGGACTTTGAAATCCTCTCATGACCTTGTTCAGAGGACTAAAGGATTAAACTCTGAAGGGCCCTATTTAAGGTAATGGACAAGATACAGACTTCTTTGAGAGTTCTTTGAGAGAAAAAAAATTAAAAGGACCCTGTTTATGTGAAGCTTGAGACAGGGTGGTCAAAAGTAGCCGGCTGCTGGCGAAAATCGCCTCGTACTTGGTTAGTAGAGGCTGGTTTCTCTGCTTGGTATTTCTTTACAGATGGCGTTTCTCTAATGAAATATCCTTGAACTGGCCGCTTACTTTGACAACTCAGCCGTCTACTTCAAAACTTTCTGACAACCCTGTTGAGAGGCAAGATTTGTCCACGCAAAACTCCTAAAACCCTGTTTTTTCAATCGCCTGTCCAGCAGTACATTCCCATTTTATAGTCCAGATCAAGAAATGTGACATCCTCTGGCAGGTAGCAAACAAGGTTGCTGCACATCAGATGGAATTTTTAACCAAACTAATAACAGTTTTTATGTTTATTTTTAGGTATTAGATGTTTCATTTTAAGTATTTTTTGTTTCAGTCGTTAGTACGTGTCCTGAATGCATAAGTTTGTAAAATTGATGTGATAATTTTTGTTGATGGACTTGGAGTTGTCAAAAAATTTCCAACCTCTTCACGTACAGGTGTATGATCCCAATTAAGTTGTAACCATACAGCTGTATGCGAGGGGGTGGAGGATTAAAAATGTCTGATATCCTGAAAAGGAAAATATGCTATTGGCAACTGAAACAAACAAAAAATAATATATAGAGTTACATAATTATTTGAATGGTAATATTGAAAAATGCTAACTCATGCCCTCATGCCCTCCTGGCAGATGATGTTGTTGTACTGATCATTGTAAGGAGGTGTGCAACTGTTTAAACATACGTCAAGTTCTATTTTTACCACTTATACGTAAAGTTTTGTTTTCATTTGTTTCAATGTGTTGGGAATATTAATCTTTAATAAAGGGTTTTAAAATTCAAAATAAGTGGCCCTCCATCCATCCAAACAAACAAACAAATGAAAAATATAATAAAACTATGTTGTAGCTAATTTTCTATCAGGCAATTTTTTCTCCTTTTGTTTCAACTTCATTAGCATATATTACCATACCCAAAAACAAAAGAAAAACAAAAATTACCTGAGATAAAAAATTAACTACAAAAAAAATATTAATGTAAAATGCAAGTACATGAAAAATGCCATTTAGTAATAAATAAATGAATATGCAGGTCACAATTAAATTGAGGTTAAAATTTTTTAATCCGTTAAGCCCCAAGATCCACATACAAATTCTCCAGACTGACTTCCGTACATATCTTTTAAGAATAGTTGAGAGAATTTGGTTAAGATCAAAGTATTCTCAGACCCTTGGTAATCAATTAAGTAATTCTCGTAACCTTTATTCTTGATGATCTCTGATGTTGTTAGGAGAAAATTGATGTTGGTCACTCTTAGGACCTTAAAGGTTAACATAAGTTGATTCTCAATTTTCTTTGTTTCTTAGCCTTCATTATTCATGAATTAAGGCTAGGAGACAAAGGAAATAGAAAGCTAGTGAATAACCAAAGGTTAGGGAGGGTGGGTGACAATGATCAAAGGTCAAAATGCTTTTGCTCCATTGCTGTGCTTTGTGTAAGTTTCATGTGACAGATGGTCAAAACCACTCATGATCAGATTGCGAGTGATGGAAGGTCCAAGTGTGCGTGATCAGATTATGAGTTATGGGAGGTCCAAACGCGCGTGAACAAATTGTGTTTTGTGTATTCCAGTGGAAGTCCAAATGAATGCCGGCTACATACATGCCACGCATGCATAATAACAGCCTGGAGATTAGAATTGCGGGCTCCTCTTGTTATCTGCAATTAACCTGGGTTAAGAAATGTTAATCTGACCTGTAACAAGTATAGGCATTGAGATAATGAAAATATGAATTTTTGATATTATAGAAATGTTGAATGAAGAAACAAATGCAAAGTAGATCATCGCAGTTAAAGACACAACTTATGCAGCTGCGAAAAAAAAGCCTGAAAAGTAATATAACTTAAACATGGACATGAACAGATAAATGAGCTCAATATCATTAACATAACTGTTTGTTTTCTACTGTCGCAGACGTATTTCCAGTGCGGGCGCTGCCTTCATCAGGAATCATTCCTCTGCTACAGCAGTTCTGCAATAATAAAGATAAAGATGAGCATGGCTTTCCAGTCCACCCAAATGCGAGGTAATGAAGTTAACGTAGCTAAAGAATATATATTTCACATACAGTAAAGTACTGCTCATAAGTCCTCCCCCTCTCTTTATATAGTGTATATAGTTTTTATATGAGTTCGATTTTTTAACCATGGTTTGAAGCTTTAAAAAGGGATTGAATTCAAAACGTTTTGTGATCAGCGCTGCTGTGTGGCTTGTTTTCAATTTCAAATTGAGTATTTAGATTTGTTGCCACAAAGTCCCACAGCAAGGTGGTTTTTTACATGTTTTCTTATGTAAAGCTGAAAGTTTTCTTTCTTATGATTAGTGTTAGTTCAATTTAAGTAGATTCATTCATATATTCTATTTATAATATCGTTAGTTGCTAGTTTTTCTTCCTTTTCATTCCTTTGTTATTACCTGAAGGATTTTACCGTGTCTAAATAAAGTTATCTTATCCTATCTTATCTTGAAACACATTTTTAATCAAATTATTAGTCCATTAGTAACCCATTCTCACCCTCTGCACCCTTGTTTTAGCAGCACTGGAGTACCATGAAACCTCTAGCAGTAGAGAAGAGAAACATTAACAAAATCCTCATATAGCATTTAATCTAGGGGCTTAATCTGCCTTCCCCTAATTTTCTAAGGCAAGTGCTACAACCAGCTGCAAAAATGTTGAGACACTGATGAAAAGCTGGCTATTCTTACTTTAAATTGCTGCTGGTCACACATCTGTGAGATAAAATACTAATTTCCACCCTGCCCTCCATTCAAAGTTGTTCCTCCAAGGCTGTCCCACTAATCTGAAACTTGGGTAAATAATCTTGGTAACCAATGTTTGAAGGTAGTGAATAACTATTGCTTTTTCCCCTCTAGTATTGGCGCTGTTCTGGATCATATTGCTGATATTCTGTCATCCCCTGGTCTGTCTACTGCTCAGGATCTACAGACACTACCTGAAGATTATAAAGATTTTGATAAAAACTTCAAAAAGTTTGTGTCAAATGCACAAAATGTTGACAGTAAGTCTTCGTTAGTAAAATTTTTACTCACATGAGTATCCAGAGTTGCTCAGAATACTGGGGTAAATGAAAGGAGGAAATATTCTACATTAATTCCTTTAAAGAAAAGTTATGCTTATAATTGCTTCTTGAAGATTCCTTCTCCCCATAAATTTGTAGAATTTTCTTCACATTTTCTTCACATTTTCTTCACAGAATCAGTAGTTAAATTTAATCAGGTGTTCTACAAATCCAGCCAGGCCACGACTTCTCTATGTTTATTTCTTTTGTCAGTAGCTCTTCCCATAAATTTTTTAAACATGTTCTTTGTGGTAGCGTCTAGTAGTGTCAGGTTAACTGTCGTTGTGGCTAGAATTTGTTGCAGCTTTTTACTTGTAGGTCAAATTGTTTAGGGGCACTCAGGACAGATTTTTATCACACAATCGAACTTCAGTATTCACCTTTTGAGCAAATCCTGTCCCAAGGTATTTGAAAAATCATGATAATTTGTGATTATAATATTATTCTAAGGAAATTAACTTTGTTATCTTATGTCCATTTTTGTAATGTAGATTTCACAATAAAGGAAATATTAAAAGATCCCGATGAAGTGCAGCAGCTCTTGCATAACCTGTCCATTCCACCTTCCGTATCTGAGGGCCTCCTGAACACCACAGTCAACACAAAGGAGGTAAAAAGAAAAAAAGAACTGTACTGGACTACTATTAACCATTTGAACAGTCCTACTAGCTTTGATTATTATCAGGGTACAAAGAAAGTCAGTTTTAGTACAGCTTGCCATGAAGGAAAGGTTTATCTTGCATGTAGCAGTCAAAGAGTCATTTTATCCAGCCTCCCCCCCCCCCCCCTCCAAAAAAAAAATTAAAATTAATAAAAATAAAAATTATATTAATAATAATTTTATTGAGCAGGATTGATTACAGTTGTTCTGTAATTTGAATATTTCCCCAAAAAACTTCACTTGCCCATCAGGTTAAATAAAAACAGAATTCGCCAGCCCAATAGCAAAATCCACTAGCCCTGGGCCATCAGACACACCTTTCTTTGCACACTGATTATCAAATCTCTCTTTGTAACATCACTTAGGGTGCTTTCCATTTGTCAGAATAGTGCGGCCAGACCAGTCAGTTACCACATGAAATCAGCTTTTTCCAAGAGTTTTTGCTGAAAAACCATTTCCTTTGTGTATACTATTTAGGATTTGACTGATCTGGCAGGATAGTTTTGATTAAAAGTGAAATTCTCATTACAACAGGAATGTTCTGACCAGTCAGTTCTGACAAATGGAAAGTGCCCCTAGTCTGTTTGGTATTTGTACGTCTTATTAAGACGTACAAAGAGAGTGGTCATGAGAATTACAGACGTGATCACACAAGATGAATTTGCTTGATATTTTATCAACTTCTCCCCACTGCTTCTGTAGGAAATGAATAGGAGCTACAAATGAGCATTCAAATTTTGATCTTTGGGTTTAAAGGGTTAACTGCTTCAATCTTTTATCAAATTCTATCAACTAATTCATCAGGGACATGTATGGAGATCAGTGAGGATCGTAAGGTTTAAATGGGGCTGTGAAGTGTGTAGGATAACATGAGTAGTTCGTATAATTTATGTCTTGGGTTATTTGGTAAAATTTCTTTTATTTTTCAGCTCATAAAATTTGTGAATGCCCATGGAAGAGACCTTTTGAAGCAGCAACATTTTGGAAGCCATTCAGCAGGTCAAAATCAGGGAGGTCTTCCAGGAATTCCTCCACATGCTGCTTCATCTGGGCCTGGTCTATTGGGGTTACTGTTCAGCGTCATGAATCGCCTCCAGAATCCTGCGCCAACTGTACCTCCAACTCCACAAGTCAACCTCACTACTGAGCCGGTTCGTATGCTGTTACATCCGCAAGAGCATTTGCAACCGTTCATTTTCCCTATCATTTCAGTCTTATCTTTGGTCAACAACAAGAACAAACAACAACAAGTTTACAACAATTTATTTAAAAATACAGTTGAACCTCTTTTAAGCAGCCACCCTACATTAAGTGACCAGTAATCAAAGTCCTGAAATAATATTATAGAAAAGAATATTGTGAAAAAACCTCTGTTCATCAACCGCCTTCATCAAGTGGCTGTGGCCACCCTTTTAGCCATCCGATGAAATTCTCCCATTATTAGTTTGGCTTTATTATGATGAAGGAAAATACAGTCCTGGGTAGAAGGTCACAACTGGTTGTCACGTATTTGGTTTCAAAATAAAGTGATGTTCCTGCTAAAGATTATGCTATTTTATGACAATTCCCTGTCAATCATTGAGCGTCCAACCTCTTATAAGTGGCCACTTTGCGGTACCCCAAGGGTGGCTTTTCAATGGAGTTCATTAGTTCTTTGGAATGGATCGTTATTCTCATCCTACAATGATGGCCTCATCCCTTACCTCTGAAATTCAGAACGCCTCTAGTATATTGCTGTTTGCACACCTTACCTCTCTTAATGCTTGTAGGTAGTTTTTCCCTTCCTTTACTTTTTTCTCTTGTATTCTTGCAGTATTTCTTCTCACTTTTTCTTTTTCGTTTTTGCACTTGCTTGTTCAGCCTTATCTATTTTTATCCATTTAATGATTATTTTCTATGTTGTGAAGAAATTTTTTGTGATTAGTTAAATTGTCTTGCCGATGCCAGTATTATATTCATTAATTTAGTGATATACTTTTAAAGGTGGTCCTTTTTACAAGCCTTAATGTCTTCCTTGAGCTCCCTTGCCTCATCTTTCTTGCATTTGTTTACATATTTAATTTAGATGGCAAAATGATAATGAAAATAAAATTAAAAATCCTAATCCTCTCAGATTGGGGGTAAGGGTAGTTAATCTGAGGATGGAGTATCATTTAGGCATTCCAAGAAAAAGTTTAGGAGAAGAACACAAGATTCCACCCCATTAATTTCACTAAAAAATATGATGTCCAAGTTATTGTAGGTGCCCCCTAAAATGAAAATTTTACTACTGGGTTTTATAACCTTATATTTCTTTTTCAGACTTCTTATATTCCTGATCTACCTCTAAATGCTTCCTCGTGCAATACAACGGAACTGGAGAAAATTCTGGTGCTCAAAAGTGCAAGCCAAAAGGTGCGTTTGCAAACAGAAATTATATTATTCGTTATAAACAAGACAGTTGTATTAACTCTAGCATACCTGTACAACTATACAGCAAGACTGACATCCAATTATTCCAGTAAAGAGTGGACTGGTTTTTAACTGTATTTTTAATTCTTCATTTTGTAGGAAACACTTCGTTACTTATGCGGTTTAACACCTTCACAAGCGCAGATGTTAGCTGGCTTTTTACAGAATCATATAGATCGTAATGCTGCCATGCAAAAGGTTGGGTGGACTGTGTGTTTTTTGTACATGTACTGTTTTACTGAATTATACCATATGCGTTTTCGTTGGTCGTCACGTTTGGCCATCGCAGTACAGACACACGGCTGATGTCGTAAAAGTGTTTTTATTTGCTTTGTCCAACGAAGCGTACAGTTTTGAAAATGTTTACAAGTTTACTGCGGATCTAGTAGACTGAAGCCTCAATTAAAGTTAAGCAGTGTACGAGTGAGGAAGAAACATTTAGCAACAGCACGAGATGCGTTAACGCCTAAATTACAACAAAACCTCCAACAGCCCTATGCACCTTGACGTAATCTGTGATCTATACTTGAACACACCCTTACTAGGTTGCGTGTAGGACTGGATCAGTCTTGTGTCGAATTGTACTCTGGGAATGCTTTTGGAGGCGAAGTGGACCCAGTTTTCCACCGCAACCTTGCAATAGCCAATAAAAGAAGTGACAGCATGCCCAGCATTGACTCAGTCTTACATGTATGTGTGACCTCAAAGTGGCTAATGCTGGCGTAGACATTGAACAATCCTTGTCGATTTGTTAAGTCACGTTTTGGGTCTCAATAAACTATGAGCTCTTCCGGTTCAGTCAGCAGCTTCTTGGATATTACAAGCACTTTGTATCAGTCATGACTATGCATCCTTTTTCTTATTTTTTTCCAGCTGAATGTAACCCGGGAGGATTTGATTGCGTACAACAAGTCTTATGAAAAACTAAGAGGAGATGTAAGTGTTGTACAGTTTAAAGAAGCCCTTTTCTGTTGGTTTGCGCTACTAAGAAAAAATATCCGATCCCTGAAGCGTTATTGCCGTAGTTCTTCTTAACAATAGAGAAATTTAGAGTCACATCCACAGCAAATGGCAAACGGTAATTTGTACCACTTGGCCAAGTTTTCCCGCCTTAACATGTCGTTTACTGTTCATTATCACTACACGGAAATCAGAAGAGATTCACGCCAGTTTTATCCTTAAGAACTGTTTTGAGCTGTTTTTCTCTGCTCATTTTCTATTTTGAGAATTTTAACTTTCTTTTCAATTAGCGATTAAACTAAAATATTATCGCGTACATCAATCTTAAATTCTGGTCTCTAGCGAAAACACAGACCACTAACTGCGTCCCTTTAGCGAACTCTAATGCCTGATAACTATTCAGAAAAGTACAGTGCCAAAAAACTGTTTAGGTTACTTCTGAAAAAACTAGTTAGACCGAGCATTCTTTTTGAGAGCTGTCTTCTTTTGTGGCTTTTAAAATAAAGAGTTTGACCGGCTTAACTTTAGGCGTCGTAAGTCATGCGTTACAATTTATGCAACTTAGCCTGCGAGAGAGCTGTCCATTTCGAGTGGCAAGCTAATCGATCCGCGCGAGAACGCGCAAGTAAGCAGCGTCTACTTTCGCGTGCCACTTGCGTGTGACCTTTCATTTTCCCTCCTCCAATTTTAGATAAAGAACTTGACTCAATTTGTACACTTGGTGCAAGAAGGAATAGAACTTGCGCAATTACTGCGGATTAACCTATCATTTACTGAAGGACTTCAGAACAAGTCATCGTGGGAAAGAAAGAAAATCTACCTTCATGAGATGTGGAAGAATCTCGGCCCAATCATATGTGGCCCTGATCCCAGCGCACAGCCCTCTAAAAAGGTGGTAGACCACATGTATGACTACCGTTGTCGGACGACAGCTTGTAGAACACGGACCATGCGTCTTATGTTGTATCTGTTGCTTCACAATCCTACAATTCTTTACTCTCCCAATGGGACCGCCGCTGACGACATCATCAAGAAGGTAAATGTCGTGGTCAGGCTGTTGTTTTCATTTCTTTAGGTAGTTTAGAGTTTTCCACTTTTTCCTTTGATAATATTTCTTCCTCTTTTACTGCTACAAGTAACGCTTCTGTGTTCCTCCTCTCAAGCAGTAGCCCAGTCCAGCTTCTTCTATCCGCACACAATCTTCTACTCAAATCATACCATGTCCCCCACATTTTCGAGGCTTTTAAAAACGGTCCACGTCACTAGTTGGGTTTATTACATTCCATAAATGGTTCTATTAATTTCCTTGTTTACCTATCTCTCCAATTCCATCTTACTCCAATTGAATATGCCAGCTCTGTACCGTATGACAGATATTGCCCAGGTTTTTATAGCCAGTGCTGTGTTTTTGCCATTTAGCTTTGCTTATTATTATTATTATTATTATTTTGATTGATTTTGATTGTCATTTTTAAGTCATTAACTTTTAGTAAATGGTTCTTTACATCTAGATTTAATTAACTGTCTCAATCATAGACACAGTTCTCTAAAATAATGTTTTCTCCCAGGCAAACAGAACATTTTCAGACATTGAAAAGCTACAGCTTCTCGCAAAAGATTGGTTAAATACGTCACAGAAGATCCGTACAGTGTTACAACAGAATGAATCTCAGTATTATCTAGGACTTATGTTGAACAGTGAACATAAATGTCTCCGTCGGTACGATGATTTGGCATACAATACTTCCGGATACAGACCCGCTGATAAAATCAAGTAAGAACAGACAAAACGCACAATCTATATCTCAGTTTACTACCGCATGGATTAAAGGATAGATCTCTTTACTTTTAAGCCCCTTTTATATGGAGAAAACTTGTCGCCGGTGGAAGGGTTAGGGTGGATTTCCACTTTCACGTAATTTTTCCCTGCGTCAGGGTTGATTTCCATGCAGTGACGCGTAATTTTTACGTGCGCACGTGCGTAAAATTTACGTTCACAAATAAAACAGAGGCAATGCATGGAAGGTCGCTCGTAAGCGTAAAAGTTGAACCTCGCTCAAGTTGTCGTTTAAGCTCAGCACTTTTTGTCTTGCGTTTATTTGATTTACGTGATTAAAAAGTTATGTGCGTTAACGTGCGTTTCCCAAAACGCGTCAGTGGAAATCAACCTTTACGCACGTAAGTGAAATAGAGACAATGTATGAACTGAGGTCACGCGTGTACGTAAAAGTTGAGTCTCGCTTATGTTTACGCGTGGCCTTTCATGCATTGCCTACTTGGCTGTGAGGCTTAGCGGAATAAAACAAAAGAAATCGTCTTGAAGCTCAGTAATGAAAACTACATTTCTTCTTCCCCCCCCCCCCCCCCCCCCCCTTACCCCCAAGCCTCGCAGCCAGGTACGAATTTTAATGCATCGGAATTGGTCTATTAATTGCTTTATAATTTCTATGTGTAATCAAATGGTGACGAGTAAAATAAGGGAATAATTCACGTTCCATCTGAGTTGTAAATATCATCCCTGGGGATTAATTAATGATATGCAAATAAGTATATATAATAGGAAACACTGGCATGCATTGTCCCATTCACTTCACTTTGTCGGACACGAAGGGCGATCGGCGACCCGCCCACCCTTCCCAGCGAGTAAGTCGGGTTCCAGATTACCTGTATTCGATTCAGTCTGTCTTGGGCTTGTTCCAGGTCAGATTGATTCCTAATACTTTATTATAATGTCATGAATGACAATACCCAGGGATGAATATTATACAATTTTACGCCAGGTATGAATTTTAATATATCGAAAGTGGTCTGTTACCGTTTGTCCCTAGGGAATACCAAAGCCAAGGTCTTGATGAGCTGTTGACCAGGAGTTGTGATAACACCAACCCTTTGATCAAGCAGCTGGATGCTATTGATAGCGTGGCTCGCATGTGGCTGGAGATAGCGTCGCAACTTGATCTTAATATTTTTAAAGGCTTCAAGGACGAGCAATCGTTAGTAAATTTTGCACTGAATATCAACAACTCAAAGGCAGGAGACACCTCTAAAGTTGTTGCAGGTTAGTTTTGCATCTTACGCTGCGTGCAAACGGACGCAACAACTCCCAACACGTCAACAATGTTGGGAGTTGTTGCGTGCGAGTTGGCAGTGGTGTGCAAACGGATGCAACAACTCCCAACAATGTTGGGACCTGCAGTCCATCGTGGGAAGGATACAACCCATAAGTCTTTGTAAACCATGCGTAACGAGCGTGCGTGGCCCCAACAATGTTGGAAGAACTGTGCAAACGGATCCAACATTGCTGCCGTACGCTTCGGCGATCACGGAACAAAAGAAATGTTGGGAGTTGTTGGCTGAAAAGTTTGACCGGTTTCAAACTTTGCGCAACAACATGCAACAACATGCAACAGGGCGTGCAAACGGAAGCAACATGTAACATCCAACAATGTTGGGAGTTGTTGGCCAACAATGTTGCGTCCGTTTGCACGGGTCTTTATGGATGAATTGACCATCACGTGATTTTAAGGTTTATAAACTTGGAACTCTTAATATAGTCAGGGTTCGCACGGGTCATGGAATTGAAGAATTTCATTTTCCAGGCCTGGAAAGTCATGGAATTGAATGGTCGGTTCTTGAAAGTTCTTTGAAATCGTAATGTTGTAACGTTTTGCGTAAACGAAGTCCCCAGGAAGTAGAGTTGAAAAGAATACCCACGCACAAAGAGTGCTAAGGCAAAAAATTTTGTTTACTTGGTGATGAAATGTGCTGGTCTGGCGTAATCATGCTTAAGGGCCATTTACATTCAACTTCTTTCTTTCAGGGATCGTGTTCCTGAATATCCGTGTGAACGCTAGTTTACCAGCTCACGTCAAGTACAAAATTCGTATGAACGCGTCTTATTTTACACCCGCTACTGACAGCATCCGGGATCCTTACTGGATGCCGGGCCCGCAGAGTTGGAATCAGCGGTATTATGACTTGGGCTTCACGTGGTTACAAGATCAGATTGAGAGAGCTATTGTTGATTTGCACGCTGGACGAGATGTAGTTAAACCAGCAGTCTACCTTCATGAGATGCCCTATCCGTGTTACGTCAGAGACAAGTAAGGCCTGTTAAAACAGGTTTCCAGTAGGTTGTCTTATGTATCCAAAGTATGGACGAATGAACTTTGAGATATCTCCAGCCACTTGCCCAAAAACTTTGTATCCCTTTCCTGTTCAAACATGTACCCTTCTTTATAGTTAGACGAAGACTTTTTTTGACGGGGTGGCTGTTTTAAAGAGTAACCTAGCTGCATAACTGCTCTTGTAGCCTGTTGGTCTTAGTTTGATACTTTGCTGTTTTTTTGATAACTAAAGAAACTTCTGATACCCTCCTTCCCTCATGTATCGCTTACGTTCCGGAATTACGGACTTTAAGATGCAACGACGAGAAAACAACGAGAACGTCAAAAAAGCAATAGGTTTTATAGGCAAAACAACAACTTTGCAAGTGCATCACGCTTGTTTGTACATTTCTTCGCCCTTTTTTGTACGACTACGACGTGAAAATGCCTAATTTCGCGAACTCAACTCCAGGAGGCTTCACCTACATTTGGCAAAGTAAGTGGGTAGGAATAGTTGCGATAACAACTGAAGGAACGCAAATCCACTTTTTAAGCGACGTTCTCGTTGCATCTTAAAGTCCCTCTTAGGGAGCTTTAGTATCGACGACGGCAACTGCAGCGAAAACGTCAGTTTTAAAATGAATTCCTGTTTTTTCAATCTTTTTCGCGTTTATTCTAATTTGCTGAAAATGGCAAGTGTAGGCGAATTTCCCTGGAGTTGATTTCTTGAGGACCACACTCAAGTTTAGAGAGAGAAAAAGAGACTCGTCGTCGCTTGTTTACGTCCTCCATAAAACTTGCAATTAGGCATTTTCTCGTCGTAGCCGTGCAAGGACGGTAAAGAAATGTACAAAAAAGCGTGATGCACGTGCAAAGTTGTTGTTTTGCGTAATAAAGCTATTACTTTTTTGACGTCCTATTTGCCGTCGCCGTCGTCGTTGCTAAAGCTCCCTATTATCTGCGGCAGGAACGTTTCATGAATGTCTTGTTCTCCCACAGCTTCATGTTCATCATTGAGCACATGATGCCTTTGTGTATGACAGTATCATGGATCTACACGGTAGCGCTCGCTGTACAGGCCATCGTCTACGAGAAAGAACAGCGTCTTAAGGAGGTCATGAAGATGATGGGTCTTTCGAATGCCGTGCACTGGGTGGCATGGTTCATAACCTCACTTGTAGTCATGTCTATCACTGTTACACTGCTGGTTATCATTCTAAAGGTAAATGAAATCACTTAGTTTCTATATCAAGATTCTCTCTAGTAGCAGCGAGGGTAAATGGGACTTTTTCCCGAAATTTTCGACAGCTAACTAGTCTGTCTTGACTGAGAACGCAAGATCACAAAGTGACCTTTGCCTTTTGAACTAGGTCAGGTTAAAACGGGGCTGTAATATTACTTGGACATGGCCTTGGCCAAAAGTCCAAGGTTTCCTCATTTCCGTGTCTTTCTCCGACGCAAGGCAAACGTAACCTCTTCTACTTCTTCTTTTGTTGCGATTAGACGCTTTCTCGTCACCGTGTAACAAAATAGGGCTATTTATACCAGGAAAAATAAGACGCGTCTTTCATTAGACGCGTCGTAAATATGACGCAAACTATCTCGTATAAACGGCACATTAAGACGGAACTTAGTTAAGACGCGTCTTATCGAAGAACAGGTGTCAGGAGCTGTTCTTAGATAAGACGCGTCTTAGCTAAATTTGAAACGAAATGTGTTGTACATACTACGGAATAGTTTGCCTCTTATATAGGACGCGTTTTGTAAAAGACGGGTGTTATTTTTTCTCGTACAAACGGCCCTATTATAACATTTTATTAAGGAAAAACTTATTGGGGCGTGGGTCCCAATTAAAACAACAAAGTGGCGATAATAAACAATTTTCCCGTTTTATTCCCCACAGTATGGCAAGGTGTTATATTACAGCGATCCGCTCGTGGTGTGGGTATTCCTCATGGCTTTTGCAGTGGTGACCATCGTTTTTTGTTTCCTTATCTCCGTGTTCTTCTCCAAAGCCAAGCTGGCTTCAGCCTGTGGGGGAATCATTTACTTTCTCACCTACCTCCCTTACGTGTTTATCTCCATCCGAGAGGAGGCTGGGTTCGTCAACGTGAAGGCAAGGGAGAAAATCGCCGCCAGTCTCCTCTCTACCTCTGCGTTCGGACTGGGAGCGAGGTATTTTGCGATCTATGAGGAACAGGGAGTCGGGGTGCAGTGGTCCAACCTTGGCAAGAGTCCCGTATGTATTAACGTCATAAACTGAAGATACCTAAATGTTCTTGCTGTCTTTTATACCGTTTTGCGTTTTTTGTGATTTGTTTTGAATCATTCTATACTTCGTGCTAGTGTGATTTGTACGTGGTGTCGAAAAACCAAACCTAACCAGAGTTTTGGCCGACAGTCCTTTAAATCAGTCATAACTAGGGTTTGCTTATTGGGAAAGTCCGCTTAGCACCTTTAGCTAGTTTAAGGCATGCAACTGAACTGATAAAAATTAGGGGTAAGTGATAACACATGGTATAGATAGCTATTTGTAAGCAGGGCCGAGTTGACCTGGGATCTACTGAGAAACAAATCCAGAGAGCGGGCCTGGAACTCGGGACTGCCGTATACGAGTCGCTGACCACTCTGCTAGTATTCAATGTCCCGGATGTCCTCTGTGTATGGTCTCAAATCAAATTCGCGTTCTTCTTTACTGTAGGTCAAAGGTGACGAGTTCAACCTGCTCACAGTACTGTACTGTATGATGATGGACACATTTATTTACGCCATCCTGGTCTGGTATATTGAGGCTGTTCATCCGGGATCTTACGGTCTACCCCGCCCCTGGTACTTCGTCTGTCAGCCTTCATACTGGTTTGGCCATAACACGCAGGCGTGCCCAAAGATGAGCCGCAGTACGTTCCAGATGATGACAGCGGATGAACTGGAGGATGCGCCGCAGGTTCAAGGCCTGTTAGCGTACGAGCGCGAGCCGATTCATCTGACGCTCGGCGTAACTATCGAGAATCTTGTCAAGGTACGCGGCCACAGTGTTCATGAAATTGCGTTATATTTCTTGGCAAGCTGTGTCAAGGCCATGTCGCTTGTTGCAATTTTACTCTTCATTTCAGGGCCCCTTTGTTGTTCAAGCTAAACTCTAAGTCCACGTTTCGCACTATCACGAGTTATGAATCGTGTATGGCCTGTCAACACTTTTTTCAAATCGGGCTAATCACAAACTGCGTAAGAGACTAGCCAATCAAAAACGCCGACATATGTTCTTGCCTCTCTGCGGGATTCGAACAGGATATTGTGCACTAATTTGCAGACGCTCTATACAGGGGTTTCAAGACGCAGCCTAATGAAAGAATTAACCTAAAAATTGTCTGAACGTCTGTTTCTGGCAGGTTTACAAAGAAGGAAAGAAACTGGCCGTGGATGGATTAACACTGAACTTGTATGAGGGACAAATCACGTCGTTTCTAGGTCATAATGGAGCTGGAAAGACGACTACCATGTCTATTCTAACAGGCCTGTTTCCACCTACCGCTGGCACAGCGTATATCTACGGTCATGATATCCGTATGGACATGGATAAGATTCGACGCAGTCTGGGAATGTGTCCACAACATAATGTGTTATTTGACAGGTTGGTTCTTTATTTAATGTTGCGCATTTAGTGAGATTGTATTCTCTCGAGGGACAACAGAGTCAATAGCTGCCTTCGAGTTGGAAGGGCAAAGGGAGCGGTGAGGCGATATGTGATTGCTATAGAATTCAAGTAGTGAAGCCTTTTGTGTTAACGCTTTTTAATTGACTCTTCTCCATCTTCTTTGTCTCACCTTTGAATATCCTTTGGATTAATAGAATGACTGTAGATGAGCATTTGTGGTTCTACGCGCGAATGAAAGGGATGCCTGAGAGAGAGGTCAAGAGGGAAATGGATCAGTAAGTTGTCTTAACTGTGTTGTTAGGGAGTTAAAGGTAATGTTACACTGGACGATTTGCAACGACGATTTTTCGTGCAATACAGCGTTGCAACATTGTTGCGACATTGTTTCGCATAGTTGCATCATTGATCCAACATTGCAACCCTGTGTTGGTCGTGAAAACTTCACCCAAAAAGTAAATTTGTTCTGTTTCAAACCTCATCACTTTTATTCCAACTCTTTTAATTGGAATGGATGAAATGTGAAATGTTGGCGATTTTTTTCAGGAGTTGAATTCTAAAGGACTGTATCTAAGTTCACTAAAAGAAAAAGAAAACCGTTGTCTTGTGTTTACTTCCTCCAGGAAACGTGAAATTAAGAAGTTTCACGTCGTAGTCGTGCAACGACGGCAAAGAAACGTACAAAAAAGCGTGATGCACGTGTAAAGTTGTTGTTTTGCTTATCTAAACCTTTTACTTGTTTGCCGTTCTCGTTACCATCGGCATCGTCGTTGCTTAAGGTGCCTAGTATCTTTCGTTAAACGTGTTTCTCGGGAAGGACAATGAAAAAAGATCAAGACATCATCTTGACTCTTCCAAAACGGCAAGTAATACTCATTTCAGAAGAATTACTCCCGTAAAGCTTTTTTTCTGTGAAGAAAAGAAGACAAAGTATGGGTAGAAAATCTGGCCCACCTGTAGTTCAGACTCTAAGCTCCGAAAAGTTCTTTCAAAATACACTCTAAACCCACCTCACGTATGAGAGGAAATTCCGCCACACCAGGAGTGAAAGAGTGAAACAACCCCTCCCTTTTTTCCCAAAAGGCTCGTAATGGATGTAGGACTACCCACAAAAAGACATTGCGCAGTAGAGACGTTGAGTGGGGGCATGAAAAGGAAGCTCTCTGTAGCAATGGCCTTCGCTGCTGGATCACGAACTGTTATTCTTGATGAGCCCACTGCCGGTGTGGACCCTTATGCCAGAAGAGCCATATGGGACCTCCTTATCAAGTACAAGAAAGGTAGATGTAACTGCTGTTTACTAAATCCATACTCAGGTTAAATCAGCATTCAACCTACCAGAAGCTAGTACTTTAGTTTAAGCTGAGAACGCATTTTACCCACAACATGGACCGTAAATCCTTTATTAGAGTGATTTTACTTAAATCGTGAAATAGAGAGTAGACTAATACGCAGTATTACACTTTTATCTCATTGTTTTCTTTTGTTTACTCGTTACTATTTGGCACTAATTGTTACATATTGTTTCATGGGTTTAGTAAAATTACTTTAACTCTATTATAACTGGGAGCTAGTACCCTAGTTTAAGCTGAGAACGGATTTTACCCACAACATAAACCGTAAATCCTCTATTAACTCTATTACGACTTGTTCTTATCCATTCTTAAAAAGTAAATTTCACCACAGGTCGAACTATCTTGCTTTCCACACACTTCATGGACGAGGCTGATTTGCTAGGAGACCGCATTGCCATTGTCTCTAACGGCAAGCTCCGTTGTGTGGGCTCATCGCTTTTCTTGAAAAGTCACTTTGGAGATGGCTATCACCTCACCCTGGTAAAGAAACGAGAAAGAACCCCCCAGGGGTCCATGGTTAGTGTTCACATGTCACCGCAAGAGTCCAGACGGGACTTGGAGACGAGTGTGACGTCAGCAAGTGACAATACCCTTCAGCCTGGTAAGTGAAAGAATTCTGAGGAATTTGGGTTTGTTTATAGCACTAAACCAGCGACCTGTTTAGTTAAGGTTAGTCCAGTTACCATTACTATGTTATTTGGGTTGATTTGAAATTTGGCTGCGAGCCATAACGTTTACCAGAAAAGAAGTCGCACTAGAGGTAAACTAAACTCCATCCAAACCTTGAGTGACTGACAGTTCTGAAATGTTTCGGTCTACAGAACCCCAGAACAGCAGTGAGGATCATGTTAAGCAGGTATCCACCTTTATCAGATCTCACGTGCCAGCCGCCAGGCTCGAGCAGAACACATTACAGGAACTCACATTCGTGCTTCCAGACAACTCCGTCAAACGTGGCGGCTTTGAAATCTTCTTTAGTGATCTGGAGAAGAAGCAAAGTGAACTTGGAATTGACAGTTTTGGGCTGGCAGATACCGCTCTCGAGGAGGTAAGCGAGCGTGGGGGAGAAACCTTTAAACACTTGCTAGAGGTTATGTTACAGCTGTCTAATTCATTTTGCTAGGTAGATGATGCCAATTATGGGTCCTTTTTCGTTAAGGAGCTTGAGAAATTACTTTTTAATGAAGAAATCACAGCTTCGTGTCAAGCGAATATGTCCCCCAAACATTCCCCGATACAGTCCTCTGTGACTGGTGCCATAGAGCCTCCAGTAGCTCAGTGGTTAGAGCTTCCGAACTGGAACTCGGAGGGTCGTGAGTTCGATTCTCACCCGGAGCGCGGAATTTTTTGTGAGCTTTCTGGTGTTAGAAATCTCCTTCTTCCAAATTATATTAAACGTTACAATCAGGGGTGTTGGCAAATTCCCTCTCAAGCTTTGATGAAACGGAAATGCACAGTATACACAAGATGGCATTCTACAAGGGGGGTAAGGGTGTGGAGAGAGCACTCGCTCCCGTCCCGCTAATGTGGCCCGGATTCGAATTCCTTAGGTGATACCATTTGTGGGTAGAGTTTGTTGTTGGTTTTCGCCCTTGTGCCCATGTGTTTTTTCTGCGAATAATTTGGTTTTTCCGTTCCCTCAGAAAGCAGCATTAGCCGTTCCAAATTCCAAGTGTTATTGGGAAATGGTAGACGAAGAGCTACTATGTGAATATGCTACCATCATTCAAAGTCATTTATTTGTTATTTTTTATTGCAAGACAAAATGTGGATATTATGACTTAAGGTATAGCAGCGACATTTTAGGTGTAATGGAAATTGAGATTTAGTACTGAAGTTAAGAATATTTTATCCAGACTTGCACGATAGTTAACATGTTATGCTTTCTCATGTCCCATCTTGCCTTCTGGTTGGTCTCTCCAGGTTTTTCTTAAAGTAACTGACGTTTCTTCTCGCGAGGATTCGGGTAGGTTATGCTCCACAGAGATTTTTTCTGTGTTACTAATAATAGGTCTCTGTTTTACATGCACTTCACTTTGAGTTTAGTTCTAAAAACTGTACTGCGTGCTTTAATTCTTTTAGTAAAGTTTTGAACGTTGTGGTTCATGCATGTCACACTTTCACCTTGTTCGTGAGACCATCGTCAACGTATCATTCGAACCTCTTAGTTGCAATTGGTAATTTTTATTAAATAAATATACATTGCAAGATTTCAAGTGTAATTTTTCCTTTTGTTATCTCTGCATCAAATAGATGTACTCAATTCAACGAACTCTGACAACTATTCGAACCCCGAGGAGTCCACAAGCACTGGAAACAGCGTTGACCATGCAGGGATTGGTGACGAATGGGACTCGGATTTACCTGGCGGGGGAGAAATGGAACTAGGTGAAATGTCAGGAATTCGATACGACGCAAGAGAACAGCTGTTAAGTCCAGAAATACAAGAAGAAGCCAGCTCTCATTATGGTCAGTGAAGACACACTGAGCATACATTTTGTTGTTTGGTTCGCGAAGATTAAACTGATGTAGTCTTTGATACCTTGGTCGTTAAATGTCGTTAGAATTCTTTAAAATTCATATTTTTTACATCGTTGAGTCCTTTACACAATGGTTTTTTAAAACTGTTTATTTTGCTGTCCCAGGTACTTAAAAATGCAAACACTTGTGTAGTATCGATCGGTGTACAAACCCTTTTAAAACATTAAAGGGTAAACAAATGATATCTTTTCAGTTTTACACCCGTTATTCTAAAATGATCAGACCCCATTATATAAAGGGCCCAGTTATTATTTTCCTAAAATTTCTGTTTTATCGGAGTTCCACTCAACTAGTGTCATGTGTTAAAATGTTTACAGTATAAATAATACGATTATTATTTAGAATACAGTTAGATGCAAGTGCTCTGGTCATAAATGAACAGAAAAAAACGCGCCATCTATTTTTGATGATGATAATAATAATTTCTGTTATCAGTGAGTGCAATTAAAAGTGTGTTAGCAGACAGCGAAATTGATGTAATATTCTTTTTTGTTGCTTTATTTCAGCCAATCAAACACCATTAAACACAGCATTCCAAGGAGTTGGTACTCGCACAGTGAGCGGCGCCAGCCTCAAATTCCAGCAGTTCTATGCTCTTCTTGTGAAACGATTCCATTATGCGCGTCGGAACTTTAAACAAGTTATTTCTCAGATTCTTCTGCCCGCCATTTTCATCACCATTGCCATGACAATGGCTCTGTCATTTCCAAAAACCCCGGATCAACCTCCTCTGGAACTAACCCCGTCTATGTTTCCGCGGCCAAATTACATTCCGTTTGCAAACGAGGCTAAAGGAGTCAACCAGTTGGCGTCGCGATTGGACAAAACGCTGACCCTCCTCTCTGGGGTGGGGGCGACGTGTTGTCTGCGATCAATAAATCTGACTGTTAAAGAAAGTTTGGCAAGGAGACCTTCTAAAGATAAACTGGGACAGATGTTCGACAAGTCATGCTCGGCTTCCATAGACCAAGTATCCGATGAGTATTTCAAACCTTCAAATCTTCACTTGTCTTATATCTACACTAATAATGGCTCAAACATTTCTCATTCAGTCACACACAAGGATACCGGAAGGGGATGCCGGTGTTCACAGAACAAGACAGCTTATGTATGCGACAGGGGGGCAGCTGGATCGCACCCAAAGGAACTTGTTACCATAACATTGGACACGCTGCAGAATATTACGGGAAGAAATATCTCAAAGTATCTCCTGTATACAACTGAGACCTTCAGGCTTCACAGGTATTCATTTGTATTTTTACTGTCTGCGTAGTTGTTTAAGGTGATGTTACACGGGACGATTCGCAACGACGATTTTTTAGCGAAACACAGCGTTGCAATGTTGGAGCAATGTTGGAGCAATGTTGTACCTATTCGAACGACAATGTCGCAACAATGCTACAACTCTGTGTTTCGCTAAAAATCGTTGTTGCGAATCGTCTCGTGTAACATCACCTTTAGATTTGAGGACGAGGACGAGATTTGAATTGAACTTTTTTTCGCGTATTCTCAAAAAATATATACCCTGAAAAGTTTCGTTGTACTTTTTTCACCATAAAAGTTAGCAAGTTTATTTGTACAGAAGGAAGTTAAGCTCTTTCCCGATCGCAAAATGCTAAAACGTCAAACATTTGATAACTTTAGCACCAGATACAAATATCCGGATATTTTTAAAGATATTTAGACGATTTTGAGATATTGAGAAAACCTCATAATATTCAGGAAAAAATTATGATATTTAGAATTTTGTTACGAAAAAGTACTGAAATCATGTTTTTTCTAGGAAGCTACTTCAATGCTAATTGGGCATTTCAGTGACAAATTCAAACAAATCTTCACGTATGGGCCTGTTGTAATCAGATTCAGCAACAGTGTCCGTTTATAATATATGCAATGTGGCTAATGTTCAACAAAATGGCTGAAATTTGTGTTGCCATGTTAGATGACTGGCTATTTTTTGTGTTTTTACTGTAGTATTTACGAAATGAAGCCAAATATTTTTGAGATATTTAGAACATTTTCGAGATATTTAGAAAAAAACATCGGGAATTTCTGGAAACATATTTAGGCGGTCTTTCGTGGTATTTGTATCTAGGCCTAGATAACTTATTTCCGTCACTACGACATTTCCGCTAAAATCCGTAGTAGATTGAAGACCGCGTTTTTCCCGCCGAAATGACGCTGGTTCACGCGCGCACACTTCTTAGTAGTTGGAAAATCTCGTCCTCGTAGTTAACCTCGTCTGACGGTTTTTTGACGAATCGTTTTTTCCCAGGTACGGCTCTCTTTCGTTTGGCGAGGTTGTCAACTGGGTACCGCAGAAGTTAGACAAAGTTAAAATAGCGTCTGTTAGAAGACTGGCCATCAGAGAAGCTGTCAAGGTATGCTTCTTTCAGCGTCTTTGTAGTTTAAACTCAAATCGAAGTGGTTTTTTGGACAATATGTGCCGTAAAGATAGCAACAAAGGTGGGCAGGAAAGGACGTGTCCACAGTAACCTGGCCACAGCCCCGGAGGGGGTTCCGGGGGGGGGGGCAAGTATCGATAGAAAGCGGGTGTACCGCCGGGGCCATCAAACTCTGACCCTGTCTAAGACAAAAATCGTTCAGTTTGCTCCCCTGTTCAAGAGAAGAGACCTTATGTTATGACCTTGATTCGTTTCGTTCGTCTTCAGAATTAAGTAATTTCGTGAACTGACACCATGGAAGCAGGTTTTTTGAAGGAAAAATTGTTGCAACCACAAATGTAGATCGCTTATGCTCATGGCCAACCCTTCACTCTCGTTTAAAGGGTTTCGATCCAAAACGAAACCCTGTTTAAGACGCTTAATAGTGAAATTGTATACAGTGTTTAAGCCTTTAAGTCCCAACAATGACCAACGTCAGTTTTCTCCTGACGATGTCCATACAAGAGATTAGATTATGAGAATTCATAAAATGATCACCAAAGAGAAAATGCTTTGATCGTTTATCAAATTCTCTCAACTCATTCGTTAAGGAAATGTTTGAAGATCAGTCTGGAGAATTTGTATGTGGAGATTAGAGCTTAAGACTCAAGACCCGGAAAACCGTACGATGTTTAGCGGCACAATACCCATTTTCGCCAAATGTGTCTCCCTAAGGGATAAACCCACCTCTAATAAACTGTCTCTGCAACAAATTATGTTGTGGAACTGACACTTACCATCAACAACTTACCAGGATAGCTGGGAAGGAAAGGAAGAGAGAGGTTTCAAGCCGTATACAAAGATAGTAGTCAATTTTTGGTGCCCATTTTTACTGCTACAGTTTTCATGACGGACATCTCTGTCAGCAACCACCCTTAAGAATAAATGGTGAAAAAATTGTGAGTGGATTTTGTTTAGTGAATATCTAATAGCCTGTTATCAAGCTCCTTAGCATCATTATTTTCTCTATCATTAAAGAACAAAACAATCACGGGGCTTTGGGCAACCTCCTCCCCAGGGTTCACTCTTACCCGTCTCTGTGGAGCAAGAGACGAGTAGGAGAGAGAGCCTGAAAACGAGGTTGGGCTTAGGCTTACTGTACTGTTTTGACCTCTACAGGCCTGGTACAACAATAAAGGCTACCATGCTCTACCGACCTACTTAAACGTGATGAACAATGCAATTCTACGAGCTTCAATCTCGAAAGAGAAAGGAAATCCTGCAGCTTATGGTAGGTTCAGATAATTATTGCTTTCTAAAAATAAACTACTCTGTCCGACAGACAGACTGAACTGACTAAGTGGACAGACGTGTCTGGATGGGTAAATGGATTTAAATGAAATGTTCAGACGGACCTACTGGACGGAAAGACTAACTGGATGCTTCCAGAAGGGGTTTTGGTCAAAATTTTGACACTTTTATGATTTTTTATTTCTGAGCAAAATAAGCCTTAAAATAGTTTTTGGTAAGGTTAGAGATAGAAAGCAAGCCTTTTTAGGACGGACGGATAGACAAACATAGATGTAGGACTTTGGTCACTGTTGTCTCTGTTGTCGCTGTTGTCACAAATGACACAGTTGTCAATGCTGTCACTGTTGTCATCATTATCACCGTTGTAACTGTTGTCGGTGATGTCCCTGTTGTCACTGTTGTCACTGCTGTCCTTGTAGTCACTGTTGCTCCTGCTGTCACTGTTGTCACTGTTGTCATCGCGGTTGTCACTGTTGTCACTGTTGTCATCGCGGTTGTCACTGTTGTCACTGTTGTCCTTGTCGCTGTTCCCACTGTTGTCACTGTTCTCCCTGTTGTTGCTGTTGTCACTGTTGTCACTATTGTCACTGTTGTCACTCCTTTTGCATTGTCAATATTTTAACTGTCGTCATTATGGTCACTGTTGTCACTGTTGTTACCGTTGTTACCATTGTCACCATTGTCACTGTTGTCTCTGTTGTTGCTGTTTTCACTGTTGTTGCTGTTGTCACTGTGGTCACTGTTTTCTCTGTTGTCACTATTGTGGCTGTTCTCATTGTTCTCACTTTTGTCCCTGCTGTCCTTCTTGTCGCTGTTGTCACCCTTGTCACCGTGGTCACTGTTGTCACTGTTGTTGCTGATTTCGCTTTTGTCACTGCTGTTGCTGTTGTCCCTGTTGTCCCTGTTGTCGCTCTTGTCACTGTTGTGCCTGTTGCCATTGTTGTCATTGTTCTCACTGTTGTCCCTGCTGTCCTTCTTGTCACTGTTGTCACTGTTGTCACTGTCGTACATGGTGCACTTGTTGTAACTGTTGTCGCCATTCTTGCTGTTGTCGCTGTTGTCACTGTTGTCACTGTTGTCGCTGTTGTCACTGTTGTACCTGTTGTCCTTCTTGTCACTGTTGTCACCATTGTCACTGTTGTCACCGTTGTCACTGTTGTTACCTTTGTCACCGTTACGACCATTGTTACCATTGTCACTGTTGTCACTGTTGTCGTATTCTCACTGTTGTCATATTGTCACTTTTGTCAATGTTGTCACCATTGTCTTTGTTGTCACTGTTGTCACCATTGTCACTGTTGTCGTTGTTGTCACCATTGTCACTGTTGTTACTATTGTCCCTGTTCTCACTGTTTTCACCGTTGTCATCGTTGTCACCGTTGTCACCGTTCTCACTGTATTCTCCGTTGTCACCATTGTTATTGTTGTCACCGTTGTCACTGTTGTTACTATTGTCCCTGTTCTCACTGTTTTCACCGTTGTCATCGTTGTCACCGTTGTCACCGTTCTCACTGTATTCTCCGTTGTCACCATTGTTATTGTTGTCACCCTTGTCACTGTTGTCACCGTTATCACCGTTGTCACTATTGTCACCTTTGTCACCATGTCACTGTTGTCACTGTTGTCACTGTTCTCACCGTTTTCACTCTTGTCACTGTTGTCACCGTTGTCACTATTGTCACTGTTGTCACGATTGTCACTGTTGTCACTGTTGTCACCGTTGTCATCGTTGTCACTGTTGTCACGGTTGTTACCGTTCTCGCTGTTGTCACTGTTGTCACCGTTGTCACTCTCGTCACCGTTTTCACCTTTTTTATCGTTGTCACTGTTGTCACTGTTGTCATTGTTGTCACCATTGTCACCGTTGTCACCGTTGTCACTGTTGTCACCGTTGTCACCGTTGTCACTGTTGTCACCGTTGTCAACGTTTTCAGGGTTGTCAGGGTTGTCACTATTGTCACCATTGTCACCGTTGTCACCGTTGTCACCGTTGTCACCGTTGTGACTGTTGTCACCGTTGTCACCGTTGTCACTGTTGTCACTGTTGTCACCATTGTCACCGTTGTCACTGTTGTCACCGTTGTCACCGTTGTCAGGGTTGTCACCGTTGTCACCGTTGTCACCGTTGTCACTGTTGTCACCGTTGTCACCGTTGTCACCGTTGTCACTGTTGTCACCGTTGTCACCGTTGTCACCGTTGTCACTGTTGTCACCGTTGTCACTGTTGTCACCATTGTCACCATTGTCACCGTTGTCACTGTTGTCACCGTTGTCACCGTTGTCACTGTTGTCACCGTTGTCACCATTGTCACAGTTGTCACCGTTGCCATCGTTGTCACTGTTGTCACCCTGTCACTGTTGTCACCGTTTTCACCGTTGTCATCCTTGTCACTGTTATCACCGTTGTCACTGTTGTCACTTTTGTCACCGTTGTCACTGTTGTCACCGTTGTCACTGTTGTCACTATTGTCACTGTTGTCACTTTTGTCACCGTTGTCATTGTTGTGTCTGTTGTCACTGTCACCGTTCTCACTGTTGTCATTGGTGTCACCGTTGTCACTGTTTTCACCGTTGTCACCGTTGTCACTGTTTTCACCGGTGTCACCATTGTCACTGTTGTCACCGTTGTCACCGTTGTCACCGTTCTCACTGTTGTCACCGTTGTCACCGTTGTCACTTTTGTCACCGTTGTCACCATTGTCACCATTGTCACTGATGTCACTGTTGTCACTGTTGTCATAGTTGTCACTGTTGTCACTGTTGTCACCGTTGTCATCGTTGTTACTGTTGTCACCGTTGTCACTGTTGTCAACGTTGTCACCGTTGTCACTGTTGTCCTCGTTGTCACCGTTGTCACCGTTGTGAGTGTTGTCAGTGTTGTCACCGTTGTAATCGTTGTCACTGTTGTCACTCTGTCACTGTTTTTACCGTTGTCACCGTTGCCACCGTTGCCACTGTTGCGTCTGTTGTCACCGTTGTCACTGTTGGCACTGTTGACACTGTTGTGAAAGTTGTCACCGTTGTCACTGTTGTCACTGTTGGCTCTGTTTTCACCGTTGTCACTGTTGTCACCATTGTCACCGTTGTCACTGCTGTTGCTGTTCTCACCGCTGTCACTGTTGTCACCGTTGTCACTGTTGTCAGGGTTGTCAGGGTTGTCACCGTTGTCACCATTGTCACCGTTGTCACTGTTGTCACTGTTGTCACCGTTGTCACCGTTGTCACCATTGTCACCGTTGTCACCGTTGTCACTATTGTCACCGTTGTCACTGTTGTCACGGTTGTCACCGTTGTCACCGTTGTCACTGTTGTCACCGTTGTCACTGTTGTCACCGTTGTCACCGTTGTCACCGTTGTCACTGTTGTCACTGTTGTCACCGTTGTCACCGTTGTCACTGTTGTCACCCTGTCACTGTTGTCACCGTTGTCACTGTTGTTACCATTGTCACCATTGTCACCGTTGTCACTGTTGTCACCGTTTTCACTGTTGTCACCGTTGTCACCGTTGTCACCATTGTCACCATTGTCACCGTTGTCACCGTTGTCACCGTTGTCACCGTTGTCACCGTTGTCACTGTTGTAACCGTTGTCACCGTTGTCACCATTGTCACCATTGTCACCGTTGTCACTGTTGTCACCGTTGTCACTGTTGCCACCGTTGTCACCGTTATCACCGTTGTCACTGTTGTCACTGTTGTCACCGTTGTCACCATTGTCACCGTTGTCACCGTTGTCAGGGTTGTCACCGTTGTCACCGTTGTCACCGTTGTCACCGTTGTCAACGTTGTCACCATTGTCACCATTGTCACCGTTGTCACTGTTGTCACCGTTGTCACCGTTGTCACCGTTGTCACCGTTGTCACTGTTGTCACCGTTATTCACTGTTGTCACCATTGTCACCATTGTTACCGTTGTCACTGTTGTCACCGTTGTCACTGTTGTCACCGTTGTCACTGTTGTCACTGTTGTCACCGTTGTCACCATTGTCACCGTTGTCACCGTTGTCAGGGTTGTCACCGTTGTCACCGTTGTCACCGTTGTCACTGTTGTCAACGTTGTCACCATTGTCACCATTGTCACCGTTGTCACTGTTGTCACCGTTGTCACCGTTGTCACTGTTGTCACCGTTATTCACTGTTGTCACCATTGTCACCGTTGTCACTGTTGTCACCGTTGTCACTGTTGTCACCGTTGTCACCATTGTCACCGTTGTCACTGTTGTCACCGTTGTCACTGTTGTCACCGTTGTTACCATTGTCACCGTTGTCACCGTTGTCAGGGTTGTCACCGTTGTCACCGTTGTCATCGTTGTCAGGGTTGTCACCGTTGTCACTGTTGTCACCATTGTCACCGTTGTCACCGTTGTCACCGTTGTCAGGGTTGTCACTGTTGTCACTATTGTCACCGTTGTCACTGTTGTCACCGTTGTCACCGTTGTCACCGTTGTCACCATTGTCACCATTGTCACTGTTGTCACCGTTGTCACCGTTGTCACCGTTGTCACCGTTGTCACTGTTGTCACCGTTGTCACCGTTGTCACCATTGTCACCATTGTCACCTTTGTCACTGTTGTCACCGTTGTCACTGTTGTCACCCTTGTCACCGTTATCACCGTTGTCACTGTTGTCACTGTTGTCACCGTTGTCACCATTGTCACCGTTGTCACCGTTGTCAGGGTTGTCACCGTTGTCACCGTTGTCACTGTTGTCACTGTTGTCACCGTTGTCACCGTTGTCACTGTTGTCACCCTGTCACTGTTGTCACCGTTGTCACTGTTGTTACCATTGTCACCATTGTCACCGTTGTCACTGTTGTCACCGTTTTCACTGTTGTCACCGTTGTCACCGTTGTCACCATTGTCACCATTGTCACCGTTGTCACCGTTGTCACCGTTGTCACCGTTGTCACCGTTGTCACCGTTGTCACCGTTGTCACCATTGTCACCATTGTCACCGTTGTCACTGTTGTCACCGTTGTCACTGTTGCCACCGTTGTCACCGTTATCACCGTTGTCACTGTTGTCACTGTTGTCACCGTTGTCACCATTGTCACCGTTGTCACCGTTGTCAGGGTTGTCACCGTTGTCACCGTTGTCACCGTTGTCACCGTTGTCAACGTTGTCACCATTGTCACCATTGTCACCGTTGTCACTGTTGTCACCGTTGTCACCGTTGTCACCGTTGTCACCGTTGTCACTGTTGTCACCGTTATTCACTGTTGTCACCATTGTCACCATTGTTACCGTTGTCACTGTTGTCACCGTTGTCACTGTTGTCACCGTTGTCACTGTTGTCACTGTTGTCACCGTTGTCACCATTGTCACCGTTGTCACCGTTGTCAGGGTTGTCACCGTTGTCACCGTTGTCACCGTTGTCACTGTTGTCAACGTTGTCACCATTGTCACCATTGTCACCGTTGTCACTGTTGTCACCGTTGTCACCGTTGTCACTGTTGTCACCGTTATTCACTGTTGTCACCATTGTCACCGTTGTCACTGTTGTCACCGTTGTCACTGTTGTCACCGTTGTCACCATTGTCACCGTTGTCACTGTTGTCACCGTTGTCACTGTTGTCACCGTTGTTACCATTGTCACCGTTGTCACCGTTGTCAGGGTTGTCACCGTTGTCACCGTTGTCATCGTTGTCAGGGTTGTCACCGTTGTCACTGTTGTCACCATTGTCACCGTTGTCACCGTTGTCACCGTTGTCAGGGTTGTCACTGTTGTCACTATTGTCACCGTTGTCACTGTTGTCACCGTTGTCACCGTTGTCACCGTTGTCACCATTGTCACCATTGTCACTGTTGTCACCGTTGTCACCGTTGTCACCGTTGTCACCGTTGTCACTGTTGTCACCGTTGTCACCGTTGTCACCATTGTCACCATTGTCACCTTTGTCACTGTTGTCACCGTTGTCACTGTTGTCACCCTTGTCACCGTTATCACCGTTGTCACTGTTGTCACTGTTGTCACCGTTGTCACCATTGTCACCGTTGTCACCGTTGTCAGGGTTGTCACCGTTGTCACCGTTGTCACTGTTGTCACCCTTGTCACCGTTATCACCGTTGTCACTGTTGTCACTGTTGTCACCGTTGTCACCATTGTCACCGTTGTCACCGTTGTCAGGGTTGTCACCGTTGTCACCGTTGTCACTGTTGTCAACGTTGTCACCATTGTCACCGTTGTCACCGTTGTCACTGTGTTCACCGTTGTCACCGTTGTCGCTGTTGTCACCGTTATTGACTGTTGTCACCATTGTCACCATTGTCACCGTTGTCACTGTTGTCACCGTTGTCACTGTTGTGACCGTTGTCACCGTTGTCACTGTTGTCAGGGTTGTCACCGTTGTCACCGTTGTCACCGTTGTCAGGGTTGTCACCGTTGTCACCGTTGTCACCGTTGTCACCGTTGTCACTGTTGTCACCGTTGTCACTGTTGTCACCGTTGTCACTGTTGTCACCATTGTCACCATTGTCACCGTTGTCACTGTTGTCACCGTTGTCACTGTTGTCACCGTTGTCACTGTTGTCACCGTTGTCACCGTTGTCAGGGTTGTCACCGTTGTCACCGTTGTCACCGTTGTCACCGTTGTCACCGTTGTCACTGTTGTCACCAGGGAACTTAAGATGGAGACGTTTTCGGGGCGAGGGCGACCGGACTGGCAGAGAAAGCCTGGAACTAAGGCAGCCGTCGCTCCCCGTCAAAAATAGAACATTAAGATCGCAGTGAACTCAGAAGGACGGCGCCTTTAATTAGATGAATACCGAAGAGGAAAATATGGCCTCACATAAAGAATTAAGAGAATAAATATTTGCTATGCAGACAACATGTATCGGATGAAGAGTTTCTCGTTTTGTGGGAAAATTATGAGTCCAAAAATCCCGATTTTCCTCGGGACAGTTACGATCCGTTCATGCTAAAAGAACTAGCGGGATGCAGCTAAGTTCAAGGCAGAATTTCGTGTTGAAAAAAAATGATCTCCACAGGCTTGCCGAAGCCTTGCAAATTACAGGAACATTAAAATGCTACCAAGGAACCGTATTCTTAGTTTGGTATTGAAATAATTCCCGGGAAATACTTGCATGCAACAACAACAACAACGGCAACAACTTTATTTCAGTATTCCCACGCCGAGTTAGTACATGGTATTACCTACTATTCTATATAATTTTCAATGCGTTTCATTTATACGATATTCTAACGAAAAGAGCGTACTAAAAACAAACAATTGAAATATCGGAGTTCATATTTTTTGTCTGGATACTTTTATTTGGCTCGTGGGAAAATTTTGTCCCATGTCAAGCTCACTTACGGTTGGCTGTTCGCCAAGTTGGATCTTGATCCTGTGACATGAAAACATAGAAACATTCAAAGATGTAAGTTTAGATAACAGAGCTTGGAAATCGAGCTTGAAATGTGCCTCAAAGAAAACAAGGACAATTTAAGAACGATAATCTGCAAAATGTTGGTTGCTAAACGCAACAAACCTGATTGAAATGAAAGTTAAATACTCACGTTTTCGCCACAACGCCAAACAGACCAGTTTCACGTCGCCGACGGGACCACGACGGCAAGGTGGTGAGCACGAGCATACGTAATATCCAACAAATGATGATGTCACGTCCGGTTGAAGTTGCCGTCGCCCCGAAAACGTCTCTATCTTAAGTTCCCTACCGTTGTCACCGTTGTCACCGTTGTCACCGTTGTCACTGTTGTCACCGTTGTCACTGTTGTCACCATTGTCACCGTTGTCACTGTTGTCACCGTTGTCACTGTTGTCACCGTTGTCACCATTGTCACCGTTGTCACCATTGTCACCGTTGTCACTGTTGTCACTGTTGTCAGTGTTGTCACCGTTGTCACCGTTGTCAGGGTTGTCAAGGTTGTCACTGTTGTCACCGTTGTCACTGTTGTCACTTTTGTCACTGTTGTCACCGTTGTCAACGTTGTCACCGTTGTCAGTGTTGTCACTGTTGTCACTGTTGTCACCATTGTCACCGTTGTCACCATTGTCACCGTTGTCACTGTTGTCACCATTGTCACCGTTGTCACCATTGTCACCGTTGTCACTGTTGTCACCGTTGTCACCGTTGTCACTGTTGTCACTGTTGTCACCGTTGTCAGGGTTGTCAGGGTTGTCACTGTTGTCACCGTTGTCACTGTTGTCACCGTTGTCACCATTGTCACCGTTGTCACTGTTGTCACTGTTGTCACCGTTGTGACCGTTGTCACTGTTGTCACTGTTGTCACCGTTGTCACTGTTGTCACCGTTGTCACTGTTGTCACTGTTGTCACCGTTGTCACCGTTGTCACCGTTGTCACCATTATCACTGTTGTCACTGTTTTCACTGTTCTCACCGTTGTCACCATTGTCACCGTTCTCACTGTTGTCACTGTTGTCACTGTTGTCACCGTTGTCACTGTTGTCACCGTTGTCACTGTTGTCACCGTTGTCACTATTGTCACCGTTCTCACTGTTGTCACTGTTGTCACTGTTGTCACCGTTGTCACCGTTCTCACCGTTCTCACCGTTGTCACTGTTGTCACCATTGTCACCGTTGTCACTGTTGTCACTGTTGTCACTGTTGTCGCCATTGTCACCGTTGTCACTGTTGTCACTGTTGTCACCGTTGTCACCGTTGTCAGGGTTGTCACTGTTGTCACCATTGTCACCGTTGTCACTGTTGTCACCGTTGTCACCGTTGTCACTGTTGTCACCGTTGTCAACGTTGTCACCGTTGTCACTGTTGTCACCGTTGTCACCGTTGTCACTGTTGTCACCATTGTCACCGTTGTCACTGTTGTCACTGTTGTCACCGTTCTCACTGTTGTCACCGTTGTCAACGTTTTCAGGGTTGTCAGGGTTTCCACTATTGTCACCATTGTCACCGTTGTCACCGTTGTCACCGTTGTCACCGTTGTCACCGTTGTCACTGTTGTCACCGTTTTCACTGTTGTCACCGTTGTCACCGTTGTCACTGTTGTCACCGTTGTCACTGTTGTCACCGTTGTCACTGTTGTCACCGTTGTCACTGTTGTCACTGTTGTCACCATTGTCACTGTTGTCACCGTTGTCACCGTTGTCAGGGTTGTCACCGTTGTCACCGTTGTCACTGTTGTCAGGGTTGTCACCATTGTCACTGTTGTCACCGTTGTCACCGTTGTCACCGTTGTCCTTGTTGTCACCATTGTCACCATTGTCACCGTTGTCACCGTTGTCACCGTTGTCACTGTTGTCACCGTTGTCACTGTTGTCACTGTTGTCGCTGTGGTCACCGTTGTCAGGGTTGTCACCGTTGTCACCGTTGTCACTGTGGTCACCGTTGTCATCGTTGTCACTGTTTTCACTGTTGTCACTGTTGTCACCGTTGTTTACTGTTGTGACTGTTGTCACGGTTGTCACCATTGTCACTGTTGTCACTGTTGTCACCGTTGTCACGGTTGTCACCGTTGTCACCATTGTCAGCGTTGTTACTCTTGTTACTGTTGTCACCGTTGTGACTGTTGTCACTGTTGTCACCGTTATCATCTTTTTTATCGTTGTCACTGTTGTCACCTTTGTCACCGTTGTCACTGCTGTTGCTGTTGTCACCGTTGTCACTGTTGTCACCGTTGTCATTGTTGTCACTGTTGTCACCGTTGTCACCGTTTTAACTGTTGTTTCCGTTGTCACTGTTGTCGCCGTTGTCACCGTCTTCACTGTTGTCGCTTTTGTCACCTTTGTCATCGTTGTCACTGTTGTCACTGTTGTCACCGTTGTCACCGTTGTCACCGTTGTCACTGTTGTCAAAGTTGTCACTGTTTTCACTGTTATCACGGTTTTCACCGTTTTCACTGATGCGTCTGTTGTCACCGTTGTCACTGTTGGCACTGTTGGCACTGTTGTCAAAGTTGTCACCGTTGTCACTGTTGTGACCGTTGTCACTGTTGGCTCTGTTTTCACCGTTGTCACTGTTGTCACCATTGTCACCGTTGTCACTGCTGTTGCTGTTGTCACCGCTATCACTGTTGTCACCGTTGTCACTGTTGTCAGGGTTGTCAGGGTTGTCACTGTTGTCACCGTTGTCACCATTGTCACCGTTGTCACTGTTGTCACTGTTGTCACCGTTGTCACCGTTGTCACCGTTGTCACCGTTGTCACTGTTGTCACGGTTGTCACCGTTGTCACCGTTGTCACTGTTGTCACCGTTGTCACTGTTGTCACCGTTGTCACCGTTGTCACTGTTGTCACCGTTGTCACTGTTGTCACCATCGTCACCGTTGTCACCGTTGTCACTGTTTTCACCGTTGTCACTGTTGTCACCGTTGTCACCGTTGTCACCATTGTTACCATTGTCACCGTTGTCACTGTTGTCACCGTTGTCACCGTTGTGACCGTTGTCACTGTTGTCACCGTTGTCACCGTTGTCACCATTGTCACCATTGTCACCGTTGTCACTGTTGTCACCGTTGTCACTGTTGTCACCCTTGTCACCGTTATCACCGGTGTCACTGTTGTCACCGTTGTCACCATTGTCACCGTTGTCACCGTTGTCACCGTTGTCACCGTTGTCACTGTTGTCACTGTTGTCACCGTTATCACCGTTGTCACTGTTGTCACTGTTGTCACCGTTGTCACTGTTGTCACTGTTGTCACCGTTGTCACCATTGTCACCGTTGTCACCTTTGTCAGGGTTGTCACCGTTATCACCGTTGTCACCGTTGTCAACGTTGTCACCATTGTCACCGTTGTCACCGTTGTCACTCTTGTCACCGTTTTCACCGTTGTCACCGTTGTCACCGTTGTCACTGTTGTCACCGTTATTCACTGTTGTCACCATTGTCACCATTGTCACCATTGTCACCGTTGTCACTGTTGTCACCGTTGTCACTGTTTTCACCGTTGTCACCGTTGTCATTATTGTCAGGGTTGTCTCCGTTGTCACCGTTGTCAGGGTTGTCAGGGTTGTCACCGTTGTCACCGTTGTCACCGTTGTCACCGTTGTCAGGGATGTCAGGGTTGTCACCGTTGTCACCGTTGTCACTGTTGTCACCGTTGTCACTGTTGTCACCGTTGTCACCGTTGTCACTGTTGTCACCATTGTCACCATTGTCACCGTTGTCACTGTTGTCACCGTTGTCACTGTTGTAACCGTTGTCACCGTTGTCACTGTTGTCACCGTTGTCACCGTTGTCAGGGTTGTCACCGTTGTCACCGTTGTCACTGTTGTCACCGTTGTCACCATTGTCACCGTTGTCACTGTTGTCACCGTTGTCACCGTTGTCACCGTTGTCACTGTTGTCACCGTTGTCACTGTTGTCACCATTGTCACCGTTGTCACTGTTGTCACCGTTGTCACTGTTGTCACCGTTCTCACCATTGTCACCGTTGTCACCATTGTCACCGTTGTCACTGTTGTCACTGGTGTCACTGTTGTCACCGTTTTCACCGTTGTCACCGTTGTCAGGGTTGTCAGGGTTGTCACCGTTGTCACCGTTGTCACTGTTGTCACTGTTGTCACTGTTGTCACTGTTGTCAACGTTGTCACCGTTGTCACTGTTGTCACTGTTGTCACCGTTGTCACCGTTGTCACTGTTTTCACTGTTGTCACCGTTGTCAGGGTTATCCGGGTTGTCACTGTTGTCACCGTTGTCACTGTTGTCACCGTTGTCACTGTTGTCACCGTTGTCACTGTTGTCACCGTTGTCACCATTGTCACCGTTGTCACTGTTGTCACTGTTGTCACCGTTGTCACCGTTTTCACTGTTGTCACTGTTGTCACCGTTGTCACTGTTGTCACCGTTGTCATCCTTTTCACTGTGTTCACTGTTGTCTCCGTTGTCACTGTTGTCACCGTTGTCACCGTTGTCACCGTTGTCACCATTGTCACTCTTTTCACTGTTGTCACCGTTGTCACTGTTGTCACTATTGTTACTGTTGTCACAGTTGTTACGGTTGTCACTGTTATCACTGTTGTCACCGTGGTCACCGTTGTCACCATTGTCACTGTTGTCACTGTTGTCACCATTGTCACTGTTCTCACTATTGTCTGCTGTTCACCGGTCACCATTGTCACTGTTCTCACTGTTGCCTCTGTTCTCACCGTTATCACTGTTGTCACTGTTGTCACTGTTGTCACTGGTGTCACCGTTGTTACTGTTGTCACTGTTGTCACCATTGTCACTATTGTCGCGCTTGTCACCGTTGTCACCGTTGTCACTGTTTTCACTGTTGTCACTGTTGTTACCGTTGTCACCGTTGTCACTGTTGTCACCGTTGTCACCGTTGTCAGTGTTGTCACCGTTGTCATCGTTGTGACCGTTGTCATCGTTGTCACTGTTGTCACGGTTGTTACCGTTCTCCCTGTTGTCACTGTTGTCACCGTTGTCACTCTCGTCACCGTTTTCATCTTTTTTATCGTTGTCACTGTTGTCATTGTTGTCACCGTTGTCACTGTTGTCACCGTTGTCACTGTTGTCACTGTTGTCACCGTTGTCATCGTTGTCACTGTTGTCACTCTGTCACTGTTTTTACCGTTGTCACCGTTGCCACCGTTGTCATCATTGTCACTGTTGTCACTGTTGTCACCCTTGTCATCATTGTCACTGTTGTCACTGTTGTCACCGTTGTCACCGTTGTCACTGTTGTCACTGTTGTCACCGTTGTCACCGTTGTCAGGGTTGTCAGGGTTTTCACTGTTGTCCCCATTGTCACCGTTGTCACTGTTGTCACCGTTGTCACTGTTGTCACCGTTGTCAACGTTGTCACCGTTGTCAACGTTGTCACCGTTGTCACTGTTGTCACCGTTGTCACCGTTGTCACTGTTGTCACCATTGTCACCGTTGTCAACGTTGTCACTGTTGTCACCGTTGTCTTCGTTGTCAACGTTTTCAGGGTTGTCAGGGTTGTCACTATTGTCACCATTGTCACCGTTGTCACCGTTGTCACCGTTGTCACTGTTGTCACCGTTGTCACCGTTGTGACTGTTGTCACCGTTGTCACCGTTGTCACTGTTGTCACTGTTGTCACCATTGTCACCGTTGTCACTGTTGTCACCGTTGTCAACGTTGTCAGGGTTGTCAGGGTTGTCACCGTTGTCACCGTTGTCACCGTTGTCACTGTTGTCACCATTGTCACCGTTATCACCGTTGTCACCGTTGTCACCGTTGTCACTGTTGTCACTGTTGTCACCGTTGTCACTGTTGTCACCATTGTCACCATTGTCACCGTTGTCACTGTTGTCACCGTTGTCACCGTTGTCACTGTTGTCACCATTGTCACCGTTGTCACAGTTGTCACCGTTGCCATCGTTGTCACTGTTGTCACCCTGTCACTGTTGTCACCGTTTTCACCGTTGTCATCCTTGTCACTGTTATCACCGTTGTGACTGTTGTCACTTTTGTCACTATTGTCACCGTTGTGACTGTTGTCACTATTGTCACTGTTGTCACTTTTGTCACCGTTTTCATTGTTGTGTCTGTTGTCACTGTCACCGTTCTCACTGTTGTCATTGGTGTCACCGATGTCACTGTTTTCACCATTGTCACCGTTTTCACTGTTTTCACCGTTGTCACTGTTTTCACCGGTGTCACCATTGTCACTGTTGTCACCGTTGTCGCCGTTGTCACTGTTGTCACCGTTGTCACCGTTGTCACTTTTGTCACCGTTGTCACCATTGTCACCATTGTCACTGATGTCACTGTTGTCACTGTTGTCATAGTTGTCACTGTTGTCATAGTTGTCACTGTTGTCACTGTTGTCACCGTTGTCATCGTTGTTACTGTTGTCACCGTTGTCACTGTTGTCAACGTTGTCACCGTTGTCACCGTTGTCACTGTTGTCCTCGTTGTCACCGTTGTCATCGTTGTGAGTGTTGTCAGTGTTGTCACCGTTGTAATCGTTGTCACTGTTGTCACTCTGTCACTGTTTTTACCGTTGTCACCGTTGCCACCGTTGCCACTGTTGCGTCTGTTGTCACCGTTGTCACTGCTAGCACTGTTGGCACTGTTGTGAAAGTTGTCACCGTTGTCACTGTTGTCACTGTTGGCTCTGTTTTCACCGTTGTCACTGTTGTCACCATTGTCACCGTTGTCACTGCTGTTGCTGTTCTCACCGCTGTCACTGTTGTCACCGTTGTCACTGTTGTCAGGGTTGTCAGGGTTGTCACTGTTGTCACCGTTGTCACCATTGTCACCGTTGTCACTGTTGTCACTGTTGTCACCGTTGTCACCGTTGTCACCGTTGTCACCATTGTCACCGTTGTCACCGTTGTCACCGTTGTCACTATTGTCACCGTTGTCACTGTTGTCACGGTTGTCACCGTTGTCACCGTTGTCACTGTTGTCACCGTTGTCACTGTTGTCATCGTTGTCACCGTTGTCACCGTTGTCACTGTTGTCACCGTTGTCACTGTTGTCACCGTTGTCACCGTTGTCACCGTTGTCACTGTTGTCACCGTTGTCACTTTTGTTACCATTGTCACCATTGTCATCGTTGTCACTGTTGTCACCGTTTTCACTGTTGTCACCGTTGTCACCGTTGTCACCATTGTCACCGTTGTCACCGTTGTCACCGTTTTCACTGTTGTAACCGTTGTCACCGTTGTCACCATTGTCACCATTGTCACCGTTGTCACTGTTGTCACCGCTGTCACTGTTGCCACCGTTGTCACCGTTATCACCGTTGTCACTGTTGTCACTGTTGTCACCGTTGTCACCATTGTCACCGTTGTCAGGGTTGTCACCGTTGTCACCGTTGTCACCGTTGTCACCGTTGTCACCGTTGTCAACGTTGTCACCATTGTCACCATTGTCACCGTTGTCACTGTTGTCACGGTTGTCACCGTTGTCACCGTTGTCACTGTTGTCACCGTTATTGACTGTTGTCACCATTGTCACCATTGTCACCGTTGTCACTGTTGTCACCGTTGTCACTGTTGTCACCGTTGTCACCGTTGTCACTGTTGTCACTGTTGTCACCGTTGTCACCATTGTCACCGTTGTCACCGTTGTCAGGGTTGTCACCGTTGTCACCGTTGTCACCGTTGTCACCGTTGTCACCGTTGTCACTGTTGTCAACGTTGTCACCATTGTCACCATTGTCACCGTTGTCACTGTTGTCACCGTTGTCACCGTTGTCACTGTTGTCACCGTTATTCACTGTTGTCACCATTGTCACCGTTGTCACTGTTGTCACCATTGTCACCGTTGTCACCGTTGTCACCGTTGTCACCGTTGTCAGGGTTCTCACTGTTGTCACTATTGTCACCGTTGTCACTGTTGTCACCGTTGTCACCGTTGTCACCGTTGTCACCATTGTCACCATTGTCACCGTTGTCACTGTTGTCACCGTTGTCACCGTTGTCACCGTTGTCACCGTTGTCACTGTTGTCACCGTTGTCACCGTTGTCACCATTCTCACCATTGTCACCTTTGTCACTGTTGTCACCGTTGTCACTGTTGTCACCCTGGTCACCGTTATCACCGTTGTCACTGTTGTCACCGTTGTCACTATTGTCACCGTTGTCACCGTTGTCAGGGTTGTCACCGTTGTCACCGTTGTCACCGTTGTCAGTGTTGTCACCGTTGTCACTGTTGTCACCCTTGTCACCGTTATCACCGTTGTCACTGTTGTCACTGTTGTCACCGTTGTCACCATTGTCACCGTTGTCACCGTTTTCAGGGTTGTCACCGTTGTCACCGTTGTCACTGTTGTCAACGTTGTCACCATTGTCACCGTTGTCACCGTTGTCACTGTTGTCACCGTTGTCACCGTTGTCACCGTTGTCACTGTTGTCACCGTTATTCACTGTTGTCACCATTGTCACCATTGTCACCGTTGTCACTGTTGTCACTGTTGTCACTGTTGTGACCGTTGTCACCGTTGTCACTGTTGTCAGGGTTGTCACCGTTGTCACCGTTCTCAGGGTTGTCAGGGTTGTCACCGTTGTCACCGTTGTCAGGGATGTCAGGGTTGTCACCGTTGTCACCGTTGTCACCGTTGTCACTGTTGTCACCGTTGTCACTGTTGTCACCGTTGTCACTGTTGTCACCGTTGTCACCGTTCTCACTGTTGTCACCGTTGTCACCGTTGTCAGGGTTGTCACCGTTGTCACCGTTGTCACCGTTGTCACTGTTGTCACCGTTGTCACCGTTGTCACCGTTGTCACCGTTGTCACTGTTGTCACCGTTGTCACTGTTGTCACCATTGTCACCGTTGTCACTGTTGTCACCGTTGTCACTGTTGTCACCGTTGTCACCGTTGTCACCGTTGTCACCATTGTCACCGTTGTCACCATTGTCACTGTTGTCACTGTTGTCACCGTTGTCACCGTTGTCACCGTTGTCAAGGTTGTCACTGTTGTCACCGTTGTCACTGTTGTCACTTTTGTCACTGTTGTCACCGTTGTCAACGTTGTCACCGTTGTCAGTGTTGTCACTGTTGTCACCATTGTCACCGTTGTCACCATTGTCACCATTGTCACTGTTGTCACCATTGTCACCGTTGTCACCATTGTCACCGTTGTCACTGTTGTCACCGTTGTCACCGTTGTCACTGTTGTCACTGTTGTCACCGTTGTCAGGGTTGTCAGGGTTGTCACTGTTGTCACCGTTGTCACTGTTGTCTTCGTTGTTACTGTTGTCACCGTTGTCACCATTGTCACCGTTGTCACTGTTGTCACTGTTGTCACTGTTGTCACTGTTGTCACCGTTGTGACCGTTGTCACTGTTGTCACCGTTGTCACTGTTGTCACCGTTGTCACTGTTGTCACCGTTGTCACCATTGTCACTGTTGTCACTGTTGTCACCGTTGGCACCGTTGTCACCGTTGTCACCATTATCACTGTTGTCACTGTTTTCACTGTTCTCACCGTTGTCACCATTGTCACCGTTGTCACTGTTGTCACTGTTGTCACTGTTGTCACCGTTGTCACTGTTGTCACCGTTGTCACTGTTGTCACCGTTGTCACTATTGTCACCGTTGTCACTGTTGTCACTGTTGTCACCGTTGTCACCGTTGTCACCGTTCTCACCGTTCTCACCGTTGTCACTGTTGTCACCATTGTCACCGTTGTTTCTGTTGTCACTGTTGTCACTGTTGTCGCCATTGTCACCGTTGTCACCGTTGTCACCGTTGTCAGGGTTGTCACTGTTGTCACCATTGTCACCGTTGTCACTGTTGTCACCGTTTCACCGTTGTCACTGTTGTCACCGTTATCAACGTTGTCACCGTTGTCACTGTTGTCACCGTTGTCACCGTTGTCACTGTTGTCACCATTGTCACCGTTGTTACTGTTGTCACCGTTGTCACCGTTCTAACTGTTGTCACCGTTGTCAACGTATTCAGGGTTGTCAGGGTTTTCACTATTGTCACCATTGTCACCGTTGTCACCGTTGTCACCGTTGTCACTGTTGTCACCGTTTTCACTGTTGTCACTGTTGTCACCGTTGTTACCGTTGTCACTGTTGTCACCGTTGTCACTGTTGTCACCGTTGTCACTGTTGTCACCGTTGTCACTGTTGTCACTGTTGTCACCGTTGTCACCGTTGTCACTGTTGTCACCGTTGTCACCGTTGTCAGGGTTGTCACCGTTGTCACCGTTGTCACTGTTGTCACCGTTGTCACCATTGTCACCGTTGTCATTGTTGTCACCGTTGTCACCGTTGTCACCGTTCTCCTTGTTGTCACCGTTGTCACTGTTGTCACCATTGTCACCATTGTCACCGTTGTCACCGTTGTCACTGTTGTCACCGTTGTCACTGTTGTCACTGTTGTCGCTGTGGTCACCGTTGTCAGGGTTGTCACCGTTGTCACCGTTGTCACTGTGGTCACCGTTGTCATCGTTGTCACTGTTTTCACTGTTGTCACTATTATCACCGTTGTTTACTGTTGTGACTGTTGTGACTGTTGTCACGGTTGTCACCATTGTCACTGTTGTCACTCTTGTCACCGTTGTCACGGTTGTCACCGTTGTCACCATTGTCAGCGTTGTTACTCTTGTTACTGTTGTCACCGTTGTGACTGTTGTCACTGTTGTCACCGTTATCATCTTTTTTATCGTTGTCACTGTTGTCACCTTTTTCACCGTTGTCACTGCTGTTGCTGTTGTCACCGTTGTCACTGTTGTCACCGTTGTCATTGTTGTCACTGTTGCCACCGTTGTCACCGTTTTCACTGTTGTCACCGTTGTCACTGTTGTCACCGTTGTCACCATTGTCACCGTTGTCACCGTTGTCACCGTTGTCACCATTGTCACCGTCGTCACTGTTGTCACTGTTGTCACCATTGTCACCGTTGTCACTGTTGTCAGGGTTGTCACCGTTGTCACCGTTGTCACCGTTGTCACCGTTGTCACCATTGTCACCGTTGTCACTGTTGTCACTGTTGTCACTGTTGTCACCATTGTCACCGTTGTCACTGTTGTCAGGGTTTTCACCGTTGTCACCGTTGTCACCGTTGTCACTGTTGTCACTGTTGTCACTGTTGTCACCATTGTCACCGTTGTCACTGTTGTCAGGGTTGTCACCGTTGTCAGGGTTGTCAGGGTTGTCACCGTTGTCACCGTTGCCACCGTTGTCACCGTTGTCAGGGTTGTCAGGGTTGTCACCGTTTTCACCGTTGTCACTGTTGTCACCGTTGTCACCATTGTCACCATTGTCACCGTTGTCACTGTTGTCACCGTTGTCACTGTTGTCACCATTGTCACCATTGTCACAATTGTCACCGTTGTCACCGTTGCCACCGTTGTCACCGTTGTCAGGGTTGTCACCGTTGTCAGGGTTGTCACCGTTGTCACCGTTGTCACTGTTGTCACCATTGTCACCATTGTCACCATTGTCACCGTTGTCACCGTTGTCACTGTTGTCACTGTTGTCACTGTTGTCACTGTTGTCACCATTGTCACCGTTTTCACCGTTGTCACTGTTGTCACCGTTGTCACTGTTGTCACCGTTGTCACCATTGTCACCGTTGTCAATGTTGTCACTGTTGTCAATGTTGTCACCGTTGTCACCATTGTCACCGTTGTCACTGTTGTCACCGTTGTCACTGTTGTCACCGTTGTCACCATTGTCACCGTTGTCACTGTTGTCACCGTTGTCACTGTTGTCACCGTTGTCACCATTGTCACCGTTGTCACCAATGTCACCGTTGTCACTGTTGTCACTTTTGTCACTGTTGTCACCGTTGTCACCATTGTCACCGTTGTCACTGTTGTCACCGTTGTCACCATTGTCACCATTGTCACTGTTGTCACTGTTGTCACCGTTGTCACTGTTGTCACCGTTGTCACTGTTGTCACTATTGTCACCGTTGTCACCATTGTCACTGTTGTCACCGTTTTCACCGTTGTCACCGTTTTCACCATTGTCACCGTTGTCACCGTTGTCAGGGTTGTCACCGTTGTCACCGTTGTCACCGTTGTCACCGTTGTCACTGTTGTCACTGTTGTCACCATTGTCACCGTTGTCACCATTGTCACCGATGTCACTGTTGTCACCGTTGTCAGGGTTGTCAGGGTTGTCACCGTTGTCACCGTTGTCACCATTGTCACCGTTGTCACTGTTGTCACTGTTGTCACTGTTGTCACCGTTGTCACCATTGTCACTGTTGTCACTGTTGTCACTGTTGTCACCATTGTCACCGTTGTCACCGTTGTCACTGTTGTCACCGTTGTCACTGTTGTCACCGTTGTCACCATTGTCACCGTTGTCACCGTTGTCACCGTTGTCACCGTTGTCACCGTTGTCACCATTGTCACCGTCGTCACTGTTGTCACTGTTGTCACCATTGTCACCGTTGTCACTGTTGTCAGGGTTGTCACCGTTGTCACCGTTGTCACCGTTGTCACCGTTGTCACCATTGTCACCGTTGTCACTGTTGTCACTGTTGTCACTGTTGTCACCATTGTCACCGTTGTCACTGTTGTCAGGGTTGTCACCGTTGTCACCGTTGTCACCATTGTCACTGTTGTCACTGTTGTCACCATTGTCACCGTTGTCACTGTTGTCAGGGTTGTCACCGTTGTCAGGGTTGTCAGGGTTGTCACCGTTGCCACCGTTGTCACCGTTGTCAGGGTTGTCACCGTTTTCACCGTTGTCACTGTTGTCACCGTTGTCACCATTGTCACCATTGTCACCGTTGTCACTGTTGTCACCGTTGTCACTGTTGTCACCATTGTCACCATTGTCACAATTGTCACCGTTGTCACCGTTGCCACCGTTGTCACCGTTGTCAGGGTTGTCACCGTTGTCAGGGTTGTCACCGTTGTCACCGTTGTCACTGTTGTCACCATTGTCACCATTGTCACCATTGTCACCGTTGTCACCGTTGTCACTGTTGTCACTGTTGTCACTGTTGTCACCATTGTCACCGTTGTCAGGGTTGTCACCGTTGTCACCGTTGTCACCATTGTCACCGTTGTCACCGTTGCCACCGTTGTCACCGTTGTCAGGGTTGTCAGGGTTGTCAGGGTTGTCACCGTTGTCACTGTTGTCACCGTTGTCACCATTGTCACCATTGTCACCCTTGTCACTGTTGTCACCGTTGTCACTGTTGTCACCGTTGTCACTGTTGTCACCATTGTCACCATTGTCACCATTGTCACCGTTGTCACCGTTGCCACCGTTGTCACCGTTGTCAGGGTTGTCACCGTTGTCAGGGTTGTCACCGTTGTCACCGTTGTCACCGTTGTCACCGTTGTCACCATTGTCACCATTGTCACCATTGTCACCGTTGTCACCGTTGTCACCGTTGTCACTGTTGTCACTGTTGTCACTGTTGTCACTGTTGTCACCGTTGTCACTGTTGTCACCATTGTCACCATTGTCACCGTTGTCACCGTTGCCACCGTTGTCACCGTTGTCAGGGTTGTCACCGTTCTCACCGTTGTCACTGTTGTCACCGTTGTCACCATTGTCACCATTGTCACCGTTGTCACTGTTGTCACCGTTGTCACTGTTGTCACCGTTGTCAGGGTTGTCACCGTTGTCACCGTTGTCACCGTTGTCAGGGTTGTCACCGTTGTCACCGTTGTCACTGTTGTCACCGTTGTCACTGTTGTCACTGTTGTCACCGTTGTCACCGTTGTCACTGTTGTCACTGTTGTCACTGTTGTCACCGTTGTCACCGTTGTCACTGTTGTCACTGTTGTCACCATTGTCACCGTTGTCACTGTTGTCACTGTTGTCACCGTTGTCACCGTTGTCACCGTTGTCACCGTTGTCACCATTGTCACCGTTGTCACCGTTGTCACCGTTGTCACCGTTGTCACCATTCTCACCGTTGTCTCTGTTTTCACCGTTGTCACTGTTTTCACCGTTGTCACCATTGTCACTGTTGTCACCGTTGTCACCGTTGTCAGCATTGTCACCGTTGTCACCGTTGTCACTGTTGTCACCGTTGTCACCATTGTTACTGTTGTCATCGTTGTCACTGTTGTGACTTTCCTCACGGTTGTCACTGTTGTCACTGTTGTCACTGTTGTCACCGTTTTCACCGTTGTCACTGTTGTCACCTTTGTCACCGTTGTCACCATTGTGCCTTTTGTCACTGTTGTCACTGTTGTCATCGTTGTCATCGTTGTCATCGTTGTCACTGTTGTCGCTGTTGTCACCGTTGTCACTGTTGTCACTGCTGTCATTGTTGTCATCGTTGTCACCGTGGTCACTGTTGTCACTTTTGTCAGCGTTGTCATTGTTGTCACTGTTGTTACTATTGTCACTGTTGTCACCGTTGTCACCGTTGTCACTGTTGTCACTTTTGTCACCCTTGTTATTTTTGTCACTGTTGTCACTTTTGTCACCGTTGTCATTGTTGTGACCGTTGTCACTGTTGTCACCGTTGTCACCGTTGTCACTGTTGTCACTGTTGTTACCGTTGTCATTGTAGTCACTGTTGTCGCTGTTGTCATTGTTGTCACCGTTGTCACTGTTGTGACCCATGTCACTGGTGTCAAAGTTGTCACCGTTGTCACTTTTGTCACGGTTGTCACCGTTGTCAGTGTTGTCAGTGTTGCCTCTGTTGTCACCGTTGTCACTGTTGTCACGTTTTTCACTGTTGTCACCGATGTGACCGTTGTCACTGTTGTCACTTTTGTCACTGTTGTCACTGTTGTCACCGATGTCACTGTTGTCAAAGTTGTCACCGTTGTCACCGTTGTCACGGTTGTCACCGTTGTCACTGTTGTGATTGTTGCCTCTGTTGTCACCGTTGTCACTGTTGTCACGTTTGTCACTGTGGTCACCGATGTCACCGTTGTCACTGTTGTCACTTTTGTCACTGTTGTCACTGTTGTCACCGTTGTCGCTCTTGTCACTGTTGTCACCGTTGTCGCTGTTGTCACCGTTTTCACCTTTTTTATCGTTGTCACTGTTGTCACTGTTGTCACCGTTGTCACTGTTGTCACTCTTGTCACCGTTGTCACTGTGGTCACCGTTTTCATCGTTGTCACTGTTGTTACTGTTGTCAATATTTTCACCGTTGTCAGTGTTGTCACTTTTGTCACGGTTGTCACCGTTGTCAGTGTTGTCAGTGTTGCCTCTGTTGTCACCGTTGTCACTGTTGTCACGTTTTTCACTGTTGTCACCGATGTGACCGTTGTCACTGTTTTCGCCGTTGTCACCGTTGCCACTGTTGTCACCGATGTCACTGTTGTCAAAGTTGTCACCGTTGTCACCGTTTTCACGGTTGTCACCGTTGTCACTGTTGTGATTGTTGCCTCTGTTGTCACCGTTGTCACTGTTGTCACGTTTGTCACTGTGGTCACCGATGTCACCGTTGTCACTGTTGTCACTTTTGTCACTGTTGTCACTGTTGTCACCGTTGTCGCTCTTGTCACTGTTGTCACCGTTGTCGCTGTTGTCACCGTTTTCACCTTTTTTATCGTTGTCACTGTTGTCACTGTTGTCACCGTTGTCACTGTTGTCACTCTTGTCACCGTTGTCACTGTGGTCACCGTTTTCATCGTTGTCACTGTTGTTACTGTTGTCAATATTTTCACCGTTGTCAGCGTTGTCACTGTTTTCACTGTTGTCACCGTTGTCACCTTTGTCACTGTTGTCAGTGTTGTCACTGTTGTCACGGTTGTCACCATTGTCACTGTTGTCACTGTTGTCACCGTTGTCACGGTTGTCACCTTTGTCACCATTGTCACCGTTGTCACTTTTGTCACTTTTGTCACCGTTGTCACTGTTGTCACTGTTGTCACCGTTGTCACTGTTATCACGGTTGTCAAAGTTGTCACCGTTGTCACTGTTATAACCTTTTGTTACTGTTATCGCTGTTGTCACTCTTGTCACCGTTGTCACCGTTGTCACTGTTGTCACCGTTGTCATCGTTGTCACTGTTGTCACCGTTGTCACTGTTGTCACTGTTGGCGCTGGTGTCACCGTTGTCACCGTTGTCACTGTTGTCACTGTTGGCACTGTTTTCGCTGTTGTCACTTTTCTTTTTTTTTTCTCTATTGTCGCTGTTTTCCTTTTTGTCGCTGTTGCCGCTGTTCTCACTGTTGTCCCGGTTGTCATCTATCCATCCTTCCTTTTCTCCATCCCTTCATCTATTGATCCTTTCATTCGGCTATCCATCTATCTAGTCCTTTATATATCCATCCATCCACCCATCCATCCCTTTTTTTGTCCATCCATCCATCCATCCATTCATCCATCCATCCATCCCTCCATCTATTTAACCATGCATAAAACAAAAGAAATTAATGTTTAATGAGCTTCGTTATGTCTGATAAAGACGTGGCTAGACTTTACTTCCTATTTGTTAGAACAAAATAACCCCAAATCTAAATATTAGTTCAAAATACTCGCAGTCTTCAGGTTTAACAACTCTCGGCTTTGCCTCGAGTTTTTATACTCGATAATACACTCCTGTTCGTTTGTCAAATAGTACAAAAAATTTACACGTCTTTATTTGTTTCTCTCACAGGTATTACAGTGTATAACCATCCGTTTAATAAGACAGACTCAAATATAGTCTCAGCACGTTACATGTAAGTAACAGGAATTTGTACGAAATAAATCTTAAGTAGTTTGTTAGCAAGAAAAGCGCTGAATCACTGAAACTGTACGCTTGCAGTTGGACCCAGGACTTTATGCGAGTGGTGCTAGCTGGGTGCTTAACGTAAACATCCACGCATCAGGAATTTTAATTCCATTGTCCTTCAGTTGTTTTTTTTTTGTACTGAAACGTAACGATCTGGCCCCAGTTGTTCCATTAGGGGGATAACTCTATTCTTTGGGTAAATCTCTATCCACTGCGTAGTGTAAATCCATGATACTGACATACACAAAGGCATCATGTGCTCAATGATGAAAATGAAGCTGTGGGACAACAAGACATTCATGAAACGCTCCTGCCGCAGATAATAGGGAGCTTTAGCAACGACGACGGCGACGGCAAAGGGGACGTCAAAAAAGTAATAGCTTTATTACGCAAAACAACAACTTTGCACGGGCATCACGCTTTTTTGTACATTTCTTTACCGTCCTTGCACGACTACGACGTGAAAATGCCTAATTGCAAGTTTTATAGAGGACGTAAACAAGCAACGACGAATCTCTTTTTCTCTCTCTAAACTTGAGTGCGGTCCTCAAGAAATCAACTCCAGGGAAATTCGCCTACACTTGCCATTTTCAGCAAATTGGAATAAACGTATCAAAGATTGAAAAAACGGGAATTCATTTTAAAACTGACGTTTTGGCTGCCGTTGCCGTCGTCCATGCTAAAGCTCCCTAGTTATTTCTCCGGTGGATAGCGCTATCCAGCTTTTGAACAATTTGGGCTTGTATACGTAGTCCTAAATTGTGAAACAAACGAGAAATTTATCGTTGATTTTCACGTGATGGTGGTACATGTTTCAGGCGTCAAGGGACAGATCTTGTGATTGCAATCTTTGTCATCATAGCCATGTCTTTTGTACCGGCGAGTTTTGTCGTGTTCCTTGTAACTGAGCGAGCCTCCAAAGCCAAGCATCTGCAGTTTGTCAGCGGTGTCGATCCTGTTATCTACTGGCTGTCCAACTACATTTGGGACGTGGTGAGTGTCGGAGCTATATAACCATATAAGGCATCAATAGATTCCCTGAGCTCACTTTGTAGGGTAGAGACGTACTTAAGGTGGCCGAACACAGTTTAGGCAGTTTGTGCGTATGTCATTTGCCAATCATGACAAGAAAAAGGTTGCAGCTCACAAGCTGAAACTTGGCATATGAAAAATATACTTATGATAGATTTTTATTGACAGGTAAAATTTGACGTTTCCGAAGTTTCCATGGCAACATGAACGACTGAATACAACCTTCAATTTTCATTTTGCTCAGTTTACGTAAAATTCGCTCATTAGATTTTCCTATAAACTTGCACACAGCGTAATATAATTAATCATTACCATTTGAAACTAATTTGACCAAATTTTAACAGACGGTTTTTTAGATAATCAGTAATATAATTAAATGTGTCACAAAATTCGTCTGTTCAACTTCCATTTTAAAGTTCTCGTTATTTAAAATACGATGGAAGCAAGACTTCTGCCAAATGTCTCAAAATTTTAATGAGTAGATTTTGAGAAGTCGTCTTTTGTGTACCATTGCTTTTTCGCCGCCATGTTTGTTGTCTAATTAAAACACGCGCCGTCACGCGAGTTGCGGCTGACCGCCCGCAAAACTGTGTTTAGCCACCTTAAGCACTTCATCTGCATTGTGTGGAGTGTCCTTGGGCTACAATGTCGCGCCATACGCCACTTTCCATCATGTGTGCATGTAACTCTGCTGCGGGGACGAGACCTCTTTTGAGGGAATCGATGTACGCCTTACCAAAAAATGTTATAGTTACAACTGGATACGGAGTTTACTGTCAACCTCAGAAAACCGTAAACATTTAAAAAAATTCAGGAAGGTTGATTGTGTACTGGCCAATCACAATAAAGTTCAGGACACGCGAGCAAACCTCAAAACCACAAACTAATTATCGTTGCTGTTTGCGGTTTAGTTATCTCGCGCCGTATTGGCTTATTTTTGGCAACACATTCCATAAATATTTCTGGTGTTCACGGTTTTGTGAGTGTCACAGTAAATTACATCTGACAGGTCTTCAAAGTGGCGCAAGATTCTTTTTAGCCAATCACTATGCTGCTATTTACCCAATCGCAGGAGTGAATTTAAAATTGACTTAAAAAGCCCTTTAAGATCTGAATGTAACTGATTAAAATCTATGCTCCATTTATTTCAGTGTAACTACTTGATCCCAGCTTGTTGCTGCATTACTTTACTGCGTGTGTTCAATGTGCCTGCCTACTCTTCAAACACTAACTTCCCAGCCGTGGTCTGTCTCTTCTTGCTATACGGGTGAGTTAAATGGAAACGAGGGGAAACTGGGCTGAGTTTACTTTCGCAAAGACTTCTTGGACTATTACTAGAGAAGGAAAAAACTGACCAATAGCTGACCGGCGCGTCACTAGAAACGATCCCTGAAACAATATTGCGGGACGCATTTCGGCTGTAGTTCCCTTTTCTTTACGAACGCGACGAATGGTTAACACGGGGTGATAAAAAAGTAGAATGAAAGTAATCGGACAATTGAAAATTCTTTATTGCATAACGAAATTGTAATCAGTCGAAGCGAGAAAGGCGTTTGCTAAGTATGCGACTGCATTTTGTTTGTCCGGCGGTTTTGTGGTTGTCTGCAATCTTTGTCTGTGTGGCCTTGTCACTGGTAAAGGCAAACTCCCAGTGAGTTAATTTCTTTTTAGACTGATGGCGAAATTGTATGGAGTGATTCTCTACGTGACGATGTACTTGTAAGCTGCCTTTTTTTGGATACTGATAGTTTGCAGCAGGTTACCAAGGAAGTTCTTAGTACTCTCATTTTACCGGCTTCAGTAATGTGGCTGTTGTTGAACCCGGTCTCGTACAGAAGCTGATAATCTATCTTAAAAAGGTTGTTTACTGACTGGAAATCATTATGTCCTTACAGATGGTCCATAACTCCTATTATGTATCCAGGCGCGTTTTACTTCAGTGAAGCTAGTTCAGCGTATGTGTTCATGATTGTGGTCAATATGTTTTTTGGAGTCACTGCCACCGTGACAACCTTCATTCTACAGCTCTTTCCTGATGACTTGGTATGAAACGTTATTTCTTCTTGCTCGCAAAAGCGTAAACGTTTTATATTTTGTCACCTAAGTTACCCGACGAACTCTTTACTTGGCCGTGAAAACGCAACTTTGGAGTAGACTAACTCGTAGATGGACAAGAGTTTTTTTGGTATTTCTTCTTGACAATGCAAATGTTTTTTTTTTGAAAGTTATATATTGTGATGGATACTAGAGGTTTTGAGTAACACTTAGCCAGACAGACCTTATTCTTTGCTATTGGCAATTAACAGCTTAAAAATTAAGGTTAAAGACGAAGAATCGAGATTGTACGTAATAGGCCCTTTGCAGCTTGCCATTCATGTAGTACAAAACTGCCACGCTGGAGAGCAAAAGTCGCACTGGGACACTGGGTAACGTTCTTTGTTAGTCTTGTCCCAGTGCGACTTTTGCTCTCCAGCACGGCGTTTTTGGACCACGTGAATGACTAGCTGCAAAGAGCCTATTTATTTGTAATACATACTTTTATTGATTTAATATTGGATGTATTTAACACAGTTGTTGATGCTATATATTTGCCTCCAAACAGGTGTTGACCAAAATATACAATGCCCTGAGAATAATGAACCTTGGTTTCCCAAACTACTGCCTGGGACATGGTCTTATGGACCTGGCTTATAACCAATACCTTACAGACTATTACACTCAGATAGGTACGATCAATTTTTGTCATATATTGCCGTAGCCAGGCTTCACGCCTTAAATGCTCGAGATTCGTTATTTCCTGTAGGGTTTAACAACAGACTGAGTCATGTTAAATTGTTTGTGTCATGTAATTCCAGGAAATACATCTGTTAGGAGTACTTTTGTTTGCAAATATGTGTGTTTCTCAACGTGCACATAGATCTCCATACTAAGTTTGTCGACAACTTATGACATAAAACATCTTGTCTTGGGTTGGCGGGGTAGTCCGAGCCATAGAATTGACTTGAAATGTGGTGCGCGAGTCTGAGGAGAGAGGGAATTGGGCACGCTCAGTATTTCCAGCGACTACACTTAGGCAATATTTAGCGCTCGCTCGCTCGAAAAATACGCACGCATTGCAGCTTCTTTGGCGGGGGTTTCCTTTATTCTCCGAAGAAATAATAGGAAATTAGATTTTAATATCTGTTAGAAGTTAAAGAAATGAAACACGGGGCGCCACCGAGTAAGATTTCAAACTGAAAAACAGTTTCAACCTCAAGAATTAACTACTAGTGAACGAATGAACAAATGATTGATTGATTGATTGATTGATTGCGTAAATGAATTTATTTATTTCCTCATAGGTGAATACGACAAGATTCGTGATCCATTTGAATGGTTACTGACGACTCGAAATTTAGTGTGCATGGCCGTGGAGGGAATTTTGTTCTTTGTGTTTACTGTCCTCATAGAGTTTAGATTCTTCATAAAGCCGAGGTAAGATAACCCAATCTGAATTTCTAAACCGCAAGAAATGATGAAAGCCTGATCTTTCTGTGTCATTTCGTATGAAAGCCAGAGTAATTCAGTGTTCCAGTTATCTGCTCATACAGTGCTTTAGAAAATTTCCGTTGGACAAGGCGATTTTATTTCATGCTTTAAAAAATCCACATACCTCTGAACATTGATGGTTCTAGTAGCTCAAGAAATTATTGGAGACAGTGTCAAGAATGTTACTAACACAAAAAAAAATCCCTCTGGGGCACATTGAATGCATTAAAGGAGTAAGAGTGGGAACCATTTAACCCCCCCTCCCCTCTGCCCTTTGCCGTCAAAACCGGCAGGCTGTCAGGTATGGATAAGACAATATTAATTTAATATTAATATGATATACATTAATGTTAATAACTTGTTGCTCTTCCCAGGCGCACCCACGTGTCCAAGGACCCAATTGAGGGGGAGGATGAGGATGTGGCTGCTGAAAAAGAAAGGGTTCTCTGTGGTGGCGCCAGCGAGGATCTGATTCGAATTGAGAACCTAACAAAGGTAAGCCTGTGCAGAACCTTTTTTATCGGTCACTTCATTCTCCGTGGGTGGCCCGGTGCTGAATAGAGGTTCCAATCCACTGAAGTATTATTGATTTAGACACTTCAGAACTTTGGAATTATAGGACGCGAAGTTTCATATTAGGCACCGATAAAAGAACGGTACTTATCGCCATCCAGGGGCCTGTTTCTCGAAAGACCCGGTAACTTTTCGGGCCCGAAGGCAAATTTTAAAATCAAAACCTGCTGCATAGTACCATAGTTCCTAGCTCACAAACCTGTCAATTTTGCTTCGAGAACTGATAAACATATTGTATCCTTTTCAAAATTATGAAACCTTTGATCTTGTCTGCAAACACAGCAAACATATAAAACACCTTTCTGGAACTTTCAAGAAACTGGCCCCTCAGGAGAGACTCTTGTCCTTGCGCTTAATAGGATGTTATTTTTCAATGATGTCAAGTGGTGTCTGGTGATTGGTTTAAAAACGGTCAGTACCAGTTCCTGGAGTAAAAATGATAGAAAAGCCTTCAGGACAGACATCTTAGGGTTTCACACATGTCACGAGATCACGTACTGAATATTTAACAAGCTGTTCTTGCGGTTTGTTTGTTGTTGTTTTTCTTTGAACGAAAGAACACTATAATGCCAAAGGTGCGGTTTTAAGTTGTGAGGCTTCAATTCAATTCTTGTTTCTGTCAGGTTTACTATTCAAGAAAAAGAGGCAAGCATCTGGCCGTGGACAGACTTTGTTTAGGTGTCCCAAAAGGAGAGGTGAGCTGACTTTATTAGAGTAAACAAGATCGAGTGGGATGGATTGTTGCTTCTGCATGCGTGAAAACCGACTTAAGCTTCGCTAAAACGGGCAACAAAAACGTGCAACTTGTTTTGCAACATTGCTGAAAAACGAGTTAAAAAGCGATGTTGCGCGTTTTACCACCCACGTTCAAACCTGTTAACAACCTGATTTGTTACAAAACAGGTTTTCTGTGGGTGGTAGAACGCGCACCATCGCTATTCAACTCGTCTTGCAGTAATGTTGCAAGACAAGTTGCATGTTCTTTTTTTGGTCGTTTCACCGTACTTTAAATCTATTGTTAGAGTTATTTTCCTCACACTTGGCATCCAAAATTCCTTCTTCTATGCCATCGTCTTTCATCTGTGCCCTTTGCTTTAGTTGTTCTTGCAGGCGACTGAACATGAAAAAGAAGACGCACCCGCTTCTGTTATTTGGATCATTTGATTAACACACAAAGTTTATACATTTTTATTGTTCTTTCCGCAGTGTTTTGGGCTGTTGGGTGTTAACGGAGCAGGAAAAACCAGTACGTTTAAGATGCTGACTGGAGACACCTCCATGTCTGCGGGAAATGCGTTCCTGAACTCTTACAGGTGGGTATGACAGCTATCAAACTTCGCACATGCGCATGGTTACCGGTGTCCGTGAGAACCGGCAATTTATTACCACGAAATTTGTGTTCGAAGGTTCTTGATCAAATTGGAATTTGGAATTGGTGGTTTTAGATTGCCTAGTTCCTGTACGTGGTCATCTCAGGCCGTCTCGGTCAATGCATTTCGGTGACGTATCGAAGCTGAACGGCCGCGACTCGCTCGGACCACGTGACCCGAAACGCATCGGCCGCGCGCAATAATGATTCCTAGGGACTATACAAGGTTTTTGAGGAGCGGAGAAACCGAAGCACCCTGCGAACCTCCCCTACCCAACCCCTGAGCAAATCGAGCAAAGGAAAGAACCAGCAACAAGCTTAACCCAAATATGGTGCGGCCCATGGGATTGAAGCCCAGGCGGCACTGGTGAAAGGAGCCATCCTTGGTGCCCTAAGATAGTAATCTTCAACTAGAGATTACATGCTAGTTAACAAAATTAACCGGTCTTATTCTTTGATTGCAGTATTGTATCCGAGATGCAAAAAGTTCATAAATGCATGGGCTACTGTCCGCAGTTTGATGCTCTTGTTGATGAACTGACCGGCGCTGAACAGCTTACACTGTACGCGAGACTTAGAGGAGTCCCTGAAAACGAAGTACAAAGGGTGAGTACATATATGGCATGAAAATTTCCTGGGTGTTACCATTAAGATCAAAAAACTCTGAAAATCTTTAAATTACTTTTTCCCTTTTTTTCTTTCCGTGGGAAATCATTTTTGCGGGATCTCAAATTGCCGAACGTTGAAGAAATTCTTTAAATTCCATACCACACGTTTAGCTCTTTAGCTTGTGACCCTTCTTGTTAGAAACCCACCGACCTTCTTCCCAAAATCTTTGTCGAAAAAGTACTGTATTGTTATTCGAAAGTGCAAGCTCTAAAATTCTTGTTAAATAGAGCGACGGTGGTCTTTTTAGATGTGGGCTACCCCAAACTGTTACAAAGATTACTAACAAACCAGCACGCCATTGCGCGTCGTATTTATAGAATTTGCTCCCATCCTTAATTGTATCTTTTCTTCGCAATGGTTCTTTCGTACTTACAGGTTGTATCATGGGCGATCAAGAAGCTGTGTCTTACTCGCTACGCCAACAAACCAAGCAAGACTTACAGCGGTGGAAACAAACGGAAACTCTCTACTGCAATGGCATTAATTGGCAACCCGCCTATTATATTTTTGGTAAGAAGTCATGCCCTGAAATTTTGCTCCCCATTAAGAATCCTATCTAGTAGGAGACGAACCAGTTGGCTATTCTACAAGCGTTGCCGAGGATTTGAACTCGAGACAACCAATAACAAATCTAGCTAGCGGTCGGGGCGGGAATCAAACGCGGGGCCTCCGAATTATAAGTACCTCGCCCTAACCGCTCGGCCACACTGCCTTTACGTGAAACTTTGGGAGAATCACCGTCAGCTTACGTCTTCTTTGGTGAAAAACTTGCACTTACGAGTAGTAGATATTCACAGTTGATTCTTGTGCTGACGTGAAATGCCATTGATCTGTTTAGGATGAGCCCACTACTGGAATGGACCCACATGCCCGGCGCTTCTTATGGAATCTTATTCTTGATATCATCAAGGACGGTCGCTCAGTTATTTTGACATCACATAGGTAACTCCAATTCTGCCTGTTCCTTGATATTGTACCTCTTGCCTGCCTTGATCAGGCATGTTAAAGTTAGATACCTTTTAGAAGTCCTTGTAACTGTCTGTTTTATCTGTGTTTTAGCTCTGTCGAAAGCTTAATCGCAGCACAGTTGCGCGCTGTTTATTTAGAAACCTCTTCAAAGGTTGAAACCATAAACCTCATAACGAAAACTTCAACAGTTTGAATTTGTTACTTTTTATTGTTTTTGGCTTAGGGTAGCCTGGCCTGGACTGAAATGAATTACAACTGAGAAAAATTATATGTCTATCTTGTTTTCTAACTCAGTTGAGTCATATTAGTAGATGCATTAGTCTCCTATGCAGCGGCTATTTGACTAGTCACGCGACACTCCTTCCCATAAGAGCGTTGCGTGACGAGATAAATAATAGCTGCGAAAGAGACTCGTGCACTCGTTATTTTGTTTGAGAAGCTAACACATCAGTATGTATAATTGACATGTTGAACGAAAATACCTGTGCCTAGTTTCTCAAGACGTGATGTTGATACTTGTTTAGAAGGGAAGGACGTCATTTGAAGTTTCGAGTTTCCAAAGGAATTTCGGGTTTGTTTTGATTGGGGTTTTACCTCCAACATGATCGGCCTGTCTTAAGTTGGAATGTTACATTGGCGTTTTATCTTCTATGTTTACAGCATGGAGGAATGTGAGGCATTGTGTACTCGCCTAGCAATTATGGTCAATGGTCGATTCAAGTGCCTAGGGAGCTGCCAGCACCTGAAAAACCGGTGAGTCTGTTTGTTTGTTTGTTTGTTTGTTTTATTTCAGATAGCTGCTTGCCAGGATTTGAGCTAATATACATTATCTAAATGGTATAGCGAGGAAAAAAAATCATTCGAGAAAGCAAACAGGCTATTTATTGTGCGCTTAGTATCTTGCCTATGTGTGGAAGTGAGGCTAGACGTTAATTAATAGAAACACGCTTTTCAAATGTGCATCGTGTTCTCATGCTTATTAATGGCACTGGGGTTTTTATAAAAACCAAGTCACCGCTAGCCTGACTTTCTCTCACTCAAAGGCTAGGTTGATCAGCGTGCAACTGTGAATTGGCCTATTCGCAGCAATTCTGTAACAAAATGGTATTTATTCGTATCACAGTAGTGTAGTAGGTACTGAATCAACCTTTTTGCTTAGCGATGGCACTTAAGTGTGCAGAAGTAACTCAACGCCTTGACTATCAGATTAATTTTGTTTCACTGTAGAAAAGGAGTATTATAATCGGGATTCTGGTGCTAAAAACAAACTGTCTTTCTCCAAAGATTGGAGTGATGGTTAAAGCTAAGGGGGGATAGAAAAATTGCTGGTTTCGAGAACTGCTGAAGTTGATGTGTTTAAGCTTATTTCGATATTTTGCAGGTTCGGAGAAGGATACATTATCACAGTCCGTGTTCAAGGTGATTTGCCAGACATGGAGCCGTTGTACCGGTTCTTCTCTGAAAAGTTTCCCCGTGCTTCGCTTAAGGTAGGACTGGATAAATATTGGATTTCGTTGCATATCTTCTTAGAATTTCACGTTGCGTACACGAAACAACATCAATCTTTCGAACATCATTTCTACCTTGCCTTTGATATGGTAAGGAGTTTGACTTTAGTAGATAAAAGAATGTGGTAAATTTATCGTAAAGATTAGAGACCTCTAGATTCTAGGACGAGAACGACTACGAGTACGAGAAACTGTATGGTGATAATAAGCCCCTATCCACACCAAAAGGCATTTTTTTTTACACGAAAAGGCTGGAGAAGAATGAGCGGATTCACTGGTTTCGTGTGAACAAAGGAACCAACGATTCGTATAGAAAAATGTTTCAAAAGTGCCCGGATTCGTGTGGACGGGACTTAAAAGCAAAGATGGTAAATTTTTGAAGCTCGGTAAATGAACTGATTAAATTGTAATGATCGTCTCGTCTTCTTTTTAACAGGAACATCATCACAATATGGTACAGTACCAGCTTCCCACAGGCGTCATGGATTTGTCGGAGGTGTTTGGTCATATCGAGTCATCCTATGAAGCTTTGCAAATCGAGGATTACTCTGTCAGTCAGACAACCCTGGATAATGTAAGACTAACAGCCCCTCTAGAGAGGTTTTCACTCCAGAGTCGCCCGTAAAGCTATGTGCAAATGGACGCAATAACCAACAATACTGGAGGTTGTTGCTACCATGTTGGCAGTAGTGTGCAAACGGATGCAACAACTCCCAATAACAATACACAACAACATGCAACAGGCTGTGTAAACGGACGCAAATGAAGCATCCAACAGTGTTGGGAGTTTTTGTCAAACAATGTTGATTCCGTTTGCACGGGGCTTAAAACGCGAACTGAAAGAGCCGTGCCACGAAATTTATAGAAATTTGAACAGTGGAAACTGCCACCAAATTGAGTGAAACGTAAAACTAACCGCTGAAAACATCAAAAGAAAATGTTAACAAACATAGCAAATACGATAGTAGGAACCGATGGACAAACTGAAGTTGATTGAAACGGATTGCAATTGCGATTTGTTAAGTCTTTTTAGCCTTAAAGTTCATTTTTATTGTTTGCAACGTTTGATTTTTCATGAGATAAGTGCGTTCTATACTTTAGGTGTTTATCAACTTCGCTCGCCAACAAACGGACGAAACCGATTTTCAAGAGAAATCTCCCTGTTTACGAAGGACTGGCCCTAGACAACGAGTGCGCAGACGCGCTGAGAGATTACGAGCCATTTGGTCAGATGACGTCAGGTTCAGTGCCCTGGAAGAAGAGGCTGGGAACGAGGATGACGATGATGATTGGCAAGTCACCTTCTCAGACCGGGTAAGTTCTTCTTTCTCTATCGAGGGTCTCCGACCTTTAACCCCTCCCCCCTCCCCCGACCCCCAGGAGTGCCAAATGGCAAACTTTACCTTGTAACATGGCAGCACACTAAAGTAATGTTGAGGATGTTTCGATTGAATGGTAACACCAAAGGATTCGTCTACAGTCTCGGAAGGTAGATTGACATAATGGGGAACTTAAGCAAAGACGTTTCTTTGCGACTCACGTCAACAGGAAGTGTCTCAATCTCAATCTACTCTTGCAATCTACTTCCGGTCAACTTGCATCGCTCAAAACGTCTTTGCATCAAGACCTTACGTCGGATTGAAGACCTTAAACTGGGCATAACAGAGCTCCAGTGTTGGAGTTCTTAGTGTGCCTGCAAAAACACTTATACCTCCATAGTTTGACTTCACCCTCAATTCATTTGTAGAAAGTTTTTTGTTGTTAGCACCTCCTTTTGCATTATGGTAAATGGCACAACAGAAAGGCACTTCTCAGTAGGCGTAGGATATTTCTCTGTCATGCCTCTATTTTCCGCTCCTCTTGAAAATACATGAAGGAGTTCAGTTTTAAATTTATCTTTTCTTTCTTTTTATCTTAGGCACGCCTAACTTTTGTGACTTCAGAGGATCTCTAGAACTTTTGACTTGGAGAGAGGCGTAGAAAAGCTGAAAACCGAAATGTTACTCTTTTTTAAGTGTTGATTTTGGCTCTTTACTTTTAATAGTATAAACTGAAAAAAATTTTTCTTGGGGTGAGTAGACACTGGCCGCCCGCACAGATAACGGGGCGAACGAGCACGCGTCATGGTTGTAGTTCATGTAAAGCTAAGCTACAGTAAAACGGGAAACAAAAAACGTGCAACTGGCTTTGCAACATTGCTGCAAAACGAGATGAATACTGATGTTGTGTGTTTTAACACCCGCATTCGAACCTGCCTTGCAACAAATAAGGTTGCAAGGCTTTTTTTCGTGGGTGGTAAAACGCGCAACAGCCATATTCGACTAGTTTTGCAACAATGTTGCACGTTTCTTTTGTTGTTCTCCGTTTTACCGCACCTTAAAACCGTTAATCGTCTCTTATGTAAAGGTAGCGGGCGGGCGGGTGCAACTTGCTCGCGGTGTTTTTTTTTTCTTTTTATACCCAAAAACATTGCAAACGTTTGAGAAATTTGATAAAGTTATATCAGGTGATGTTTGAGGGGTACAGGTGAGCTGGACGACCTAGCCTACGGGCAAACTCTCGTGGGTGGGGGGCGGGGGGGTGGAGGTGTGAAAAGAATGTCGTATCCCCATCCCCGTCCCCGGAGAGGTAGCTCCCAGGCTAAGGTGAACGTTACAGTATAAGTATCTTGGGGAATGGTGGCGGGTGGATTTGGGTGGGGTGAGTAGGGGGGGGCAACTTGCTCCCAGTGAATTTCTTACCCTCTTTCTGGAGCCAAAAATATCATTGCAAGCGTAGGAGAAAGTTAATCAGATGATGTGTGATGGGTATAGGTGCGGTGAGCATAGCCGTTGAGCAAACTCTTGCCATCCCTGTGCCCGACTCGGAGAGCTTGCTCTCAGCCTGAGGTGAACGTTACAGTGTAAGAATCGTAGATAGTCCAAAGTCTAAACAATCCAGAGTAAAAATATTGCTGATAATTTTAAAAGACTCCACAGAGAATTAACCGTGAGTAATTTTAGTAGGTATTATGAGTTTTGTACTTTAATCGTGTTAGTTGCGTTAGGCTGTTCTTTATGTAATTAGTTAATGATATTTTGGTTAGGAATATTCATGTCAATATATTTATTGCATCTTATGCCTTAACGTATTTAGGTGCTTTGTTAAAATTAGGGGAAAATGTATAGTAAAGGAACGTCTGGTAATTTTTTACTGTCAATTTTGTTTTTGGCCCCGCAAGGTAATGTACTTGTCACAGATCCGTTCTCAGTGACGCCTGGCTGCTAGGATCCGCCGGGGGGGTAATCAAAAGAGTTTTATACGGGGAGGCTCCGCCCCAAGGTATGACCGAGGCGCGGGTCTGACTCCTTACCCTTTATACCATTTTTGACAAAAAAGGTACCCCTTTCGTATACCTTCTATTCCCAAAATAATGGTTCTTCTTTCACATACTTGGTTAAGAACTTTGCATCACTTTTAATTGCTGTAAATGCAGTGTCTTTAAAACCATGTCGTTTTTTTGACATTCTCACAGCCATAAAATGAATCAGTTAGCCCTTTTGGGCCTTTCTACCGACCAGAATTACAGATTTCTTTACCCTTTAATTTACTTCAACAAGTGAAATCCTTACCCTTTCATATACCTGAACCCTGAAATAAGTACCCCTATCAGACCTAGCCTCTCCCCCGTACAGACGATTATAGGGAGTACTCCTCCCTTCCCCCCCCCCCCCGGGCAAGGACACAATAGCAGACGTAAGCAGATGGTCACCTTAAAACCAAATCTTCACTTGAGGTCCAGAAGCAAGGTATCTCATCGCGTCGAAATTTCGAAGCGAGTGCAAACCTAGTCTCTTGTTCTACTTCGGGCTGAGTGTGTTTTATTTTGCGTGGAATGATTCTCTGGTGCGAAATGTATGTGATTCAATATTTTTCTTTCGATACGTTAGTCATTTTTTCTAGATGTACAGTAATCTACACAAATATATATGAGGTTAAACGTGACAGACATCAACAGACGAATAATTAAAAGCGTGACAGACATCAACAGACGAATAATTAATAATAAACAACAACAGACGAACCATTTTTAGAAGGTTTATTGATCAATAAAATACTCGACATGAAAATTCCATTCTACATTCTCAAGCACGTCTTTTGCATGGACGGCGCTAAGCTGAAAGAATATTAAATAAACGAAAACTATCTTGCCTGTTGCTTATAGAAACGTTGGTTCTAAAAAAGAACCACAATAAACTACATAATTTTGTAATTGGCCTGGAAGGTTCACAGGCATCCCACTCGTGGCAACCTTGTCGCCAGGGTTTTCGTTTTCCAATATGGCGGCGCCCATTCCTGCCGTCGCCATATTGGAAAACGGGAAGACCCAGGGGATGAAGTTGAGGTGAGGGTATTAAGCAAGTACACAGTAAGACCAACTTCAACTTCTAATTTCATTCGCTGATAATTGAATTATTGATTAATCTCTTCATTCTGCCATTTTAAATGAAGTTAACGCCTTCTCGATCTTTGCAAGTTCTGTCTCCAATTGTTTTAGCTGAAAATGAAAGAGGAGGTAATTAAATAGTAATTTAAACAAGCACTGATAAAATTCCGTTCGGCACTTGTTCTCATCATTTGGATGAATCAGCCCTAGGTACCGAAAAAGTGGCCGCGAAGGCCTGAGACTGTACCTTTGGCCAAATTTATACTAGAGACGAACTATTCCTCTAGACGGATTATCCGCCAGACGGATAATTCGTCTAAGTATAAATCCGAAGACGAAGTTAAACAAATAATGTCTAGATATTTTACAAGGATTACACGACGGAAACTGGAAACATTGCAAAAATATAGTACCAGTCCCTCTCATGTAGACACTTCGTCAAAAAACGTCTACGTTCCGTCTAGACCATCCGTCTAAGATTAATTTTCCGTCTGTTAGCACGTCGTCGAGACTGGCTAACAGACGAATCAGCCTCAGACGAATTTTGCTCCATAATTCGTCTTAGCACCGAATTTTCACTTTTACACTCCGTCTCTGATGGATAATTCGTCGATTTATCCCTCTCTGACTCTCAGATGGATAATTCGTCTCTAGTATAAATTCGGCGATTGAAGTAATAGGCCAATTCCGAGTTCCAAAAACTTTCACTTTCAAAACGAGGCTAATTGTAAAACCTTTCTTGTGAGTTCTATTTGCATGAGAATAAAAAATCATGTTCCTATCAATGGCTTCGCAGATAGCGTCCCTTCGAAAACGGAGGCTTGGAGCAACTCAGAAATGGCCTACTTCCGCTTGGAACATTCCCGCTGGGAGAACAGGATTACCTTCTCCGACATTCATTGTTTTCGAAACTTTTCCACTGCAACGACCCTAAAGGTTGAGTTCCATTTACTTGCCAACCGGATTTCCAAGAAACCTTTCGTTGACGACAAACAGCCAGATGCTTCCCCTTGTGGAAAATGTCATTCGTCCCTCCACCCCCAACCCGTGGAGGGCGAGGAGGGGGGGGGGGGGGGTGGGGAGGAGAAATCCCCACGGGTTAGGGAGTGGAGACGGATGACATTTCAGACTAAGACTCTCCGTTGATCCACCAACCCGCCCCGCCTGTTTTAATTCGCTCGGATTTCACGAGTAAACATACTGGCTGCAAAAAAGGGCCTTTTATTTAGAAAATGACTAGGAATATAAAATAGAATGATAAATACCTTTTCGGTGTTCTGTTCCTGAACATTTTCTGGGACCTAAAAAATAGGCAAACGTCAGCGTTTTATGACAAGGTTGTCGTGTACTCGAAGATCTGTGAGGTAAATGAACACTTGGAAGGCTTGCCATTGAGCGAGCCGTTGCTAAGTGTTATCCAAGCACGTGACCAAATTCTGCAAAGTGCCCAGCCTGAGAAAACAGCCGACGTTTTGCGACGTCTTTACTGGTTTCCCAGACTTCATTTGGCGAGGAAACCAGTGACGTCGGCTGTTTTCTCAGGCTACAAAGGGCCTATTACACCATCCGCGCGCGTTCATGTGTTCCAACCCATGACAATTAGGTTTGATTTATATAATTTTCACTACGTTTCTCTATTGAGTGCTTAACTGAAAGAACCCTGTCTGGTACCTTTGTTTCGTAGTCGGGTATTTCCATTGCTTCTCGCAGTTTTGCAAGCTGGCCGTTCAGTTTTTCCTTCTTGCCTTCCAACTTTGTCATTTCCTTGGCTACATCCACAAGTCCCTGAATAATACAACACATCACTCTCACTCCAGCTGCATTGGTCATCGGTACTCTGTTACCACCAGTTAACATTTTGTCAACATTCTACCTCTGAACTAGTTTTCTTTAGACATATCAAAGCTCGCGAGATTAAATATTGTTATGCTTTTAACTTCCTTCTAAGTTTAGCCCCATTAAATAAAACTGCCTGGAATGACATTTACCCAAAACGAAAGTCACACAAGTTTAATGCAGGTGAACCTCTCTACAACGCCGCCTCGGTCACAGAAGAAAGTGGCCATCGTAGAGAAGTGGCCGTGTAGAGAGGTTGAAACAAGAGCGAATGTATGGACTGTCCGCCAAAAAAAAAGCCGTTGTAGCGAGGTGGCCGTTAGTGGGGGTTCGACCTTAAGTCCAATGTACCTGTATAATAGATAATACTGAAATTTATGAGGTTACCTTGAGAAGGACATGCACTTCGCACTTGTCAGAGACAGTGGCCACGGCGCATCCCTGTGGCGGTTTCTCCTCACATACAACATGGATCCTGTCAAGGTTGACAATTAATAGGATTTGCTTTCATCAAACAACAGAATACAGACTTGACAAGGGGGAGTTGCTCCCATTCACCATATTAGAAACCAAAAATAATGGGCTGAGTTAACTTTCGCAAAGACTTCTGGGACAGCTACCGGGGACAGGAAAAAAAACTGAGCCAATAGCTGACTAGGGGGTCCCCAGGAGCGATCCCAGAAGTCTGCGCGAAAATTATCTTGGATCAGTTTCGTTCTTGTATACTGTTCGATAGAAAGACAGTTACCTTTCACTGTAGCTCAGCGTACAAGCAGTGTCTGCATATTTGGTGACCACCTCTGCCAAAGACTGTTCAGAAAACACCACATAAACTGTAGAAAAAGAACGACTGAACTTAAGCTGTTTACAGCAAGAGAGTTTAGGGAAGAAACCACTGCAACGAAGGCAGATTAACGTAAGTAATAATCTGAATTCGCGATTATTCTAGCTTGCTTAAATTGTAGAATTTATCCGAAATTAAGGCGCGATTTTTCGAGGAGTTGTGCTGCTACGGACAGCCGGCGTTTAAGTTCAAAAAGGGAAGGCAAATTTTTTCTCCGTCGTGCGTTCATTTCCTCCAATTACAACTGGTAACAGAGGACAGTAAAGAAATGTTCAAAATAGCGCGAGGCACGTTCAGAGTAGTTGTTTTTTGCTCACTGAAACTGTTGCTTCTAATTCTTTACGCTATCGTTGCTGTTGCCACCGGCACCTGTTCCTGTTACTCTAAGGGTGCATTTCTTTGGGATGATCTGGATCAGGATCAGTGACCCGAGATCACTCAGATCATGACGCATCTAAGGAACCGATGAATCCTTGCACGGTATGCCCTTAGATGCATCACGATCCGGGTGATCTCCTGACCTGGATCTTTCCAAAGGAACGAACAACATGTAAACGACACCGGCTGAGATAATACCTTCAGGTTTGGCTTTTGTCAAGTTGTATTCCTGACGAATAGAGCGGATTGTTTTTACAATGCTCTGTACCAAGCTCATTTCATCTTCAATAGCGCTGTCTTTCCAAGGAAGCTAAAAAGGGAGCAAAACAGAGTCAAGAACACGTTTCTAATCGCAAGTTCGCGATGCACAGAAAAGGCAAAAACGCTTCCAACACTTTAAGCCCAAAAATCCGCATACTAATTCTCCAGACTGTTCTCTATACATCTTCCTAAAGAATTAGATAAGAAAATTTGATTAAAAAAAAAATCAGAGCAATTTTCCCTTTCGTGATCATTTTATAAACTCTTATGACCTTTTTCCTAGATGATGTATTGATTTTGGTTGATGTTGGACACTCTTAAGACTTAAAGAGTTATGATTGTTCATTAAACGTATTCCTCATCACTGAAATAAGGACGTATTTCTCTCTTGAAAGCCCACTTTTCTCGATCTTTTCCCTTCTTCCTTTTGCTCCCCTTCACCCCTCCCTCAAAATATCACTTACCCCCTCCGGGTAGGGTGTGACACAGATACTTGGGGGTGATTCATCACGCCTGCGCGGTAACCGTTGATAAAGTTCCTCCGTCACAAAAGGCATAAAAGGACTGAGAAGAATTAGCCCATTCTCCAAACAAGTGTAGCTTGCAAGTGTTAAGAAAATCATGGACTTGTCACAATGAAGTAAACCTAATGATACGATTGAGTCGAGAACATAAAAAGAAACAAATTAGCTTGCACATTTTAGCAAAAAGGTAACCAACGCAACCCGATGGTTACAAGTGGCGTGGCTACCGAGTTAAGATTGCTGAAAGGATACAGTGTGTTGCGCGCCGTGTAAATTGCCTCTTGGTTGCCATTTTGTATAACTGGCTTGAGGTACTCCTTCAAGATAAAAACAACAACACTCTTTAAGTTAACATCTTGAAAAAAGGAGATAGTTCTGCAGGATAAATGTCAAAAGAGAAAGCAATTATAAATGATAAAATCTACAACTGACTCTGCGGCTACGTGAAACCATTTGTCAGGTAAAGGCTATTTCTAAACAACAGGTGTTATTGAATAAACCTTTTATCGAGGAATATGACAAAATTTTGGATCTGCAAATGGTTGCCTTTCAAAGAATTTCTCCAGTCTTTAGCGTTGTTTTCTGTTTCGTTTTGTTTTGTTTTGCTTTTTTGATACTGTTGTTTCTAGTCAGCGTCTAGTTTAATGGACGTCCATGGAGTGAGATTATATAGCACGTTTCGTTTTTGTGGTGAGCGTGCATAATTATTGCATAAATTATGCAATAATTATGCACTCCGCCAATATGCCATAGCAGACCAAGGCGTTATAAGTACTTGATATAGTATGAATTATGACGTAATGGGTTTAACTTTCGTTTCAATTTGGGTGTTGTGATGTATTACACAAAGTAATTTTTCTCTTACCAAATAAACATCACACAGCTCGTACAGCCAAAAGTTATAAATGGCCGTAGTGGCTGATGGGAACTCATAATTCTTGAAGCCTTCATTGGCTGTTTTCTCTGCATCAGATAGCCGGCTCAAAATCCAGCGGTCTTCAAGAGTCTCATTACCGATCAGCTATGTAAAAAGAACAAAGCAAGGTTGAGCAAAAGTTGTCGACTGGAAGACTTATTTTTAGCCTCCTGCTGCACAAGGCAAAATACCTTTCGCACTAACAAATACTAAATCAGTATCGACGTTGGAATTCTTATTTCAAAAAATCCGCTCACAATTAAATTCTAAACTGATGGCAACGTAATGGGATGGTTTTTTAAAAAAATTCTTTCCAATGGATGTCGGAACAGAAGATTTCACATAAAATAAAATACCTGAAAAAAATAATTCAAATCAAACTTGACAAGGTTAAGAATCCAAACTGGCCTAACGAACCCTGCTACTTAAAAGCGTGGCATAGGATTTGAACTCCGGACTACCGTGAACAAATCTAGCTAGCGGTCTGGGCGGCAGGAGTTGAACTCGGGGCCTTCGAATTGCAAGTCCAGCGTTCTAACCGCTCGGCCACGCCGCGTGATTAATAAGTAACAAGGAATGTGCCCAAAATTTGCTTCTCTTCTTCCTGGAGAATGAACGTTGATTGGGTAACGGACATATGACTTTTAAAAGAATTATTAACAAATAAAATGCCTAAAAGTATCTGAGACTTTATGCCAAATAAAACGTTTCTTTCCCAGTATTTGCGGATACTTTACCTCTGGTTTGTCGTTTGGTTTGAAGTCAGTTCCCAGGCTACCGAGCGCAAACTTAGTGGCGTTCCACAGTTTGTTGCAGAAATGACGATAACCTTGTACACGAAGAACGTCCAGATTGATGTCTCGTCCTGTTAAGTAAAGCAATAAAACAACGATTTAATCAAGAAAATTCTACGTAGTTGCTTAATTATGTAGGTAATAAGTAAATTATTTAGCCACGAAACACTTAAGAACTCGAGGAAACGTGTCCGTGCGTTCCAGATCGAATTGGAATTTGGAAGTGTTGGGTTTTGAGGAGAGAGGAAAACCGGAGTACCCGGAGAGAAACTTCTCAGAACAATGGAGAGAACCAACAACAAACTCAACTCACATATGGCGTCGACGTTGGGACTCGAACCTAAGCCATATTGGTGGGAGGCGAGCGCTCTAAGCACTAGGACATCCTTGCTCCCCAGAATTGTAAGAACTTCATACATGACCGTAGATTATAGTTGAATGGCGAATCTTTTTGGCTTCACGCCTTATCCATAACTAATGACTTAGTCCACGACCGAACCAACTTCTTTTGAGTCAGTTGCTGTAAATATTGTTTTTTTCTTTTCTTTTCTTTGTTCTTGTTTTTTTTTACAGCCAATTCACTTAAGAGTCGTTTAGTCTGTCTGCGGCGGAAACGAAACAAACGTAACCACTCCGCAAAATCTCACAAAACCAAACAATCTAATCTACCAACAAGAACAAGGGCGACGCAGTGTAGCGACATTCTTGACCTCAGAGCTCACGCACGAAGTCAAAAGCGTGAGCTCTGGGGTCCAGAATGAGTTCAGCCAATGCAAAGGGAGGGATAGCGCATGTCAGCAAGGCACAATTGCTTGATCTTGTTTCTTATTGGTTGGAAACGAGGCACAGCATTAATTTCTCCGCCAAACACAAAAACAGCAGAAATACCTCCCGACACTTGACTAAAACAACATGATCTCTCCATTGTTACCACTCATTTCACAAGGTATCAACGATATTTTGTTAAATGATCAAGACATTTTTAGCAGATTATCTTTGGTGACCATTTCTTTTATTCTCATTACTTTTATGTTTAATTAATTGATTACTGATTATTGATACTATAAAGAGAAATAAGACACTGATCACTATTAGCGACTAACCTTGTGCCGTGTAAGCACAGAGTGCAAACCGAAGCGCATCAGTACCGCACTCGGGGATACCTTCAGGGTAATCTTCTTTCTGTAATAAAAAATTCCATGCACCGATTATCAAATTTCGAAACAACAACATCACGACAACATTTGTCTTTAAACTAATGAGGTTCTCCTTAGGACTACAGCAACTCGTTTTTGTTGCCTTAAAGGGTCTGCATCACAGCAATCCAGTCCACTTTGTTACGTTTTGTCAATTACTCGTCCTTAATGAAAAAAGTATGTTTGAAATGAAAGAACTTAACAGCTAGAAGCTTCTTTACACTAACCTGCCCTTTTCTAGCGCGTTCAATCTCTCTTGGATCCAAGTTACTGTTTTCAAGCTGGCTGTGAAGGCCCTGAAGACAAAAGCCAACAATTGTTATGAAAGATCAGTTATGTTGTAGAAAAAAGAACTGCACTGGACAAAGATTGGATCTAAAAAACAGGGAACACTTTTTAAAAACCGTGGCAGATTATCTAAATCGGTAGAGTGCTTGGCTGCAGAGTGGGAGGTCGCGGGTTTAATTCCCGGGGTCGGACCAATACCAAGGGTCTTCAAACGACTGAGAAATGAAGCTACTACCTTGCAAACGGCTGCAAACGGCTTGACCTTCATGCGCGTGGCTCGGATGACCACGTAAAATGAGGGTCTCGTTTTCAGTGGGAGACGTAAAAATAGTGTTCCCAGTTGGTACTTTCATGCTAAATACATTGACGCTCAAGTAAAATGCTTTTTCCAGTAATCTCAGTAAAATTTTCCTTGAGTTTAACTAATTTTCACAGGTAAGCTGAATCCGAAGTAATAGATATAAAAATTAACCAAAGTAAACAACACCGGTTCTAAAATAACCATGACCTACTTCAAGTGATACACCCTTGATGACGTCAATGGGATCGATGACGTTGCCAAGAGACTTGCTCATTTTCCTGCCATGCGCATCTCGCACCATTGCGTGTAGGAACACTTCAGTGAATGGCAGCTGACCAGTGAGCTTGAGGCCCAGCTTTACCATCCGGGCGATCCAGAAAAACAGGATGTCGTGTCCAGTCTCCAACAGTGTACCTGGATAGAATACTTTGTAATCGTCAGTCTGTAAGAAAAAAAAAACTTATGGATTAACAGTTGCTTAGAGTCTGACAAAAATGAACTCTTTACAAAATGTTAAGGTAACTGAAAAGAGATAGGACTCGTAAGAATGCTATTCACGAATTTAGCACTATCGGGAAGTGCGTTTTTGTCAACAAAAGAGTGAAAATTTGTACACGTGTGTTTTCCCGCGCTTTACTTCGACTACATTCATTTAATTCGAATAGTGAATGGTCTATTTATTTGTCTGTGTCTATTGTGATTGTCAGAGTTACTAGTTCTACAAAGTACTGGCGACAATAAATTAAAAACAACTTTCACATGGTCAACAACCACAATTAAAAAAAAAAAACATTCCGAGGCTATCGTTACCTCTTCCGGCCAACCAAATATGGAGAACGGGAACAAGCCAGAGGAGAACCACGTGTCTAGTACGTCCTCATCTGCAACACAACAATGTTAACTTTAAAAAATCATGCATCAGATGGTGTCAAATTAATAATCCGTCGTTTGATGACATTTCTACACCTCCAACGATCATATGAAACCAGCAGTGGTATAAATTGCTCTCGTTTTTCGCCCGTCAAAATATCGCGGCCAGGGGTGCTCACATGTACCATTTACACGAATCATCCGAGTGGAAATCTTGTGCATAAACATAAACGGAATGGCACGAAGCATTTGATTTTCCATTTAAATGATAAGTACCCCTGGTCCTCACTGCGCATGCTGTGAAGTCACCTGGCAAGCACGTGGTCTGTTTTATTGTCAAAAAGCGACGAAATTTCGAGTAAGGCCCTAATTTCTAATTTCGGCAAATGCTTCAAAAAAGTCGTTAACTTCTGCATAGCTCGATAATTCACCTTGCTTCAAAGTGATCTTCTCTGGTGCCACATTGAACCTTTCTGCTGCTTTCTTTAGCACTTCTTCTTCTGTTCTCCCACTGCGATAAAAAAAAAGTACAAATTATTTCCACATGTGCATTCTTGTATACTGTTAAGAAAGAGAAGTAAAAACTATCGTGGCTACATAAGAGTAACAGGTTCCTACCTGATCCAGTATTTGCCATCCGTGTCCTGAAAAAGACAACCATAAAGTTTTCACCTTCGTCTTCATTGTCGCGTAGTCAAACATGTATAAACACCGTCAACTGGTTTAAAAGAAACTGCGAGAGGCAACTTTATGCTACGAAAGCGAACAGTCCCTAATTTTGATTGAGTCTATCGAGTCTGCAGTGTTATCAAAACTCGCACACTGTGCGTTCTCGTCTGATCATCTCAAACTGTACTGACTTAGTGCTGTTAATTAAAACCAGGAATTTACACAAAAGACACTTTCTCACCTCCCCTGGTGGTACACTAGGATCGTCCACGGTTACAAAGTAGGCTGGGATTCGATGACCCCACCAAAGCTGCCTGGAGATGCACCAATCCCTAAACAACAAAAAACGGTAATAATTAAAAAAACCATTACCTCAAAATACCTAAAATACCAAAAGCCATCGTATACTAGAACACAAGCTGTCCACTATTTTTCTAAGAGGGAGTGTTTGGCCCAAAATCCAACCCCCCCCCCCCCTCCCCCCCATCTCCTACTGGGACACAAAACACCCTGAGGACCCTTGTCAGTTAATTTTTTCCTGCGTGGTCGTGTGATTTGCTCGCTCAGATGTGCCGCTTTTTTTTAAGATGAAATGCATCTTACATTTTACCGTCTATAAACTAACATAAAATACAGTATAAAAAAATTAGAGAGCGAAAGAGAGCAAGTAGGACTGGGCAAAGAATGCATGATTGTAAGGAGGGAAAAGTGGGTTATCGCCATTACACATCACTAACCTGCAGTTTTCCAGCCAGTTGTACCAGATCTTCTCATGCATACTGGGGATGATTTTTAGGCCCCCGTTTCGAACAGCCTGCAGGTGGAATAGAAAAAACTTCAGTCCAGTTGTTAGGGCTTAATGGATAACAAAGGGTATAAGTAGGCTGAAAGGAATATACACGAAAACGTAAACAAACGAACAAATGAAGACCGTTGGGATTCAGAAATGACGGATAATCTGAACCTTCAGTAGCAAGGTACATTATGTTTCTAATAATTTACCTTCACTGCCATGTCTGCCATTTCCTTGCAGTCAACATACCACTGAGGCTTGATAAGGGGCTCCACAATGTCTTTAGATCGACTAAAAGAAAATTAAATAGTCCAGTTTCGAATTCGTCTGGGGCGCTAAATAGAATCACTGAAGACTCATTAACACAGGGTTTGCCTCGACCCAAGGTAAATATATTCACAAATTCTAGCCAGAAGAAGAACACCTGTATACAGCTGTGTCTATTTTTTTAAACTAAAATTCTGGCACCTTCCCTCTTGTATTTGTGAATATTTTACTTTAGGCCAAGGCTAACCCTGTATAATGAGTCTTCAGTACTTCTATTTAACGGCCGCGACGAATTCGAAACTGCACTATTCACCATCAAATCTCTATCATTGCGCATAAGCACATATGGGCATTCCAGTGCTAGCAGTATGCAGGATGTTTGTTACATAAACCTAGCTCTTACGAGTTTCCTGTAGCTCAGTGTTAGAGCGGCATCTGCAGTAGTAACCAGAAGGTCAAAGGTTTGACGTGTTTAGGAGTACTTGGATTTTTCTTTTCGAGCCGCCTGTGTCACTGACTGAAATAAAACATTTTCGTCAAGAAATTAAACTAATGTAAATAAAAACAGTCTCGCTAGTAGGCTTAGTGTTCCTTGCACAGTTTACCTGCATATAGGGACTACCATTTGGTTGTCTTCTTTCTTAATAAACAGGCCTTTCGCGGTGAGAGCATCAAGTACAACTTTTCTTGCGTCAAATCTTTTTAAACCCTAAAAAGAATACACAAATAAGATTGTCAGCCCTTCTTAAAATTCCTATTTTCTTTGTTCAAGTTCATGCACTTAAGTATTTGTAACTTATTTCGATGGTAATTCGTCCTAATCCTTGTTTATTAACTGTGTATTTACACCTCTGAACACCTCTTTACATCCTCTGAGAGCGACACTAGGGTACACACGGTTCTTGCGGCTTTGCAGACAGTGGCCTTCTACGCTCTAACCAAGGCTTATGTGAAAGACAAGTCTTACAGTGGACTCTTTTTTCCATTTTCTTTTCGACGGTTGTTTTCCAAAGTAAAAAATTAAATTAAAAGTGAGGATCTATTGGACAACTGTCGTTTGGGTGGCGCTTCGTGTAAACTTTACTTTTGCTATTACTTTTGCAGTATTTTTTGTTTTTTGCACGAACTGCACGTGCAGTGTATGCAAATTTACGAGGTGCACGTGCAAATCGTGCAGAGAACAAAATATATTGCGGGTTTACATGAAGCACCACCCAAACGGAAATTTAAAGAATATTATGGTATTTTCCGCTGTGGCCAAGGAGATGGAAGCAACAGAGAATTAGCGTTCACTTGAATGGTTCAAATCTTACAGTTGGCCATTCAACTATAACTTGTTAGCGGAACAATAGTAGGGTTGCTATGGACCAAACTGGAAACTTACAGCAAAATGTTGAAACTCTGGATAAAAATCCTTAACATCTTTAATGTTTCCATTATCATCAATCATAGTCACAAATGACAGGTTGTGTCGCTGGCCAACTCCGTAATCATTGTGATCATGAGCTGGAGTTATCTTGACAGCACCTTCAATAAAACGAACAAAGAATTCAACCGCGGCAACCGTATTTTTGCGTATTCAAGTACGCGCGAGCAGTCAAACAAAAGGTCTGGAACGAGGCTGAAAACAGAGAGCGAGACTGGGGAGAGACGCCCAGGGCTTGTGAGGCTCGCGCGCTTCGCGCGCGTAAGACTCCTATGCAACGCTTTACCGATTTCTTTACTGAAACAAAAACCACGAATGTCTTGTATTCCCTTGTCGGACTATCCACGAGTTCTGAAGCACAGTGTCACAAGAGGGACACATTACAGCGTTTAAAAGTGATGTTACGCGAGACGATTCGCAAAGACGACTTTTACCGCAACTCAGCGTTGCAACATTGTTTCGAATAGTACAACAATGTTCCAACATTGCAACGCTGTGTTGCGCTATACAGCGCCGTTGCGAATCGTCCCGTGTAACATCACTTTAACTATACCGAACAACAATATCTTCGCATGAGAGTATGACAAAGAAGTGGGGAAGAGTTAGGAAAGATGGGGGAGGTGGTGTTAAAGCAGCGTGTTACACATGTCATTTACACCTTTGATCCCAACGGCAAGGGAAAACACGTTGGGAATAAAAGAGAACCAGTTAAAAGAAGCAGACAAAGCCGAAACGGCAACTAAACTCTAAACAAATTGTAACCTGAGATTAGGTTCTATTTTTGTTTCGCTTGATAAAAACAAAAACATTCCGGAGGGCAAGGCAAAACGAGTTCAGTGGGGCCAAGTAGGGGAGCGTTGGAAAGCGGCTAAAATTCTGCATGATAACAATATTTATATTACGCCCTAATTGTTCAAACGTTGGATGGCGCAATCGCGTGGAAAATTTACAAGCTAGCGGATAAGTATTAGCGAAACCAGTTGCGTTAACCGCTGGATAGAGATTTATCCAGTGGATAGCGCTATCCACCATTTGAACAACGGGGGCCAGGACTTGTCCAGTTAGAAAGCCCGTTTTATCAGTCTCTGTATGTTTAAAACACAGGAAACCAAAAGGTCAGAGGTAAGTGTCGCTATTGTAGAGGTCTGGTATTTTCGAGAACCAAAGAACTGTCAGTAATAGAAAGGTGCTCGTAGTAAAGAGACATACGACTGTACAAGGGTGTCATTCTACAGCTTGTGAGCTTAATACGTTGCTTTCAGTACATCAGTGCACTTGGTATCTGCAAGAACTTGGAACTCGAGTTTTAATGATCCATTTTTTAGATTGTAACTTGTTCCATACCTGTTCCAAACTCAGGATCAACAATGTCATCACAAACGATGGGTAATTTACGGTTACAGAAGGGATGAAGGGCAAACTTGCCATGAAGATGCTACAATAAAAAAAAAGTATTTCGCAACTACTGAACAACAAAAAAAGAATGAAAATCTAGAAGACCATAGTTAACCATGGTTAAGGCTCTAACGTAAACGCCCGAATATTTATAAGGTTTTGTACAAAACGTGGAAACCCGATGGTTAATTTGTTTTTTTCTGTCTTCTCGCAAAAAAAGTTCCTGGGAAATCACACTCTGCACAGTTGTCCCAAAGAACATATTAACCCTTTCACCACTAGCAATGATTGAGAATCAAACATAAAGGTCATGAAAATAAAACAAATGATCCGCAAGTGAAAAAGGTTTTGACTGTTAAACAAATTCACCACATCAGTACCATTGACATATATAGCAAAAACAGTGTGGATAATGTGAATGCTGACGTCAAGCACTTAAGATTTCCCGCGGTTTCAAAGTACACGACCTGATCATGTGCGAGTGAGTCGTGTTCGTCCTGTACTAGGGACTCTTGAAGTTTTGTCACACGGCACGTGAATCGTTCTGGTCCAATCGGACAACGCGCTTGAGTTGCTAGGTGGGGCAACTCCCAATTAATTGCTTTGTTGTTGTTACTGTTGTTGTTAGACGACTTTATTCTTGACAACACCGTCGAACGGACTTAAGGGACCTTAAGCAAACACGGCGACGACTTTGACGGCAACGACAAAGCAAACAAGAAAACAACAACAGATTCGATTAGCAAAACTTTTGGTGCATTTCCTTGACATCACTGCACCACTAAGGCGTGATATGTGATGCACAGTTTTATAGAGGTCGTAAACATACGACAAAGAATTTTTTTTTCTTAATACGTGACAAATTTAGCGAGTTGGATTAAGCGGAATAAAGTTTGAAAGAACTTGAATTCACTATACAGGTGACTGTGTTTCTTAGAAAAGCTCTCTCGCAGTTGAACCCTGGAAACAAATAAATGTGCAAGGAGAGATGGCTTACTTTGTATCTAGCATCACTTGGATGAACGGCAATTGCTGTATCACCTAGCATGGTCTCTACACGAGTAGTGGCAACTATCAACTTTTCATCTGCAAATATACCACGATAAGAAAACAATCCTTCGTTAAAATCTCAACTAAAAACAGAGAAATGAAGGTACTGCCTTTGTCCGGCAAACAGCTAGACCGGCTCGGATAACCACACACTGATCTCGTCTCATGCGACAGACATTAAATTACTAGTAACCTCAATTAAAGCTTAGGTGCTAACTACATTGACACTATAGTTAGTTAGAAGAATAAGTTCCTTAACTGAAAGCACCACTCGGCAGGGTATAATGAATAACAAAATAATACATTATTTGCCCTTGAAATCTTAAGTCTTAGGTCAGATATACAAGACGAACTCGGACGAGGCGAGTAAACAGTGTTGTTTTACCTGAGTCTTCCACTGGGTAGGCAAAGTGCACCAAGACGCCAAATTCCACTTTGTGTTCATAACCTGGAACAGGTAACAATGTCCTCCCAGGTAAATCCTTCTTGTCAACCTATTATAAACAACGGAAATATATCCTGTCATGTTCTGCAGCCTCACCTTATAAACATAAAAAGAGTAAATTTGCTAAATTATCTTTGCAATTTGCTTTGCGTATGCTTGTTAATCAAGGGAAGAATTTGTTTCTACACAACCAAGACCCCTCTAATTGCCCACAGCAGCGAAGTAAATACAAGGATGAATATCCACGTATACCTCAATATCAGAGATGGCAGAGTTCAGAGTGCAAGACCAGTTGACCAATCTTCTGCTTCTGTAGATAAGCCCTTCATCATGAAGTCTAACAAATGCCTCCTTCACTGCTCGGCTTAGTTTCTGCAAAGAGTTCAGAATAAGAAATACTTAGGGATCACTGCGACTCATAAGCTTCTCTCAGCTTTATCTAAAGTGCTAGATAAGAACTTTGGGGGAATCTCAACAATGTATTTAATACAACGAATCAAACAGAACAATGTAACCAGAGTTAAAAATGAACGTTGCAAGAAAAAAAATATCATGTTACTCTACAGTTTACAGCAATACTTTCAAAATGAGGCTAATTGGGATAACCTTCACGTGATCATGAAATTTACTTGAATAAGAAAAGAAAATAAATATTTCGTATCAAAGAGTTACACTTATTCCTGATTTGAAAAAGAGGCTTGAGGGAACCCGGAAGTGGCCTGTTATTTATACTTACAGGATCCATGGTGAAGCAAGCTCGGTCCCAATCCACTGACACTCCCATCTTTCGTAACTGCTCATAAATTCTGTCTCCCTTTCTATCAAGATAACGAAAAATTATAATTTCTCTATTTTCTCAATACTTATTTGAGAAAATAGAGAAAATAATCAATCACCGAGGTCTTAAACCAGCTACGCACTGTAATTTTCAGGGAGTTATAATAACTCCTCTAGTGGGGCTAATTTAACTCCTTACAGTGGAGTTATTTTTCGTGGAGTTATTTTAACTCCAAAAAGGAGTTTAAAGAACTCTTTTTCAGGAGTAAAAGTGACCCCAGATATTGAGGAGTTAAAATAACCCCAAAAAAGGAGTTATCCTGTACCTAAAATTTTTACTCCACTTTCAGAGTTAAATTAACTCCAAAAAGAGTAAAAACAACCCCTGTAAGGAGTACAAGTAAACCCATTTCGGAGTAATTTTAACTCCAAGACTGGGAGTAAAAAGAACTCTTTTTCAGGAGTAAAAATGACCCCAAATTCGGAGTTAAATTAGGAGTTAAAATAACCCCAAAAAAGGGGTTATCCTGTGCCTAAAATTTTTACTCCATTTTTGGAGTTATAATAACTCCCTAAAAATTACGGTGCGAATTGCATCTATTGACTGTTCTTTGCTTTCTGGATAAAATCTCTGCCACATAGGACTTGTCTTACTCATTCTTCCATTTCCACACTGCTTCAACAAACTTTTCTCTCCCCAAGTCATGCCTTGACAAACCTTGTTCACGCATTAGTATTTTCTCTACAACAACCTGAAGGGAAAAAAAAGCAAATTACAGCTTGCTGAAACTTTAGTACAAAGTTCAGAGCAAACAGCGTTGTACGATTAAGGAAATGATGTTTACCTACACACCGACATCAGCCGATATCTGCCGCTCATAAACCCATAAGCGGTTTCTAGGAGGGCTTATATCTGGAATAGAAAAAAGCGCTTCGAAACAAGCTATAGCAGTGCTGATTACACTACTCTTTGTTTTACCGGTTTTTAATCAAAACTTCATGAAAAATCGAATTCGTTTCAATACATTCTATAGAGGGGCATGTATCGGGGGGGGGGGGGGGCTTATAATCGGATGCATTTTTTTTATACAGGTGGATGGGATTATGACAGGAGTGGCTAATAAGAGGCAGTTTACGGTGTGACAACCGACCAACTCTTGAATTTGGTGTAAATGGCAAACAGCTGAAAATACATCAAAAATTCAAAACTCCTTTCACTGAAATACCTGTGTTGCTATACCAGCATGGTCACATCCTGGATTCCACAAAGCCGTCTTCCCAATCTGCCGGTTCCTAAAAGTGTGCAAAGGAATTCTTTGATCTGTACAGGCTTTTAAAGCTATTACACTAATATCACGGAAATAAACTTGTTCTGTACTGATTGAACATACTACACGGCAAAATGTTCTAGTAAGTCAATGCTAGGGCTTTGAAGAGAACAAATCGGAACAGATTTGTAATACTGTTTGATAAATAAAAAGCCGGTAAAAGTGTTAACAATGTGAAATCTATTTAGTGCATTTCAAATAATTAGTAGACTTATGTTGGTAGAGACTAGTGTGCGTCTTTCGCGAACGGCGTACTTATTTATAAAGAATGTGAGTATCCCAAGAATGCATTGATATTTTCAGGACATAATGAAGACAGTTGGCAGCACTGCACTGGCAAGGTACGTTTGTAGGTTTGACTCGCACGGTGACGGATGGGGGACGAAAAACGAAACTCTGTTCCCCCTCACTTCCCCCGCATGCGGCTAGCTTATTTCCATGACAACCAACGATCGAGGAAATTTTGCACAATTCTGTCTTGGACACAGGATTTGCATTTTATGACTTGGGCTATATATATAGCCCGGGTAATAACGGGGAAACGAAGGACTTACAAGAGAAGTCAACGATAAGTGTACACTGACTAAATTTAAAGACTAAATTTAAAGACTATTGTTTTCACAATAGTGGCGAAAACATTTTTTTCTCTGTCAAAAGTTTTTGACCCCGCCTGTTTCCATACTGTCAAGCAGTAATACTTCTTACAGAGCCAGTTATTAAACACGCACCAAAAACAGAGCAAAGATAATCAAACACTGTGTTTACAACAAAAGAAATTTTAATAGCACTCGGCCAATAAGCGCCTCAGAATAGTTTCCATCGTAATTGCATTGCATATAACATGTAAACAACGGAAGTCATGACAAGGTTTCTAACCAAATCCCTAATGACCACTTAAACTTAAATGTACATGAAATATAAATACACTGTCAAAAGTTTTTGACCCCGCCTGTTTCCATACTGTCAAGCAGTAATACTTTTTACAGAGCCAGTTTTTAAACACGCACCAAAAACAGTGAAAAGATAATCAAACACTGTGTTTACAACAAAAGAAATTTTAATAGCACTCGGCCAATAAGCGCGTCAGAATAGTTTCTATCGTAATTGCATTGTATATAACATGTAAACAACTGATGTCAAGACAAGGTTTCTAACCAAATCCCTAATAACCACTTAAACTTAAATGTACATGAAATATAAATACACTGTATTATGAATATATTATGACCAGTACATAAGTAGCAATTAATAAATTGATAACTACTGCATTAGAAGTGTATAGCTCGGCAAAGACTTGTGGCCGTAGCCGAGCACAGCAAGTTGACCAGATTACTATTTACGTAACCAGATCAATTCCTCAAAACTTAACCCATAAAAAGGGTTGCATATACTTAGTTTCTTGGAGCCGCTTTAAGAAATAAAAACTGAACGTGACCGCGACCAGAACGAAGTAATCTTAGTAAGTGTAGTGCTTGCATGGCTGCCTGCGTGGTAGAACTTAAATTCGCTAAATTTTACAGCACAAGCGGTGGTGATCCATAATTGATAACGTTAACCTGCGTTAAATTAGCCCGCGAGGTAGTTTAAAAAAACCTGATCCGGACCCGGTTAAGAAAAACTGTTCTTGTATAATTTGCATAACCTGGTTAAAACACGGTTAATTACATCCAATAAACGCAGACACAATCGCTCTTTTTATAACCGATTGGTCCACAAAGTGACAAAAGTACAAAGTATGGATGAGTGACGTGTTTGGGTATGTCATTGGTAGAAGACAATGTTTCTATATTTTAAGCAAAATATTTCACTGGTAGGATTCAAACAAACAATGAATAGGCTGGTGATTTGTGACTTTCCGTCAACTGTGAAATTACAATATTAGAATATTCTAAAATATAATAATTTGCGAACTGAAATAACAAATCATTACCACGCGGAGCTAGAGGGAAAAAGCCCGTTTGCCTCAGCACTAAATGTGAAAGTAACGAATACATAATTACACTTAACAACTTGTCTGAATAAAGATAATATTCAACAGGTAAATTTACGTCGAGAAAAATTAAAAACTACGTAAAGGGAGAGATAGGAGGTAACAAAAACTGCCTGTACATGTTTTCAGCCATCATATATCACATCCCCTAATGGTTCCTGTACTGACAATAGATGTTGTTCGTCCGGAACATGTCTACAAAACTTCAAACTGTAGTAACATTTCTCAAAACTATTTCTTGCTTGCTGGCAGTGCGAAAAATTGTTTACCGCCACTGCAGAGCTACTGTACAAAAATTGAACATTATTTTTGTACAGTATTATTCATAGTCTAAATATTAGAAAAGTCCATGTCTTAAATCACTGCAGTAATTAGGTGACCGTTGGCAACGACCACTGTCAAAAGAAAAAATGTACTTACAGAGTTGTTAATTTGCTTATTAAACCTATTAGTTTTTAAAGTTCTCGTTGAAATCACAGTCTTATATAAGCTTCCTCTTGTAAACCCAAGACGGACAAAGACCGTGCGGCATTTTTGCAAGTTTCTAGGGTAACCCTTCGTCACCTCTGAAATGCTTACTGCAGCAGATCTGTTTCGAACAGAGACTTCACCTCTGCATAGGAGAGATTTCTGATGTTTTCCAAAAACTTCAGAGAGATGAAAACCAGAGACGTCACAACCACATTACGAGCAGCCTCGACCCGAAAGATTGCATCGTCAGGGGCTGACTCAATACGAAACTCGGGAGCTTCCGGTTCTCCAGGAATTGGTTGGTAACTCAAAGTAGTGAACTTGTGCGCTGTGTATGTGTGGGGCTTAACATAAGCTCTGACCAACACACACCATCTTTTTCGATCGGCTGAAAAAATTCTCTCTGAGTAGGCAACGTCTGCAGCATAAGAAATGCTTGGCGAGAGAAAAATAGCACAAGCCCAATTTCTTATGCCAAAGACCGTTGTACCTAGACGAATGTGACCATTTGGCGGCTTAATTATGGATCCTCCAGGAAGCCTTGATCCACTGGGTTTGAGGCCCACGGTGAAAATAGATTCAAGGTGATTTGCTTTTGTTCCATGCCAAACGTTGGTCCAAGTGGATGTTATAGAATCCAATTCCAACTTGGTTCGTTCGTCAAAAGCATCTCTGTGACGCAAAATTTCTTTCCCAATAATCTCACCTCCGCGTTTGATAAGGCGAACCTTTTGTGCAAGGCCCTTCTCAATCAAAGACGATGCAATCTGGGAGACGCGGTCTTCCTTGTAAAACAAGATGACTTGCTTTATTTCCATGGAGGTGGCTTCGTCCAATGCTGTACTATTCCATCTGTTTTTAATCATTGGATCGGCACCATACTGAAGCAAAAGTTCCACAACAAGACGTTGACCAAAGAAACAAGCGGCGTGAAGAGCTGTGCTACCATCAACCTGTTTCTCGTTGACAGAAACACCGATCTTGAGAAGCGCCTCAGTCGTGTCGTAGAAGCCGGCGCGGGCAGTGAGATACAAAAGCGAATGATTGTGCTCGTCGGTGCATGAGACCAGAGAAGAATCTTTGGATATCTGGGCAAGTAGGCTGGCCGTGTCGCCAACAGCTGCGAGCACGAAGACATCATCTTTCTTAGTAATCTTATAAGAGCCATCACTTTTCTTTTGGTATCGCTCAACTTCAGACATGAGGATATGGTACGACAGAGACGCCATCACTCTTTCCTGTCTTCGGTTGTAATTAGCAGCTCTTTTGAAAGCCGCTTTAATGATCGCTCTTGACGCATTTTGGGTCACCTGAAGAACTTGATATGGCTTGACTACTCGTGGAACCGCAGCAGTTCCTCCACCAGCAGCGGTGTATCGAAATACCACCTTTTCTTCCACTCGCCGCTCTCTTGACCCACTTGGCCGATCAGAAGTTGGCTCTCTTGAGCGATGAGCTCGCCGATCTTTAATGATCGCCCTTGACTTGACTACTCGTGGAACCGCAGCAGTTCCTCCACCAGGAGCGGTGGATCGAAGTACTACCTCTTCTTCCACTCGCCGCTCTCTTGACCCACTTGGCCGATCAAAAATTGGCTCTCTTGAGCGATGAGCTCGCCTATCTCTCGAGAAGAGATTGAATAAAAAATCCAGCAACGTCGACATACTCTCGAACCTTGAGTTGACTACTTCGGGGAAAGACAAATGTGTTCCTAGAAGCCTCACGGAAATGAAAAATGAAAGAGGCGGACTAGTGCCCAGGCGCCTCACTGTCAGGGGCAGACATCCCACGCACTCAAATCCACATTAGGGAGCTTAAGAGCAACTCCACGCAAATATCGACCGAAGTGCGGCAAGGCTCAAAAAATAAAAATCGCTCTTCTTTTGCATACTGATAGACTTTAGTAAGTGTACAAACGCCAAGTAGTTTTTTCTTCGAAAGATCTGTTCGTTTCCGAGAAAAACAAGAAAACCGTTTCAAGCCCCGCCGTCGATTTCGCAAGCCGAAAACAGGGTTGAAATTCACTATGATTCGCTCGACTTGCATTTCAAAACCACCGCGCTAGAAAAGAAGCTTGTTGCTAAACTTGTAAGTACAACTCGTCGTTGACCAAAATATATAATATTTTTAGCATTACAACACTCTGAGTAATTATAAACAAGCTAAAGCGTATGTCTACCTGTTGTTCAACCACGGAAGGTAGTTGAAAAAAGCGACGATTTTCGTCATGTGCCTTTGATCAGAATTTTTCAAGATTGAAAGGGAAAACTCTACAAGCATCAAACTATTATGTTATGTTAAAATTATTTTGGGGAAATCATTTTGAGCTTCTCAGAAATTATTTCAAATTCGTGTTACAGACAACATAAAATAACGGCATCCAACACATGAGTCACACGACCACCACCAACAATTTGACTTTAGGTTTCCGTTTACAACGCTGGCAGCCTTGATATGTAGAACAATTTTTTAAAAAAGCTCACCTTAACCTGTATCTGTTGTACTTTAAGCTCCAAGTTGTTTCATTTTGCCGTCTTATCACCTATGTTACCGTAGTCATGAAGTCCGCTGGAATGTGTGCGTTGGAGGTGCGTGACAGCTTTCTGGTAATTTCTTCACCCTCTGTTTTCTCCCTGAATGTTTTCAAGTTAACATCTCATGTTTGTTAAAAATTTTGAGAACCCTGGACCTTAAAAAAGCCGTCTATAAAATAAAGCTCGGTAGTTTAACTGTCAACAAAGCAAAGTTGCTTGCTCGTGGATCCGTTTACTTCAACTAATCTCATTTGCATAGGAGCGTGCCAAGGGTCTACTTCCGGTAATATACACGTGACGAGCTTCACCGACTTTCACCCGTTTTTCCCAGTACACTGAAGAAGCTTCATCTTTTATATTCCTTCTTCTTCAAAAATACTCCAGTTGACATTATTTTACCTGAGAATTATCTTTAGTATTTTGACATTTTAGGCATTTGATTAACATTATCGGATTAAATTTAGTTTAATTTGATTCAACCGTTCATTGCCACTTGAAAAAGAAAAAGATCTCACATCAACACTGATTGTGTGCGCTCTTCTTCGATGAAGCTACGGAAGGTTCGTGCTCCTTCGAGTCATCAGTAGGTACTCTGTGTTCGTTTGATAGAAGGGATAAGCAGAGATCAACTGAGATTGTTAAATTGTCGCTATCAAACTATTAAGGACGTAACTGGGCATAGATCGACATGGTCTCTTTCTAGCCATTGAAAGCGAAACAGACTTTATTTTAGCTCAGAACTGACCAGCCAGACCATTCCCGTCGCAATGATAATTTCCCTTTTAATCAAACTCTTCACCTAGATCAGTCAAATCCGAAATAGTATGCTCGAAAGAGAACATTTTTCGGCAAAACTCTTGGAAAAATCCTATTTCATTTTCAAAATGACTGGTCAGGCAAAGATCCAGCCGGCCAGTTCTGACAAATGGAAAGTGCCCTAAGTTCCTTTAATATATGCCCTTTCCATCTTTCTGAGCTCGGTATTGGATGGTGACGGAACAGTTATTCCAATTCGTGCCAAGTTCCAAAGGAAAGCGCCAATCACATAATTGAAAGAAGAGGGAAACCTGTTAAAGCCGACAAAAGAGTTAGAGGAAGAACATTTCAAAATATATCTATCAGCAAACCGGTATCCTCATTCCTGTAGGCTCAGGTACTCTTGGTTTATTCACTGTATTATATTCTTATAAGTCGCTTAAATTCAATCCACGAATACTGGATAAAGTTTATCATAGTTGTCAACTCTCTTAGATAACCCAGAGTCTCCTCGGTACCAATCCACCTAATCTGTCCGATAAAATAAACCTTTCAGTTTTTTTCTTAGTTTGAAATTAAACCCGATTTCCCTCAGAGAAAATATATTTTTTTAAAATTTAAAGATCGTAGTCCAGTTCTGATGGCATTTGTTGTTGTCGTTTTATTTTATTTTATTTTCTTACATTTACTTCAAACGACTGACTTGTACCTCCTTCAAGACAACGTGTGGGGATATGGCGAATGACGAAGCCATTGACTTCAAGCTCAGAAGCAGATGCGCTTGCAGAATGTTACAAGAACGCTGGACACTGGGGATCACGAATAGAAATCTTATCTATTACGAACGGACCATTAGAAAAGTTATTTTTTTAAAATTTTTTTTTCATTATCAAATTCCTTCTTGAATTTCAGTTTTAGGCCGTAGCATGAAAATTTTTTAGGGTTAATTGGCGTGCATGAAATTTTTTTTCATTTAATTTTCCCTTGCGCGAATATTTCTTTTGAACTTCGCCCGTCCCACCCCCCACCCCCCCCGCCCAATAATGTTTCTTTCAATTCACGAAAAGTGACATTTAGCACAGCAGAAATTACATTTGTCCTTTAAGGCACTCTGAAATAACGCACGTGCAGGCCAGGATTACCCACAGCCAACAACTTGGTTCCACCAGTGGTGATGGGAAGAAAACATGTACACAATTTTTTGTTAAGACATCTTTTGTTTTGATAATGCCCACGTCTCGAAGCAATGAAAATCTTCAGCGAGGCTACCAATTAAATTCTTCATTTTCAAAACGCATGTTTTATGTTTGCTTTTCGCCTGCTTTTAGCGGATCCAGACCCCGGACCACGGGATCTTGACTGCTGTAATCTGATATTACTGTTGAAAGTAATTTGCATACTGAGTCACAAACGTTCGCATGGGCGCTTTAAAATATCCTTCAGATTGGCGCTTCCTTCTGCGGTGTCCAGCAGCATTTTGACACAAACGTTTTTGACAGATAAGGAAGAGAGCGTTTACTACGTGTTTACTAAGCGATCTTCGTTAGAAAGCATGCGTGTTAGTTATGAGTCTCAAACAGAGTTTAATATAGAATGGCAAACTTGAACAGATGGCAACGGGAAACATTTTGCCGTGAAACTAGACCTGAAACAAAGAATAGGGTAAGTACTTTAACATTTAGAACTTTGTGCGTGAAAATTACCAGGACTTTTTAGGAGAGACGTTATGACCTTTGCCTGGTCGACTGACAATGGTCACGCATATGTTAAAGATGGCGTTACTTTATGTTGTCTGTAAAACGATTTTCAAATAATTTCTGACAAGCTCAAAATGATTTCCCCAAAATAATTTTTACATAGCATAAAGGTTTGATGGCTGTAGTGTATTTCCCTTCAATCTGAAAAAATTCTGATCAAAGGCACATGATGAAAATCGTCGCTGTTTTCAACGACCTTTCGTCGCTAAATATCAGGTAGCCGTACGCTTTAGCTTTTTATAATTACTCATACTGATGTAATGCTAAAAATATTATATAGTTCGATCAACGACGAGTTAAACTTAAAATTTTAGCAATAACTTTTTTTCCTAGCGCGATTGTATTGGAACGCGAGTCCAGCGAATCATGATGATTTCAACCCTGTTTTTGGCTTGCGAAATCGCTTGTGGGGCTTGAAACGGTTTTCTTCGTTTTTCGCGGAAACGAATAGATCTTTCGAAGAAAAAAACTACATAGCGTTTGTAGACTTACTAAAGTGTACCAGTCTGCAAAAGAAGAGCGATTTTGATTTTTTGAGCCTTGCCACGAATCGGCGATTTTGGTCGATTTTTGCATGGATTCGCTCTTAAGCAGCAACGTTTTTGAGCGACGCACGTCAACCGGAAGTGGCCTTTTTTCATTTTTTGACGGTGGTTTCGCGCAAATTTTCAGTCAAATCGCCTCTATAACAGTAAAGAAGCTAAGGAATACAAATTTTATATCATCAAGGCATGTTAAGAGGGAAAATACCTCACTTCCGGTTGACGTGCGTCGCTCAAAAACGTCGTTGCTTAAAGGGGCTATGTCAGCTGGAGAGCATGCGCTCTGAGGTTATGCAAATTACTTTCAACTGTCAAAATTCTATTGTTTCTAACGCGTGACTTTCTCCATGTGCGCTCTGAGGTTATGCAAATTACTTTCAACTGTCAAAATTCTATTGTTTTGAATTAACGCGTGACTTTCTTTATGTTCTCTGTCACGTCCAAGGTTCCGAATTTAGAGAGGTTAACAAGCGAAATGGGTTTGGATAAGGGATATTTCGATAGAATTTATGGAACGTTTCTTCTCTGGTTATGCTAGATCAAGAATAAAATTGTGACGACAATTTTACTTGTAGTTTTGAAGTAAAAACGCATGCCATTCATAAAATAGAGCGCAAACAAAAATTCAACAACAACATATTGTCTTATTCAACAAAATAAATGGAAGTTGTATTTTACAAACGAGCTACAAAAGACGCTAGACCGAAGATAAAGACCAAGACTGTTTCAAATCATTAACAATTAGACTTCTCTGTCGCTACTGATTTTATAATTTAGATGCTGATAGAACAAGAGACCAAGTCTTTGTTTTGATCTTAGGGAAACATACATTATCGCGCAAAATTGTTCGATCGTGCCGAATCACTGCGACGTCGAGAAAAACAGAACCCAGCATCATTGGTATACTACTCCACTATAAGCAGTCCGTTGATAAAAAGGGAAAGTAAACTCTGCTATTTTCCAAAATTATGCTCGAACACAAACAGTTCAAAAACATGACATTTACAGGATCTAACTCGTACTAAGGTGCCTCTCTAAGTCCGTTGAGAACAATCTGGACGAGCAAACGGTCGTGTTTATCTTTGCCGTGAATCGAGATAAATACAAGAAGGAATCTAGCCGAATTTTAGAATGTTTCCTTCGCCAGGAGTTTCGTTGCGTCACGAAACGCATGGCCTGATGCTCTTGTAATCGTTTACAAAAAACGGCCGCCGCCAACTCGATAGCCGCTTCATTGTTATATGTCCACATACTTTGAGCACAAGAAAAATCCAAGAGCCAGCAGCCTCTAAAATAACTCAATAGAAAGGTCCTGTGAACTATAGGGAAGATTCCATCAAAGATTCCATCACTCATTGTGGAGTAGCCGTCATTAACTCTGCCATTACAACGGTCGCTGATAAGAGGACACAGTAAATCCACGTAAAAACATTCCACAGGCAAACAATTTTAAAATAACGCCAAAAAATTGTTCTGTAATCACCATAGAACGATTCTTAATACAAAACTTCGCTAACTATCGAACGATGGCTGAGATTTTGACAGATAAAAACAGCCTTCCAAAATCTCCGACACAACTTGAAAAAGTTGGGCCGTCTTTTTCAAGTTTGTGTTCAAGGGCTCGCGCATGCGTGTTGGGTGACATAGCCCCTTTAAGCTCCCTAATAACCAAATTATTCTTCTTTCCGTAACTGATCTATGCCATGAGTCACTTTTAAAAATTTTAATGATAAATTAAGTGTTATGAGTATAAAAACCTATAAGACCTAAGTGTTAGCAGTAATAAAATGAATTAGGGGACCACATGAAGCAAAACCAAAATCTTTTGACAAAGCTCAGTGAGTGGAATTCGAGCCCACCTCCTCCAGATCTATGGTTCATCTATGGTTGCTCTAGCGCATGATGTACAACACAGATAAGTGTAAAAGTTCTAAAGGCCATATAATAGACTAATTTCTTAAAAGTATTTCTATAAAGCGGTGTTATTAAGACAACGGCTAAATTGCAATAAGAGCGGTTACGTTCATCTGAATATGCAAATTCCATGGGACTACAGGGCTTCAGAATCATTAGGGAGCATAAACCAACGATGAAGACTAAACTTTGGTAAATTCGAGCTACTACTGTGCGGCTTTCAATTCTCTTCTCTAAAACTGATAGTAAAAAACTGATGTGAGTTATTCCTGAAATATGTTCACTCGAGTACTGCATGGATGGGTGATTCTCAGCCAACAAGAATCGAGTCAACATCGCAGTGAATTTCATCCGCCGGAGGGTGAATAAATTTTGATCTGTCCGAAACTCACGGCATACATACTGGCAGAAAAACAGACATTCGTTTCAGGTAGAAAAGGGTAGTCATTTGTTTAGCCAAACTAAGACACACAGTGAAAAATAATGGCCATGAATGACAAAAGCAAACACGCACGCGTGCAAAACGCGTGCGTGCCGTGTATATGTTGTGGTTCAATTTTATCCTTGGTTTAAATTTTATTTTCTTTTGTTTCAATCTAATTATCATACATTACCATATCCAAAAACAAAGGGAAATAAAATTTAAACCAAGGATAAAATTGAACAACAACATATACGCAAAAATGGAGCGCGTTTTGCGTATGCATTGGTCACTTATCTCTGTTTTGCAGTACAAGCTACGAGGCTTGACCGTGCACAACTGCCTGATTCTAATGTAGCCTGGATTCAAATTTTGGAAATAATGCCGTCTATGGGTTGGGTTTTTCAGGTAAACCGTTTCTCTGGGAACGCTAGTTTCTCTTCAGAAACCAACATTCACATTGCCTTTTATCATTCGTTTTCACTAGTCCTTGTATTGCCTGTTGTATTACCAAACCATTACTTATAAAAGAAAGCTAGTTTTATCTTACCATCTTGTTATACAATCCTCCACAGCATTTGTCAGGGCATGACCAAGATGAAGTGATCCAGTCACATTAGGTGGTGGAATACACATCATGAACAAACCACGAGGGTTGGGTTCTTGAAGACTCTTCCTCTATTTAGAATCATGAAATTCTGTCTTAAAATGCATGTTAGGGAAATTTCTACAAGAACACTGGCAAAGTAAAAATGTGTAATATCTTACCCCAAACTCTGGCTTGAAAAATCCCTGCAAAGTAAGCAAAAGACAAAGGTAAAAAATCATGAGCTACATTTAATACTTTTGATAAATGTTTCATAGTTTGATAAACATTACCTCAGCATCAGGTTGTAACTTTAAATGCTTTGGTTTACACTAGCTACATTGTGCATCAGAAGAGTGTTGGGCAAGGCCTAATAGGCTAAGCACAGAAAGTCATGTGATGTGGTTTTGTAATTTGTGGGGAATCCCACCCATTTGTTGCCTAGAAAATACTTGAGCTGGCATATAAATCACAGTCAACCTCCACTTATAGAGACTTTGTTGGGACCAGTGGATTTGTATCGGTACTTCAGCCAATTGAATTAAAAATAGTGTCGTCATTGGTACAGAAAATGGAAACATCCATAACTTGGACTTGTCTGTATCAGTCAGGGCTGTCACTAAGATTTCAATTTTCTGGGTATATGCAAATAGAAGGCAGGGAATTGAACATCTTAGGAAGTTCTTCCGGTTCTATTTCTTCTTTTGCTTCCTGAGAAAGTAGCCGAGCGTCCTACTCGTAGAAACCCTGGCCCCTTGTGCATAGCAACAGCCCTGATAACAGTCAATAATCAGGGGTTTGACTTGTTATAATTTAAAAGTAATCTTGTAGATAATGACACTGACAGAATTTTCTGTCCATTGTGTATAAGACACAGTTTAGTATCCTCTGCTAACTGACCCCTTTTTCCCACCAGGCATACCATGCAGCTTCCACATATGTGGGACTATAGCTATCTGGCATTGCTCCACTGACATCTGCCAAAAAGAGAAAAATATGATTATCATGCAATGTCTCTTAAGGGGGAGGGGGGTGGAAGGGTGGGTATTCTGGTGAAAAAATTGACAGGGGGAATTGTGACAGAAAGGTGCAAAGTCCCTTTGGAGGTTTCAAAGTTTGGAGTCAAGGACTTTCCCAGGTAAAAAAAACTACTTGGCTAATTTTTGGAAGAAGTTGATTTTTATGCAGAGAAAAATGACAACATTTGTGGGTTACAAAAGGTATTAGACAGTTTTTTGGTGATCTATTTAAGTCTATAACATGAGAAAAATAT
>OZ037779.1:48182995-48220495 GCA_964035525.1 Porites cylindrica | reverse complement strand
TTATCAACTTCGCTCGCCAACAAACGGACGAAACCGATTTTCAAGAGAAATCTCCCTGTTTACGAAGGACTGGCCCTAGACAACGAGTGCGCAGACGCGCTGAGAGATTACGAGCCATTTGGTCAGATGACGTCAGGTTCAGTGCCCTGGAAGAAGAGGCTGGGAACGAGGATGACGATGATGATTGGCAAGTCACCTTCTCAGACCGGGTAAGTTCTTCTTTCTCTATCGAGGGTCTCCGACCTTTAACCCCTCCCCCCTCCCCCGACCCCCAGAAGTGCCAACTGGCAAACTTTACGTTGTAACATGGCAGCACACTAAAGTAATGTTGAGGATGTTTCGATTGAATGGTAACACCAAAGGATTCGTCTACAGTCTCGGAAGGTAGATTGACATAATGAGGAATTTAAGCAAAGACGTTTCTTGGCGACGCACGTCAACAGGGAGTGTCTCAATCTCAATCTACTCTTACAATCTACTTCCGGTCAACTTGCATCGCTCAAAACGTCTTTGCATCAAGACCTTACGTCGGATTGAAGACCTTAAACTGGGCATACAGAGCTCCAGTGTTGGAGTTCTTAGTGTGCCTGCAAAAACACTTATACCTCCATAGTTTGACTTCACCCTCAATTCATTTGTAGAAAGTTTTTTGTTGTTAGCACCTCCTTTTGCATTATGGTAAATGGCACAACAGGAAGACACTTCTCAGTAGGCGTTGGATATTTCTCTGTCATGCCTCTATTTTCCGCTCCTCTTGAAAATACATGAAGGAGTTCAGTTTTAAATTTATCTTATCTTTGTTTTTATCTTAGGCACGCCTAACTTTTGTGACTTCAGAGGATCTCTAGAACTTTTGACTTGGAGAGAGGCGAAGAAAAGCTAAAAACCCGAAATGTTACTCTTTTTTAAGTGTTGATTTTGGCTCTTTACTTTTAATAGTATGAACTGTAAAAATTTTTTCTTGTGGTGAGCAGACACTGGCCGCCCTCACAGATAACGGGGCGAACGAGCACGCGTCATGTTTGTAGTTCACGTAAAGCTAAGCTACAGTAAAACGGGAAACAAAAAACGTGCAACTTGCTTTGCAACATTGCTGCAAAACGAGATGAATACTGATGTTGCGCGTTTTACCACCCGCATTCGAACCTGCCTTGCAACAAATAAGGTTGCAAGACCTTTTTTTCGTGGGTGGTAAGACTCGCAACAGCCATATTCAACAAGTTTTGCAGCAATGTTGCACGTTTCTTTTGTTGTTGTCCGTTTGACCTCACCTTAAAACTGTTAATCGTCTCTTATGTAAAGGTAGCGGGCGGGCGCAACTTGCTCGCGGTGTTTTTTTTTTCTTTTTATACCCAAAAACATTGCAAACGTTTGAGAAATTTGATAAAGTTATATCAGGTGATGTTTGAGGGGTACAGGTGAGCTGGACGACCTAGCCTACGGGAAAACTCTCGTGGGTGGGGGAGGGGGGGGGGGAGGTGGAGGTGTGAAAAGAATGTCTTATCCCCATCCCCGTCCTCGGAGAGTTAGCTCCCAAGCTAAGGTGAACGTTACAGTATAAGTATCATGGGGAATGGTGGCGGGTGGATTTGGGTGGGGTGGGAAGGGGGGGGGGGCAAGTTGCTCCCAGTGAATTTCTTACCCTCTTTCTGGAGCCAAAAATATCATTGCAAGCGTAGGAGAAAGTTAATCAGATGATGTGTGATGAGTATAGGTGCGGTGAGCATAGCCGTTGAGCAAACTCTTGCCATCCCTGTGCCCGACTCGGAGAGCTTGCTGTTAGCCTAAGGTGAACGTTACAGTGTAAGAATCGTAGATAGTCCAAAGTCTAAACAATCCAGAGTAAAAATATTGCTGATAATTTTAAAAGACTCCACAGAGAATTAACCATGAGTAATTTTAGTAGGTATAATGAGTTTTGTACTTTAATCGTGTTAGTTGCGTTAGGCTGTCAGTCTAAACAAAGAACGTGAAAAAAGAGAAGAATTGCTCTTTATGTAATTAGTTAATGATATTTTGGTTAGGAATCTTCATGTCAATATATTTATTGCATCTTATGCCTTAACGTATTTAGGTGCTTTGTTAAAATTAGGGGAAAATGTATGGTAAAGGAACGTCTGGTAATTTTTTACTGTCAATTTTGTTTTTGGCCCCGCAAGGTAATGTACTTGTCACAGATCCGTTCTCAGTGACGCCTGGCTGCTAGGATCCGAAGCCATAAACCAAAACAAGCGCGTTTAAAAAGTAATGTTCCTCGCTCTATAAGCCGTAAGCCACAAGAAGCGCGCTTCAAATGTAACATTCCTCGCTCTATAAGCCATAAACCACAAGAATCGCTCTCCAAATGTAACATTTATCGTTCTATAAGCCAAAACCCAAAATAAGCGCACGGATCGACAAACGGTATACAACCACCCTTGCTATGAAAATATTCTAAGTCCCACTAATAAGATGTGATTTACGGACCGTAAAACACTCTTTACAGACCGTATACCCCTTTTGTCGATCCGTTCGATCCGTAAGGATCGACAAACCGTATACAACCACTCTTGCCATGAAAATATTCCCACTAAGGGGGGTAATCAAAAGAGTTTTACACGGGGAGGCTCCGCCCCAAGGTATGACCGAGGCGCGGGTCTGACTCCTTACCCTTTATACCATTTTTGACAAAAAAGGTACCCCTTTCGTATACCTTCTATTCCCAAAATAATGGTTCTTCTTTCACATACTTGGTTAAGAACTTTGCATCACTTTTAATTGCTGTAAATGCAGTGTCTTTAAAACCATGTCGTTTTTTTCACATTCTCACAGCCATAAAATGAATCAGTTAGCCCTTTTGGGCCTTTCTACCGACCAGAATTACAGATTTCTTTACCCTTTAATTTACTTCAACAAGTGAAATCCTTACCAGGGTTCATACAAAAAATTGCAACCATTTTTCAAGGACTTTTCAAGGACTTTTCAAGGACCACATTAGATTTTCAAGGACAACCTACTAGGAATATAATTTCACAGATTGTACAAAAATGCATATTCCCAGTATATTCTAATAAGACTTTAAGGCTTTAACTGTTTGCTTCACCAAATTCTCTACATTTTTCAGTTCACTTGTCTTAAACTGATAGTTAATTATTGCATAAAACATGGAGCACTTTATGTAAATGACCTTTACATTCACTGAGCTACGATTTATATTCTGTCTTGGACAACCAAAAAGCATCAAAAAATTCTTTCCAGGCTACTGCATTCAAAGTTGAAGAAAATTCAAGCTCTTTTCAAGGACTTGCACAGAAATTTAAGGACTTTTCAAGGAAAAATGGAATTCAAGGACTTTTCAAGGACTTCCCCTAAAATTCAAGGACTTTTCAAGGACTTCCCCTAAAATTCAAGGACTTTTCAAGACTGTGCGAACCCTGCTTACCCTTTCATATACCTGAACCCTGAAATAAGTACCCCTTTCGGACGTAGCCTCCCCCCGTATAGACCATTATAGGGAGTACTCCTCCCTTCCCCCCCCCCGGGCAAGGACACAATAGCAGATGTAAGCAGATGGTCACCTTAAAACCAAATCTTCACTTGAGGTCCAGAAGCAAGGTATCTCATCGCGTCGAAATTTCGAAGCGAGTGCAAACCTAGTCTCTTGTTCTACTTCGGGCTGCGTGTGTTATTTTGCGTGGAATGATTTTCTGGTGCGAAATGTATGTGATTCAATATTTTTCTTTCGATACGTTAGTCATTTTCTCTAGATGTACAGTAATCTACACAAATATATATGAGGTTAAACGTGACAAACATCAACAGACGAATAATTAAAAACGTGACAGACATCAACAGACGAATAATTAATAATAAACAACAACAGACGAACCATTTTTAGAAGGTTTATTGATCAATAAAATACTCGACATGAAAATTCCATTCTACATTCTCAAGCACGTCTTTTGCATGGACAGCGCTAAGTTGAAGGAATATTAAATAAACGAAAACTATTTTGCCTGTTGCTTATAGAAACGTCGGTTCTAAAAAAGAACCACAATAAACTACATAATTTTGTAATTGACCTGGAAGGTTCACAGGCATCCCACTCGTGGCAACCTTGTCCCCAGGGTTTTCGTTTTCCAATATGGCGGCGCCCATTCCTGCCGTCGCCATATTGTAAAACGGGAAGACCCGGGGGATGAGGTTGAGGTGAGGGTATTAAGCAAGTACACAGTACGACCAACTTCAACTTTTAATTTGATTCGCTGATAATTGAATTATTGATTAATCTCTTCATTCTGCCATTTTAAATGAAGTTAACGCCTTCTCGATCTTTGCAAGTTCTGTCTCCAATTGTTTTAGCTGAAAATGAAAGAGGAGGTAATTAAATAGTAATTTAAACAAGCACTGATAAAATTCCGTTCGGCACTTGTTCTCATCATGTGGATGAATCAGCCCTGGGTACCAAAAAAGTGGCCGCGAAGGCCTGAGACTACTTTTGGCCGAATTTATATTAGAGACGAACTATTCCTCTATACGGATTATCCGCCAGACGGATAATTCGTCTAAGTACAAATCCGAAGACGAATTTAAACAAATAATTTGCCTAGATATTTTAGAAGGATTACACGACGGAAACTGGAAACATTGCAAAAATATAGTACCAGTTCCTCTCATGTAGACACTTCGTCAAAAAACGTCTACGTTCCGTCTAGACCATCCGTCTAAGATGAATTTTCCGTCTGTTAGCACGTCGTCGAGACGGGCTAACAGACGAATCAGCCTCAGACGAATTTTTCTCCATAATTCGTCCTAGCACCGAATTTATACTTGGACGAATTATCCGTCTCTGATGGATAATTCGTCGATTTATCCCTCTCTGACTCTCAGATGGATAATTCGTCTCTAGTATAAATTCGGCGATTGAAGTAATAGGCCAATTCCGAGTTCCAAAAACCTTCACTTTCAAAACGAGGCTAAGTGTAGAACTTTTCTTGTGAGTTCTATTTGCATGAGAATAAAAAATCATGTTCCTGTCAATGGCTTCGCACATAGCGTCCCTTCGAAAACGGAGGCTTGGAGCAACTCAGAAATGGCCTACTTCAGTTTGGAACATTCCCGCTGGGAGAACAGGATTACCTTCTCCGACATTCACTGTTTTCGAAACATTTCCACTGGAACGACCCTATAGGTTGAGTTCCATTTACTTGCCAACCGGATTTCCAAGAAACTTTTCGTTGACGACAAACAGCCAGATGCTTCCCCTTGTGTAAAATGTCATTCGTCGGTCCACCCCCAACCCGTGGAGGGCGACGAGGAGGGGGGGGGGGGGGGAGGGAGAAATCCCCACGGATTAGGGAATGGAGACGGATGACATTTCAGAGTAAGACTCTCCGTTGATCCACCAACCCGCCCCGCCTGTTTTACCATACTGGCTGCAAAAAAGGGCCTTTTATTTAGAAAATGACTAGGAATATAAAATAGAATGATAAATACCTTTTCGGTGTTCTGTTGCTGAACATTTTCTGGGACCTAAAAAATAGGCAAACGTCAGCGTTTTATGACAAGGTTGTCGTGTACTCGAAGATTTGTGATGTAAATGAACAATTGGACGGCTTGCCATTAAGCGAGCCGTTGCTAAGTATTATCCAAGCACGTGACCAAATTCTGCAAAGTGCCCAGCCTGAGAAAACAGCCGACATTTCGCGACGTCTTTACTGGTTTCCCAGACTTCATTTGGCGAGGAAACCAGTGACGTCGGCTGTTTTCTCAGGCTACAAAGGGCCTATTACACCATCCGCGCGCGTTCATGTGTTCCAACTCATGACAATTAGGTTTGATTTATATAATTTTCACCACGTGTCTCTACTGAGTGCTTAACTGAAAGAACCCTGTCTGGTACCTTTGTTTCGTAGTCGGGTATTTCCATTGCTTCTCGCAGTTTTGCAAGCGGGCCGTTCAGTTTTTCCTTCTTGCCTTCCAACTTTGTCATTTCCTTAGCTACATCCACAAGTCCCTGAAAAATACAACACATCACTCTCACTCCAGCTCCATTGGTCTGCGGTTCTCTGTTACCACCAGTTAACATTTTGTCAACATTCTACCTTTGAACTAGTTTTTTTTAGACCTATCACAGCTTGCTAGATTATATCTTTTTATGCTTTTAACTTCCTTCTACGTTTAGCCCCGTTAAATAAAACTGCCTGGAATGACATTTACCCAAAACGAAAGTCACACAAGTTTAATGCAGGTGAACCTCTCTACAACGCCGCCTCGGTGACAGAAGAAGGTGGCCATTGTAGAGAAGTGGCTGATGTAGAGAGGTTGAAAAAAGAGCGAATGTATGGACTGTCCGCCAAAAAAAAGGACGTTGTAGCGAGGTGGCCGTTCGTGGGGGTTCGACTGTAAGTCCAATGTACCTGTATGATAGATAATACTGAAATTTCTGAGGTTACCTTGAGAAGGACATGCACTTCGCACTTGTCAGAGACAGTGGCCACGGCGCATCCTTGTGGCGGTTTCTCCTCACATACAACATGGATCCTGTCAAGGTTGACAATTAATAGGATTTGCTTTCATCAAACAGTAGAATACAGATTTGACAAGGGGGAGTTACTCCCATTCACAATATTAGAAACCAGAAATAATGGGCTGAGTTAACTTTCGCAAAGACTTCTGGGACGGTTAATGGGGACGGGAAAAAAAACTGAGCCAATAGCTGACCGGAACGTCTTCAGGAACGATCCCAGAAGTCCGCGCGAAAATTAACTGGGATCAGTTTCCTTCTTGTATTCTGCTCGAAAGAAAGTCAGTTACCTTTCACTGGAGCTCAGGGTACAGGCAGTGTCTGCATATTTGGTGACGACCTCTGCCAAAGACTGTTCAGAAAACACCACATAAACTGTAGAAAAAGAACAAGGACTCAAGTTAATCTGTTTACAGCAAGAGAGTTGAGGGGAGAAACCACGGCAACGAAGGCAGATCAACCTAAGTAATAAACTGAATTCGAGTTGTGTCAAACCTTATGGCGATTATTCTAGCTCGCTTAAAATGTAGAATTTATCCGAAATTTAGGCGCACTTTTTCGAGGAGTTGTGCTGCTACGGACAGCCGGCGTTTAAGTTCAAAAAGTGAAGGCAAATTTGTCCGTCGTGCGTTCATTTCCTCTAATTACAATTCGTAACAGAGGGCAGTAAAGAAATGTTCAAACAAGCGCGAGACACGTTCAGAGTAGTTGTTTTTAGCTCACTGAAACTATTGTTTCTAATTCTTGACGCTATCGTTGCTGTTGCCACCGGCGACTGTTCATGTTACTCTAAGGGTGCATTTCTTTGGGATGATCCGGATCAGGATCAGTGATCCGAGATCACTCGGATCATGATCCATCTAAGGAACCGATGAATCCTTGCCCGGTTTGCCCTTAAGATGCATCACGATCCGGATGATCTCCTGACCCGGATCTTTCCAAAGGAACGAACAACATGTAAACGACACCGGCTGAGATAATACCTTCAGGTTTGGCTTTTGTCAAGTTGTATTCCTGACGAATAGAGCGGATTGTTTTTACAATGCTCTGTACCAAGCTCATTTCATCTTCAATTGCGCTGTCTTTCCAAGGAAGCTAAAAAGGGAGCAAAACATGGTCAAGAACACGTTTCTAATCGCAAGTTCGCGATGCACAGAAAAGGCAAAAACGCTTCCAAGACTTTAAGCCCAAAAATCCGCATACTAATTCTCCAGACTGTTCTCTATACATCTTCCTAAAGAATTAGATACGAAAATTTGATTTAAAAAAAATCAGATCAATTTTCCCTTTCGTGATCATTTTATAAACTCTTATGACCTTTTTCCTAGATGATGTATTGATTTTGGTTGATGTTGGACACTCTTAAGACTTAAAGAGTTAAGATTGTTCAATAAACTTATTCCTCATCACTGAAATAAGGACGTATTTCTCTCTTGAAAGCCCACTTTTCTCGAACTTTTCCCTTCTTCCTTTTGCTCCCCTTCACCCCTCCCTCAAACTATCACTTACCCCCTCCGGGTAGGGTGTGACACAGATACTTGGGGGTGATTCATCACGCCTACGCGGTAACCGTTGATAGAGTTCCTCCGTCACGAAAGGCATAAAAGGACTGAGAAGAATTAGCCCATTCTCCAAACAAGTGTAGCTTGCAAGTGTTAAGAAAATCATGGACTTGTCACAATGAAGTAAACCTAATGATACGATTGAGTCGAGGACATAAAAAGAAACAAATTAGCTTGCACATTTTAGCAAAAAGGTAACCAACGCAACCCGATGGTTACAAGTGGCGTGGCTACCGAGTTAAGATTGCTGAAAGGATACAGTGTGTTGCACGCCGTGTAAATTGCCTCTTGGTTGCCATTTTGTATAACTGGCTTGAGGTACTCCTTCAAGATAAAAACAACAACACTCTTTCAGTTAACATCTTGAAAAAAGGAGATAGTTCTGCAGGATAAATGTCAAAAGAGAAAGCAATTATAAATGATAAAATCTACAACTGACTCTGCGGCTACGTGAAACCATTTGTCAGGTAAAGGCTCTTTCTAAACAACAGGTGTTATTGAATAAACCTTTTATCGAGGAGTATGACAAAATTTTGGATCTGCAAATGGTCGCCTTTCAAAGAATTTCTCCAGTCTTTAGCGTTGTTTTCTATTTTGTTTTGTTTTGTTTTGTTTTGCTTTTTTGATACTGTTGTTTCTAGTCAGCGTCTAGTTTAATGCATGTCCATGACGTGATTTTATATAGCACGTTTCGTTTTTGTGGTGAGCGTGCATAATTATTGCATAAATTATGCAATAATTATGCACACCGCCAATATGCAATAGCAGGCCAAGGCGTTATAAGTACTTGATATAGTATGAATTATGACGTAATGGGTTTAACTTTCGTTTCAATTTGGGTGTTGTGATGCATTACACGAAGTAATTTTTCTCTTACCAAATAAACATCACACAGCTCGTACAACCAAAAGTTATAAATGGCCGTAGTGGCTGATGGGAAGTCATAATTCTTGAAGCCTTCATTGGCTGTTTTCTCTGCATCAGATAGCCGGCTCAAAATCCAGCGGTCTTCAAGAGCCTCATTGCCGATCAGCTATGTAAAAAGAACAAAGCAAGGTTGAGCAAAAGTCGTCGACTGGAAGACTTATTTTTAGCCTCTTGCTGCACAAGGCGAAATACCTTTCGCACTAACAAATACTAAATCAGTATCGACGTTGGAATTCCTATTTCAAAATATCCGCTCACAATTAAATTCTAAACTGATGGCAACGTAATGGGATGGTTTTAAAAAAAATTATTTCCAATGGATGTCGGAACAGAAGATTTCACATAAAATAAAACACCTGAAACAAATAATTCAAATCAAACTTGACAAGGTTAAGAATCCAAACTGGCCTAACGAGCCACGCTACTTAAAAGCGTGGGATAGGATTTGAACTCCGGATTACCGTGAACAAATCTAGCTAGCGGTCAGGGTGATAGGGGTTGAACTCGGGGCCTTCGAATTGCAAGTCCAGCGTTCTCACCGCTCGGCCACGCTGCCTGATTAATAAGTAACAAGGAATGTGCCCAAAATTTGCTTCTCTTCTTCCTGGAGAATGAACGTTGATTGGGTAACGGCCATATGACTTTTAAAAGAATTACTAAAAAATAAAATGCCTAAAAGTATCTGAGACTTTATGCCAAATAAAACGTTTCTTTCCCAGTATTTGCGGATACTTTACCTCTGGTTTGTCGTTTGGTTTGAAGTCAGTTCCCAGGCTACCGAGCGCAAACTTGGTGGCGTTCCACAGTTTGTTGCAGAAATGACGATAACCTTGTACACGAAGAACGTCCAGATTGATGTCTCGTCCTGTTACGTAAAGCAATAAAACAATGATTTGAATAAGAAAATTGTACGTAATTGCTAAATTACAAAAACTGGTTACAAGACTTCAGAGGTTGTGCATCGTGTTATTGCTACAGCTCTGTTTAAGTAAATTATTTAGCAACGAAGCTCTAAGCACTACGCCACCCTTGCTCCCCAGTGTTGTAAGAACTTCACACATGACCGTAGATTATAGTTCAATGGCGAATGTTTTTGGCTTCAAGCCTTATCCATAACTAATGACTTAGTAGTCCACGATTGAACCAACTTTTTTTGAGTCAGTTTCTGTAAATATTGTTTTTTCTTTTCTTTGTTTTTTTGTTTGTTTGTTTGTTTGTTTTTTACAGCCAATTCACTTTAGAGTCGTTTAGTCTGTCTGCGGCGGAAACGAAACAAACGTAACCACTCCGCAAAATCTCACAAAACCAAACAATCTAATCTACCAACAAGAACAAGGCAAACGCAGTGTAGCGACATTCTTGACCTCAGAGCTCAAGCGCGAAGTCAAAAGCGTGAGCTCTGGGGTCGAGAATGAGTTCAGCCAATGCAAAGGGAGGGATAGCGCATGTCAGCAAGGCAAAATTGCTTGATCTTGCTTCTTATTGGTTGGAAACGAGGCACAGCATTAATTTCTCCGCCAAACACAAAAACAGCAGAAATAACTCCCGACACTTGACTAAAACAACATGATCTCTCCATTGTTACCACTCATTTCACAAGGTATCAACAATATTTTGTTAAATGATCAACACATTTTTAGCAGATTATCTTTGGTGACCATTTCTTTTATTCTCATTACTTTTATGTTTAATTAATTGATTACTGATTATTGATACTATAAAGAGAAATAAGACACTGATCACTATTAGCGACTAACCTTGTGCCGTGTAAGCACAGAGTGCAAACCGAAGCGCATCAGTACCGCACTCGGGGATACCTTCAGGGTAATCTTCTTTCTGTAATAAAAAAATTCCATGCACCGATTATCAAATTTCGAAACAACAACATCACGACAACATTTGTCTTTAAACTAATGAGGTTCTCCTTAGGACTACAGCCACTCGTTTTTGTTGCCTTCAAGGGTCTGCACCACAGCAATCCAGTCCATTTTGTTAAGTTTTGTCAATTACTCGTCCTCAATGAAAAAAGTATCTTTGAAATGAAAGAACTTAACAGCTAGAAGCTTCTTTCCACTAACCTGCCCTTTTCTAGCGCGTTCAATCTCTCTTGGATCCAAGTTACTGTTTTCAAGCTGGCTGTGAAGGCCCTGAAGACAAAAGCCAACAATTGTTATGAAAGATCAGTTATGTTGTAGAAAAAAGAACTGCACTGGACAAAGACTGGATCTAAAAAACAGGGAACTCTTTTTAAAAACCGTGGCAGATTATCTAAATCGGTAGAGTGCTTGGCTGCAGAGTGGGAGGTCGCGGGTTTAATTCCCGGGGTCGGACCAATACCAAGGGTCTTCAAACAACTGAGAAATGAAGCTACTACCTTGCAAACGGCTGCAAATGGCTTGAACTTCATGCGCGTGGCTCGGATGACCACGTAAAATGAGAGTCTCGTTTTCAGTGGGAGACGTAAAAATAGTGTTTCCAGTTGGTACTTTCATGCTAAATACATTGACGCTCAAGTAAAATGCTTTTTCCAGTAATCTCAGTAAAATTTTCCTTGAGTTTGACTGATTTTTACAGGTAAGCTGAATCCAAAGTAATAGATATAAAAATTAACCAAAGTAAACAACACCGGTTCTAAAATAACCATGACCTACTTCAAGTGATACACCCTTGATGACGTCAATGGGGTCGATGACGTTGCCAAGAGACTTGCTCATTTTCCTGCCATGCGCATCTCGCACCATTGCGTGTAGGAACACTTCAGTGAATGGCAGCTGACCAGTGAGCTTGAGGCCCAGCTTTACCATCCGGGCGATCCAGAAAAACAGGATGTCGTGTCCAGTCTCCAACAGTGTACCTGGATAGAAGACTTTGTAATCGTCAGTCTGTAAGAAAAAAAAACTTATGGATTAACAGTTGCTTAGAGTCTGACAAAAATGAACTCTTTACAAAATGTTAAGGTAACTGAAAAGAAATTGGAAACGTAAGAATGCTATTCACGAATTTAGTAGCACCATCTGCAAAGTGCTGAGGGAAGACTACAAGTGCGATTTTGTCAACAAAAGCATGAAAATAGACAGCGCAATGATCGCACTTTCGCGCTGATGTGACAACTACGCGCTGTCTTTCAACGAAAGGTCTGGAGCGTGTCTGAAAAGGGGGATCGAGACTGGGAAGAACCGTCAATTTTATGATTGGTGCAGTTGTTCATCGCCGCGCTTTTCAATTCCCTTAAAATTGCATGCCCTTTTCTTAACCAATCAGGAGAAAATCTGAAAATCGCGCTTTACTTCGACTACATTCATTTAATTCGAAAAGTGAATGGTCTATTTATTTGTCTGTGTCTATTGTGATTGTCAGAGTTACTAGTTCTACAAAGTACTGGCGACAATAAATGAAAAACAACTTTCACATGGTCAACAACCACAATTAAAAAAAAAAAAACATTCCGAGGCTATCGTTACCTCTTCCGGCCAACCAAATATGGAGAACGGGAACAAGCCAGAGGAGAACCACGTGTCTAGTACGTCCTCATCTGCAACACAACAATGTTAACTTTAAAAAATCATGCATCAGTTGATGTCAAATAATCCGTTGTTTGATGACATTTCTACACCTCCAACGATCATACGAAATCAGCAGTGGTATAAATTGCTCTTTTTTTCGCCCGTCAAAACATCGCGGCCAGGGGTGCTCACATGTACCATTTACACGAATCATCCGGGTGGAAATCTTGTGCATAAACATAAGCAGAGTGACGCGAACTATTTGATTTCCCATCCGGGATTTCTGGATTTCCCATGTAGCTGGTAAGTACCCCTGGTCCTCACTGCCCATGCTGTGACGTCAGCTGGCAAGCAAGTGGTCTGTTTCATTCTTAGGAACCGAAGAAATTTCGAGTAAGGCCATAATTTCTATGTAGTCGGCAAATGCTTCAAAAAAGTCGTTAACTTCTGCATAGCTCGATAATTCACCTTGTTTCAAAGTGATCTTCTCTGGTGCCACATTGAACCTTTGTGCTGCTTTCTTTAGCACTTCTTCTTCTGTTCTCCCACTGCCATAAAAAAGTACAAATCATATCCATACATGCATTCTTGTATACTGTTAAGAAAGAGAAGTAAAAACCATCGTGGCTACATAAGAGTTACAGGTTCCTACCTGATCCAGTATTTGCCATCCGTGTCCTGAAAAAGACAACCAAAAAGTTTTCACCTTCGTCTTTATTGTCGCGTAGTCAAACATGTATAAACACCGTCAACTGGTTTAAAATACACTGCGTGAGGCGACTTTAGGCTACGAAAGGGAACAGTCCCTAATTTTGATTGAGTCTATCGAGTCTGCAGTGTTAATCAAAACTCGCACACTTTGCGTTCTTGTCGGATCATCTCAAACAGTACTGACTTAGTGCTGTTAATTAAAACCAGGAATTTACACAAAAGACACTTTCTCACCTCCCCTCGTGGAACACTAGGATCGTCCACGGTTACAAAGTACGCTGGGATCCGATGACCCCACCAAAGCTGCCTGGAGATGCACCAATCCCTAAACAACAAAAAACGGTAATAATTAAAAAAAACATTGCGTCAAAATACCTAAAATACCAAAAGCCGTCGTATATTAGAACACAAGCTATCCAATATTTTTCTAAGAGGGAGTGTTTGGCCCCAGATCCACCCCTTCTCCTAGTGGGACACAAAACACCCAGGGGACCCGTGCCAGTTAATTTTTTTCCGCTTGGTCGTGTGATTTGCTCGCTCAGATTTGCCGCTTTTTTAAAGATGAAATGCATCTTACATTTTACGGTATATAAACTAACATAAAATACATGGTAAAAAAAAAGAGAGAGCGAAAGAGAGCAAGTAGGATTGGGAAAAGAATGCATGATTGCAAGGAGGGAAAAGTGGGTTATCGCCAGTACACATCACTAACCTGCAGTTTTCCAGCCAGTTGTACCAGATCTTCTCATGCATACTTGGGATGATTTTCAGATCCCCGTTTCGAACAGCCTGCAGGTGGGATAAAAAAAAACTTCAGTCCAGTTGTTCGGGCTTGATGGATAAAAAAGGGTATAAGTGGGCTGAAAAGAATATACACGATAAAGTAAACAAACGAACAAATGAAGAACGTTGGGATTCAGAAATGACGGATCATCTGAACCTTGAGTAGCAAGGAGCATTATGTTTCTAATAATTTACCTTCACTGCCATGTCTGCCATTTCCTTACAGTCAACATACCACTGAGGCTTGATAAGGGGCTCCACAATGTCTTTAGATCGACTAGAAGAAAATTAAAATTCACCATCATCACCTCTAGCGTTGCACATAAGCACATATCGGCATTCTAGTCCTTAGCAGTACACAGGATGTTTGCTACATGAACCAAGTTTAGTGATCTTATCTCTCACAACTCTCTTGTTGCTCAGTGGGGCATCTGCAGTGGTAACCAGAAGGTCATAGGTTTGACTTCTATTGGAGTGTTCGGAGGTTTTTGTTCCGAGCCATCTGTGTCACTGACTGAAAAATCATCTTTCTCAGGAAAATTAAACTACGCAAATAGAAACAGACAAGCTGGTAGGGTGCGAATTCGATCACACAGTGTACCTGCAGATGGGCACTACCATTTGGTTGTCTTCTTTCTTTATGAACAGGCCTTTCGCGGTGAGAGCATCAAGTACGACTTTTCTCGCGTCAAATCTTTTTAAACCCTACAAAGAATACACAAATAAGATTGTCAGCCCTTCTATAAACTCCTATTTTCTTTGTTCAAGTACATTCACTTGTGTTCTGTATTGAGACTTATTTCGATGGTAATTAGTCCAAAGCCTTGTCTATTAACTGCGCATTTACACCTCTGATCACCTCTTTACAACCTCTGAGAGCGACATTAGGAGTACACACGGTTCTTGCAGCTTTGCAGACAATAGCCTTCTATGCTCTAACCAAGGCTTATGTCAAAGACACGACTTAAAGTGGATTCTTTTTTTCCATTTTCTTTTCGACGGTTGTTTTCCAAAGTAAAAAATTAAATTAAAAGTAAGGATCTATTGGCCAACTGTCGTTTAGGTGGCGCTTCGTGTAAACCTTACTTTTGCAGTATTTTTTGTTTTTTGTACGAACTGCTCGTGCAGTGTATGCAAATTTCGAGGTGCACGTGCAAATCGTGCAGAGAACAAAATATATTGCAAAAGTCGGGTTTACATGAAGTACCACGAAACAGAAATTTAAAGAATATTATGGTATTTTCCGCTTTGGCCTCACGAAAGCAACAGAGAATTAGCGTTCACTTGAATGGTTCAAATCTTACACTTGGTCATTCAACTATAACTTGTTAGCGGAACAATAGTAGGGTTGCTATGGACCAAACTGGAAACTTACAGCAAAATGTTGAAACTCTGGATAAAAATCCTTAACATCTTTAATGTTTCCATTATCATCAATCATAGTCACAAATGACAGGTTGTGTCGCTGGCCAACTCCGTAATCATTGTGATCATGAGCTGGAGTTATCTTGACAGCACCTTGAATAAAACGAACAAAGAATTCAACCGCGGCAGGATTAGCTCAGTCGGTAGAGCGCTTGGCTGCAGAGCGGGAGGTCGCGGGTTCGATTCCCGGGGACGGACCAAAACTCAGGGTCTTAAAATAACTGAGAAAAGGAAGGTACTGACTTTACACTGCAAGCAGCGAGACCTTCGCGCGGCTCAGACAACCACGTAAAATGGCGGTCCAGTCTCCGGCAGGGAACGTAAAACTAGTGTCCCTAATTAGTACTTTCGTTCTAAATACATTGACACTCAAATAAAGTGCTTTTTTCCGTCAAGCTTTACAAGCGCGTAAAGAGAATTTCCCAAATCACGAGGCGTAGCGGGGAATGGTAGTTTTATGCTCCACAGAACAAAAACCACGAGTGTCTTGTAGTTTCCTGTCGGATTATCCACGAGTTCTGAAGCATAGTGTCACAAGAGGGACACATTACAGCGTTTAACAGTGATGTTAGACGAGACGATTCGCAAAGACGTTGGTATCAGCAAGAACTTGGAACTCGAATTTTAATGATTCACTTTTTTAGCTTGTAACTTGTTCCATACCTGTTCCAAACTCAGGATCAACAATGTCATCACAGACGATTGGTAATTTACGGTTACAGAAGGGATGAAGGGCAAACTTGCCATGAAGATGCTACAATAAAAAAAGAAAAAAGTATTTCTCAACTAATGAACAAAAAAAAGAAAAAGAATAAAAATCGAGAAGACAATAGTTAACCACGGTTAAGGCTCTAACGTAAACGCTCGAATATTTCGAAGGTTTTGAACAACACGTGGAGACCCGATGGTTAATTTGCGTTTTTCTGTCTTCTCGTAAAAAAATTTCCTGAGAAATCACAATCTGCACAGTTGTCCCAAAGAATATATTAACCCTTGATTAGCATCTCATTGCTCCTACGAGATCACTGCTAAATCAAACATAAAGCTCATGAGAATAAGTGGAGAATAAAGGAGTTGATCAGCCAGTGAAAATGGTCTTGACTGTTACACAATTCTCCACATCAGTACGGTGCACCATAAACAGAAAACAGTGTAGATAATATGAATGCTGACGTCAAGCACTTAAGACTTCCAGCGGTTACAAAGTACACGACCTGATCACCTGCGAGTGAGTTTTGTTTGCCCTGGCTGTAAGTCGCAGTGTTCGCCCTACACTAGGGGGTCTTGAAGTTTTGGCACACGGCACGTGACACGTTCTTATCCAATCGGGAGACGCGCTTGAGTTGCGAAGTAAGGCAATTCCCAATTAATTGTTTTGTTGTTGTTGGACGACGTTTTTGTGACAACGCCGTCGAGGGGGCTTAAAGGGACCTTAAGCAAACACGACGACCAAGGCGGCGACAGCGACTTTGACGGCAACGACAAACAGATTCGATGAGTAAAACAACAGCTCTGCACGTGCATCACACTTTTTGATACATTTCTGTGACTAAGGCTTAATATGTGAGGCAAAGTTTTATAGAGGTCGTAAACATACGACAAAGAATTTTTCTTTCTTTTTCTGAATACCTGACAACTTAAGAGAGTTGGAGTAATCGCCAAAAAGATTGAAAGAATAAGAATTCACTTCACACCGCGGTGTTTCGTAGAAAAACTCTTTTGCGGTTTAAACCAGGAAACAAATGAATGTGCAAGGAGAAGATGGCTTACTTTGTATCTAGCATCATTTGGATGAACGGCAATTGCTGTATCACCTAGCATGGTCTCCACACGAGTAGTGGCAACTATCAACTTTTCATCTGCAAATATACCACGGTGAGGCAACAATCCTTTGTTAAAGAAGCAAATTTAAAATCCCAACACAAGAATTTACAATAGTAAAGAAGGCCTATGGTTTACGTTAGTTTGTATCCCGTAAAAAGTTCCTCATACACAACGTGGAGCTCATTTCAAGTTCGACCGCACGTAGAGAGCTATGTAAAAAGTCTTAACTAGTAACAGAAATGAAGATACTGCCTTTGCCCGATAAATACCTAAACCTTCGTGTAGCTCGGATAACCACGCAGAAATAGCGGTCTCGTCTCACGCGACTGACATAAACTAGTATCCTCAATTAAAGCAAAGGTGCTAACTGCATTGACACCATAGTTGATTAGAAGAACAAGTTCTTTAACTGAAAGCACTACCCCGCAGTGTATAATAGAAAACAAAATAATACATTATTTGCCCTTAAAATCTTAAGTCGTAGGTCAGATTAACAAGACGAACTCGGTGGACGAAGTGAGTTAACAGTGTTACTTTACCAGAATCTTCCACTGGGTAGGCAAAGTGCACCAAGACGCCAAATTCCACTTTGTGTTCATAACCTGGAACAGGTAACAATGTCCTCCCAGGTAAGTCCTTCTTGTCAACCTATTTAAAACAGCGGGAAAATATTATCCTGTCATGTTCGGCTGCAGACCCTCATCGCATCCATCAAATAAGACAACAATTGAAGGGGTCCCTGGACGTACTCCCCGCGTGAGTTGATACATCGCTTGATTCTCCTTGCAATTTGCCTTACACATTCTTGTTAATCACGGGGAGAATTGGATATTAAACTAGGAGTCACTTGAGGCCTAATTCCACACAACATTAACCCTTCAATTGTAGAAAGGAGCAAAGAACAGTACAAGGAACAGTATCTAAACTTACCTCAATATCAGAGATGGCAGAGTTCAGAGTGCAAGACCAGTTGACCAATCTTCTGCTTCTGTAGATAAGCCCTTCATCATGAAGTCTAACAAATGCCTCCTTCACTGCTCGGCTTAGTTTCTGCAAAGAGTTCAGAATAAGAAATACTTAGGGATCACTAAGACTCATAAGCTTCTCTTGGTTTTATCTAAATGCTAAAGCGCCAGGTAAGAACTTTGGGCAATCCTACATTGTATTCAATACAAGGAATCAAGCAAAAACAATGTAACCGGAGTTAGAAATGAATACTGCAAGCAAAAAATATCACGGTACTCTTCAGTTTACCGCAATACTTTCAAAATGACAGGAACTGGAAAAATGAACTGGAAAACCTTTTACATGATAACGAGGTTTTGAGGCAACCCAGAAGTGGGCTGTTATTTATACTTACAGGATCCATGGTGAAGCAAGCTCGGTCCCAGTCCACTGACACTCCCATCTTTCGTAACTGCTCATAAATTCTGTCTCCCTTTCTGTCGAAATAAGGGACAGACCACTTAATTTTTGATGAGGGCACTTAATTTTTGATGAGGAGGTTGGGCAATTTCTTCTTAGGCCTGGTTCGGACGCTGTACTGTTCACGCGCCGAACCGTATTGAATAAGTTCGACGTTGGAGCGACACTGACGCGACATCTGATTCAGAAGGCGCACCGTGTGTGGAGCCTAAGTAAAGTTCGACAAAAGCTAGACAGACTGTCGAACTTAACGCTTTTGCCGCATCAAACTAAAATTGGCGTACCAAATTGATTCAGACGCCGCTCTTTTTCCGCACTTAATTCGTCAGTTAGGTTCGGCGGCATCGGCTCCTGGGGCCCGTTTCTCGAAAGTCCCGGTAACTTTACGGGCCCGAAGTCAAATATTCAAATAGAAATATAAAGAATAAGAGCGTGGGTCCTGGCTAGCAAACTACTCCATTTTGTTTCATTAACTGGTAGTTTTTATCATGATAGATGCAAAACTATTGAAACTTCGATCCTTAATGTAAACGGGGACAGCTTACCGGGTCCGTTAATTATCGGGACTTTCGAGAAACGGCCCCCTGGTTCGGTACATGAGTGGAGGGGCGTCTGAACCGGGCCTTAGTAAGTGTTCTTTTTCCGGAACTAGTATTTGCAGGAATTTTTTTCCGTTACATGACCCTCGGCAAGAATTCCAAGAGGAGATGGGAGTTGCATGAATTTTTTCCCGCTCTTGCTTGTGCAAGTTTTTTTTTTCTTTCCTAATTTAATTTTTCTAGTGCAAGAATTTTTTTTCGTAATTGTCCAACCCCCCCCCCCCCCCCCCCCACTCTCGCCCTCAAAAACTAAATGGTCCGCATTTGTTTAGCAATTCATGCATTCTGAATACAGTTATTACGAGGGTAGCACAACGGACAAATTTGTTGCTCAAGACTGGAAAACACTAAGGTCTTAAGCCAGCTATGAATTAAGCTGTCTGGATAAGATCAGGCTCCGTCTACTATAAGTTCCCTTACTCATTCTTCCATTTCCACACTGCTTCGACAAACTTTTCTCTTCCCAAATCATGTCTTGATAAACCTTGTTCACGCATTAACTTTTTCTCCACAACAACCTGGAGAAAAAAAAAGAATTATTACAGCTTGCTAAGACTTAGTAAGCACAGTATTCAGTTCAAAGCAAAGAGGGTTGTACGATTAAGCAAATAATCTTTAGCTACACCAATATTTGCCTTATTTCAACCAACTCTTGAATTTGGTGTGGTAGTGCCGAATCCAGACCTTGAGATAAAGGAGGGGGGAGAAGGCGGTCATCCAGACCCTTAAATAAGGGGGGAGGGGCGGACCGTACAAAATTTTTTTTGGCCCTTCGGGCCACAGTTTGGTCTTAAAAGTAAGGGGGGGAGGGGGCGGACCCCGCGGGCCCCTCCCCTGGATCCGCCACTGAGTGGTAAAATCCTGTTTACCTGTGTTGCTATTCCAGCATGGTCACATCCTGGGTTCCATAACGCTGTCTTCCCAATCTGCCGGTTCCTAAAAGTGTTAAGAGTTTTTTTGGTAAAAAAAACTGCTCGGTTTTTTTAAGCTACACTAGAAAAAACGCAAACCCTCGAGAACTTCGGTTTAAATAGCGCCAATCAAGTGAAGTCATCATGGGCGCGGTTAGGAATCCTGAGAAGACCCCTATTAGCTATGATTGGCAAGGCGATTCAACCTTGCAAATTTTTGTTAGATATATTTCTTAAATTGTGGAAAAAAGCTACAAGGCGAGCTGATCGGACGAATGAGACTGATATATAGGAAAGACAGATTCATATTTGCCGACTAGAGATAATTGTAACCATGTATCTTGTGTTTGATAAATAAGAGAAATAAACGGCGAGTAGAAATGTTGAGTATGAAATGTATCGAGTGCACTTAGAATACTACGCAGACTAACGATGTTAGAGACTCGTATGCGTCTATCCCGAAAGCCGATATAGATGAAAACGTAAACGATGAATGTATTCATATTTTCTGGACAAAATCCGACGGATGGGGAAAGAAAAAAGAAAGTCTGTTTCCCCTTTCCCCTTCCAACCGCGGCTCCTTATTTCCATGACAACCACATACAGGGTAATTTTGCAAACTTCTGAATTGGAGACAGGCTTAACATATTTTTTGACTCGGGCTGTACATATCCTAAGTAATAACGCTACTGAAGCGGCGTGAACATGTTTATCTGCCTAAAATTTTTGACCCCGCCAGTTTCCATACTATCGCCCTAAACAAAAGCTACTGGAGTCACGTTCATGATCTCATTGATTCAAAAAATCCCAAGCGTTTCTGGTCGTTTATTAAGACGAAAACCAAGAGTAAATCCATCCCGCCAGTTGTTAAGTTTCAAAATGAACGTGCATCGACCGCAAGTGACAAGGCTGAACTTTTTAATAATTTTTTTGTCTCAGTATTTTCATCTGAGCCAGAATTTTCTACTAATGATCATGTTTACCACTCATATACCGGTGAAACCATTCAAGATTTTAGCTGTCCTGAAGCAGATGTTGAGAAGTTGCTGTTGGATTTAAATACCAATAAAGCTTGTGGACCTGATGTAATAACAGCTCGTATGCTTAGAGAATCAGCATCGACAATTGCACCATCCTTATCAAGGATATTCAACATCTCTCTAAAGTTAGGCAAACTACCCAGTGAATGGAAATCTGCTAACATCACGCCAGTATTTAAGAAGGGAGTAAAAGAGACTGTAACTAACTACCGACCAATCTCCTTAACATGCCTTGTGGTTGAAGTGCTGTAGAAACTTATCGCAAAGCATATTTCAGTCTTCGTTGATCACCATAATCTACTAAGTGTCCACCAATATGGTTTTCGAACGGGATTATCATGCACATCTCAACTGATTCATCTGTTCCATACCTGGGCCTCAGCGTTAGACAATGGACAAACAACTGACGCTGTGTTTTTAGACTTTGCGAAGGCTTTTGATTCGGTACCTCACAAACGTCTTATTCATAGAGTCAGTCAATATGGTATACAAGGACAAATTCTAAATTGGCTGTGTGACTTCCTTTCGAATAGACGCCAGCGGGTCGTTATTGACGGTTCCACCTCCAGCTGGGCTACAGTACTTTCAGGGGTTCCCCAAGGGAGTATTCTTGGGCCTCTCCTATTTTTACTCTACGTAAATGAAATCCCCGAATGTATTCCTTGTCCTAGTGATATGTTTGCAGATGATACTTTGCTCCATAACTCAGCACCCGTCAATGAAGTCTCAATTCCAATCCAAGCTGGTTTACTCTGTATGTCCAACTGGTGCAGGCAGTGGCTTTTAAAGGTGTGTGAAGCTAAATGCAAGTGCATGAGAATAACAAGATCTAAGGTTAATGGGCAGTGTTCGTATTCCATCAACTCTTTACCCCTGGAACAAGTAGGTACCCACAAGCATCTGGGTGTAACATTCTCATCTGATCTATCTTGGAAACATCATGTCCTTGCAATGGCTGCTAAAGCCAACAGGATCTTGGGTCTACTTAAACGCACATTTGGCGGGTGCTCTGAAGCAATAATAACTGGATACAAAACAATGGTTCGTCCTATCATCGAATACGCATGTCCCGTTTGGAATCCGCATCAAGCCTACCTGTCAGACAAACTTGAAAGAATCCAAAGAAATGTCTCACGCTGGATCCTTGGTGGACCTATTGATTACACCGAACGTCTGCAATACCTTGGTTGGATGGAACTTAAGTCCCGTAGGGAATATCTATCGATAATTCAATTATTTAAGTTTATTAATGGTTTCTCGAGAGTTAAGCTTGACAATTATTTATCTTTCTCTCGTGCTAGCACTAGATCAAGAAATAGTAGGAAGATTTGGAAACCTTTTTTAAGAACTAATATTTTAAAATTCTCTTTCTGGCATAGATATATAGATAAATGGAAATCGTTACCAGATTCTCTAATATGTGCCGATTCATTGTCAAAATTTAAAAAGGGCTTAAGAGAACACTTTTTAACTAGTACGTAATGAACATAAAATTGTTGCGATTGTATATTTAATTTGATAATTAGATAATTTTAATAACTCCATTATTAATAGATATATTTTAGTGATATCTTTTACATTTCTTCTTACATTATAATAGTCTTTATCTGACTTATATTTCCTTAATAGCTTTGTAGATATTTTTAGGGGGTCATCTTACATGAGGATTCAGTTCCTCCCTGATGGCAGCCTTTTTGTATTGATTATTACAAATAAAGTTGTGATAAAAGAAAAACGTGTGCGGACGTTTATATCCAAAGAAACTGCAATTCAAATTTATAACGCCTTAATTATGCCTCATTTTGATTACTGCAGCCCCGTCTGGGACTGTTTGAGTGGTTACTTGAGTGATAAGCTCCAAAAATTACAGAATCGTGCAGCCAGAGTTATTACTAAATCACCCTTTGATGTAAGCTCAAACCACCTTCTCTCCACCCTCAGCTGGGAGAGGCTATCTCTTCGACGAAAGAAACAAAGAGCCTTAATGATGTATAAAACCATGAATGACCTCGCTCCGGAATATCTACAAAGTCTTTTCTCTCAGCGTCACTCTGCTTACAACTTAAGAAACTCTGAGGGAAGGCTGACCCTGTCCAAACCAAGCACCAATTATTTGAAACGAAGCTTCTCTTACAGCGGGGCCATGTTATGGAATAACTTGCCCAAAAACTTAAAAAATGCTGCATCCGTTGAGCATTTTAAGCGAAATATCAAGAAGGTAGCTGATATATCGGATTCCCACACGGTAATCATGTAAAGCAGTTGTAATTAGTTTTAGTTTTTAACTTAAGCTTAACTGATCATTTCCCGTGTTTAAATAAAGATTTACATACATTTACATACATACAGAGAACGATCACGCCATCATTTCACCGTTTCTATTGTCTGCACTACCACAAAAAGTCTTGACCGATGAATAAGGCGAGAATTTTTACCGCCATTGTAAAAACAACCTTGGGTAAAACAAACTATATTTACATATATACCTATCAATTTCATGTAGAATTTCGTCTCAGTACAAAGGAAATTAGAAAGCTGGTATATTACGGTTTAATGACATGCAAAATGACATAGCTGAATGACATGCAAACAAGGAACACATACTCAACAACTTCTTGCTTTGTACAATCGACGTTGTGATTAAGAAAAATGTTCCTTGTCAAATAAAGACATCACCTCTTGAAAAGTGCGGTCTGTCTCCTTCAAAAAGGCCTCAGAGATGAATACTACGGACGTCACCACCACATTACGACCAAGCTCTATCTCTGTCACTGTTTCCGTCTCAGATAAAATGCCGAAGATCTCTGCTTCCTCTTCTGAATTAGCCTGCGAAAACATCCCCGCTACTTCTGAATTTGCAACGCGATATTCTGGCAATGCTGACTCTCCAGCCAGTAAATGGAATTCGGTATTAACAGTGGATTTATGCCTGGTGTACGAGTCAAGCTTGACACGGGCCCTTATCAATATACACCACTGCTTATTATCTGAAAAAACTCGCTCAGAGTAGGCTTTGTGGGAAGCGTACGTTATTCTTGGCGAGACAAATATGGCACGGGCCCAATCACTGGTGCCAAAGTACTTTTTACCCAACTTAAAATGATTTGACGGTGGAGAGATTGAGCGACCATCCGGAAGCGTCGACCCACTCGGTTTAAGGCCATGACGCATGATGGATTCTAGATGTTCGGCCCTTGTTCCATGCCAGACGTTCTTCCAGGTGGAGATTATAGAATCCAATTGCTGCCTCGTTTCCCCGTCAATTGCATTTCTGTGGCGCAAAACTTCTTTTGCAATAACAGTGTCCTTGTGTTTAACGAAACGGACCCTACAGGCAAGGCCTTCTCGAAGCAGCGATGCTAGAATTTTTGAGATAGGGTCTTCCTTGTATGACAAAATAATTCGCTTAATTTTCGTGGAAGCCTCGTCCGCTGGAGGTTTGTCCCATCTGTTGTTAACTTCTGGGTCTGCTCCGTATCGAAGCAAAAGTTTGACGACACGAAGTTGTTCAAAGTAAGACGCTGCGTGGAGAGCGGTGCTACCATCAACCTGTGTCTCATTTACAGGAACCCCCTTCTCGAGAAGAGCCTCAGTTGTGTCATAGAATCCAGCGCGAGCAGTGAGATACAAAAGCGAATGTTCGTGCTCGTCAGTGGATGTAACCAAAGAAGGATCTTTGGATATTTGATCGATCAGGCTAGCTGTGTCACCAACGGCTGCGAGCACAATAACATCATTTTCACTGCTTACTTCATAGGAAGCATTATTTATCTTTCGGTATCGCTGATCTTTAGACATGAGTATATGGTAGGACAGAGATGCCATGGCTCTGTAATGTCTACTGCTGTGATTTGCAACCCTTAGAAAAGCCGATTTAATTTCCGCTCTCGATGCATTTAGACGCACGTTGAGAAATGTATATGGCTCGATGAATCGCGGAATTGATACAGTTTCTCTATCTGGAGCAGTGTATCGAAATGCTAGTTCCTTTTCAGCTCGTTCCTCACGCCCGTCTGACGAGAATAGACGCCAAAAAAAATCTAGCAGCCACGACATCCTTGCTCACATCGAATTACGCCACTGCGAGAGACGAATCGGTAAACGGAAGTTTCTCGGAAGTAAAAAGCGAAAGTGTCCGCCTAGTAACCAGGCACCGTCTGTCCTCAGGGAAATGGCATCATTCGTCACTTGCACATCTCTCATAATGCACATTGTTTGCACCCCCCCCCCCCCCCCAACAAAAAAAAAATTGCATAAGCATTGTAGGACGGCTGTAATATCCAGGTGAAACGAAAAACAAAGGTTATGCAAAATTCGGGGGGGGGCAAATAACGTGCATTATGGGAGATGTGCAAGTGGCGAATTCTTTTGGATCTGCCACAGCGTGTGGAGTACCGTATTTATTCGCTTTTATTTCAAAATCACATTTCTTAAATCACTGACAACAATTCCGATAAATCATTTTTGAACATTATGTAAAGCAGAAAGATAATAAGATTAAAGTTCCAATTAAAAAAATGCCTCGCTTTGTTTGCTAAGAGAGAATCGTTGTTGTCTCAGATGTTGTAGGTAACAAAATTGTATCGAGTTTTCTTTTGTCTGCATTCTTCTGATCGGGTGCGGTGTTTAATCGAGGACGGCGTTTAATCAAGTAAACACGGTATCCAAGGTGACTACAGCACGTGGAACCCCGAAGTTCCCAAGGTCAGAAAAAAACATCCCTTAACCCGGAGTACGGGTCTCCTTCCAGATATTAGACCATAACGTGAGCGAAGAATGCTTTATGTTTAGGTTTTCGTTATATGGGAATTTCACTGCACATACCCAAATCTGTGGCTCCTGTGGTGTGGAAAGTCGTTAGTCAAGAAAATATTATTAGTATCATCATCATCATTATTAGTTGTAGTGATCATAGTATTACTTATAATCAATTTGACTTGAAGTTGATGAGATGTTCTCTCTGTCTTTCCTCGCGACTTGATGGATGACAGAACCACAGAGGGGGAGTTACTTGTAAACAAAGAACATCAAAAGAAGACTGACGTACCGGTTATACTGAAAACTAGGAAGAACGCTGTTCCTAGTTGGTTGCAGGGACTGGTGTCATTTACTAACCCTAACAGTATTAAGCTCTATTCATTTCCGCGAAGTTTCTCGGAAAAATCACACACGCGTGACAGAGGAAGGAAGATCCCGCTTACACAACGCCATTTCTATTACCTATACTACAACGTAACAATCAGTTCTCGACTAATACACAAGAGAGAATTTCTACGAACTACATTGAGCAAACCAAACTTACTAACTCAACCGTATTTGCTTATAGTTATCACATGGAAACTAACAACAGATGTAAATTTGGGAAAATAATGTTCTGCGATTTTATGTCGACCAGCCGAGATAATTTCTATATTCGTACAACATTAAAAAGATTTAAAATCAGATGATTTTTACTACAAATCCATTTGATATCTCCTAACTGTCCTAAAAATTTTACTTTTAAAGCTTCAAAGGTGAATAGATCGTTTCGTGCATTTAGAAACAGATAATCTTTACAGCGCATCAACATGTTTGATATCTCCTAAAAAAAATTGTACTTGTAGAGCAGATGATCAAATTACTGCAAATTATCACGAAACTTCGTTGGAGCAATAAGGACAACAACATTGATCTTTATTTAGTATTTCCTAGAAATATTAGGATCGTATTTTAACCCATACAAACACTGTAACTTTACTGGAACCGTACTGTGGTACCTGTGATGAGACCAGAAAAGAATTTCTGGATATCTGGGCACAGGCAGACCACCCTCTGTTAGTTCCCCTGTAATGTTATGGTAGCCATCACTTATCTTACCGTATCACTGATCTTTAGACATGAGAATATGGTACGACAAAGACGCCATGACTCTACCTTGTCTTTGGCTTTGATTTGCAGCTCTTTTGAATGCTTGCTTAATTTCCTCTATCGTTGTATGTTGATTTAGTTCAAAAACGTGATATGGATTGACGATTCGCGGTAGTGTCCCAGTCCGTCCACCTGGAACTGTATATCGAAGTAGTATTATAACGTTTTCAGCTCTTGCCTTTCGTTCCACAAATGACATTTTTATCCAAGCACTGGTCTACAGCTAGCTAGAGAGTTTCAGCGAAGACGGAAGTTGCCGGATTTTGAAAACGAAAGTAGATACTCGGGCGCTGATCCTAGGATCCAGGCGCCCTCTTCTCAGACCTTCCACGTTCATGCATTATGACAGATTTTATTCGAAACCAATAGGACTCCAACAGGAACGGGCTTCAAAACCGATACACTTGCCAAAACATTCGGACTTCAAAACCGAACACTAGTCTTCGACAAAAATTACAATTCTCTCAGAGGTGCACTGTCATCAAAAATCTCTTCTCAATCGAAAAAGTACTCAGTTCAAAATGTCACATGATCACGTGCTCCGTGATCGCCTACATCTAAGATCAAAAAATGTCACGCGCGACGAAATGTAACACAAAAAACTCCGTGACTTGCATTTCGGTCCATGAGATGAACGGCTCACTTCGCTTTGTCTACGTGACGCAAAATGCGTAAGTTTTCTGTTTATGTAACAGAGCATTTAAATCTTGTGCCACTAACAATGAATACAATGTTCGAATTTTGTTTTGTTTTTCTTTTTAACATAGAATTTAATTGCTGATATTACCATAATTAAAACAATAGCTTGCAGCTCCTGTTTTAGGGCCTGACAGTGTTTACATTGAGGTGGGGGACCCAAGGTAGGTGAGCCAACCCACTTAGGTGGGGTAACCCTCCTACCTATATAATCTCTCAATTTAGTTTGATTACGTTTACATGATAAGTGGGGTGACCACATGAGAGAACAGGTCGAATAATAGAGACCAGACTAATTTGTGGCCCCCTGGTCCTCCAGGTTGGGGGTTGGGCTGGGGGCTGATACCCCTCACCCGTGAAACCATGTTATTACAGAAACTGGAAGCAGAGAAAATTCATTTCATCAAGGGAACACTGTGGCCGGTCGTCCTCACAATAGGAGTGACTATGATGCGCGGGGGCCAAAACCAACAGGTCGCCTCCGAGCTGAAAGGGCCACTGGTTCACCGCAAAAACATCATGAAGATCGGAAAGTGGAATGGGATACCCTGGCTGAATAAAGTTACTTACTTACTGACTGACTGGCTTAATTAATTACTTACGACGTTGATAAAATGCTTGCTGTGTCTTTTCTCGTGACTTATGGATCATACAAAAGCGATCGAACAACAAGGAAGTACTTGTAAGTCAACAAGATAACAACAGAAGACTGACTGACTGGTTACACTGAAAACTAGAAAGAACGCTGTCCCTAGTTGTTTACAATGGCTGGTTTCATTACAGTGGAACCTCAATTCAACGAGCCTCTATACAGCGAAGTCCCCGGTATAACGAACGATTTTCTTTACCCCAGTAATAGTAAAATATGTGGAAAAGAACCTCGATGTAACGAAACCTCGGTACAGCGAACAAATTTTGCCAGTCCCTTGGCCCTTCGTTTTTTCGAGGTTCCACTGTATAACCCTAAGAGTATTAAGGTCCAAGGATTTCCGCGAGTTTTCTCGGAAAAATCACGCACATGTGACAGAGGAAAGAGGATGCTGCCTTCATAACGTCATTTCTATTTCCCATAGGCGAATCTTTGTTTACCCTTTTTGCCTCAATGACATATGCTTCTCACTATCTGATGACGCTTTCAGTTTCCGTTATGGTTTCGAATGGTTTCGGAGAAATTCTCTTCTAAAAACTCGAAATTTTACAGAGAATGTATTGGCTCATTAACTTTCTTGCCACCCAGCAATTTCGCAGTTTTTGATGGCTAATATTTCCTTCAATATTGCTTGCAAAGAGCTGAAAATTGCAAAAATTGCTCAACTTAATTAGCCCTTTAAACGTTTGCATTTAGTTCATATATACGGCCACGGTTTCTATGAGTTAAGACGTAAGCTAATGAGGAAAAATGTAAACAATGACGTCAGCAAAGAATCGCCTATAGTACAACGTAACAATTACTTCTCGACAAATTATCGAGCGAGAATTTCTACGGGCTACATTGATCAAACCATACTTACTAACTCAACTATATTTGCACCATTTATAGTTATGACATGGAAACTTCCAACACAGTAAACTTGGGAAACTAATGTTCCGCAATGTTATGCCAACAATAGTAAAAAGATCGTTTTGTGCATTTATGATGATTCGATATCTCCTAAAAATTGCCCTTGTACTTATGAAACCTGTTCGTTTTCAAACAATGATTTCAGCAATTCAAAGGTGAGGTTTGGTGTTTTCTCCAAAAAGGCCAAAGAGATGAATACGACAGACGTCACCACCACATTGCGATCAAACTCTGTTCCTCCTTCTGTTCCGGCTAACCCAGATTTAACGAAAAAGATCTCTTCTTCCTCTAGATCATCATCAATGCGATACTCTGGCATTACTGACTCTCCAGGAATTGGATCAGCTCCTGATGAAACAGTGGACTGGTGCCTTGTATACGTACCAGGCTTCACATAGGCCCTGATTAAAACACACCACTTCTTGTTAACCGAAGAAATTCGCTCGGAGTAGGCGCTGTGGGAAGCGTAAGTTATTCTAGGGGAGACAAACACGGCATTGGCCCAGTTATCGATGCCAAAGCATTTTTTCTCCAGCTTGATATGATTTAACGGTGGTGAGATTGTAAAACCACCAGGAAGCTTTGAGCCACTGGGTTTAAGACCATGCCTCAGGATGGATTCAAGATGTTCGGCTTTTGTTCCATGCCAAACGCTCTTCCAGTTGGAGATTATAGAATCCAATTCCTGTCTCGTTCGTGGGTCAATTACATTTCTATTTCGTAAAACCTCTTTTGCAATAACCGTGCCGTTGTATTTAATCAAGCGGACCCAAAAAGCAAGGCTTTTTCCAACCAGTGATGATACGATTTGTGAGATACGGTCTTCCTTGTAAGACAAAATAATTTGCTTAATTTCCCTGGAATTGGCCTCGTCCGCTGGAGAGTGGCGCCATTTGTTTGTAACTGTTGGGTCTGCTCCGTACCGAAGCAAAAGTTCGACGACAGGCTGCTGTCCATAGAAAGAGGCGGCGTGGAGAGCTGTGCTACCATCAACCTGTTTCTCGTTGACAGGAACCCCCATCTCGAGAAGCGCCTCGGTCGTGTCATAGAATCCAGAGCGAGCAGTGACATATAAAAGCGAATGTTTGTATTCATCGGTGGTTGAAGCCAGAGACGAATTTTTGGATATCTGGGAGACCAGGCTGGCTGTGGCACCAACGACTGCGAGCACAATAACATCAGTTCTCTGTGTGACTTCAAAGCAATCATCACGTATTTGTCGGTAACGCGGAATTTTCGAGAGAATATTGTAAGAGAGAGACGCCATGGCTCTATCCTGTCTTTGGCTGTGATTTGCAACCCTTAGAAAAGCTGATTTAATTTCCGCTCTCGATGCATTTTGATTCACGTGGAGAAATTTATATGGCTCGACGATTCGTGGAATTGCTACCGTTTCTCCATCTGGAGCTGTGTATCGAAATACTATTTCCTTTTTAGCTCGTTCTTCTCTTAATCGATCAACAGCTGGAGTTCTTGAACAAACAACATTCTCTCTACCCGGAATGGAGAACCGAAATGTTCCAGGTACTCTCTCAACCCGTTTCTTTACAAGTGGATCATCAGTTTCCTCCCTTGAGCGATGAACTGGTCGATCCCTCGAAAAGAGGCCCACGGAAAACCGCTCCGACGACTTCATTGATTTATCAGCTAGAGACATTCTCCTCTTCGAGAAACGAAAGGAAAACGCGGAAGTTTCTTCGAAGAAGGAAGCACCTACTAACCCCCGGTCACGTACTTGACAGGACAAGTAGTAACCTACCGCAAAATTCCGACAATAAGTACCGGGGCTTATATTTTTCAAAGTTCCTTTTTGAGGGGCTTATCTACGGAGGGAAATTTGCGTTTCAAAATCGATCGTGCTCGCCTTATAAATGGAAAGAAATTTACCGTTTTTCCCTTGTTTTACTTTGTATTTGAGGGCAATTTCCAAGTACAAACTCCCCCCGGGGGGGGGGGGGGTTATATTATTATAAAATACACGTCTTTTTCTTTACTTTTAAATGCCGCCTAGTATTTAAATTGCCCGTGGGGGGAAATTTCTGTTCCTCATAAGCTCGGCTTCTCGGAGATTTCCCCGCCACAGTCACCCTTTCCAAGTTGTATGCTCGTTTTAAATTTAATATAAATTAACGTATTTATTATCTTTTTTATTCTAATTGTAATTTATTCTGTGTGGTAAAATAATTAAAAAATAAATAAATAAAATCAGCGTCTATTCTACAGCGTGGCATTGGGGGATTTTCGCAATTTGGTAAAACATGCTGCGTAAAATTTAAGTTGCTGCGTTAAGCGGGGCGCCAAAAAATAGACCCAAGGATAAGTACTATTTTTTGAAATCGAAAACATCCTGACAATTACACTTATTTGACTGCCGCACTATAAACTTACTTTGAAGTTGTATTGCCTCTCACCGTCTCAATAATAATAATAAATTTCTTTATTTCGCCCGTTAAAATACATAACAAACGTTACAGAGAGAAAAAGAATACAAATCATGAAAATCGCACAGTTCATTTACAGTATTATTAAATGAAACCTGATAAAACATTGGATATCTATATTGTTACATTGCTAAGTTGAATTGCCTTTCTGTTCTTCGTTTGAGTCACTATTTCATCAATATTTTACCAATAAGTTCAAATACAGTACCTTTTGGGGACCCCCTTTCTTTAAAAATGGCCCTCTAAAATTAGAGAATAGTGGTCATTGGCCAATTTCTAGAATAAACCCTGAAAATTTCCTAAGTTTGGTAAGTACACACAAGCATGCACCACGGTAACAAACTTTAAAATTACTTAGATAACTTAATAAACAATGTTATCTCACCATCTTGTTATACAATCCTCTACAGCATTTGTCAGTGCATGGCCAAGATGAAGTGATCCAGTCACATTAGGTGGTGGAATGCACATCATAAACAAACCACGAGGGTTAGGATCTTGAAGACTCTTCCGCTTTTAAGGATGATTCAATAAAATGCATGTCAGGGAATTTATAAAATAAATGAAATATCTACTACAAGGACACAGTGGCGTTGTGAACATCTGAAATATCTTACCCCATACTCTGGCTTGAAATATCCCTGAAAAGTGAGCCAAGAAAGAAAGTAAAAAACATGAACTGGATAAATAATTTGATACATGTGTCATATGAGTGGGCATGTTGAAGACCTGCTAGTGAACCTATTAGATAAGTCTGATGAGCAATGACTCAACATCAGCTGGCAACTTGAACTGCCTGGATTTACACTAGGTACATTTTGCTTCAGAAAATTGTTGGGTGTGGCCTAGGCGCAGGAAGTTATGGACTACCTGGTTTTGCAATTCTGTGGCCGGGAAATAACACCCATTTGTTGCCTAGAAAATAAATGAGTTGGGATATAGACCCCAGTCAACCTCCATTTATAGAGACTTTGTGGGGACCAGTGGATTTGTATCGGTACTTCAGCCAATCAAATTGAAAATAGTGTCCTCATTAGTACAGAAAATGAAAACATCCGTGACTTGGACTTGTCTGTATCAGTCAGGGCTGTCACTAAGATTTCAAGTTTCTGGGTAGATGCAAATAGAAGGCAGGGAATTGAACATCTACGAAATTCTTTTAGTTCTATTCCTTCTTTTGCTTCCTGAGAAAGTAGCCAAGAGTCCTGTTCGTAGAAACCCTGGCCCCTTGTGCATAGCAACAGCCCTGATAACAGTCAATAATCAGGGGTTTGACTTGTTATAATTTAAAAGTAATCTTGTAGATAATGACACTGACAGAATTTTCTGTCCATTGTGTATAAGACACAGTTTAGTATCCTCTGCTAACTGACCTCTTTTTCCCACCAGGCATACCATGCAGCTTCCACATATGTGGGACTATAGCTATCTGGCATTGCTCCACTGACATCTGCCAAACAAAGAAAAATAAGATTATCATGCAATGTCTCTTAAGGGGGAGGGGGGTGGAAGGGTGGGTATTCTGGTAAAAAAATTGACAGGGGGAATTGTGACAGAAAGGTGCAAAGTCCCTTTGGAGGTTTCAAAGTTTGGAGTCAAGGACTTTCCCAGGTAAAAAAAACAACTTGGCTAATTTTTGGAAGAAGTTGATTTTTATGCAGAGAAAAATGACATTTGTGGGTTACAAAATAATGGTATTAGACAGTTTTTTGGTGATCTATTTTAAGTCTATAACATGAGAAAAATATGGCCCTATCTTCACCTTCCCTGTCGATCATTATACCTCAGCACCTCCCCCTGAGATACTGTTTGTCCTATACAGTCAACACTTGTCTTGTAGATACCCCGCTAAGATGGACACCCCCATAATATGGACAGCAGCTAAATCTCTGGTAAAAATAAATTACAGATCTTTGACTGAAATAAGCTTCTGCTATTATGGACTCTCTCTAATGAGGACACTAACTCAAGGTCCCTGCATTGTCCTCTATAAAGGGAGTTGACTGTATTACTGTATGATGTAGTGCCTGTTAAAGCGAAGCATCTCTCCACAGAGCATAGATGTTGTGGTTCAATTTTATCCTTGGTTTAAATTTTACTTTCCTTTGTTTTGGGGTATGGGAATGTATGTTACTGGGTTTGGAACAAAAAAAAAGTAACATTAATTTGAAACTAACAATAAAATTGAACGACAGCATAGTCACAAGATCACAGATGTAAGCCATAATTCCTATGTTTTTCTTTACCACAGAGTCCATTAAGCACTACCAAAACCATTTTTATTAGGGTTTCTGTTATTGTAAACTAAAGGTTTTGAGAATTTTCCTGTCAATTAGAGAACATATTCATGTCGAAATAAGGAGGAAGTACATCTGGAATAGCAAAAGAGTTAATCTGAGACAGAGGGCATCTATTAGATCATTTATGATATTTAATCTTGCTTGCACTGCCCCTAAAATTGAGTTAGAGTACAGTTACCTTTCTTTTCTCCTGGTGCTGTTGGTTTGTCATAAACAAAAACCTTCTTTGTTGTTTCTTTCTTCTTTTTATTGTTCTTTTTCTATATTAATTTGAGGAAAAAAGATAATCAGAGAAAAAAACTCTGTTGTTTACCATACTCATTATCACTATTATTATTACATTTTAACATCACTGTTTGTTTCCATAACAGATAATATTATAAAAATCCTCTCGCCCCACCCCACCCTCCAGGAAATAGTAGGAGGTGATGCAATGTTGTGAAAGCAATGTGGAAGCTGTTTACAAGAAAATACATTTCAAGTTTGTCGATGTCCTGTTCTTAGTTAGACTTTCGCTGCAAACCTCGCGTAACTTACAAATATATAGCTGTCAAAGCAGCTCGTTGCGATTTTCGAATACAAACACGTGAGTTATGTTCCCCGGATCATACTAAAAGTATGAATTAAAGTCACGAAAACGTTCCGTGATCCGAGAGTTTCACCTGCAGAGAATATCATCCAAAAATCAATTTAACCACTTACTTGATTCTGGTTTTCAGCAAGAGCGGCTTCTTTCTCTTTCTTTTTATTGAATTTTTCTAATTTTGCCAGTCTCTGGGCTTCCTTCTTGAGCTGACTGGCTGTCTTCTCCACGACGGCGCCGTTTTCTGTTGAATTGCCCGGATTCATGGTACTGCAAACCAGTCTGTTTAAAACTCCCACTGGGAAACTTCTTATTACAGGTCGCGTGCTATTTTTGGCCCAAATTCTAGCAGTTGATGAAATCAACCCAGAAAATTTCATGGACTTGTTTCCACGCCGGCATCCGCCACTGATGTTCGTCCCGCGCGCGTTGATGGGAAACTTCCTGTTCCATAGGATTATGGGTATTTTTTTAATGCGGTCGTGTAAAATATTTTGTTTTTATCACACAGCTGGTTGCGTTTGGCGTTGTGATCAATCTGAGGTGACCTGGTAGGTTGCTTATCTAGTAGATCGTAGGAAGAGTATATGGACTACAGACGAAGGTTGTCTTCAACAGATGTCTACCAACGACGTTTTCCAGGAGCCAATTCATGGCTACCTGAGACTTTCGGCTACAACGCTTGCTTTGAAGATTCGCCGGTTAGAAGTCGGCGTGGAAGAACTGATGCAAGTGTTTATTGACAGAATAAATGTTGTTAATGCTGGTATCAATGCCGTAGTAGTCGATCGCTTCTCTGAAGCCTTACAAGAAGCCAAGGAAATAGATGAAATGCTTCTTGAAATGAGTGAAGAAGAGAGAAATGAACTAGAGGGGTCCAAGCCCTTTCTGGGCATACCATTCACGGCCAAAGAAGCTTTTGCAGTTACTGGGCTACCCAATAGTGGCGGTCTTGTGGCTCGTAAAGATTATATCGCCCAGGAAGATGCTGTTGTGGTTCACCGATTACGCCAAGCTGGAGCCATACCGCTGGCTTTGACCAACTGTAGTGAGTTGTGCATGTGGTGGGAGTCGGCTAACAGGGTCTATGGCAGGACATGTAATCCGTTTGACATCACCAAGATCGTGGGTGGAAGCTCTGGTGGAGAGGGTGCTATTATTGGTGCTGCTGGATCAGTAATTGGAGTAGGATCAGGTAAGATGTGCTCAGCACAGGTTGATCAGGGTCATATTGGCTCTGTTGACCCCATCCACTTCATGATAAAGGAATCGAGTGTTTGGAAGTCAAGTTGCCCTGGACTGAATATTGCAGCTAGTTATAATGGATATCTTTAGGTGGCTGGTACCAGGAGTACTACAATCATTTTAGTCCTAGTGGTAAAGTAAGTCTATTAAACCCCAAATGGACAGAGACACTGTAGAATAAAGCTGTTCTTATAACTAAAGGATTATGTCTATGAGGAATTTAATGGCAATTTCCTAGGCTTCCTACCTGTAGGTATAAAATAGTAATTTTAAAAACATCTAAACCTCTCTTTTAGACATTGGTGGGAGCATACGAATGCCATCTTTCTTCAACGGCATATTTGGACACAAACCAAGCCCAGAAATTGTGCCCAATTCTGGCCAGTTTCCTGATGCCACTGGTAACAGACAACAATTCCTATGCACTGGACCAATGTGTCGCTATGCACAAGACCTGAAACCTCTGCTTAGGGTATGTACTCTATTAATGGATGTACTGCATGGTAAAGTATTTGGGGGTGTAACTTCCTTAAATCCCTGTGATCAATTGTCACTTAGAAATGAGAAGGTACCTGGGCTGAGTTAGCTTATGCAACAACTTCCGGGACCATTACTGGGGACTTTGGTCTGCTACTGGCCAATTTTCTCCCTGTTTCCAGTGACGGTTCCAGAAGTCTTTGTCAAAGTTAATTGGCCTTGTTTCCTTCTTGTTTTTTCTGTCTTTCTATGTTGCTTCTACCACCATTTCTAAGTTCCTAGACTCTAAATGAACTCACAAGCATGCTGCTTTTAAAAATTTTTTTGTGCTCAAATAAGTGTTTGATATGATGATGATGATGATGATGATGATGATGATGATGATGATGATGATGATGTTAGTTCTAGTAAATATGCTGTGTGTCACCTCTTCATTTAGGTTATGGCAGGAGAGAATGCAAGTTCACTGAGCCTTGACATTCCTGTTGATGTTACCAAGCTAAGGTTTTACACCATGGAGGATTGTGGAGGACACTTCCTGGTGTCAAATGTCGACCCTGAACTCAAACAAGCTCAGCAACACGTCTGTCAGCAACTTGAAGAGAAACTTGGAGTCAGGGTGGAAGCCATTAAAGTTGAGAAGCTTGCCTCTTCTCTTGAAATCTGGACCTCTATGATGTCATCTGCTGCACAAAAGTCATTCTGTTTCTACATGGGTAACCAAGAAGCTGAGATTAATCCATTCTGGGAGCTCTTAAAATCATGCGCACGACTCTCCAATCATACAATTCCTGCTATTGGTCTGGGTATGCTTGAAAAATTTGAGGCATTGACCCCAAAGAGGGTGTCAGAGTCATTCATTCAGATGGGAGAGGAATTGCGAGAGGAGCTTGAATCTATTTTGGGTGAAGATGGAGTGCTTCTGTATCCGTCACATCCCTCAGTGGCCTTAAACCATAATTTGCCTCTGTTGTTTCCCTTTAATTTCTCTTACACTGCCATTTTCAATGTTCTTTATATGCCGGTTACCCAATGTCCTGTTGGTTTAAGTAAGTCTGGATTGCCACTTGGTATC
>OZ037779.1:48167995-48177995 GCA_964035525.1 Porites cylindrica | reverse complement strand
ATTACGAGCAGCCTCAACTCGCATAATTCTATCTTCTGACGAGGCCTCAATGCGATACTCGGGGGTATCAGGCTCGCCATTAATAGGATCACCTCTGTAGACAGTGGGTTCGTGCATGGTATACGCATCTGGTTTCACACGAGCCCTGACCATGATGCACCACTGATTGTTGCCTGAAAAAATTCGCTCAGAGTAGCAAGCATGGGAGGCGTAAGGAATACTTGGTGACAAAAATATGGCATTGGCCCAGTTAGTTATACCAAAGTGAGTTTCACCCAATTTGTAATGGTTACTTGGAGGCTTAATCTTGGATCCGTCGGGAAGCGTTGATCCACTTGGTTTGAGGCCATAACGTAGGATGGATTCCAGATACTTGGCTTTTGTTCCATGCCAAACGTTGACCCATCTGGAGGTTATTGAATCCATTGCCAACCTCGTGCGCTGGTCAATCGCATTTCTGTGGCGTAAAACCTCTCTACCAACCACTATACCGTTGCGTTTAATCAAGCGAACCCCAGACGCGAGACCTTTTCCGACCAGCGATGACACAGTTTGTGAGATACGGTCTCCCTTGTATGACAGGATAACTTGCTTAATTTCCGCAGAGGCGGCCTCGTCCGCTGGAGAGTAGCCCCATTTGTTTTTAATTGCTGCATCTGCTCCGTATCGAAGCAAAAGTTCGACAACAGGCCGTTGTCCATAGAAGCAAGCGGCGTGAAGAGCTGTGCTACCATCAACCTGTTGCTCGTTGACAGAAACACCGATCTTGAGAAGCGCCTCAGTCGTGTCGTAGAAACCAGCGCGGGCAGTGAGATACAAAACCGAATAATTGTGCTCGTCAGTGCACGTAGCCAAAGAAGAATCTTTGGATATCTGGGCAAGTAGACTGGCCGTGTCGCCAACAGCTGCGAGCACGAAGACATCATCTTTCTTAGTAATCTTATAAGAGCCATCACTTTTCTTTTGGTATCGCTCAACTTCAGACATGAGGATATGGTACGACAGAGACGCCATCACTCTTTCCTGTCTTCGGCTGTAATTTGCAGCTCTTTTGAAAGCCGCTTTAATGATCGCTCTTGGCGCATTTTGGGTCACCTGAAGAACTTGATATGGCTTGACTACTCGTGGAACCGCAGCAGTTCCTCCACCAGCAGCGGTGTATCGAAATACCACCTTTTCTTCCACTCGCCGCTCTCTTGACCCACTTGGCCGATCAGAAGTTGGCTCTCTTGAGCGATGAGCTCGCCGATCTTTAATTATCGCCCTTGACTTGACTACTCGTGGAACCGCAGCAGTTCCTCCACCAGGAGCGGTGGATCGAAGTACCACCTCTTCTTCCACTCGCCGCTCTCTTGACCCACTTGGCCGATCAAAAGTTGGCTCTCTTGAGCGATGAGTTCGCCGATCTTTAATGATCATCGCTCTTGGCTTGACTACTCGTGGGACCGCAGCAGTTCCTCCACCAGGAGCGGTGTATCGAAATACCACCTCTTCTTCCACTCGCCGCTCTCTTGACCCACTTGGCCGATCAATTGCAAAAGTTGGCTCTCTTGAGGGATGAGCTCGCCGATCTCTCGAGGAGCGATGGAATAAAAATTCCAGAGACGTCGACATACTTTCCAACCTGGAGTTGACCACTTCGGTAACGTTTTGCCCGGAATCGTCACGGAAATGAAAAGTGAAAGAAGCGGCCTAGTGCCCAGGCGCCTCGCTGTCGGGAGCAGACATCCCACGCACTCAAATCCACAATAGCCAAATTATTCTTCTTTCCGTAAATGATCTATGCATTTCAATACACTTTTAAAAATTTTAATGATACATTAAGTGTTATGAGTATTAATACCCACAAGACCGGAGTGTTAGCAGTAATAAAGGGAATTAGGGGACCACATGAAGCAAAACAAAAATCTTTTGACAAAGTGCAGTGAGTGGGATTCGAGCCCACCTCCTCCAGGTTATAAGATCTATGGTTCATCTATGGTTGCTCTAGCACATGATCTACAACACAGGTAAGTGTAAAAGTTCCAAAGGCCATACAATCGGCTAATTTCTTAAAAGTATTTCTATCTTCGGTGTTAAGACAACGGCTAAATTACAATAAGAGCGGTTACGATATACGGAGTTACTTAACAGCTAATTTTTTGTTATGTCTGTAGACAAAAATTATCGCAAATTTAGCCGTTGTCTAAACACCGCGGTTCCGTTAATCTGAATGTGCAAATTCCATGGCACTTCAGGACTTCAGAATTATTAGGGAGCTTTAAGCAACGATGAAGACTAAACTTTGATAAATTCGAGCCGCCACTGTGCGGCTTTCAATTCTCTTCTCTAAAACTGATAGTTAAAAGCTGCTGTGACTTATTCAACATGTTCACTCGAGGACTGCATGGATGGGTGATTCTCAGCCAAGATGCAAGAATCGAGTCAAGATTGCAGTGAATTTCATCCACCGGAGGGTGAATAAATTTTGATCTATCCGAAACTCAAGGCACGTGCACATTCTGACAGAAAAACAGACATTTGTTTCAGTTGGAAAAGAGTAGTCTTTTGTTTAGCCAAACTAAGACACACAACGAAAAATAATGGCCATGAATGAAAAAGGAAAACACGTACGCGCGCGAGACGCGTGCGTGCCGTGTATACGTAAAAATAGTGCGCGCGTTTTGCGTATGCATTGGTCACTTCAGGGCTCAAAGTTTAAATTTGAGTTTGGGAGCACTTGTGTTACCAGATGTAAATTTTTAGGCACACTGCCGAAATTTTAGGCGCACAGCTGAAAATTTAAGGGGCACAACTGACAATATTGGGAGCATTTCTTTCGAAAGAAAAAGTAAAAACACTTGCTTAACAGTGCCACGTTTATATGTCGTCTTCAGTTTGTTACGTCTATTTTAGTCCTGTGATTGACAAGAGACAGCCGATTTGCTATGCAGTTAAGTACTGAACTGTGATTTTTAATACTAATTTTTTTGTTTTTGACAGTACACTTGTGACTAAGGAAAACTTAAACTTCAAAACAAATGCACAACAACAATGAGTAGGTTACGCGAGAATGAAATTAATCTTTAATGAATTTGTTGAATGCGCAGAGACTTACATGTTACTGGGATACAACTGAAAAAACTTTCCAATCTGGTAGAAAAAAAGCTCTTAATCCGCACTGTTTTTGTTTTGACATGCTTGACACTCTTGACCTTAAAACTTCGTATTATGAGGAGAGTGACAGTGGTCAGACAATAATAGCCAAAAAAACCCCGACTAAATCGATGAATTCACACCAAAAACAGTCAGGAATACATCAAAGGTAAGTCTCCTTTATTTACTTTATAGAAAAGTAAGTAAGAATAATGGTATTTAGCATTCGCAGACCTCAGTATTTTATTTCTCACACAAAGTCTGAACGGTTGCTTGTAACGCAACACCGACTCTCTGGTGAGAAAGTTAATTTACATACCGTATTTATTCGATTAACCGCCCTGGGCGCTTATTAAACTTTTGGACCTTGAGAGTGGGTGCTTATTCGAGGTGGGCACTTATTCAAGGCTGGGCGCTTATTAAATTTTTGGGCTCCTGATTTTCACCATTTTCAGCAAGTGTGATATGTTTATTTTGCAACAAAACAATTAATGGTAACAACGAAACGTGAACAAAGCAAGGTTTCTGTAAACTACCCCTCCTCTGAAGAAAACTCCGTCTTCAGGGAAGTCTCTTTATATTAGAACTTATTCAATTTCAATCTTATTGTGAAAGGTTTGAACCCAGGAGTCATCAATCTCATTGTCACCCAAGTGGGTGGGGTGAGGGTGGGCGCTTATTTGAGGCTGGGGGCTTATTACTTTTTTCTGCCTTTGGGATGGGCGCTTATTCGAGTTGGGTACTAATTCGAGGTTGGGCGCTTATTCAAAGAAATATGGTAACACACTTGTAATGAGAGCTTGGGATGCCTGTGGTGTCAGCAGCGTTTATTACAAAACTTGAAAGTCTGGGATGTGTTACCCTTTGTTACAAATTGTTACCTTGTGTTACCCTTTGTTCCCCTGTGTTCCCCTTCGTTACCCTGTTTTACCCTTTGTCACCTTTTGTTACCCTTCGTTACCCTGTGGTACCCTGTGTTACTCTTTGTCAGCCTGTGCTACCCTTCGTTACCCTGTGTTACCCTTTGGTACCATTTGTTTTCCATTGTTACCCTTTGTTACACTGTGTTACCTTTTGTTACCCTGTACTACCCTTTGTTACCCTGTGTTACCCTTTGTTACACTGTGTTGCCCTTTGTTACCTTGTGTTGTTCTGTGTTACCCTTTCTCACCCTGTGTTACCCTTTGATACCCCTTGTTTCCCTGTGTTACCCCATGTTCCCCTCTTTTAGCCTGTGTTACCCGTTGGTCCCTTTTGTTACTATTTGTTACCCTTTGTTACCCTGTGTTAACCTGTGTTCCCCTGTGTTACCCGTTGTTCCCTTTTGTTACCCTTTGTTACCCTGTGTTACCCTTTGTACCTGGTGTTACCCTTCGTTAACCTCTGTTACCCTTTGTTACCCTTTGTTATGGTGTGTTACCCTTTGTTACGCTGTGTTCCCCTGTTTTTCCCTATATTACCCTTTGCTACCCTGTGTTACCCCGTTTTAGCCTTTGTTACCATGTGTTCCCCCGTGTTACCTGTGTTCCCTTGTTACCCTGAGTTACCCTTTGTTACCCTGTTTTACCCTGTGTTAGTTTGTGTTACCCTGTATTACTCTGTGTTACCCTGTGTTATTCCGTATTACCCTGTTTTACCATTTGTTACCCTGTGTTCCTCTGTATTCCCCTGTGTTCCATTGTGTTACCCTGTGTTCTTCTGTGTTACTCTTCGTTACCTTGTTTTATCCTGCGTTCCCCTGTGTAACTCTGTATTACCCCATGTTCCCATGTCACCCTCTGCCCCATTGTCACCTTGTGTCCCCTGTGTCCCTTGTGTTCTCTTTGTCTCCCCTGTGTCCCACTGTGCCGGTTTACTGAGTCCCTTGTGTCCCCTGTGTCAACTGTGTTCTATTGTGTCTCCTGTGTCCTTTTGTGTCCTGTTTCCCCTTTTGCCCCTCTGTGTCCCTTATGTTCCTCATGTTTCCTTTGTCCCTTATGTCACCTATGTCCCCTCTCTCCCTTGTGTTCATCTGTGTTCTCCGTGTCCCCTTTTGTCCCCTGTGCCCCTTGTGTCCCCTCTGACCCCCTGTGTTCCTTGTGTCCCCTGTGTCCCTGGTCTCCTATATTTATGTTATAGAAAAAGTAAAAATTAGCGTTCGCAGACTGCAGAATTTTATTTGTCATACAGTCTTAACGGTTAGTTGTAACGCAACACTGACTCTCTTGTCGAAAAGTTAATTTACATAACACGCTCGTAACGTGAGCTTGGGATGCCTGTGCAGAAACAAACTGGAGTTGTCACTGCTTAAAGAACAATCTTGACTGAGTCAACAGTGAAATTTTTTGGTGTAGCTTCAGTGAGAAAAGCTGCATTTCATTCTTCTTAACTTAGATCTCTAAATCACTATTCGTGAGAATTTTAACATCCTGCAACTGAGCCCAGCATGACAAAATATTACACATGTTGCAGGAATCATCAAATTCACAGCCAAAAGAAAATCTTACCTATTCATATCCAGAAGGCATTTTGGTGATCAATAAGGAACCTAGAACCTTTATCAAAGGGTTTTTTAGCCGCAAAAACAAAAATAGCGTGCTGATACGTTTCAAAAGAGGTCAAAGAAAATGCTCAATCGCATCAGAGGTCAAATCCTGTTGGCCCGGAACAAAACCCACAGAAATGTATAACCCATAAAAATGTATGCATGAAACAGGTCAACTTTATGACTTCTTCATGTACAAAGTCATGCGGCAAAAATATAGTTTTCTCAGTCAAAATTATGAACCTTCCAGAGTATATTCTACCCACTGATTGGAACAAGCAACATTTCGGCATAAGGTAAGAGTCGGACGTGCCTTCCAATCCCCTTGTTCAGCTTGTTCTTCACTAAATTTTTAGGTTAGATTTTCAATTTTTGTGCTTGGCAAAGTCTTCTCTCTAAGTCTTGTCCTGTCCTCTTATCCCCCCCCCCCCGCCCGACATAGTCGGCAACGCACCTCGAGGAATTGGATATGCTTTTTCATGACTTTCGATGGAAAAAAATAACACAATTGTCGTTAACACACAGGAAGGATGCGGTTTTCACCAACTTCAATAATGGCAGTTAAGGTGCAGTAGTAAAGCATGGGATTCAAAAAGAGTGTACAAGATTTCGACGTTGTTTACAAGTGTGCAATTTGGAATGATGAAACTTTAATAACACTAGAACCAGTAAAAAATAAAACAGCTCGAAGAAAAGCTCGAAGAAAAATATGTGAATGTTAGACAGTAACGATTTATGTTTACTTACTTTAGCATCAGACCAGAAAATCGCATCTACTTCGTTGCTTTGGCACCCAGCTAAAATCTCCCCGAAAATTTTATTTGCCGACCATCTTTTAGGCCTGGGCACCCGAGCTAAAATGCTTGGGAGCCCGCAGGCTGCTCAAGTCTGTTATGGGAATTGCGAGACAATGTAGTCATTTCAGAATTTTCATAGATCGAACGTGGGCTATTTGTCCCGCCTCGTTTGCCTAGTCCCTAGGCCTCATTTTCCCCGGTCTGAGCGAGTTATCGAAATGCATTAACCACGAAGGGAGACTAGGCAACCGTCCCCCACCCCTCCCCCCATCTTCGCCTTTCCCCCTCCATCAGCCTCTCCCGTGTTTTTCTACCAGAGAAAAATTATGAAAATGCACCATAATGAAAAGGCAAGCAATTTACCAAATGTTGATTTATTTCGTTACAAGAAGCTTCACTCGTTCCGAGTTACAAGACGAATCGAGTGCAAACTAGCCCCCTTCTTTTTCAAACAGAAATGTATTAAGGAAAAAAACCACCTGTTTTGCAGTCTGTAATAGTAACTGCTAAAATGTTATAAAGGATATTTAAAGGTCGTAATTAGTAAATGGCCAATATGATAAGGCCTTACCACCTGACATCACATCTCCTCAGCTTATCCATGTCCTTCAAGCAAGCTTTCCGTCTGAGAATCGCGAAACGCGACCTAATAGGCTATTTCCGAGTTGCTCCAAGCCTCTGTTTCAAAGCGAGGCTAGGTGCGAAAATGGGGTGTTATTCTCTTGCACATAAAACTCATTTTCACAAGAAAGGTTTTGCACTTAGCCTCATTTTGAAAGTGAGAGATTTTGGAACTCGGAAAAAGAGAAGCATTAGTATTTTGCGGCTCACCACCGCGCGATCTATGACTCTCGCGATTTTTAAAAGGAAAGCTTGCTCGCGGGCTAGCTAAAGGTACGACAAAACGGACAACAAAAACGTGCACTTGAACTTGCTTTGCAACATTGCTGCAAAACGAGTTGAGATATACGACGTTGCACGTTTTACCACCCACGTTTAAACCTGTCTTGCAACAAAATAAATCAGGTTGTTGCAGGTGGCAAAAAGTTGTAACAAAAAGAAGAGGGTAGCTCTACTTTTTGCAGTAAAAACTGTACATTTGCGCTTTTTACTGGCCCAAGGCAAACTTGTTTTGAAACAAGTGACGCAACTTCCTTGTATGGCGTAATTGCCGCGTAATTTTATCCAATCAGAAGTCAGTATAAACACTCGACTTGCAGCAAGTTGTATTTTTTTGCAAGACGGGTTTGAACATGGGTGGTAAAACGTGCAACATCGCTATTCAACTCGTTTTTCAGCAATGTTGCAGAACAAGTTGCACGTTTTTCTTGCCCGTTTTTCCGCAGCTTATACGCCGCCTGTTGGCCGATTTCACCTCCTACGGATGGATATTTTTATTCGGATTCTGATCCTTATGCGGATTCTTATTCTCCAGCCGCGTTTTTTGCGTTGCAGGCTGCTGTCGTCCTGGTTACTGCCATAGTTGTAAACAATCTCCACTCCTGTTTTGCACTTTCCCGACTCCCCTAAGCGCATGACTTGAATTTCTTTTCCTAACTCGCTGGCCAGCTCAGATCCAAAAGCACCTTGAACAGAAATGAAAAAGGATTAATTTTTCAGAATGATTACTTGAGGCTATATTCAGATATGAATAGCTCTACAGGAGAAAACAAAAGTCAGTGGAAAATAATAGAAAGCAATTTTTTATCGTCTTGGATTCTGGACTCCACGCCGCGGATTCCGGATTCCTGGTACTAGATTCCGTTTGTCAGTGGAACTTGGATTCCAGATTCCAATCTTTAGTGGGATCCGAAATCCTTGAGCTGTATTCCAGGATTCCCGCAGTTTCAAAAGCAAAAATTTCCCTGATTCCGGAATCCGGATTCCCTTACACGGGGCGAATCGTTAGCCGCCCTCTCCCCCCAGGGTTGAGGTGGGGGGTTGGGGGAGGGGGAAGGGGGGTTGCTCTAAGCAAACTAGCTACTAGGCAGTTTTTCAATTTACCAGACAACAACTTGTTCAGTTCTTCCTCAATCTCAGGAACCTTTGAGCAAGGCACTATCTTGTAGTAGTAGCGAGATTCCTGGAAGAGAAAGCAGACAGACACAACCTCGTTGCCAGGGTTCTCTCCTACCTCGCTCAGTAGGGCGGGTGGGAGAGAACCCTGGGAACGAGGTTGAGACAGACAATATTTATAGTTAATTTGACTTGCCGAGCATAATGACAGGAAGGCATTATCGAACTCACTAAGGCTAAAACGTCTCTAAAACGATATTCATCGCATATGATCATGACTCTGCCTCATAATCATCATTAATCAGCCATACAGGAAAAAAAACGAGAAAAAGCCAAGGTGAATTACTTTCAGAGACTAGGAGCCAAGGCCATAAACCCGGAGCGGATAGCAACCGGTCTATTTTTAGGTGCAACTTTGAAAACTTTTTTCCCCGAAAATGGACCTCCAATCTGTACGGTGGGCACATCCGAAAGATAAACTGTGAAAAACAAAAGAGGAATTGTCATTAAAACCCAAAACCCATATTTTCCGGCCTGTGCCTTTTGTTGAATTATTTTTGGAACAAACGCGACGGTCTAGATTCACGCCGAAATCGATCTTAATATAAATTAAACTTGTCTGAGAAAACGCTGTGTCATGGAAGTTGCTCGGTCTGGACTATGGTGGGCTCCTAAGACACTCGATTAACTTTACGCTCAGGGTCCGTCGGATAAGAGAACGCTACTGAAATGAAAAGCAAGAGCGCAAACACCCTTGTATAGCCAGCGGCATCTACAGGGCTGTGATATTTGCTGTTTGTAGCCGGACTCTTGCGTTCTTTTTCTAAACTTTGATGGACTCTTGAAATGATCTCACTTGCTGGTGAATTTACCATCTTGTTGATTAGAAAGGGGATGAGAAGAGAGGGCCCTGGCCGCCCCCTTTGCCTGAAATTGTGTGAACATCATCAGCTAGCCCATGTTGGGCTCCTGATTAACATTTTTTAAAAACTGTACCAAAATTTTGTCTTCTAGCGTCATTCAATTTAAATATTTGGACACCAAATAAAAGACTCCAAATAAAGCATTGTCTTGTCTTGATAAGAGGGGTCGGGGGGGTGGGGGGGAGGGGGTCAGGTCATCGAAGCCCCGAGATAAGGTGGGAGGGCTGGTCTCCAAAAAATGTTTTAGGTTTGGTCTTAAAATAACGGGGCGCCGCCCATCCCCCCCCCCGCCCCTTCCCTGGATCCGCCACAGATTGAGTTGGCCAGTCTCCATGCCCTTTCCTGCGGCTGTATTTTCTTGATCAGCCTCAGGCACCTTGGTCTCCGAGGATGGATCAATACGTACACAGAACAGGTTAACATACCTCTACATATTCTGGTTTGCCAGGTTTCTTTACTGTCTTGATTTCTATTTCCACTTGGTAGCCATGTCCAGCAAGATTCGCCTTCTTCAACATGCCCCGTATCTTGGACGCCGAGGCGTGGAAATCGCGGTTGTAAAACTTCATTTGCAATGATTCCCCAGTATTGGCTTCTGTTATTTA
>OZ037779.1:48125495-48162995 GCA_964035525.1 Porites cylindrica | reverse complement strand
TGGACTTCGAGGTCAGAAATGATCCCGCAGGATTTCAGTATTGTGTTTTTTTTTTGAAGGGGGGAAGAGGGGAGTATTTGTAATAGCCAGTGCTTTCAAGAGCTTTATCTTGAAACTAGACATGAAACGTCCATGGATTATACTTGGCTGTTTTGTCCAAGATTGTAGCTTGATAGGAATTGCAACTTGAGTTGCAATGCTTACAATCTAAGCTTTCTTTCTGTGAAGTCTATTTCAAAAAGAGGAGAAATAAATGCTGCAGACTTTGTTACAAGAGACTAATCTAAAATGGACGTTAAGAATTAATTCTATAAATGCTGGAATGCATAAACTAACTTAGCATTCAATCCTTGGATCTGTTTGCAATGAACAAAGCTGACATCTAAGATCAATATGTTTGAAGTTGAATAACAATGGTTCATACACCGGTGCCCTCTGGAATACCAGTGATCACCACATCTTCTAACAACAATAGTTAATCAGTTGGCTTAAATAATTATATTAAGTTGTTATTGGATGATACCTGGATTTGAAGTGTCACCCATCTTGACAGTGACTCGAACCCCTGGTTTAATGCTTTTGTCAATTCTCACTTCCTTCCTCATACCCACGTTTACAAATGAACCACATCCTGACTTAGCAGGTCTGTCCAGCACCACCCCTTCCCTGTATGGAACATCATCGTCAACTTTCATATGATGGGGAGTGTCTAAAGGATTTAACAAACCTGGCAAAAAAAATAATAATGTCATAATTTCTTATTATTATGGTATATTGGACACTAAACATGTTTAGAAGAAACTGTAAGAGACACACGTCTTTGTGGACTGACTTGTTCTTTCTTATTTCAATGAAAAAAACAAAAGCAAGGATACATTCCTTTGGGTTGATTGGGATCAGGAATTATGATCTAATAGGGCCCGCATCACACGCCCCTCCACTCATGTGCTGAAGCTAACTGATGAATTAAGTATGCGCAAAAGAGCGGAGTCTGAATCAATTTGGTACGGCAGTTTTAGTTTGGTGCAGCAACAGCATTAATTAAGTTCGACAGAGTCTGCGAACTTTTGTTGAACTTAACTTAGGCTTGACACACGGTGTGCTGTCTGAATCAGATGTTGTGCCAGTGTCGCTCCAAAGTCGAACTAATTCACTCACTAAGATCAGTCAGATCGTGGGAAATTTTTAATTTTTTTAACCCAGATTGATTCTAATTATTCATGAATTATGGCTATGAAACAAAGGAAATTGAGAATCAACCTAGGTTAAATCAAAATTAACCAGAAATCAAATTTGACCTGCAACACATACATTCTTTATTTCAGTAGGTTTAGGAAGGCAGTGATTTACTAGTGGTTCCAAGCAGCATTTTTGCAAAAACTCTCTTCAAGATGCAAATCACTGATTACATACCAGCATACTGAAGATCAGCATGTTTTGGAAAAAAATTCTTTCTGAGATATTGTGGACACTCCAGATATTGAAGTATTCTTGCCAGCAAGACATTAGGATCTGAGTGTCTCTTCAGACCACCATTAGAGTTACTCTGGGTCTTTCCAGACTCATCGAAGATGACAACTTCATCTATACTAAAAACTGCCAAAGCACGTGCAATCTGTAAAGTAAACAAGGTTTTATCATGAGAAGCTTTTGAATTATCAAAGAACACAACTTAGCACTGATCTTTGAATGATGGAAGAAACACCAAAATTCGTTCCCCAAAGGTTGAGCAAGCTTTAAAAAAAGGTGTGAGTTATTTTCCCCAAATAAGAGTTACCAAGGAAGGATTAGCTCAGTTGGTAGAGCACTTGACTGCAGAGCGGGAGGTCGTGGGTTCGATTCCTGGGGCCAGACCATTACTCAGGGTCCTAAAATAACTGAGAAATGAAGGTACAAGTGGCTTGATCTTCCAGTGGCTTGAATGACCACGTCAAATGGCAGTCCCGTCTCCATTAGGAGATGTAAAGATAGTGTCATCAATTGGCACTTTCATGCTAAATACATTGACACTCAAATAAAGTGCTTTTTTTTCAAGACTTGACTGAACTTGATAAATTATCATATGGCTTTGTTATCAAAAAATCACCATGCCTTTAAAGAAACAAGCCCCAGGAAACTCTTAAAGGTTTTTCATTCATACAAATGCTTCTGTTGGACTTTTAAGTGCTTTACAAATTACTTTATTAGAAGTTCAAAAAAGTAACAAGTCCTTGGCATAGTTACAGCCTTTACTTTCTAAAGTTGTCCTTCACTGCCCCTACCCTGTCCCTTCCCTACCTGGCCAGCCAAGTATGTTCTTAGTTCAGGAGATTGTGCATTGTCAAGGATGGAGCCAGGAAGAGCAAGACTGACAGTAAAATGACGACCTAAAGAATAGTATTACAAAATACAACATTACTAAAGTTCATACTGAGCATGTATACTGTACCGTCTTACATACCTCCTTCAAAACAAGTTAGATGTGGGTTATGGACTGATTTTGTACATTTGGATTTATAACTTAAATACAAAGTTTCAGCTGGGGCCGGTGATTTTTTAACCTAGGCCGATTCTCAATTTTCTTTGCTTCCTAGGACTTGAAGACAAAGAAATTTGAGAACCAAAAATTCAAAATTAACACTTTCACATATAGACTTGGTGGAGAGCACAGGATCCTATAACTTCAAGCTAAGGCTGAAACAAAAAGGGTAGTGAGAGTTCTGACTAATTTGAAATTGACCTGCAAATTAGAAAACAAGTGGGCAATAGAATGGTTTATTATATAGCTATAATAGTGTGTGGCCCTGATTGGCTGCAAAGCAGGCAATATTTTCTTGTCATGACCAGGCATTACTTGGTGGATGTCCAAGGCATATACAATCCATGTTTAACTTGATAAAGCACATTCATGTTATGTTCAATGGACAACTGACAACTCATTGAGGTGACTTTTTTTAAAGTTATCTGCTGACCAGTTATTATTTTTAATTGATTGCAGGCTCAGGTCCAAAATTACTCATTGTCACAGAGACTGTCTTGTGGTTTTGATTGGATTGCCAGGTTCGATTCGGTTCAGGGAACATGACCACAAATGACCTCTTGCACGCAGATGTTGAAAATTACTTCCTGTGTTTTCACTTAGCGCTAAAAAGGCCATATAATAAATAACTTATTAACCTCATTCATTTGGTCATTACAGGGAAATCTCAGATCTCGGCCTTGATGGATTATATATCAACGTCTTGGTCTGAGATTTCCCCGTAATGACCTCACTCTTGGTTAATAAGTGGCATATAACAAGTATGACCATTCACAGAGCATTTTAAAAATACTCCCTCAATAAGTAAATTTTACTGAGGGACAAAAAAATGTTAATTAGAGCTGCACTGACCTTGGGATTTTTTGGTATCTGTCTTTTCTATTTTTGATGGTGAAACAGAGCCTTCCTCTCCTGAAGATGGATCTCTTTTCCTTTTCTTTAATTTTTGCTTCTTCACTAAAGAACATAAACATCTATTTTTGAATAAGCTTTGTGAGATACATTGATTTTGCATAGTTGTACTTAGAAAACCTTTATTGCTGTGTTAACTAAAGCTTATGGGGTCCATATAAGGTTTTTTTTAAGGGGTTCCACCTCTTGATCCCATATCATGCTTAAGCTACACACCATGCGAACATACACTATCATCATTTATTTGGAGAAAGGGTGGCTTAGTGGTGAGAGCACTCTTCGAATACCGGCGTATATGTTGATGCCATATGTGGGTTGAGTTTGTTGTTGGTTCTCTCCCTTGCTGCGTGAGGTTTTTCTCCAGGAACGTGTACTCTGGTTTTCCAGCCCTCTCCCTAAAAATAAGTTCTTAAGAACTCCTAAATGCTCCATGGGTAAACAGATTACATATTACTATACAAGTAATAATAATTACATAAAGGTTTGCGGCTTGATTATAAGGAGGTACTATGAGAGTGATGCTGTGAAAGAAATCCTTTCCTACCTTTCTTTTTCTTTTTGCACTTTTCCTCCACCTAGGCGCCAGGACCGAAACGAGACATAAAAATAAAGTGAGCTTGAATTAAGCTTAACATTATTTAAGCTTAAATCACTTTCAAAAACCATGAGATTTACTGAATTCAAAGCTATAGCTATACAACAACCAATGACCGTTGTAAGGTTTTCATAGACGACCTTTAGAAATCTGGAGACGAAAAGCAATATACCTATCATAAATGCTAAAATAGAGAAAGCTTAAATAAAGCAGAAATAATTCCAATCACCTCGTCCGCCATCTTGAAAACTTATGTCTCTATGGATTGTGGGTAATGCTCATACACTGTTTTATTTTGCCGCATTCAAATAAGACCGTGGGCTGAGATTTACGACATTCACGCGTGAGGAGTTTGTTTCAGAAAATTTTTGGAAAATAACTTAGCGTAATTGACTTATTATCAGCAGACGGATGCCAGTTCTCGACAAAGACACCGAGTAAGAGTTCATTTACCATTTTCCGCCGTAAATTGTACAGTTTATCGTGTATTTAAGTTGAAATTTGTTTGACGATTTCTTCCGCCGGTTTTAAGATGGCGGCAACATTCATTTAAGTTAGCCGCTAACTTGATAGTATTGTAGGACGTTATAGTTCCCTTTCGTTCATTATAACGTAAAACAAGGGAAAATTTTAAAACCATCAAGCTAAAAAAGTGTTCATATGAGAGTTGTTGATTGCAGATCAGATTAGGAAATTTTGTTAAGTTATGAATGTCACATAGTTGCTGTAATTGGAAAGAAATTTATTCTTGTTTCACTATTTTTACCTTGTCCAACAGTGAGAAGCCAAGTTGGGCCGACTTAGTGGAAGAAGGAGAATCAGGTACGGCTATTAAGCAGTCCCAGCAAAATTAGTTTATCTCTTTCCTTCCTCAGTCAAAGACTACAATGTTACTTTCACTCCCTGGAGGTTCAAAAAATCATCATTCCACCATACATTGTATCACTGGTCAATATCTCAGTGTGTCTGGTGTTTTGGAAGCTGTTTTCATCTTAATGTGGAAGACCATCTAAGGAAGGTGGAGATAATTATCGGCTGTTTATACTTTTCTCCTCTTAGATCACTTACCCCCTGGATCAGAGGTTATTGAAGGAGACACAAAAATTGTAACTGAGTTCAAAAGGAATGAAGATGGAAAGCTACTTAAGGTTCTATAATATTTACAACTCTTTTACCATTTAGGAAACTGGGCAGAGTTTACTTTCAAAAAGATTCCAGGGACTGTTACTGGGGGCAGGGAAAAAAATTCAGGGGCACCCAACAAGAATATAGTTCAAAACCACTTACCGGTAAACATAGCATTGGTAGATGTATTTTAGTATAATTTAAACGGTAGATATAGGCCTTTTTTTTTTTTTCATCTGTTCGGATTTCCTAGCTGAAAGTCTAGTGATCCAAAAATTCTAGAGATCAAAACTTACCTTTTCAAAAATTTTAGCCAGAAAAAGGCTCCTGAAAATTCTAGGTGACCTTTTTAGGGTAGAAATCCGTTAAAAATGGGCAATTATACCATTTTTTAGACGTTCGAAAATTCTAGGAGAGGCAGACCAGCAAGAAATTTTGCAACAAATGTTCTGAAAATTCTAGATCTCAAATCGTCTTCCGAACAGATATTTTCCGAAAATTGACGTTGGGTGCCCCTGAAAATTGGCCAATAGCTGACCAGGAAGTCCCCAAGAATGATCCCAGAAACAATATTGCACACAAGGCATTTTGGCACCAACCTCCTCATCATTTCTAAAGTGGTGAATTATCACTGTGTAAATATACATGTGTTAATACAGATGAAAAATAATTAATGTAACATTGATCAGATAAAATTAATGTACATGTCATGGTTCAATTCTATTCTTAGTTTAAATGACTCTTCTATATTTCAAACTCAGTATGATACATTACCATACCCATAAAAAAGGAAAATAAAACTTAAACCATCAATGAAATTCAACTCACAACATATTACAGTACCGCCCAAAAGTAAGTTGAAAGTCACTCGAGTCTTGATCCTCAAGTCTTGAGACTCGAAACTTTCAAGAATCAAGTCTCGAGAATCGATCGATTCTTGGGTTTCAAGTATCAATAGTCGAGTCAAAAAATAGAATGAGCTTGTCACTTGACTGATCTCTCAAGGAACAAATTCATCAAGCAGACAGCCCTCTGGTTTAAAGGGTCGTGAAGTGCATGCTGCAGGCTGCCACAAATGGCTTTTGCAAGCCTCTCTGTCTTTCATGTGAAACAAAATTTGACCTTTCCAATTGTATCCGTGCGTTTAATGGGCGAGTTGAATGGCTGACAATTTCCCTGCTCTTTCTGTGCTTTGAATTCTAAAATGTAAACTTTTGGTCGTTGGCCCCTGGCTAAAAATTACTGCTGATAAAAGGCAACAAACAAGCACAAATGTCGTGTAATTTTTCCCCTGTGGTGCAATTCAAGTTTCTTCTCTACAAATGACCTTGAATGAGAAAGTCTTGGAGAAACCTTCAGTTATCATGACTGTTGCCTTTAGAAATGTTAGGGTGCTGTTGTATGCATTAAAGTGTTTTAAATTGTTTGTCAAGTTAAAGCAAGTGGTTTCAAAATTAATTATGCTTGACATGTGCAAATTTTACTTTCATGGTAGCATTCTAGCTTGCTATAAATAGTTATATTTGGGGATTTCTTATATACTTTTCTGTCAGCTTTACACTATGCCTTTCTAATTTTGTTAAAAGTTTTGTGGTAATTCTTGAAGGGATCGCAAAAAAGTGAAGTTTATGAAAAACGTTCATGGCAGCTATCATAATTCAAGATCATATCTCTCTAAAGTTATCTATGCCATCACGACAAACATAATTACATAACTTCAAACATTTAATATGTACGAAAATAAAACTTCTCTTATAGTTCATAATATTGTAAAAATGCAGAGACTAAATTATCCGAAATTCAAGATAAACAACCATTTATTCTGTTTATTGGTCCTTTTATATCACGGAAAAACTTACACATGGCAAGTGTACATGTCAAGGGCCAATGGTCAGTGTGGATTTTTGCTTTAGCATAAATCAGAATGGCTGTTATCTTTGTTGAGAAATAAATCATTTTCTTAGAATCCTCTTGAGTGATGCATATTCAAATTGCTGGTTTCTCGAAACTCAAAACTCAATTCTTGCGTCTCGAGACTTGATTCGCGTATCTCAAAACTCAATTCGTTCGGGCTTCAAGTCGCGACAATCGAGTTTTGAGTCGAGACTAGGGGTGACTATTGCACCCATTTTGACTCTTGCGATAGTATTGCAATAGTTGAAACACCATTGCAATAGTATTGCGATAGTGGTGATTCTATTGCAATACTATTGCGATAGTGACATTTTAGTGTGACAATTAGTATTTCCTTGAGATAAAAAGATATGTTTGATATAGATGCCCCATTCCATCTTCCCTGTACAATGCAGGTTATACAATTTCAAAAGAATCTTCACAGGCCATGTTTAGCTTTTGAGAAAAAGCCATAGAGCAACTGGATCGGATGTTGCAATGCTTCCTAGAGGGGGGACAATAAAATGTTTTGCCGCCATTTTGAATGCAGACAAGAGCCTGGAGGCGAATTTAGAAAACAAACATGGCGGGCCATGTCGGGGAAGATTGTTTTGGCATAAAATTGTCCCTTATACTTGGAATAATGAACAGTAGAGACAGACGAGAAGAAAAGAGGAATTTCTTAATTCAAGGAAGACACTTCAGGAGATCATTTAAAAACTATTGTAACTATCGATATTTTATGAAACTATCGCAACTATTATCGATAGTTAAACTTGGTATTGATGTATTGCTATCGGAACACTTACAATCGCGATGCATCGATAGTTCGATGTATCGTTACACCCCTAGTCGAGACTGTCAACTTACTTTTGAACAGTACCATATAACAGTTTTATAATTTTGTATACAGATTGTGAGGACCTTTAAAATTGAAACAAAAAGAGTTTCAAAGGTGATAGCAAAAAGAAAGGTAAGCGAATGTTCTGTATTTCAAATTTGAGTACTGCATCTTCTCAATTAAGAGCCTTACCCTTAATAATCCCTGGTTAATAACCTAATTTCCACTATTCCAGCTGTTAAGGTGGCCCGAACGTATTTATAAGCCTGTTAGTTATGTTTTTTAATTGTCTTTTTCAGCAGGAATGATTTAACTGATTTTTGTTGTGGAGGAGGTGTGTGTGGCCGAGCGGTTAACACCTCGAACTCTGGATCTTAAGGTCCGGGGTTCAAGCCTCTCCCATCACATTGTTTCCTTGGACAAGAAACTTTACTCGACTTTGTTTCTCGTCACCCAGCTGTATAAATGGGTACCGGCAACATACTGCTGGGGGTAACCCTGCCATTGACTAGGATTCCATCCAGGGGGGGAGTAGCAATACTTCTAGCCATGCTTCATGCTATGGAAACTGGTATAAGCTCCAGCCGTTTGGACCTTGGGTCTATCATTTTGGTTCCAAATTCTCGACATACTCCAGACATTGACACTGACACTGATTAGCTTTAGTTTCGCGCACTGTATTTCAGATCTATCTTTCACAAATTGATTACTGTAACAACATTTCATCTTCATGGTCGCTGTAAGAAGAATAACTCTCAACATCTGCTTGCTGGATCTCGGTCAAGTTTTAAAAATACATTTGTTCCTGTTGTTTAAACAACTTTGTTTCTTTTTGTACATCGCATTAATCTTCTTTCCTTTGAAATTTTACCCCACCTTTCGCGTTAATTTTCTTTATTGGAAAGTACTTTTCCTTTAATTCACGTTAATTTAAGTCACGTTAATTTCAAATACCTTAATTAACATTCAAGCATTAATTTCCTATAATAGGTATTATTCTTTTGTAATACTATTTGAGTCAGTGCACAAATATATATGAAGCAGTTACATGTATTAGTTCTTGCAGTTTCAAAATTAGTTGTTCTTATATGATTTAGAGGCAAAAATATCATTGATTGTACAAGAGAGCACTCCAAATTCCAGTCTGTAGTTGCAACAAGGATATCCATATTCTTGCTCTGCTTTCAAAATCAAAAGTTGCAATGAGACACAGGAATGTTGAGTGCTCTCTTGAGTGAAAAATACCCTGGCACAGCAGGCTAGCACCCTGATTGGCTGTTGAATACTTTTGCTTACATGTGTATGGGTCATTCACTACTTTGTTGTTTATGACTGTCTTAGCTATGGAAGAAATTTGGAGATGCTAAGAATGATGGTCCAGGACCAAATCCATCAACAACTACAGTCACTGATGATGTTTTCCTCATACTCACTTCAAACAAGGAGGTAACTTCAAATTATGTTGACCAGTTTTGTAAATTTTCTTATAATTCTGTTTGCAAAATAAACTAAACCACGGAAGATTAGCTTGGTTGTTAGAGTGATGGACTGCCCTAGTGGTAGGTTGCAAATTTGATCGCTCTGACCAGATATATACTCTGGGTCTTACAGAAACTAAGGTACTTCCTTGGCTTGCAAAATTAATAACTAGACTTTTGCAAGGGAAAAAGCAAGTGTCCTTAATATTTTTTCGCTAGTAATAGCTTAAGATTAGGGAGAGCAGGTGAGATTGATCAAAGGTTAAAATGCTCTTGCTCCAAGGCTCTGCTTTGCCTACTTGTAAGTTTCACATGATGGAAGGTCAAAAGAGGGTTGAAGATTTTCCAGGAAGAGCAATTTTTAGCTCTTTTGAAATTGAAAAGATAAAAGTTATTACTCAATTCACATTTCTAGGACTTGCAACAAGAAAATGATGATCCACTTAAGAAGCTAAGTCAAAGCCAGCAGAAGATTGTACAGTGCCGTCACTGCAAAGGAGACCATTGGACTACCAAGTGCCCGTACAAAGATCAACTAGAAATGATACAAAGTCAAGTCAATGATTCTAAACCTTCTACTGGTAAAGTGTTTACAGTATCACTGAGGTTATGTATATACTTTGTAATAACTGCTCTCTAAAAGATGAGAAATTTGTCATTTTTCTTGTCCATCAATCCTAGAAATTGTTTAGCAAAGTTTTGCCTGCTGTTAAGTCCAGTCAAACTCTTAATTTGAAAGTCTAGCTGCCCACTCAGGCGTTTTTAGGGGAGCTCATATTTCGTCCCTCCCCACTTAAATACCTGCTCAACCGAGAACAACATTCCTTTCCCATTGTTTTATTCACATGGTAAGTGACAAATCAGTTGTGAAATAAACTGTTGATAGGCTAAACATGACTCATAACCTCGTGGTAGTGTAAAAACGCAACCCCAGAGTTACCTTTTTTCTTCTTTTCTTTCCTTTGCAAAGGTTATTCAGTGCATAGAGTATTCTAAAATCTGACTAAATCTTACTTTTGCCGCTCTGAGTCTAACATTTATTAGAGGTTATAAAGCTTCCCTTGTGTTTCCTGCAGATTGAGTAATTAACAGGTTACCCTGTGGTCAAAGTCAACTTTCCAGATTTTGGAAAGTACAGTGTGATATGGCTAAGGGACTGTGCAATAATTATCAGGAGGGGGGCCCCTAAAACCAGAGGGGTTGAGGGGCATTACATAAAATTGCTGCCAAGATAGGGGGGGCTCAAAGTAAAATCACTCATTTGAATGAGGGGGGGGGGCCTTAAGTTTTATTCAAAATGTAAATAAAATTAAACGCAATAAAAGATTCTCAATACAGGCATCATGATAGACTGTAACAAATATCAACACGAACAGCTGTTAAATGATTATTGAAAATATTCCATCAAAATGAAAAGCAAATTCACAACTGATCAATTTTAACCCGTCTTGTAATTAATTGAGCTGATCCTATGTAAAGCAAAAATCATGAACTTGTTTTTCAGCTTCCCCCATAAAACAATGGGAATCAAACAGATCTCGTAGACAAGCTTTGTCGGCTTTTGATGTGACAAAAAGTAATGTTTCTTCATCGACTGAATCGATTTGCATAATTCCATATAATTATATGTGGCTCATAACAAAGTTCAACAGGCTCTCCTCCCAAGGATCTAAATACAATGCAAGCTCTTTTTCGTCTGTTATTTGAAGTGTTCAATCTCCTGTTCTTTGATTTTTTTCTCTGCTCCTTTCTCTTTCTGGCTTCAGAAATTTTAGATTTTGAGCCAATGTGGTAAGCACCCTGGTACTTAGCAAATACTTTGTCTAAATATTCAATCAAGCGATCAACATCCTTGTCGATACTAGATGTTACATAATAACGTTTGTAATTATTGAAGCTGTGATGGCAGCTCAGTCCAGTTTTGAGTTTACCAGTGTGGTGGGAGGGGGGGTGCGACGTTATTTTTAACATAACAGAGGGGGGGTTTAGAACTAATTTTTTTTGTTTTGGAGGGGGGGGTACTGTCTAAGTTTTTGCTATATAACTCTAGTTTTTCAGCCCCCCCCTTCTGATAATTATTGCACAGTCCCTAAGCTTGGGAAAGGAAATTTGTTCTCTGTTGGGCAGGTGTTCGTGGGGAGGGATGAAATACGAGCTCCCCTAAAAACACCTGCGTTGGAGGCTAGCATAAGATATTGGCATGTTTGATGTCACATTGAATCAGACTTCTGACAATGTACTGGGACACTTTGTCTTGTGAGTTTCTTGTGATTGCCTGCCAAAATGTGATCATTTGAGAAATAATGCCAAATTTGCTCGGAAAGCTAATGTGAGGAACTTTCCATTTTTGATTTTGTTTGTTTTGAGTCAAGGTTTGTTATGGTTCTGTTTTTAGGAGCAGCCGCAGGTACTGCAGAACCATCTGCAGCATCCAAGACTGGGAAGTACATTGCACCTGGGTTACGTGAAGGTGCGGCAAACCGAAGAGGAGAGACTATGCCCCGTCAGCGTCAAGGTACATTGTAGTATTGAACTCTTAGAGCATTTACTTTTAAAGTGGCTAAAGTTAACTTAGGGGCTGTGTCACTGCAGTCCAGATCATGTTGTTTAATTTTGCCAATTACTCGCCCTCAATCGCTATGGAACTTAAAATAAGCAAAGAAATTACATGTAAATGACAAAGTCAGAGATTCAAGACAAACAAATATGTCTCCTGAGCATTATTTTTGAAGTTGCGAACAGCAGAGATCAACTTTGAAAAACTGTTAGAGTGAACAGCTTTCAAAAACCCTAATTTCAATCTGTTTCAATCTTCTTCAGTTTTGCCCATCCGTGGCATCTGTTGTATATGTCGTGTTATTTTGACCGTCCTTTAATGTTTTAAGCGGTTATTTTTATGTTTCTCTTGGATTTAACAGGCATTTTGTAATACCTAATTTGGCTGAATTTCGTGACGCAGTGCCTTTAAAATTCATCAAAATGTCCACATTTCACTTTGTAAAATACTGGAAAACAAATAGCACATTGTACTGTACCATGGAAAAGTACTGCTAAAGAGGTTTCAACTGAATGGTCACACCAAAGACATGTATGAATCTTTCTGGACTCTAAAATTTGAACCATTTTTGATAGTGTTACTACCCCAGTGTCCATATATAAATCCTCAGGACTGATCTCCATACATTTCCCTTATGGAATTAGTTGAGAGAATTTAATAAAAGATCTAAACATTCTCCTTTTGGTATAGAGTGTTTTCATTCACGTGGCCAGCATCTATGCAAATTTATTGGAACAAAAGAGAGCGTTTGCATAAGAAAAGAGTTCAACTCCCGCAGGATTAGTTTGGGAAACCAACATGGCCGCCGTTTCATCGTTTTGGGACACCAATATGGCCGCCGTGACGTCATGTGAAAACACTCTATAGCCGACAATCGATTGCTTCGAGTCGTGAGGGAGTAAAAACGACTCGAAGTAATTGTCTGAAATTCAGGCTATCTTTGGTAATTATTATTTTATTATTTTCCTTGCTCCAGCATCTTTAACAGGCTGTAAAGCACTAATGTATTTATCATGTTTCTGTTTCTACCTTAATTAGATGAAACAGCAACTATTCGGGTAACAAACTTGTCTGAAGACACCAGAGAAAATGACTTGAATGAGTTGTTCCGTCCATTTGGCTATATTTCCAGGATCTTCTTAGCCAAAGACAAGATAACTAACCAGTCAAAGGTATGATGCTTGACTTGCTCGCAATCTTCCTCGGTTCAGTCGTTTACTTTAACTTTCTAGTCTTAAATAAGGTGGATTCCTGTCTAAGTCATAATTATGTATTATCAACCAAGTATGAGGTTGTATGGACCGAGACAAAGACAAGTCGGGTTCCACAAAAACGCAATACAAGAACGAGGCCAATATTAGAGAGATAAAGATTCAGGTTTACGCCAAACGGCAAACGTGAATTTGTACCACGTGACCAAGTTTTCCCCGAATTTGTCGTTTTCTGTTTACTACCTCTACACAAAAATAAGTGGTTTCACTCCAGTTTTGTCCATAAGAATTGTTCTGGACAGTTTTTATCTGCTTATTTTCTATTCTACTGAGAAATTCTCAACTTGAATTTGCCGTTTGCTGTTTGCCGTTTGCCGTAAACGTGACTCTTAAATCTCTTCAATCTGTCAGTCATCCCAACCGAACAAGCATGGCCACTACTGAAAGGATATATTTTATGGCCGAAACTAACCTTTTCTTGCGGATCAAACTTTTCCACTTGCGAAGCAAGTCATATAATAAAGACTCTTGTGGCGGCCCCTTTTTTGTCCTTCTTTCAGATAGTTAACCGGCCCTAACCCCAATATCCACATACAAATTCTCCAGACTTATCTCCGTACATTTCCTTGTAGAATTAGTTCGGAGAATTTGTAAAAGAGCAAAGTATTTTCCTTTCGGTGATCATTTTATTGATTCTCATTTAACTTTTTCTCATGAATACATGTGTGTGGTGATATTAGTGAGCTCACGCAACAGGACGGGAGAGGAAAGAAGGCGGCAAACCTTGCGTGACAAGCGTGACAATAGTTTTTTTTGGAAAACTTGTTCGCCAAACTTCACCCTCCTTTAAACAAGTCTTTTCAGAAAACATTACCTTAAGTGAAGATCACCACAAAAGACGTAAGTAATAGGCCTGTCGCGTTTGTCACACAAGCGTTTTGCCGTCCTCTTCTTTCTGCCTTCTGGTTGCTTAAACTCACTATTGTCAGAAGAAAATTAATGTTGGTCACTCGTGGTTCTTTAAAGAGTAGGCTATAAAAATTTCCATTTTCTCTTTTCAGGGTTTCGCCTTTATAAACTTTCAAAGACGCGATGATGCAGCCCGTGCGATTATGGCGCTCAAGGGATTTGGTTACGATCATCTTATCTTAAATGTCGAATGGGCCAAGTAAGTTGTCGTCCTTTTTTGTTATTTTACCTCTTCAAGGCTATCTTTATAGACCTTTGGATTCTAAGATGAGGACGACTGGAGACGGCGACGAGATTTTCTCAATTCACAGTTTGCACATCTCCCATAAAACACGTTGTTTGCTCACCAAAATTTTGCATAACCTTTGTTTTTAAATTCTCCTGAGCAAACAACGGGTATTATGGAAGGTGTACAAATGCCGAATACTAAATAGTGCGCGCGTAAACCAGCGTCATTTTGGAGGGAAAAGAAGAAGTTTTATTATTTTGCGATAGTGAGAGGACTTAATCTCTTTCAATAAAAATAATCATTCTGACTTTTATGGTGAAAAAAAAAGTCCAAAAAAGACTTCTGGGTGTATATATATCTTTAGAATACGTTAAATCTCGAACTCGTAGTCGTCCGCGAATTTAAGGTTCTCTTTTATTGCCCAAGGTTTAAGGTATTTTAATTTATGGTCCTGGGCCCAGTGCGAAGGCTGATTAGCGTTAACCTGAGGTGACATTTTATTCCGGGTTTCTTTTTTCTATTGGAAAACATTTTCTAGGGTAATTTTCTCTGTTCTTTTACGATCATTCAATCATCATATCGTAGACAAGAAGAATTAAAATGAATTTGCTTTTTAACCTTTCAAATCTGCATTCAAATTTCGCACTAACCCTTAGTTATCATAACCCAGCTTTGAACAACTGATTACTAAACTATCCCTTTACCCCAGCCGCTTTGGAACATGTTGAACAACCTATTGTAGGTATTTTCTTGTATTGTTGTTAAACAATCTTGTTGTCCTTTTTCTCTTGCAGGCCATCGACAAATCAACAGTAGAAATCTACAAAAAAGGGTCGCATGTATTTCAACAGTCTAAGAGCAGCCCAATAATAAAAAAGTATTCCAATGCTACCACTTTAAACGTGCTCTTTTTATCCCCACTCCTCCTTTTTTCCGCGCGATATTTTTCTTATCATTGGATGCAAATTTTTCGTCCTTTTCATTGGTCAAGAACCCTCCAAGTGACCTGCAGATAACTGCCTACAAATACTGGTCTGCTTACGCGCAATGTCGCCCATCTGTGTTTGGCTGCAAATGAATATGCTGTTCATGCGTAAATGAAAGCACACTGTACTCCTTCTTGCGATCGCTCTTGCTTTAAAATGGCAAAATGTGAGATATTCATTAAAAAAAACAAACGACCTGGGTGACCGAATGAAAAAACAGTTATTGAACTCAGTTATGACAAAATATTGTGATTTGTCAGTGTCTCGCACAATCTCGACACGCAATTCAATCAGTCGCCACTAACTAATCACGATATTTTGCCAAAACTCGTCCAACAATCGTTAAATATTGTCCGTCTAGTCCCATTACACGTTCCCTAGTGAAAAGTGCATGACCCCTGGGGAACATCGCCAGCAAGGTGTAGAAAGGATGCTTTGGGGAACCTGAAAATAAGCGGACAGGAGCATCAGTAGGTTCCAAAGTTTTCTTCCCATATTTTCTGTAAGATGCACCAGTAACAAGCATACATCTCTCAACTACAGGTTTCTTCTGTAAACCAGATCTTACTCTGACAAGAAACCGCGGTAAAACTTTCGCACAGCTGAATGCATATATTTGGTAAACATACACTAATAAAAGACCGTTCAATTTCATGTTGTTAGGCCTTGCGTAAATTTTAGCGAAGTTCCTTATAACCTGACTTTTTATAATAAAAAATAAACGCTGGTGTGGTGCAATGTGTCGAAAGTTAGCACTTTGCCCGAACACAAGAGTGTTTTGATTCGTTAAAGCCGTTTTGCAGACGAAGTCTACCTAGTGCCCGGTCATTTCGCCAACGTCCCGTTTACTAACGTAGATCGTTTCGCTTACGAAACAAAACGAGCGCTAAACATGTGTATACCAAGTTTTTTCAGCTATAAAAAGTAAAAGTGTTATGTGAACTCGTTCTTTAAGCCATTATTACGTTAATGAAGTTGGGGAACTGACCTAGCACGTTGGCGAAACGACTCGTAGGCGAAACAACCATAAATCGTCTACCTGCCGTCTCTTTCCTTTTCTTGCACTATCAAGTCTATCAATAATTTATGTATTGAACATTTTAATAGAAAGCACGTTCGTTGTAAACAAAAATATCCACAAAGATCTTCAAGCCTGTTGCTATAAGAACCAACTCAAACGCAATGGCAACTGCATGGTCCAAATACCACAAGTTCGGGATTTGATCAAGTAGCAGTGTACTGATAAAAACACCAAACATAATTGCACTGGTCGACGCATCATCGAGGACTAGCGTAAAAAGTACGCAGCTCTTATTTTGTCGATATATCCAGTATTTAAGAATGGCAAGGACAAGGTAAACAAAGCTAAAGCAAAGTAAAGCTGGCCACATGATGTTAGAGTCTGTCGGTCTTTGTTGGTCTATCAAGTGAAATGTGGATACCACTATTGTAATGACGCCGTTTACTATGAATATAACGCCAAGTACTATCGATCCATACTTCTCTCTCTTGGAACCAATTGAGCCGTTTCTGTCATCGCTAAACCGCCAGATCATCATAGCAGCGCTAAGTACGGAAAATAGCGCATCAAGGGCGGAAGCAAGGACGGCCGAACTGCCCATAGTGGCCGCGCCGAAAAACGAAGCCGCGCAGAGCAAAAGCGAAGCCATTAAACTTGCTATTGCAACAGCCAGTGCTGCTCTTCTCCATTTTCGCCTTTCGTTGACTTCCGTAACTGTTTCTAGTTTATTTGTGTCTGTATCATCGGTGATGAAGGACACACATGGTGCTTTTTCAAAAATATTATCGCCAGGAGTAGGGCTGAATTCAGCTTTGAAGGTGGCCGCCAACTTTGGTGACTGAGGAGGCGACTTTCCTATGGTAGTGTGACGAAGTAACATGGGCGATGAAGCTTTTTCCTTATCAGCGGTTTGCTTCTTCATAGCGGACTTAACACTCATAGACTTATGTTCATTTTCCGACTATCTGAGGCGTTAAAAGAAAAGAATATCCCTTCTCCGTCATCGGCTGATTTGAGTCATTTTTTTGTAATTATGGACGATTTGAAGAAGCATCTATTCTTTGATTCCATTGTACGGACTTGGTTCTATTGTTGCTCTTACAACTGCATAATAAACTTCTCTCATGCTATTAAGTCCATTTACTCCTTATTTCCATTGCATGGATGGCCGCCTCTTTATCAAAAGAGATCTTCAAATCTTCTATGTCTTACAATTTAACGCAACGAAGGTTTGCTTGTTTTGCCAGGAATTCCCAAGCTGGTGCAAATATATTGATGTTTTATGTTCTTTGTATGAAAACTGCTTTTTGACGGAACTAGAAATGTACGTGAAGCTTAGGATCTGGAAATTCTAAGCACAATGGCTCTGATCAAACTAATGAAAAATTTTAATTCGCATTTAATCCACCGATACAATGGGAAGAAAACCAAGGATCCACAACAGAACAGCACAAAGAAATAGACACACTGAAAATTTAAAAGCTCTTTTTCAGCCCCAAAAGGTCAGTTCAGCCCTGCAGGCCAAAGTCTGATTCAGCCTCTTTTGGAGCCATTTGAGCCCAATTTTGGTCAAAAAAGCTCAATCAAATCAGCACTAGGTAATTGTACTGTATTGGCCCTGTATTAGACTTAAAAATAGGACAGTATTTTACTCACCGAAACGGCCCTGGCTAAAACAGAACTTTCCGATTTACATCGAGCACATGCAAGGCGTGAGTCACGAAAGGTAGAAGAAGAACAAGTCTATTCTCTACTTAAGTCGATAAAAATTTTCCAGGAATAGTATTAGCATTCCCTCGATATCAGCTTTCCTCGCTCGGGCTCAAGAGGATGGTAGGTCTGGTACTGGGCCATGGAGAACGGCAAAAAAGCAACAAGCGCAGATTAGCAAGATAACTTTGCACACGAATCCCGTGTTTTTGTGCATATTTTTGCAGTCGTTGCACGACTACGATTTGAAAGCTTCTTAATTTCACGTTTTATCTGTAGTCCGCAGTACTGTGAACATGTACACTGGTGAACGATTTTCGTATTCTTTTTCTAAACGAAGCAACAGTCCTTTAGAATAGAACTCCAGAAAAATTCGCCAACATTCGATAAATTTAGTCTCCGTCGTAGTCGAGGGAACTTTAGTATTAGCCTGAGTGTAAGCCGTTTCTGGGGTATGGCGGGGGGGAGGGGGGGGGGGGAGGGGGAGGGATAGAAGAAGGGAGAAACTAAAAGGGGAGACAGATCCCCTTGCCACCTCTCCCTTCTAAAATCTCCTCTCCTCAAACCCCTTATGAAGAAAGGCCTAACAGTCCCTCTATAGCAACGTTGACGGCAACAGCAAAAAGAACGTTAAAAATTTTAGGCATAATAAGCAAAACAAAAATTTTGCGGGTGCAGATTACATTGCTTCTTTGCCGTCATTTCCTCAAGTGCTAGCGAGGCCTCTTTCCTGGTGTTCGGCGGGCAGGAGGTAATGAGAAGCCCCCGATTACCAGCGAAGAGGCCCGGCTCTTCTAGTGGGGAATCGTTTCCGCACGATGTGAAGTTCCCTTATGCGACGTTTTATGGGGGAAGCAAAAAAAAAAAAAAAAAAAAAACGACCAATTCTTCGTTCTTCTTCTTAACTTGTATTTGTTCAATAAGAATTCATTTCTAGTCAAACTCGGCTGTAGTTAACTATAGTTGACATTTTAAACTGGTTTGAATATCCGCGATTAAGTTAGAGGAAACGCGAAGTCTTTTGAATTGTGACGTCATAGTTTGTTGCAGTCGCCGTCGTCGATCGTTGCTAAAGCTCTTAAAACTCAACTCAAGGAAAATTCACCGGGTTAGAATTAGACCAACTGATCTGCCCAAGTTGCAATAGTCAGTTAAAATCTGAAAGGACACTAATTCGAGGCTAAACAAATGTGTTTTCGTTCTCATCTCCCGTCGTGTTGCTTAGTATGGATTTCTGTTTCATAGGGGAGAATATTACACAGTTCTGAATTTGTCAGGAGGAAGGGTAATCCTTGAACTGCGTATTCACTAACATATGTTTCATTACTTTTATTTGAAAATTACTAGTTGTCCGGCAAATTAAAGATAAGTAAGAAGACAGAACGGTTTTGTGGCTACGTGCATATAGTCGAGCAAAAGCTGTTATTACTTCGCGACGTCTGAATGAACTATTATTGCACTGAGTAGTCAAGGATAACTTGACAGCACTTGAACATGAATAGTGGAAAACGAAATTTCCCTCCCTGTTCACCGTTCAATCAGTAATTTTTTAAAAAATAAGAGGAGCAACATTTTTCAGAAAAAAGATACATTTGAGTTACTCACGAATTCTATTTCGAAAAAATGAAATAAGAAAAATCGAAACGAAACTTGGTAATTTACGGGGCTGTTAAGTAAACAATTTAAAAGACCAGCTTTGTCACACTTGTCTGCGGCGTCTTTTTGTAAAAAGGTTAGCAATTTAACAAAATATGTTTACTTTTCGTTAGAGAAGCTTATGAAAAGGATATAAGGCGTTGCTGTTCTAAAGATGGCTCTTTTTACTCACTGCGGGAGAAAATCAATAAAGTATGTCAAACTGATCACACGGTGTTTTTCAATAGCAATGCCTGCATGACATAGTAAATATAAAAACGGGTTTCTTGATGAAAAATAAACTTTAATATATCATCAAAAGTTCTCAGCGATAACAAAAAACGGTTTCAGCTCGTGGAACAGCGCTTTCCGACTCCACTGAGATATAAAAACGCGCAGGAGTTGAATACAAACATTAAAAGAATATCATTTTGATTTTTGGCACACAGTAACAATGACACATTTGCATAGCGCTTATCAAATACTATTTAAATTCCTGCTAACGAAATGAGAACTTCAACAGCTGCAAAACTGCTTTTTCATAAACAACAATGAAAAATTTATCCGCCTGTCTTATCAAGCCCATCGACTTCCCCTGAGCCACGAGCTCTTAACAATAAATGCCCTACTCAGTGGGTCGAGTAAATGGAAATTTGTTTAAAAGTTTGAGTTTCTAATTAGGCGCATGATATTTTGTGCATCGGTCTTTTGAGTAAACGTTTTCGGGAAATTAAGTTATGATGCTTTGTTTAATAAACAGGTCATTTATTTCCGCATTTCCAGTTTAGCTTTCTCGCAAATTTTACTGACACCAGGAAGAACAGCGTCTTTTGGGTTTTCGTCAGTTCTGCTTTGTTCGGAAATCTCGGAAAGAGCCGAGGCGTTTTATGGGCTTGTTTCCTGCTTCGAAATAGATTCAAGGAAACGATTTTCGGTGTTGTTACCCAGGTGAGTAAGATTTAATTGAATACGTTTTATTCTCGTTGAACTAAAAGAAATAATATTTACAGGAATACCTCTGGACGTTTTAATGTTATAGCTACAGGAACTGAAGAGCTAGCTTTACAAGTTAAATCGCTTTGACAAAGAGGAAATTTTAATGTGGAAGTCAAACATTTGAATTTGTTTAGCGAAAACTGTTCTTTCACTAATAGTGAATTACCCGAGGATGATAAACCATACATGAGAGCTTAAGTAAACGCGGGGAAGAAGTCAAGCCTTTTTGTCTTTATTTAATGACCATATATTATGTCTTACATTTAAGTGCAGCTTAAAACATCAGTGTATTCTTCAAAGACGTAAAATATAACTTCAGTAACTTGTAGAGCTTTTGAGAACTTAAAGTCGCTATCTAGAACGCCATTCGCATTGAGCCGTGAAAGCACCTGCGGACGACAAATCGAAAGCTGTCCTCCCCTTGAGTAAAATATGATTTATTTAGAAACATTTCAGTGAAAGTAACGATTGATAGAATTTAAAAGGATATTGTCCCCTTTTGAATGTAACAAAAAGAGGGTTGTACAACATGTGGAAATTTCACATGCTTTCTATGCCTTTCTACAGGAATCATATAATTGGAAAGAATCATTTTGTTTCATTCATAAAAAGACACTGTAATTACATTTCTTTGGGTGAAAATTATACCACCAGATAAATAGATAAATGGCAGAAAGATTGGTTTTAGTATCGATCAATTTTGGCCTGTTTATGAGAAAAGTTTACCTCGGTTAGAAATAAACAGAGTGTAAATATTGGGAAAATGTTATTGCTCTGATAGAAATGAGAACATGCAATAAGACCCTAAAAATGCTAAAATATGTTCTCCTTAATATTCAAAATGATTTAAAGGTTCAGCCAAGACCAACCAGTCTCTTTTTTGTCACAGAAAAGTATTGAAAAAAATAATGTAGTTCTAGCTTTTAAACATGGACGAAATCATAAGTTGTGTGACTATGAATCCTCTTAAGAAATACGTTTTCGTGGTTCTTTAAGATTTTCAGTATTTGGCAAAGTGAAATATGAACACTGGAGCTTAAAAGAGTGTGACGTTTGATTGTTACAGTGACCTCGTTATATACGGTGAGTGAAGGATCGATGTGGTGTGAACAGGGTACAAAGGGTGGGAGATGTGTTTTTTTGTCGTAACACAAAGTTTCTTGGTAGGTTCTGCTCGCAAAGAGGCCAATGTTTTAAAGCCTTGTAAAGTTTCTTTTTTCTCTCTCTACTCCTCTTCAAAATTATGATTTCTCGTCCAGGTCTTCTTTGCAATCTGTTTATTTGATATTATGTTTGTAAAGTCTTCCGAAATTTGCCTTTTTTTAAGATATAGTAAGGGACTTTCTTGCGTTTGACAGTTTGAAATGTTTGTAAAAGTGCCTAACCATCTTGGCACATTTTTTTATTCTCTTACCCGTTAGGATTAGGAGGACTAGGAGGATAGTAGCAGAAAATGGAGAAATCATACAACACAAACCGAATTTGTGCCATCTGTGGAGATCGTTCGTCTGGGTTTCATTATGGCGTACAAAGCTGCGAGGGATGCAAGAGCTTCTTCAAACGCACAGTTCAGAAACAACTGCACTATACCTGCGTGGAAAACATGTCATGTCAGATCGACAAGAATAATCGGATTCGATGCCAGTTCTGCAGATTTCAAAAATGCCTGTCTTTAGGGATGCTCAAGGAAGGTAAAAAATTAAAATTCGCCAAGTAAAAATGCCGTATGTCTTATTCTATTTCTGCCGGAGATTTGTGCCTTCCTAAACAATTGTAAACTTATATGAGACAGCAAAGGTACACCTTCCATCACTAGGGCCCTGAGATTGTTAACTATTTTTCTGCTAGAGCTCCGCTTTTACCCTATCTTAAAAAACCCAGCCGATTTCGAAAATTATACGGCTTCTAATTCTTTATTCTTTAATTCTAATTAGGGCTTTAGGAAAATGGTTGACGAAAAAAACCACTATAGGATTTCGAAATAATAAATCAATAGTTTTTATTTTCTGTGCGGTCGACAGTTCCTAATTTCTAACAGATGTAGATGAAAATTGACAACTGAGGCCATTTCGTCTGTCACATAGATCTACCTCTTTTTCGCGCAAGCTACTTGCCTCATTCTCACGTCAAAGCCATCTTACACACACTCTTTGCCGCTTCACAAGTATCTGCTTTACAGTCTCACGTACCCCTTTGCCCTAAGAATATAAGATTACTACTAGTATGTCTTTTTAAATCCAGTCTTTTGCGATGTAATACTAACTGAAAATTCTCAAAGATACCAAAGTAATCAGAAGAAGATAGCCCTACATGTGATGAATGCTGCATTTATGCAACCGTTTTATTTTTTAGTCAGAAACATCCGTGGGTTCGTCTCTTCACCTCTACCTCAGTGACCCCGTTTATATGGAGAAAATTTGCCCCGAGTAGAAGGGTCACCCATCCTGCCCAAGCTACCCTGGGCAAGCCAACTTTTCATACATTTTCTTAACTACAAAACGCGGAGAATAGTACCTACCCAGGTCAGCCTTTTGTGATGGTAGGGTCTCCCTCTTAGCAGAGCCAGTTTTTCTCCATACAAACATTTTGGATCTCCCACCAGGGTTAGCTTGGTCAGGGTTGAGATAATCAAAGCATACGCGAGTGCCGTTGGCTGGAACAAAGGGGTCATGTTTTATCTCACATGAACGCTCGCTAATTTTGACTCGGCTGGGAGGGTGACTGTTCTACCCTGGACAGGTTTGCTCCATATAAACGAGACCTCAGACAAAGGTTCTCCACGTGTAGCAATTAAGAAGTCTTGCACTAACCTAATCTCTTCTCAGCCGCCAATTTAGTTTACATTGAGGCTTTCGTCTTTCAGCTGTTCGAGAGGACAGAGCACCGGGTGGCAGACCACGTATCAAGTCTTTAATGGGAATGAAAGAAAACGCGGACACATTCGTCTCCTCAGAACTGATCACGCAACTTATCCAAGCCCGTCCTGACGCAGTGCCAAAGAGAAGGTATATTAAAGCTACATTTCTTACTCGTACTTAATTAGAGTGAGGTGCTATGATCATTAGGGACTACAAATGGCTACAGGCTTCAGGTCTTATATCCTTGGGCTATACAGCGGAACAGTAGCTGGTCCGATCCCCGGCTTGATTTATAATTCAGAGAAGTCCTCATTCTGTGCTCTCCTAAATGGCCTCCTTTTATCTGTCATTCTGGCCTGCGTCCGAGGAGCATTGAAGTACGTAAACCTGATTTTGGTATTGCTGTTGTTCAGTAGTGGACAGTGCACCTTGCTTACCCTAAGCTAGTTTACAGGCATTCCACTTAAATAATTAGAAAAAATAACAGAACATAACAGGATTAAAAACCCAAACTGGCAGGAGGCAACCAGCCTTTAACCCGGGACCGCCGGATTACGAGTCCAACTCGCTGACCACTCCGCCCCGCTGCCTCCTTCAAGTCAATGTCCAAACTGCAGCGTTGGTTATGCTGATTTAGGCTAATGTGGGTAATTGTCAAAGTTACTCTCGTTTCCAATCTCATCTCCAGCCCTGCGCATCTTCTTCATGAGAGGGAAATATTTCATTCCTTTTTAATCCTAAAGTTTTAAGGATATTGCAAAACATTAACTTAGGAGACTTCACCTTACTTGAGAGAATCATGTTACCAACAGTACGTGTCAATTACGTCATGAATACCAACCTCATCGTAAACTCTGCCCTGCAGGCAGAAGGGAGAAAAAACCGCGCGGTGGACGATGGGAAAGAAGAAGAGAAGGGAAGAGACCTCCCGTTTGCTCTTGCTATCTGATCTTCCCCCCTCCTCCCCGCGCGCTTAACTATTCTTATTTTTTATTTGAAGTTTGGAATACCGAAAGGAGCACCTACGGAGGAGAGAATATCATAAATTTAAGTGTTGTGATGACTCTAAAAACCCCTATACTGCATTCAATACATTACTGTTACCCAATTCAATAGGAATTGTAGTTTGCTCGCACTGAACAACGTTGTAACTCAGTGAAATTATTTTTTTAAATAGACCAGACTACATGGACCTTGGGTTTGCTGACATCTGTCCCATGAACCCTGTGGAAATTGTCATGGAGTTAATGCTACAGGAGGTCGACTTGATGGTGGCTTGGGCCTACAAAGTCCCCGGATTCAGAGAGCTGGATCGTGAAGACAAGGCTAACCTCTTTTCTTCAGGTAAATGCACCAAACTGACAGGTTGTTTGTTTTTTTAGTACAATATCTTTTAAAAAGATAATTCCGCACTTAACACCAAATTGAAGAATCTAAGCAGTGCTCGAGTTATGAGTCCCTATTGAAAGCGTAATATTCCTATGCTACGTTTTGATATAATTTACAATGGAAACATTTCGTCTGCGTTTTGTTACCGTTATAGGCCGGGATTGACATCTACATACATTTTTGGCTTAGGCTAGAGGGGATTTCTTCGCATTCACGACGAATCCGGAACATTTTGAGACCGTATTAAAAAACTTTTGCCTTTCACACAGTTAAGTAAAACAGCAGTAAAAACGTCCTGGTTTGGTCGTGTGCCCCGGCGAAGATCACGAAATCTGAAATTTAAAGTGGATACTTCAAAGCCAAATGTATGTTCTCGGATTTACTGATGTGTCTAAAAGTCCGCGAATTAAGTAAAGTTAAGTAAAACAGCAGTAAAAACGTCCTGGTTTGGTCGTGTGCCCCGGCGAAGATCACGAAATCTGAAATTTAAAGTGGATACTTCAAAGCCAAATGTATGTTCTCGGATTTACTGATGTGTCTAAAAGCCTGCGAATCTGAATATCATATTTGTGATAAATCCGAAATCATTTATGATTCCAGAAAAATCTCCTCTGGTGTAAACTTAGCCCTAGACACTGGTACATTATCATCCTCAACAAAGACCAAACATAAAAGTCCAACCAAATGTAAATGATCGTTTCCTCGATTCTTTTTAAAATTATCTGATTCATGCACTAATTATAAAAACTACTATGTAATTGATCCAGCTTTGCTAGAGTTACTGGTCCTTCGAGTATGCCAGCGGTCCAGTCCACATCAAGGCTCTGTCATGGTGGCTAAAGATGTACTTCTGAATCCGGAACACTCATTCAATATGGTACTGGAGCAATGGTCCTCACAGATGGCAGGTTTTGCCTATAAGATGCAAAGCTTGCAACTTGACATGGCAGAATTTGCTTGTGTCAACGCTATCATGCTATTTGAGCAAGGTGATTATTTTTTGGATCTTGATGCTGAGTGGCCTGAATTTCAGACGTTTAGTTCGATTCGTTTTAACCCCCCTAGATTTTGAATCCTTACGTGTGTTTTAGTGGGAATTTTTACGAGGCGCTCGTAGAGGTCGATTTATTCAGAGGTCGCTTTTGTCTCTTGGGGCATGCGCGTTTTTATATTCAGTCTCGACGTCGAGGGCGATGAGGGAACGACGTATCAAAAGATTACAGTTCCACGAGAGACAAGATTAGAACTGCGCCTAACGGACACAATAATTTACAAATGTTTTCCATTCACAACTTGTTGTTATGTTTTATGGCAAAGGTCAGGTGCCCTCGTTCAAACAAGTCATAGTATAATTATTTTCTTTTTCATAATTTCATTTTGATTCTTTATATTTTGCTTGTCCATTTTTCTCATAGAGACGAGCTCGGGATTGAAAAACAGAGAAATGGTCGACTTCATTCTAAACCGTTCCATTGATGCCCTGCGGGACTATGTGAGCTGTTCCTATCCAGACAAGCCCAGTCGGTTCGCCCACATCTTGCTCAGGCTTCCGTCGCTAAGAAACGTGTGCTCCAGAATGGCGGATGAATGTTTGTTTGCCCGCTCTTTTCTCAGCATGGCTGTTCCCCAGGCTTTGTCGTTGATAATGGAAATGAAAATGTAGAACTGACAAGAATGACTAGTACTATTTTTAAGATTTAGAACGATCTTCTTTTTTTTCTAAAAAGCGAGTACACGCAGGAACCCGGTGCCTCGACTTTAGTGCCCGAGTACATGGCGACTCGTCTTCGAGCTTAGAGCTCGGCACTGTGCCCGACCTCTTGCGTGAGCCAGCTGGAAAGTAGGTTGTGTTCACTTTAGCGAGTGCGTCCAGCATTTGGGCACTTTGTCAGGGCATCAAATGTGAACACAAACTTTGTGAAAGAAGATTCAAAGGCAACATCAACATGCATTAACAGTTGATGGAGAATTTTAATTTCCAAGACCTTAAATTTGCGCTTTTAATGTATTGTATTTTTTTAGTTAGTCTAGATTTTGATGAAAAGAGAAGAGTAATTCGAAGAAAGACAGAAAATTTAGCACATAGTTTAGTTTTGAGCTGCCATGGAGAACAAACCATGTAATGGACTAGCTATGCTACAAACCATTGAAGATAAACATAAAACTGTTCAGAAATGTATATTAGATAACATTTTTAAAGGTTAAGGTCGCCTGAAGGTGAATGTTTAATTTGGCAACCTCGAACGAGGTTGAATATTCCTAGCCTTAGCTTATCATTATAAATGCCATTTGTTTTTAATTTCATTAACTAAAAAGAGACAGCTCGGTTGTTTTGTTGTCAATGTCGTGTTTTTGGGTCATTAGCGAGCGGGTGGCATCAGTATTGAATCCTTGTTTATACCGCAGTCACCTTGAGATACCTCAATTTTCCTTGTAGCCTTGATCGAGAAGAAAAAATTAGTTATGCTTGAGTATTTTCTGAATGAAAAGGAGGTCTCACAGTTAAAAAAAAAACAAGATTGGTGTACTTAATTGTAACTTGCCGCTTTAATGAATCGAACGGCGAGACTTCTCGAATGCAACCGTGAAACAGTCTTTATCCAGACCGATAACTCACTGATAACTATTATAGTTGCAAAATAAGAGAAAAACGGTTTCAGGTGATGTAAAATCATAAATTGAAAATAAAAATCACTTTAAAAATTAATCACCAAGAAACTTTGAAAAGACAGAATATATCTCTATTTTAATTTTTTACGTGTGAATTCCCGTCTGGCTCTGTACATACAATGGGATGGCATAAAGCCACACGGAGTCTGCTTACAAGCGTCTATTCACTCCAACTGCGTGTACGCGTTCCAATTTCATATTGGCACCTGCCGAATAGATTGTTAACAGTCAAAAGTTTCAATTGACGCGATACGAGTTGTTTGGCCTAGGAAGAGATGACTGATAGATATGCATATCAGCTGAGATGGTAACTTTCCTTGATTCTTTGAAACCGAATTTCATTCAAAGGATTTGCTCTCGTTTGATGCTCAGATGGGTTTTACAAATTACTGACTCTGTTTTGACCGTTTACTTTATATGGCTCTAGTAATATCATTGGCTAATCTGTACATTAGCCCTTAATGTATTTCACATAATTTTTCGGTTTTCAATTTGACAAAATGATAATGGGCGATCAGTAGCCGCAGGGCGGTTATTAGCAAATACTAAATAGGCTGAGTCATATGATTGTGCATGGTAAACATCAGTCAACAAATAACGTATGCTTAACTGACAGTTTATCATATCCTACACCCTTTTCCTCACGTTATGATCGGCCGTAAATTTCCTAACATGTTGTAAGGGTAAATGACGCAGAAGTGAAGACGCTGCATAACATTGTAGCCGATCATTATAATTCTTAACCAGTGTTTCTGGCTGAAGGAGCTTGTTTGGGCTCCAAGTCGGTTTCTGGGTCTTCAACAGGTAGGTGGACGCTTTGTTGTTCTGGTACTGAGTATATAAGATCCTTTTCGCCTGTTTCGCTTCTGTCATTTAACTACAAACCAGTGGACAGCGTAGCAACTACCAAGTGGGAACATACTGTTGTCTTTGGCCAATGGCTCAAAATCCGCTTTGCTGATTAGGGGTCGGAATAAAACACAACAGTATTTTTTAATAAGTATTTTCTCTGAATTTAATGTCTCACACACACAAAAAAGAATAATGCCAGAAAACGGGCTTTGAATTGGGAAACCCTGAAATTTTTTAAATAAGTGAGTAATTTTGCAAAGCAGTATGACACTCATAGTGTTCGACAACTCGTACCACTCTTAAACTATCTACCTTTCCTGAAATTTAAAATGCTTCATTTTCACTTCAAAGGCCGAAAAGGTTCTCTTACCAACTTTAATTATTTCCCTGACACCCACAAAAGTAATATTCAAATACCTGTTAGGAGGTCATCTGTACTGAAGGATACATAAGAACTAAATTCTGTTGTGTTTTCCGTAAAATTTTCTTCCATTCCAACCATCAGGTCAAACAATTTCAACACGCGCCACTGTACTACTAGGTATATTCATTTGATAAGTTTTCTTCGGAAAGTGATCTCGCCATTTTAAAGCCCAATATCTTTTATTTTGCCTGTTAAGTGATTTCGGTTTTTTTGTTTTCGGGTTCGTTAAAATGACGCAAAAGTAAATAAGGATTAATATAAACTAAAGAATCTCCCATTTTTGTCAAAATCGAAGCTTTTGTCTTGAATTTCTAAAGATATTGGCACACAATAGGTCTGGAATTGATCACGCGAAAACCTTTGCCGGAAAAGTATAAATTATGCAAAACTACCTCAGCACGATTTTACCGTAATATCACATTTTTGCCTCCGGCTCAGTCTGATTGACTTGCAAAATTGTCTAATTTGCCAAAATGTCGAATTCATACCTGTATTTTACCAATAAAAGTGAATGGGGCTTAGTGACGAGATTGGCGTCAATTCGTCTTCGCCATTAAGGGTACTTGACAGGAAAATAAAAATATTTTTCATATACGGTTTAGTCTGTCAGTCGGTAACCTTATAGATTTAGCTGCGTTGAAAATTACACGGAAAGGTGAATGTTTTGTTATTATTCTTCCTTTAAAAATATCTCAGCAAGTAAAAACATAACCCTGGTCCTGAGAGGGGAGGAAACCGGCAACTAGTCACTGCAGGCGTGGCGTCTTTGACCTTTTTTTCCAGTTTTTTCATGAAATACCCGATGAAAAGCTGATTTGGTTTATTTATGGTCCCACATGGATTTTGCAAATCCCAGTTCGTTCAATAATCTTTCCGTACAATTGAAATTGGTTTCAGTTAATCCATTAGCCGTTTTTTACCTTACCGAAACTAAAGATGGTCCCTTTTCGAAGATCATGACGTAATCATGACGTCACCAAATCAGCTTCATATGACACAAAAAATTAAGGGACCAGTCATTATTTATCACCTGGTGGGGGCGGAGGATTTGGGGGATTACTTGATTTTTAGGAAAACAAAAGGAGGGATTAATGAAAACTTTTGAAGGATTCAGAGGAGGGACCACTCAAATTTGCTCGGAAAATGAAGACGTGATGGGGGGGGGGGGGGGGGGGGGGGGGGAATCACTTCAGTTAAGTAACATTCAAAGGGGGGATTAGTCTGCTACACAGCCGTTTTTAGCGTCGTCACGCAACGCTCCTTCCCACTAACGGCTGCTGAAAACCGAACTACATTCCTTTCCCTTTGTGTTTGTGGACTAACGAACAAACCAATCATGTACAAGAAATTTGACAATACGTGAGCCGCAGGGCGCTAGGAAGCGAGCACGCTTCTCAGTTTTCGACAAATCAATCAATCGTCGCTGAATTTAGACGGGCTCTGTCATGCTCTGTGTTTTCAAGCAACGAAAAGGTTAATTTGCAAAAAAGTTTGTTTTAAGCGGTCAAGAAAGTTCCAAGTGAAAAGAAGGTTTGATAGGCCTAGAAAACTTTTACCAGGATTGGTTGGTTCTTCATGTAACGTGCATATGTGCTGATATGTAGTGAAGAATTTAATGTACCGGATGTGCTCATTGTGTTCTGTGAAGACTAAACTCTCAAGGGTACTAAGTCAAAAAGCAATCTTATAAATTATCGAGGAGCGATTTCCCAAAACTAAACCTGGCAACTTTATGAGCACATCCATGTTGTGAATCGCAATTTGCTCGACTTGCTTGCTGTTGCTGCTTATCTCCTAAATTTTAAATACGACTCGACTACGACAACACTGTAGTTAATTGCTTGTTTTCACCCGACGATTTTGATTATTCTGTCATTCACACATGGGGCAACGATAAAAGCAAAGCTGTGATTGGAGGAGTCACAGTACCGCAAAGGTGGCGCGAACACTTTCCAGAAAATGGGAGCTGAATTATAATTGGCTAATCACGGGAAAGGAATGTAGTTCGGTTTTCAGCAGCCGTTAGTGGGGAGGAGCGTTGCGTGACGACACTAAAAACGGCTGTGTAGCAGACTAAGGGGGGATCGGCTAAATTTCACCTTGTTTAGCCCGAAATCCTCCGCTCCCCTTCCCCCTTCCAGGTGATAAATAATGACCGGTTACTAAGATTTAGATTTAGATTACTGCAGGTTCTCTTTAAAACTAGAAGCTTCAATCTCTTATTTATAGAGTCTTTATGAAACAAACTTAGAAATCAACGCTTTTTTTGTAGATCTAAAGCCAAGAAAGCGTAAAACATGGCTCAACGGCTTTCCAACCTGTCAAATCAAACATGTTGGAACTGCTCAAGCACAGCTCAAGATGACAAATTTGAAGATACTGTTTCTGTCCTTTCCTATTTAACCGAAGAAGCAGTAGTTGTTCTTTCTTTGATCTGCGCTTTCGCCAGCCTCATTGGAAGCGCCGGCAACGCCTTAGTTCTACTTGCGCTCTCGAAATACGACCACCTCAGGACAATCCCCGATCTGTTTATCGCCAGTTTAGCATTCTCTGACTTAACAGTATGCGTGTTGTTTCTACCGATGTCTATTTATCACTTTCAATACCCAGATGCCCAAGACGAAAACGTGTCGTTTTATTTAGCAAAGATCTTTTTTGGCCACTTCTCCATGGTCGCATCTGCGACAAATATGTTCGCAGTAACGATTGATCGCATTTTCGCGCTTCGATTTCCCTTCAAATACACAGCAAGAATGACAAAGATGCACGCTCTGGCCGAGATCGCTATAGTCTGGGTAATCTCTCTAACATTTGGAGCCCTCTACGCGCGTGAAGCCCTCTCGAGTATTTACGTGGCATTTTACAGCACTGTCCTGTTGTTTGGCACAATAGCAATGTATATATACATCTTTGTTGTTGCGAAACGCCAAGAGAACAGAATCCAGGACATTACTATGGTATCTGGGGGCTCATCAGTGGAAAAAAAGGTGGCCAGGACCATATTCACAGTTGTGGGAGTTTATACCGTATGCTGGTTACCAATGCTTTTATTTCCAGTTATTGTTAATCCTTCAACGAAACCAGAACAGTTTGGAAAAGGGTATTCTTGGGTTCAAACTTTTCTGGCTTGTAACTCGGCAGTCAATCCTTATATTTATTGTGCAAGGAGCCAAAAATACCGAAAGGCATTTGCCGAGATACTAAAAATAAAGGGCTTTAATCGTGACCAGCCCAAGCCAAGTTCCCGGGAATTATAAGTAATTGACCAGAAATGCTTTGGCGGGATAAGATGGATAAGGTCAGGCGGATTGTCCATTCAAAATTTAGCGGAGGGTTCCATTATTATCTGTCTGACGCGTATCCTACTGATAACCCGTCTCAGACGGATAATCCGTCTCTAGTGTGAATACGGCCATTATCCCAATTCGCACTGATGGAGGGATCATCTAGGTATTAGAGAGATTAAAATTCACGTTTTCGCCAAATGGCAAACGTCATATTCAAGTTGAGAATTTCTCAGAATAGAAAATAAGCAGACGAAAACTGTCCAGAGCAATTCTTATGTATAAAACTGGCGTGAAACTACTTGCTTTTCAGTTAAAGCCAGTTAAAGACAATTAAGGGAAAAACTTGGTCACGTGGTTCAAATTCACGTTTGCCATTTGGCGTAAACATGAATCTTAATCTCTCTGTTAGTATAGACGTGCTTCACGATGACTTTCCCCTTCACGACATGATATAACGCTATTTCGGAACACTAACTGAGAGCGTAGTTTAGTTTCATATATGGAATAGCTGAAATAGATTCACAAAACGAAATCCCTCTAGCTTTTGCAATACTCTATGAGTTAGTCATGCAAGTAAAGCTTGTTGTTGGATACAGTTCAAGGTTTTATTTCCGGCAAAACGCGTTTGAATGTACATCAATGCAAAATAATACGTAATGTGGTTCAGTGTAGCGACCTACGAATGAAAGCAAATTGCGTGTACCGTGTTTTAAGCCACAAGAATGCATTAAAATCTTTGATTAGGATACGCAGCGCTCAAACTGAATGGTGATTTTTCTAGTTATTGAAAATCGACAGCAAAGGGACGGATAATAACAATTGAAAGTTTTACACAAGGTGACCACGGTCACGGTTTGTTTGTTCGTGTAGTTAATCGAGAAAGGGCGTTTCAGTGATGCATAGCCCCTTAACGAGTTCAGTTCAGTCTTGAATAATTTAAACTACTGAAAAGCCCCGGCTGTTCTGCAGTCGCCAAACTGATGGCCGGCTATGTTCAGAAGGCCCAGCTGCCGTTTTCAAGGGAGTTGGCATAAAAGTTCAGGAATGGAGGCAAGTGACTCCAACGAACAGCAAAGTGGAGGACCGAACAGAGACTTACCAAACGTGGCTAATTCTAGCGTTTTACTCTCAACGCCGAGTTCTCCACGGCTGGCCGCTCGTTTCAAAGCTGAAATTAATCCGGGGCAACGGGATAGCGTTTCTGGCAAATCGCCATGCTTCTCTTTTATCGAACAGGAAAAAGAAGAAGATAAACCGGAGACTATACTACAAATGCGAGAAAATGACAAGTGGAGAAAAGCTTCGCTCGCAGTTGCTCTAGCCAGTTTAATCACCTCGCTGCTTTTTAGTGCGGCTTTGTTCACTGCTTCAGTGAAGATAAGCAGCTCGGCCGTTCTTGCCACAGCTCTTGACACTTTCTTCGAAGTTTTCACAGCTTTAATCATCGCTTGGAGATTTTGGAACAATTCAAACAGAAAAAATGAAAAGAAAAGGGAAAGACAAGGATCGATCGCTTTTGGAATAGCCTTTGTCGTAAAAGCCTTGATTATCATCACCTTTTCTTATGTTAATTTAGAAAACAAAAGCAGCCTAAGACATTCTAAAGTTATGTGGGCCACACTCTTAGTTTTCTGCTTCAGTTACTGTGTACTTGGTGCGACTGAGTTATGGATAGCTTCAAAAATCAGAAGCTCCGTTCTTGTTACCCTGTGCATCGGTGACGTACTAACGGGTGGTCTGATGTTCGTCGTTGCGTTGGATCAGGCTATCATAGATCACTTTCCATCGCTATGGTATTTGGACAATGCCTTAGCCATGGGAATCTCTTTTGTCATTTTATCATGTGGTATCAAGATTCTCATTGACATCTTCGTTTTCAACAAACTGCCATTTCAGATGTTCAACTAAGATTCTACAAAGCAATACTATGTATTACAATCTCATTGGTAAGGTAAGGCCCCTAGTGTGACCTTCTCTCGTAAGCCACCAGCTCCCAAAACGACCACTTATTAAAACGACAGCGTTTTCCCAGTTAAACGGACACCGTCAGCTCATGCACTTTCGCGGGATGCCATTTCGTAGCTGATTGGCATATCACAGGATACGCGATCCATACTGTTGTTATTAAATCAAATGCAAAAAAATAATATTATAGGATGAGTAGAAGACTACTCTGGAACAGGTTCTCAGCTGTTTTCATGATCAGTAAAAGATCGAAGATTGAATGAAACACTAGGCAAGATTTAAGAGGATTTCTGATGTATCCGACGAGTAGCTTTGATTTCGGGTTGAGGTAAATAGTTTTCAAAGTCAGGTCAGAGCGTCCCCAAAGCCGATTTTGTGTAACTGTTTACATTTATTTTTTATTACGTTTACGCTGTACTCGTGTACTAAGCTACAACACAACACAGCACTAGAACAACTGTATGTAATCTGGCTTATCTCCTAATAAGTCAAGTGCGTAAGTCGAACTCGAAAGACAGTAAATATCCCTGGCTGTGCCTTTTGAAATATTGATAGACACAAAAAATATATTTATTCCCGACTGTAAAATCAGTCTTGCTTCTTTCGTTTGTTCATCCTCTATGTAGTTTTAACGTGGAGTGCTGCAACCCTTGCAATTTTGAACTTAAAAACTGAGTGAAACAGAATTAATATATAGATTTAGCTAGGGCTGAAAGGGAAGCTCTCCTTAATATCTATCTTTTACTCAAATAAAATGCGATCGTGCGGCGACGGCAACAAAAACAGCGAAACAAAATCAGTAGGTCTAATTAGCAAAAAGCAACTTTGCACATGCAGTACACTTTTAATTTTTTTTCTACATTTCTTTGCCGTTGTTAGAACTGATGCCATCGTCTTTTCTAAATGAAATAATCCCACCGTCTCTATTAAGCCCCCCCCCCCCGGCTCAAATGGGCTTGAAATAAATAAGCCTCCTCGGGCACTCAATGGAGGATTTACGGTAATATATGTTTTTTACTCGAAGGCAGCCTTTCGTTCACACGAATCGAAAACCACTGACTCCACTCACCGAAACCGCCTTCAGTGGCGGATCCAGGGCGGTCATCCAGACCCAGAGATAAGCGGGGGTTGGGGGGGGGGGGGGAGGGAGGAGCGGTAGCAAAAAAAATTTTTTTGGCCCTTCGGGCCGCGGTTTGCTCTAAAAATAAGGAGCGGGCGGGCCCTCCAGGCCCCTCCCCTGGTGTTGCCTCTGGCATTGTTTTGAAACTGCTCTTCAGAATGGTTTAAGCTCCCGTCCGCACGAATCCGGGTATTAAAATTAGAGGTTTCAAAAATGTCCGTGTGGACGGGGCCTGAACGCTACACAGAATGGCGCTGACACGAAAACCGTACCGGACATAAGGAATGGTGATTTCTGCATACTTGATATCTGTAATAGCCCGGGACTAGGCTCCCTAGTGGAGGAAAAAGACAAGGAAAGGGTCAGATCGGCGGTCTAGCCACCCTTTCCTCCCCAGATTACCTCTCGGTTCGCTTCGCTCGCCAATTTTTTTTCTTTTTCCCCCAATGTAGCCTGCGTGGCAGGCGTTTGAAGGGGAAGGGAAAGGGGGTTTTGGGCGCGAGGGAAACGCGAAGGGCACGCGAGAAGGGAGGGACCCCCTCTCCCTCCATCCCTCCTCGCGCCTCTCGCGTTTCTCTCGCACCTAAAACTCCCTTTCCCTTCCCTTTCAAACGCCTGCCACGCAGGCTACCCCCAATGCGGAGCCTGGTCCCAGGCTATCTCTGTAACAGAACGAAGCTCCCGCTGCAAACGATCTTGAAAGTGGATCGTCATCGGATTGGTCTCGGTGCCATTGCCGTTCCGTTGTCGACATGCACGAAAAGCTTTATCCGGAGGTATAGTACGAAGAGCTATCCTGCCTAAACCTGTTGCTTTTTTGACGTTCCCTTTGCTGTTACTGTCGACGTCTTTCTTCCCTGGGCCGAGTTGTTCAAAGATGGGTTAAGATACCCCAGGGTTAGAGAGAGATTTGAATTCAGATTTGAAAGCTTAAAAAGCATTTCTCGACATTTCCGTTTTAATTCTTTTTGTCTTACAAGTTGATGATTAGAAGCTCTAAAACTGAACAGAGAAAATTATCCGAGAACCCCGGGTCTAAGCGCTTATCAGCCTTCGAACAACTAGGCCCTGAACTATAAAACCGGTCATGATGAGGAGGGTCTACGGATCTAAAATAAACAGGTAAATAAATAAGTAACGAAAAAATAAACAGTCACCTTGAATAACCCACAAACTCGCCTGACCAACGCCTGACCAAACGGCCGACCCACAAACCGACCCAGTCCCTCAGACAGCTCGGAAAATGACGTCGATTTGCATACATAAAAAAAGTAAGCTGATGACAGAGCTGTGTTTGCTTCGTTTTTTTCCGCGTTTATCGAAACATCATGTAGTTATACGTCAGGTACGTCTCTGGAACCGATTTGATTGAAGAGCAGTTTTCAGTAATACTGCTTTCAACTATGAGCTATTATCTGATGAAGATGAACGATGGCAGATCGCAAGACTGTCCAAGTGATTGTAGCGGCCATGGTTCATGTATCAGAGGCTCTTGCGTTTGCGAGGTAAGCTTAACTGTTATATTAGGACATTCTTTCGTTTTCCTCTTTAATTCTGTGTAATTTTAAATACTTTCTTTAAGTCAGCACGAAAGAAAGCGAGATTTGAAGATGTGTCTCGCTCAACTCTGTGCTGAACGATGCTCTTGGCTTGGCGCAATCTAGATAATAAGATTAAATTGTGTTTTCTAATTGTGTTTCTTTAGAAACGATGCCAAATTAGAAAATCTTTTACATAGTGCGTTATGTCACTTCCAGTGTCTTTATATTACACCTATAAGAAATCTTTCAGCTTGTATAGGCTTATATATATATGGCGATACGATAATCAGGGTTTTCGTTATATGTTGTAATAGTGACTCATATCAAGGTCTATCTGTTTACACCGGGGAATTCATTAACATTTAAGATTTATATCGTGACATTTTGATAAGCTTATGCAACGTATATGAAATAATGTACAGACGTGCTATTCTTTCATTAGTCTGTCGAGTGTTTTTATTATGCTGATTTTTTTCTCTCTTTTTTCTCTGTCAAGTTATGTGAAGATGAGGGAACGTGTAAAAGACTAGGATATCCAAACAATAGGATATAAAATTTCTGTATTAATTTTCCAATGCAGGAAACACCAGTTTCCCACTGGCAAAAACCACATCAGTTCTCAAATAGCAAAAATTAATGGTGACATTTGGTACCTGTAAACTAGTTTTTTATGGCCCTCATCGCTTTTGATTGACGACGATTTACTGAAGAAAATGCT
>OZ037779.1:47907995-48117995 GCA_964035525.1 Porites cylindrica | reverse complement strand
TCCACATGCTGTGCAGGGTCATCTGAGATGAAACTTTTCTAACTTTTCGTTTAATTATTTTAATTGCAGTCCAAGTCAGTTGTGGATCTTAAATCCAAGACGACTCCTGGTCCCTGAGACGGATGAGGTATATTTACATGTATTAGAAACAGAGGTTAATCGACGAGGAGAGAAAGGAGTATTTAATAAAAGTTTGAAAAGTAAAAAAACAAAAACAAAAAAAAAACACCATGCAGGAGAGTAAGGGCGTTGGGGTTCCTGGTGACCTTTATTTGCTTTTGACCGAATCGATATTTCGAAATGAATTGGTAAAGACGGTAATAAAATTCGCATACTTAAGTGTTCTGGGCCTAGTTGTTGGAAGGTCGATTACCGTTAACCCGGGTTAAATTTCAATCGCGTAAATCCTGGTTTCTTTTCATAGTATTCATTCGTAGTATTTTATCTATTCTTTTTTGAGCATCCAATCATCAAATTGTAAGCAAAAAAATTAAACTTAATTTAAGCGTTCATCAGTCACACTCGCAGCCGTTTTTAGGCTTGTCGAAAGAGACTAAGCGTTCAATTTCTGAATCCAAATTTCACATTAACCCTGGGTTTTCTCAACGCAGCTTTGAACAACGCAGCCCAGGCTTTTAAACATACAGTGGAATGTTGTGTCCATCGTCAAATGCCTCTGCATTACTGCCTTAGCTAAATCAAAACGTGTCTCTAATTTTCTTTCAGGAATCGAGGCATTTATGTAGCAGCTCTCATGAGCATACAAGCTACAGTAGTATACCGCCTAACCAAGCTGAAGGTGAGGTATAGATATACGTGTGATATACGTGTGTGTATTTTCAGTGTTTGACGTAATGAATCACTGAGTAAGGAGAAGCTGTTATTATATCAATTACATTCATCTGGTGCGATCATGTACGTAATTCTCGTTACCGCTCTGTTTTTAAAATATCATTGATGTAACAAGGAGAAATATGATACTGATCATTTTTTAACTGACAGGGTTAAGAGATTAGAGGGCGGTCGATGCGTGCAAGAGTATTAAATAACGCGAAAAGGCGTCATATTGGAGAGGGAGAGAAAACTTTAGCTCGACAGTGAAAATTCCTTTTTCCTTGGTGGTCTTTGATCTTGTACGGTTCATTTACTGGAAGAAATCAGTAAAATCCGCTCCTTTTTTGCGCAACCTAAATAGCTTTCACCTTTCACTCAGTTTGTCAAGGATAATCAGCGAATCAAGTGTATTATTGGCCGTGTTTATCTTTATAATGACGTCAACTCAACACATTACAACGTTGCCTAAAATACACAGTATATGTAATGCTCTGTATGCGTCAATCGACCTACAGCTCATGGCACCTAGGTGGCGTATGTTGGGTTATGGTCGTTCCTGATCTGCTGTAGCTCGGGCTGAACTTCTAGGTAGTCTCGAAAGAAATTCTCGGCCATTCTCCAATGGAGCATCCAAGTACTGTAGACCTTCTGATAGGAAGGCTAGTAAGGTGCACGAAGTGTGACAGACATCACGGGTTCCTCGGTAACGTTGCACTGTGTTCTGTATTTGCATTGCTTTTGTTTATAGTTGATTCCAGCTTCAGTCGTAATTTCAAAGCATGAACTTCAGTTGAAACCCGACGAACGAAAAAAATGAATAAGAAATAGCGAATCCTAAGTTTTTTGTGCTCTCCAAAGGGCTCCAACCATGTTACCTTGTTCAGCTAGACCGGCCGAACTCGATGGGTTAACCCCTGGCTGGTTCATACGCCGTGTCTTTCATTATTTCTGCTCGTCTGTTGTTAAAGCTTTTTAGTCGGCAATGGTTTGGAGCATAATTATGCGTCACGCTTTGGAATTGTATTCTTGATTGAGGCCATTCTGTTGATATCGTACTCCATGCCAATTTTATGGGTGAAGGGGGGCGTTTTACCGTTTATTATGCGTTGCCAATATTTTTATATTTTAAACTCAGAAAAAAACTTAGCAGCTTCAGCTTTTTCCACTTTACTTTGTTGAAGTCTCACATTATTGTTTTCTGTTTGCACTTGTTCACCCATGTTTCTTTTGTGACATGATCACTTAGTTCAAACTCTTGTTATATTAATGTAACTTAACCCCATATCTCTTTAAGATACTTCTGGTGAAGAAAAAGAAGAATTTGCATATCGGTACTGGAGATATGAAAAAGAAGCGGTTTTCTTCGTAACAGATCATTTCCTCTGCACGAATCACGCTAAGGCTGTTTCGTGAGCCAGCATTCCTAAGTTTTTAAGTTTAGCTACGGAGTTTCCATTCTTGCTGTATGTTAATGAGATTTCTTGAAGCGGAAAATCAGTTTTAGTTAGGCTTAATGTTTATTTTGGTGGTGACTACGGTTATGTAATATTCAGTCTTGTTCTAAAACATTTTGGCGTAATATAAGCTGCACTTGGTTTCTCAAGCGTATAAAATACGTCGCTAGAATTCGTAACTCACAGGCTTATCTTCATCCTACGATGCGTTTTCCTCAATTCCATAAAATTTGTTTTAGACTTTCTTGAGTGCATATGCATACTAGCCGGTACTACATGTTTTCTCTGTGTCAAGTCTTCTTGGGGGCAGGTTTAGCCTTAATGAATCCATAAGGCCATTGAGAATCCATTGAGTGATATGCAAAAAACCCGTACAGGGTATAACTGAGAAAAAACTTCTTCAATCTCAAACCTATCATTTGAGTTACAGAAATTTGATCTCTCAAAATTTCCTTCTTTCAGTTTCCTTTGTGATACGCTATTTGGAGAAAATTGTCGCTGGTGCCCCTTTTAATCATTCCCTTTTTGACAGATTTAGATTCCCCTCGCCGAGATTGTTGGGTTTGTTATGACAGTGAGCGCACGGATGCTGGACCAATGATATTCCCATGTAGATGCAAAGGAGATTTAGCCGCTGTTCATCATGACTGTCTCAAGAGATGGCTCATCGAGGTAAAAGACACTTTATAGGTCGGCTATTGGATTGCTTGCGTAGCAGACGCCGGTATTTTTGGGCCAAAGGGAGAAATTTTGAGGACGCGCGCGCGAGGGGAGAAAAGAAGAGGAGAGGAGGCTCCCCCCTCGCGTGTTTCCCTCGCGCGCTCTAAAAATAACAGCTAACTGCTGCCTGCCACTCATGGTAGTTATTTGAACGAATCCGAACTTGGACCATGGCCTCATTAAGTCAGCATGGGAGTGCTGTATTGTTTTGGCCGCGGAGCCAAGAAGAGTGGATAAACGTCAATTTGGAGTCTCGCGGCTTCGCCGCTCGCTTCCCATGGTGGCTTGCCTAGAAAGTACCCCGGGCACAAGAATCCCGCCAGCTACGCAGGCTATAGATAAATTAGTCTAAAAATGACTTTAGAGCGTAGTTTTGTTGAACAGTAGCCGTATTTGTCCTATCCCCACTCCCTTTGTCTCTCTCTTCCCCTCTCTGTTGGAGAACTGATTTTTACGAAACGGCCCAGTCTCTGAATCTCTCAGTATGCCTCTGTTGATGTCCGCATTTCCTACTTGTTGTGTGAAATGAGCTAAGACCCTATTGTGCAATGTGAGACAAGTGCACTGCCTTGCTTGTTTTTAGTCAAAGATTTCCACGGATTCCTGATTCTCCCGATAGCTTGAACGAAACTAAAACAGACTTTCAGACTTTCGTCTTCTCATCACCCCCGCCCGCAACTTGAAGTCGAACACCCACCCGGTTCTTCAACCTTGTGATCACTTGATGAGTTAAATCACAGTTAAACCAAGCTCGCGGGTGGGAATTAATGCTGTGTAACAGAAGTATTATGAGGAATTTTATGGGGATTTTTGCAATCGTTAATTCTCTATAGAGAGAACAAATGCAGGACTATAACTCGCTGGAATCGCCCTCACACGGCTAAAAATGCTAAGAACACACATAACGATCGCTAAACACTTTCTGTTACGCAACAACGATGCTAGCCTGTTCGAGGTTCCGAGATGGTGGTGGAAAGTCGTTCAGTAATAAGAAATGCGAAAATCGCGCGGGGGCTTTTCCGCCGCCACCGCCCCCTTTCCCAAGTCGTGTGCGTCTCATTTTCGCTTTGCTCGTTTTAATACGTTCCCACTATACTATCTGAGAGCCTGGCACAGGCTACAACGATGCTTACTCGTGAGTTTTGGGTACCTGTGCTTGAAGAAATCCCTTTTCCACAGGAGGCTGGAAACCTCGGTAGTCCACTTACGTAACATTTTATTTTCCTTTGTATTTCCTTAGTCATCTGGGGATAGTCGCTCGGATTCTCACAAGTGTAAAGTTTGTGGAGAGGAGGTACTTACGTTACTCTCAATATAATTTTAAAAAGGGTGTTCTTTTTAGACCAAACAGGTTTACTTCCTGATAATTTTTTTTAAACGTTTTAAGCTGTTTTAAGTAAATGGCTGGAATGGCCCTTATGCATGATTACGTCAGGTGAGCAAATTCTCGTTTGTAAGCATAATTCTTCTTATTTTCACGCTTTGTGCGTGGGTATTCTTTTCAACTGTGCTGCTTTGGGAATTCATTTATGTGAAACTTCGCAGCTGTACAATTTTAAAACAAGGCTAGTTGAAATTTGCTCGTCTAACGCTAACGTACATAAGGGCCACTGTACCCTGAATTGTAAAAGAGAGAGGATGGACTTGGGTAAGCTTATTTAGTTAGCATAAATACGGGCAAACCGAAACCGAAAAAATCGTCCGTCTGGATCAACTATCAGCGCCCATTTAAACTCGATAGCCAAACTAAATGGATGTTTTTCCTATAATACATTTCATATGAAAATAAGGCAGTACCGGCCGGATCATGGAGTGTAAATTAAAGCATGATGCAGTAAACTGAAGTTCGCAAATACATCGGTTATTACCTTATTATCCAGAACTGATACCGTCAACTTTTGGGTCATTTCATATCCTCCATGCATTTGCTGGTGATTACGCATTTCTTCCCAAGAACGGCAGCTATTTGAGTCAATTCTTCCAACAAGTTAGATTCTCCAGTAATGCTGCTTGAATTGTTTATCTGTCGGACTTTCGCGTGGTGCACCTCAACCGAATCACGAGATGACAAGATCAGTCTTATTTGAAGATGACACGGATCATGTGCATCGGTCACGCAACCAACGTCAATCTGAGGTGGCCCCAGTTGATCAAAAGCGTATAGCGCTAGATTTATCCCGTAGATAATGCAATTGGTTTCCGAATTACTCCACTGGATAGTGATTTATCCACAGGGCGCCCACACAATCTGTTTCGATTGTTATTTTATAGTAAATGTACTGGATTTACCGTTTGTTTCACCTATAGCGGTGTATCGCTAACTATGTATATAAATCAATGATAAATAAACGTTGAATTACCTTGCCTGTGGTCTATAGTCGTCCTTTTGCCTCAAAAGCGGTTTTTTGAGCGATTTTGAATGAATTTGAGTTCGCCGTTGACTGTTCCATATAATAGAAGCAAACGGTAAATCCAGTACATTTACTATAAAATAACAATCGGCTACACAAACAGATTGTGTGGGCCCCCTGTGATTTATCCGGTGGATGGGGCATTTGATTATCAAGCTTTTGAACAACCGGGGCAAGATAAATCGCTATCCACAGGGTAGAGATTTTTCCCGTGGATAACTTTATCCCAAATTATTAGACACAAAAGAAACGGAACGCGTTTGGGGCGAAAAACAATTTATTGAAAACCACAGGCTATAAAATAAAACCCAGGGAGGGTGGGGAGGGTAAAACAAGCGAGGAGAGGCCGCAAATGACCTTTGAGACGACGCTGAACTCGATATAACCGAGAAGAAACCTGACGCGGGTGCCAAAAGACAAGAAACACAAAAAGGGAATGTGTCCCAAATTTACGTGTTTTGACAAAGCCAAATATCAAACCACCACTTTTAACAACTGGGGCCTGCCCGCTAAAATTACTTTACAAGGTGGATAGCGTTATCAACTGGGTAAACCTCTATCCACTGGATAACGCAATTGAGTCTACTGGGTAGCAATTTATCCGCGGTAGAAAGCGCTAATGAACAACCGTTCCTTCGACCTAGCGTGCCACGCAGACGTTGTTAGGGCTTCGTCACGCGTTCCTTTCTTAAGTGTGAAAACTTATTAGAAAGCATATAAGAAAAGAATATGGATCTTGGCGGAGATTATGCTAAGTACAGTGCCAACAGGAACTTTGCCGGAAATAAACATAGGAATTAAAGAATAACATCGGAAGAATCTTAATTCTCTGAACTCTCGGTTTCTCTCCTGAATCCATTTCCTTTTTCTCCGGAGGTTCAAAAAATCAGGATTCAATACATTTTAATATGTGGAAAAGTGAAGTGACTTAAATGGTTTGAATTTATTGCAGTACAAGCTGTTAACAGGAAGGGCCTGGTTACCAAGCGGTCTTAGTGTTAGGTAGGTTACTTGTATTTTGTTTTGTCTAGGCTCGGTTTGGAAAAGAAATCGTTACGTCACGTTGTCATGGTAGAAAACTCTCTGGATCTCAAAAAACTTTAGTCCCGCAAAGGCGACAGGAAAAAAAACTTGAAAAGATCTGACTTTCCTGTGCATGATTGCGCTGAGGAACAAAACGGTAACCCATACTTTTCTTCCATCGTTCGACAATTTAAATGGCCGTCTCTGTCAAGAAAGATTGTTGAGATCCAGAAATCTTGCTACCATGGTAACATGACGTTACTGCTGTTCGGGAAATGAGCTCGCGCTCCTCCTCCGAGAAGACTCTCGGGAAAGAACAAGACCAGACCTGACAGACCGGCGTAAATTGAGGCTATCTTTTTCCGCGTTTTTCTTAAACAAGCGTCCAGAGTCAAAGGAAGGAGAGTTATGCATGTTTACACATGTAGCTCACACCCCGTTAGTTGTATCGCACATAAGCAGCGAAGCAAATGGAAGAAGTCTGCACGCAAGCTATAGTTGTTAAAAGGGAAGGGTTTTTATCCAAAGAGATCTGACTAGAAATTATCCCATTTGCAAACAACAGGTCGTGCAGTAAACGGTTGAAACTGCGAAAAGGGCCCACCTTCTGATAAAAGATTGGGAAAGCGATGATCATTATTGCCCCACTCTCCTCTTTGCTTCGCTGTTCATTTGCTACCCTAAGTACCAGGGGGTTTTTCTCGCGTGCGGCGATTGAGTGCGGTGGATATGCTTCGGAATTGGCCGCACTCCGAAGCGTCTTCGGTTTTTTGGCCGAAGCCACGAAATGACCGAAACCGGAAATCGCTCTAGAAAAAGTCCCTTTCACCCAGGGTACTTGTCAAGCGCGCTTGTCAAGCAAAACCTCCAGCTATGCAAGGTAGCAGTGTCGTTTACGTTTCTTGACCTTTCTTCTCAGGCATTGGCTCCAAACGACCCTTATACTTTCCATGATGATTGGGACACCAATCGGTGTATACTTCGTGTGTTTAACCAGTATATCTCCCGCTTGCAAGATGCTTGCCATAGGTCTTGCTGTGGTGCTCGAGTACGCGTGGCTAAGGTAAGTAAGAACTAGACAGTGAAGTTTTTTTGAATTTTTAATTGTTTGTGTACGGAGGTAGCAATTGGTGATCCATGAAGAGATAATTGTCTAGAATCGAAGGTATTCATTTATTACAGGGACCAGGCTCCTTGTTGGCGAAAAAAGGGCGAATTTCGGGGGAAGACGGCAAATAACGGAGCGAGCGCAAAGAAAGAGGCGAACGGAGCGGTTGCTGCCGTTCCTCTTTTCCAGTGCCTCGCTTGGTTCGCTTCCGCTCCGTTATTCGCCTCCTTTCCCCATCAAGAAACCTACTTCCGGGGTCAGGTATTATTTCGGGCAATTCATTTTGCGCCATTCAAGTTCATTGGTCAGTCGGTTGTTCAATCAGTAGGTCTGAGTTAAGCTCTTCGGATGTATTATCGCAATTGCAAGAAGGAGTGATGTTCTGTTTTTAGGCTATTATAGCCCAACATTAGGAAAATCAATGCTGTTCATGATCTGTTGATTAATGTTTTTGTCCTGCGATCACAATAGTTATTTAGTTACTTTGCTTTTCAGACTTTTAGGATTGAACATGCTTCGTGTTTACCGTCAAGCTCGACTTGCTACCATGACCATCATTGGTCGGACTGAAACTGTCAGTGATGAACTGCCTGGAGACAGCCATGCGGCTCCTGAAGCTGTGGAAATCACAACAGCTTAGAGGACTCTCGGACGGCTTTCACCAACCGGGTTGGGGTGGAGTGTGGCTAGAGGGGGCGGGAAGCGCTGGGTTCTCGTTTGCTTAAGCTTTCCGGAAATGTGCTGCTGTGGCGTGTATGGTATTCGGGGAACTACTAGCCTGCATAACAGGTGTTATCTTTTCGCGTTTTTCAGACTAGCGAAGGCAAGTACGAAGTGCGTCGGACGAGAAGCACGATACATACGCTCTGCGCCTTCCCCGTTCGCGCGTGTCTGGCGCTCCACGCCCGCCCAACCCCGTCTGAAAAACGCGAAAAAAATAACACCTGTTTTGCAGGCTAAAGAGCTAAACTCTGAGATCCGATATAGAGTACAGAGATTATGTTTAGAGTGGGACTTGAAAAATGGTGCTTTTGGGTAACCAAATAGACGCATGGCAGATTGGAATCTATTTGTTTTAAAAATGGAAACATGTCTCGAATAGCCGGACTGGTTGAAGATTTATTTTTATTGTAGCCATTTTCCAAGCTAACAAGAAAACTTTTCGTCTCGGATATTGCTTCTTCGTACTTGTTAACAGTTCCTGCTAGACTTTCCTCGAGGCTTTCGTTTCCGCCCGGAATTATCTCGCAAACATTTTAAAAATTTTGCGCCGTGTTGGACAAAACAAAGCGAAAAAAATTCTTTGCGACGTCAGTCATGTGTTTATACTCTCAAGCGCCGTGCAAACGGAGATATTATTATTTTTGGCCAACAACTCCCAATATTTTTGTATATATTACATGTTGCGTCCGTTTGCACATCCTGCTGCAATTTGTTGCGTGTTATTGGGAGTTGTTGCGCAAAGCTTGAAACTTGTCAAACTTTTGACCCACTAACTCCCAACACGTCTTTTGTTCCGTGATCGCCGAAGCGAAGCGCAAAAATGTTGGATACGTTTTGCACAGTTCTTCCTACCTTTTTGGGGCCACACACGCGCATCACACATGGTCTATTTGGATTTTACAAAGTCTTATGGGTTTTATTCTTCCAACGATGCACTGGAGCGTCCAACATTGTTGGAAATGAAAGAAATTTAATGCCACCGCAGCGCATTTTCACCGTAAGTCTTAAAGAGTACCCTATCATCTCAGAATGCGACACAGAGCTAGTCAGAGGGTATCCTTCGATTGGGTAATATCTGAAGGGATAGTCTTACTCTTGGAAAGATTTTCGATGATTCGATTACATTTGTAATTTACGAATTTGCTCGAATGACTATACTGAAAATTCTCTAATCGAGAAGGTGCTTTTCCAGTGGAAATGAATAGCGTCTCCGGATAATTAATTCCAATTGCACAGGATGGCCAACCTTGTTCTTGGTAATCAAGCTTGCAGCTGGAATCCACTGCTGTTGTGAAGGAGAATGCGTTGAGGTTCCTGTGTCATAGACCGCCCACATTCTGAACACCACAACTATTAAAGCAGTTTATAAAACTGTGTTAGATTTAAAATCAAGTAAAGTAGTTTTTTGGGGTATTCCGTGCAGAAAAAAAAGCACCAAAATCTGGCAATGGGTTGTTTGTAAATAGATTGTTGCTATTTGTCTAGACAGTTTCCAAGTTGGAATTAAATTCATCGTGTTATTGTTTGTACATAAAGGAGTTGTATTATTAAAAACCACCCTTCAGAAACTGGTTAACAGCTGAATTCCTCTTAGCAGTGAACTTATAAGAAAGCCACAGCGAGCAGCAACGTCATCATTTCACCTTCTTAGCGGCAAAGTTAAAATTTTAGCGTTCCAGGAGCCCATGAGCGCTCTAATCTTGATTTAAACGGCAGATGTATAGGGAAGCTTAGAAAATTAATCTCAGTGTGTTCCCAACGACAGCAGTGCTCTGCCCATCATAAACCTCGTACAACCAAACCTCGTTCCCAGGGTTCTCTCCTGCCCCTGGGAACGAGGCTGCACATCCATCACCCACATTCCCTTGATGGGCTTTGACAGCCTCGTTTTCATGTATTCTATTTTAGGGCCTGCGCAGCGCAATGGTGAATTTGGGTGGACCCTTTACCTAAACTCGTACCCAGATCTCACTCTTTCTTACGCTTAAAAGTGAGATCTCCCTTGGCCGTGGGAGATCTGGGTATCCTCAGTTTTACCCCATTCTTTGCCTTTTCCCCCTGCTGCGGAGCCTAGCCTGGTCCGGCGGGCTCATAAAGACGCGAAAGATTTTCGACCGATATTGGGACGTTCTCTCTGGGTCAAGGACACGGCTTGGCGGATTTCAAGAGGAGGTTAAAGTACAAACCGACTCGGGTATTACTAACACGCCGCCTTTTAAAAACACCAAGGCATGAGTCACATTTTTGGATGCACAGTTCTCCAGAGCCCGGTTCTAGGCTACTTTGTTTTCTCCCTCGAGCCATCCTAGATTCCTTTGTTATTAGAGTGGCATAAAATCATTAAAAAAAAAAAATTCTTATGCCACCCTTCCGGAAACTCTTATCGAGCAATTAATCTGTCCGGAAGTTTATAAAGGGCGGAGAGATACTACAACTCCACGGCCTCATTTGCATCTCGATCTGTCTTGAAGTCAAGGGCGGTTGAGCGTGGCGGAGGGAAAAAGAGCTCCCAAAATTTTCAGCGTAGAATCTAAACTTGAAAGGGTAGTGAGCTAAATCAAAGAATCCAACCAACTAACTACCAAAGGTTAGTAGTGCGTTTACGAATTAACTGTTCACTGGTTCCAGACTTTGTCATTACCATAAATCGAATTCATCATATGACTCTTGAAAAGTTTAGAAATTTATAATTCACAATTCTTATCTACTGAGCATTGCATTTGTGGTTGTGCACTGTGTTGGCTCGGCACTACTATAAAGGACTTCGGGAGAACAGCTCGCTGTTTTGTTTATAGAATAGAGTATCAGCATTTATTTTCTTAATCCAGTGAAGCATTTATTCAACGAGTGACTTGCTTGTTTTATTTCACTCAGTGCATCTTTATGTCAGTGTATGAATAGATAAGAGCACTCGGATGGTCCTATTTTACTTAAAAACAGCAGACATATTCTGTTTATTCTTCTGTTAACCGGTTCGAGAATCAAACGATAACCCTTCGCATTTTACAGAGACCTAGAACTCTCTTTATGAAGGCTGTGAAGGTTTGTAACTTTTAAATGATAGGTGGCCTGTTTTCTAAGGTCACGTATCTGACGAGTCTTGACTACCGTGGTGACGATGAAACTTATGCGGGGGGGGGGGGGGGGGGGGGGGGGAGGGCGAAGTACAAAAAAAATATTCGAGCAAGGGAAAATTAAATGAGAAAAATTCATGCACGCCAATTAACCCTAAAACATATTCATTCTACGGCCTAAGAAAAATTCATACAAGGAATTTGATAAAGAAAAAAAAAATTCCTGCGGCTCAAAAATTCCCCGCCCTCTCCCATAACTTTTCTAATGGTCCGTCCCTTAGGTTTTTTTTATAATAAACCACCTGGCGAGGTAATACGTACTAAGTTGTAGTTAAAACAAACATGTGATCATACGTGTCCATGGTATTAAATGTACTAGCTCCACCAGTGTTAACCTGATTATACTTCCGTCTTGTATCTTGACAGCATATTGCCTTCCATTGCTACCGACAAAGGTCTGCTATAAGCCTGATATGGAAACATGCGGGAGAAGATCCTTGTTAACGATAATCTTCTTTCTCACGGTTTTGCAGTATCCCGTTATTGGTGAGAATTCATAGGATAGAATAAGGCATTCTTGCCTCCAGATTAACCGGATTTCACGTACAATAGACCAATTTCCAATTTAGTTAAATTCAAATTTAGCCCCGAGGCTTGGGGAATATTAAAAACAAAAGAAATGTATTATTCATTGCTGAACCTGAAGATGATTTATTTTGTTTTATCCCCTTTTTTAAGCCTCAGAGCCAAGAATGAACTTTAATTTATCGAAATGGGTCCGTTCCCTATTTTCGAATCGCCCGTAATTCAATCTGTTTGTTATGGGCGGATAACAATAAACCATATTGTTCCCAAATCCTCCAATCCTCCAGCAGGACTGCATATTCTCAAGATTTGGGGAGCAAACAGAAGCTAACAGAGTGTATTATGGGGGATTTGAAATCAATCAATCTATCAGTAATAAAGAATAAACTTTATTTTAAGAGTCCTTGAGACATTTCCATGGTGATGAAACAATCATAAGAGCCAAGGATTAACGGCAAGACGCGATTTCTACAGTAAACGCCAATAGAATACTAAAGTGTGACGTCATAAAATGAAATTTCTGAAATTATGGGATTTGTCAGGATATTCTGAAAGAACAATGTCCAAGAGGCCTACTTGCCAAAAATGAGCATTTCGGGGCCAATTGTGTCTGAGATCGTAGCCCAGTTATGCTTAGAAAACTCCATACAAACCCCTCTAAAATGTCGACTCAAAAAATTTAGAAGGGTTTGTATGAAATTTTCTGAGTATAACCGGCTAACATCTCAGAGACAATTTGCGCCGAAATGCTCATCTTTGGCGAGTAGGCCCCTTGGACATTGTTCTTTCAGAATATCTTGACAAATCCCATAATTTCAGAAATTTCATTTTTATGACGTTATCACTTTAGTACTCTATACCAGGAAATTGTTTCAAATAAAAAATACACGTACATTTGAATTTCTCTGTCTTGTGTAATTACGTAGCTATGGAATAGTAAAGCGTCTATTCTACCTCTCTTTGCTCAGATCGAGGCTAACCTAAACTTGGATTATGGATGGTATTATTAATATCATTTGTATTATTATAATCATTATTCTTATTATTACCCAAGGGAGTAAAGAACGTTTTCACATGACGTCACGGCGGCCATGTTAGTGTACTAAGAAAATCCTCTGGAAGTTGAACTCTTCTCTTATGTAAACGTGTTTTTTGTTCAATAAATTAGCAGAGCTGCTCAGCGGCTGCTGGCCACATGAGTGAAAACGCTCCATACTTTCTTGCTTCACATTGAAACATTATAATTATCTTTATTTTTAGGACGAATTTGTTATCACTGTGACTCACGTAATGGAAATTGTCCTGAGGACTCTGTTAATGGCACAAAGAAAACAACTTGTGCTGATGGAAATAACTTTTGTCAGGTAGTCAAGGATGGTAGACATGCTGAACCTCGCTTCTCTCGAGATTGTGTTAATGAATGCGACGACGATTACATTGACTGGAAAAAAGATGGTGAAGAGTATTGCCGTACATGTTGCGATGAAGATGCCTGTAATGTCGGTCGCTGTACAGCGACTGCTTATACGCTCTCTTGGTTGCTTTCCATCTTAAGTGTAATCGTCACTTTTGGCATTATTTTGTTTTTCTAAGACTGTACCGCAGTTTGCAACTGCGGCGCATATTTACTCACGTGACTAGCAGCTATATGCAAATATTGGAACCATAGAAAGGACACCGGCATGACAATACAAGTTGAGAGGGTTGCTTCGGTGAATCGGGAGATCGCCATCTTTTATAGCTTTAGTGATGTTTTCTAGCTATCTGACAATAGACAGGATGTAGATACTAAAATCAATCTCTTGATAATCTAGCTTGCACGTGAACTCATTAGGACTAAGTATCACTAGTATAATATCTGTAATATAGCTTCAGTATGTCCACACTCTGCGGTATGAACGACAACGGCCCGGAACGGAAACTCTTGCGGGCGCGGTTTGCGCAGAGGGTTTGGAGTTGGAGCACTAAATTCTAGTGCTCACTCCTGAATATTTACTTCCCTCTCAGTGGGTTCCAGGCCTTGCTCTTACTTAGGGAGTTTTCTGTCTGGAACGTCAGCAAACATAGTCAAGAGAGACTAGCTTTCTCTCTAAAGCGTCACAAATCCCTTTTTGTCTAGGCCTTTTTTTCGCCTAGACAGATAAGATGAAGAAATTTTAAATTTTTGACCAAAACCATGGACTAACCCCTTTTGAGAAAAGCAAAATTGGCCACGTTATAAAATCGATGTTTTTTATAGCCTAACAAGGTAAAGGAGACTTAGTCTGCTACACAGCCGTTTTTAGTGTCGTCACGCAACGCTCCTCCCCACGAGCGTTGCGTGACGACACTAAAAACGGCTGTGAAGCAGACTAAAGGAGACTCTTCTGATTAGGGATTTACAACCTTCCCTAAATGAAAATGTCAGAAGTGAAAAAGTTTTATTACCTTTTTTAATTTGCATGCTTTTTCTTTTATACGCAAATTTTTCTACTGTTTGCTATCTTTTGTTTTGTTAAATTGGTTTCTTATTCTACATTTAATTTCAACGGTTTATTACTTCTGAAGATGTATGTTGGAACATACGAAACGTCAAATTAAATTCTTTTTTCTTTCCACAAGTGCGTTTATATTGTTTTGTGTTTATCACATTTAGAGTGTCCAATGTTACAAATTTCCTGGGGGGGGGGGGGGGGCATGCCCCCGGAGCCCCCTAAGAGTTTGTGCCTCCGGCACTCAACGTGCGCGCCAGCGGCGCGAACGGTGCACGTCCGCCAGCTGAACCACTGCATCCGGTACTTCCAAATGCCACCGAAAACCCTGGATGACAAGCAGACTAATTCGGCAAATACTTTTATTGGCCTTTTTTTAAACAAATCAGTAAAATAGGATAACTAATAAAAAGTTACAAAAGGTTTTTAATACATAAAAAATAATACCACATTCTATACACAAAAGGTAACAGTTCTATGAGATTTCTTTCTTTCCTGTTATAGCAGACCAGAGAAAATTAAATTTATGATTGACAACCTCAACAGTTTTTCATGTCATCTATGGACGGATTTAGCTATAACCTAAAGTTTTAATGGACAAATTTTTGGGATTTTAAGTAGCGACGTTTTTAGCGACGCACGGCAGCCGGAAGTGAGCAAAAAGTTCACTTCCGGTTGATTTGCGTCGTTCAAAAACGTCACTGTTTAAACTCCCTTTTTTTCATTGTGAACACCTTTTAGGCTACGAACAAAAGAAACTTTGATTTTTTAATTAGTAACCCTGCCCTGCAATCAAGGAATACAAGAACCCGTAATTCGCCTATACTTTATGTCTTTTCCAGCTTTTCTCTGTTGCTACAGCTTTCCCTTGATGGAACCTTTAAACCTCTCCAGAAACATTTTTCTCTGATAGTAAAAAAAACTGCTACCTGTCTGAATAGAATCAAACACTTCGTTCACCTTGTTCTAAAAATATTCAGATTTACACATATCCAAAAAATACGTTAAAAAAATTAACTTCAATAATTAAAAAAAATAATAAAACCTCTTCATAGCTTGCTGATACACTCATCGGAAGATAAGAAAGATTATCCTGAAAGATTTTCCTCGAAGTAGCCGTCTATGTTTTGGGCTACGTTTCCATTGCGCCGCACGAACTTTTGACCGGCTAAAAACATTTAACCAGATACTTTTTTCATAGGGGACTATTCAATATTTTTGCTCTATTCACACTGAATTTTGAACGGCTGGGTGTCTGAATTTTTGTACGGTTAAGGTAGTTCCGTGTGAACATGGCCTAGCTTTCTGCAAAATTATTTTGAATTTTCCGACGATCTTTTTGTGGCGGACAGCAGTATTATGACGTACCAGCCACGTGAAGAGGATTATATACTACATAACATGAAGAGAAACTATTAGGGAGTTTAAGCAAAGGCATTTTACGAGACATACTCCAACCGGAAGTGAGACCTCTTTCCTTTTAGAGACAAACTGCCCGAAAATTTGGACAAAGCCAGTGCTCAAAAATGCATATTCCATATTCGACTGATGTCGTCGTTCAAACGCATTTGAGCTTAAGTTCCCTATTGACTTAACGTTATAGAATAAACTGTCCAGTACTGAAACTAAACGAATTTAGAAACACGATGAAACCTTCCTAATACGGAAAGCCAAGTGTCTGCATCATATTTGGGGCGACGTGTTATGAGGGTAAGAACTGTTACTAGTTTACATCTATATATATGGAACCAAGAGACCTGTCCGTAGTAGAGAGGTGTCCGTATTATGGAGGTGTCCGTTCTATATTGGAATCGACCGATCTATATATATATATTCGTCGTTCGACTAGTGTATAGTGTATAGTTAGATAGTTAAATGGCGAATATAATGGGGCACTTTTTTTCTTTCTTTTCTTGGTTTTTTAAAATTATCATCATGCTTATGTTAAGAAACTATATTAAAACCTATCGTTAGGGTAGAATATGTATTTTACTGTCATGCTTTAAACGTGAGGAATTACCTCTGAAGAAAATCCCTGTTATGCCACTAGAACTGGGCGAGGTCGACTGAGTCACATTTTATGACCTTCTTTTCTTCTCCTGTTAATTTGTCTTCTAAACAATTTTACCTATGGTCCTCACACCAAATATTCAGCTTATCACAAGCAACAATGGATCTGCTTCTTAGAAGTTTTGTTTTCGACCTTTTTTTGTTAATTATAATTTATAGCTATACAAGGAATGAACCTGTAGTATCCTTAGCATGACGTGAAAATTGCATAGGCGTAATCGAATTCTGAATCAATTAGGTGTTTCCTTTTCTAGTATCATAATTAAGTGAAAAACTGAATCAAAGAAAATGTTTTCAGACTACCTCTTTGTCGGGTCACTCAGTTTCTAGCAGCAAGTGTTAGGGATTTCAAGTCACACTGAATATTCTACTGTCTATATGTTTTAATGCGTCTTTACTGGCGCTGAGCCCTGGGTATTATCCGGGGGGTTACTCAACATACGGGGAGGCTCCGCCCCGAGGTCTAACCCCCTACCCTTTTATATACCATTCTTAACAGAAAAGGTACAACTTTCAGTTCGTATACCTTCCACTGACATACAGCACCCCCTTTAGGGCCGAAATGATAGATTTCCGTACCCTATCATATACGTAAGCTAGTAAAATCCCTACCCTTTCATGTACTTGAAGTCTGTAAAAGGTGCCCCTTTCCGGCAGAGCCCCCTCGTAAAGACCATTATAGGGAGTACCCCCCGAGGGTATTGTTTGCTGAAAAACGGCTGGAGTCTGCTGAATTTGATTCAAGCATCCGCTCAGCAATTATATTGACAAAAAAAAACACATTTAATGAGGAAAAACGATTATTCCACGGCTTAATAATTATGTTTTTCAAACATTATTTGATCGGTGAGTAAATCATAGATCAACGACTACAATCGATGGACTAAATCTTCGAAGAGTCCCCGAATCTCTTGGCAATACATCCCTTAATTTAACTCAGCATCGTTATTTACCCGGTAGTTTAACCTTTAAATTTACGTTATTATTTGGGACACGAGATCGAAACTGATAAAGCCGAAGAAAAATAAACGTCTTTCCTTTACGCGCAAAGTTTTATATTCGATTTAAATGTTTGTTAGGGTTGCAACTATTGGTGGCTGGATAACTGAGGTAACCATAGAGATGATACTCTAACTTGACCGCAACTATTACCTGTTTAGAATAACTATCTCATTCTTAAAGGTGTGACAGTCATATCTACATACTGCTATTTTTTACGCCTATGACGTGCAAGTTTACCTAATAAGTTTCTGAACAACTGCATGATCCTTTCCATTGCCTGTATGTTCGCTACGAGGCAGACATGTTGGCTTTTCCAAATCACCTCAGACTTCAGGGTCTTCATCTTGGTTGTAATTTGCGTCAAGCACCAATACCGTTTGTCCATTCTCACCGTTAGATTTTTCTGCATTTTCCTGGAGATCAATTTTCACTTGTTCGCTGTTTGCGAATTCTCTTCCACTTGGAAGCACTGTCAAGAAACGCGGTTCGTTCTCTTCCGACTCTTCGTTCTTGTTAATTGTGAGCGTCGCATAATGGGGTTGCTCCGCCTTCTCGTTCTCAAGAGGTTCCTTTTTAGGCAGCGCACCTGCATCATGGTCTTGTGTTGCTTTCTCATCGGAAGTAATCTTTTTAACGGCCAACTCTCCTCCTTCTGCGTTTTGGCTCACATCCTGGGAACTAGAGATCCTTGTCATGCCTATCGCAGAATACAGTTGATTGGTGGCTGCGGTATGATCAGGAAAGTCTTCAAAGGGTGAAAATGTCACTGCTGCGATGTCATCGTAATTTCCTCCACTGCCAATATCTAGTCCACCAGTACTGTCGTATCCGGGGTTTTCAAAAGCAGCTGTTCGTCTTATTGAACCAGTTGGGGCCTCCTCGTCATTCTCCTTCTTATAGGGTATGTTAGTTGAGCGGGTCCTTTTTACCCTGTGAACAATACGACATAACATGGCATGATAACATGGCATCATATCAGAAAAAGAAAAATTTAACGGTAATAAATGCATATAAGCCCTTTGGAAGAACGTGCTGAGCGTGCTTGAAAAATGTTCTTGCTGAAGGAAAATTACAGTTCTCAGCATTTTCATCTGTTTGCTTGTATCATTGGACTTTTAAATATTCCATTTTGTGACGCAGTTTTAACTTAACCCCTTGATGTGGAAAAATTCTAAAAATCTAGGCTCAAACCACTTGAACTTATTAGATTAACCTTTTTAATCTATGGAGGTACTGTTGTCTTAATACGTGGTTTTCCAGCCACTGACTTCCTGAATAAGAATTTAAAAAAATGCTTTACATCTAGTCCATTTTCAGGTCATCTTTCCAATGAGAGTTTTACAACCTTGAAATAATTGAAAAGAACAATTATGCTGTTCAGAGTTGCTTCCTTGTTGGTCAAAGTTGTTCAATTGTGAAAGCAAAAGCGCGTACAATAACGAAGTAAAAAATATCGATTTGTTTCTCTAACACCTAAAAAGTAACTCATGTAAAGCGCCACAACATTTAAACTGAACCCAACGTCGTTCCCAGGGTTCTCTCTTCTTTCGAAGGAGGAAGAGAGAGAGCCCTGGAAATGAGGTTGAACTGAAGCGAGAGTTATACCCACTTTAATACCCACTACATCAAAACTCATACCAGTATATAAAGTAGTTATAACACCTTGTCCCTCTATTCCATGGTGGACAGTGTGCTTATATATTCCCATTCGCCACCAGCCACAAAAAGGAGAGAAATAATTTACCTGAAATACCATACTGCTACAGCTGCGATGATAACCAATAGCAGAACAGCTACAATTACTCCAGCAATCATCCCTCCATTTGTACCGCCCGTTTGAGCTTCGCTTGTGGGTGTGGTAGTAAGAGGCTTGGGCTTAGCAGCAACTCCCGTAGCACCAAGTTTCTTTCCAATTTCAGCTGCTTTTGCGGATGTCACCTCGGCGAGCGATTCACTTGGTAAAGGAACCTGCCTTCCATCCGCGTTTGTTTTAACTACAGCATATTCGAGCGAGACCCCCCCGTCGACTTCCTCTGGAGGTGATGTGATGTAAATATCGTCAGTTGTAAAAGGCCCATTCGGCGATACCTCTCGTTTCACAATACTTCATGGATAAATGGAGAAACCGCGAGGGAAACAAATGAATAAAGAAACAAATAAATGAATGAATAAATGAATATCAGCGATTATCTCTGCGCAGATTTGAATTATCATACTTAGTTTAGCCCATTCCTAGCTTTTGTTCATTTTGTTTTTAGGGGATAGGTAGGTGGGTCAGAAAGAAAATGTAAATTAGTACCTCTCCTTTCACTATAGATTCAAGGAAAGTAAATGAATGAATGAATGAATGAATGAATAAAAAAATAAATGCGTGCGATGCGCGGTCCCATTTATTAGGGAAGAGCTTCAACATAAGTGAGACCAAATACTGCAATTTTTACCCCTTGGCGGACGACGAGCATCCCACAGCCTGTGAGCAGGCTCTCCATTTGGGGGAGCCGCGAGAAGTCACGCGAGAGCCGCACGCGAAAGGAGAAGCGAGTGCGAGAGGTGGGGAAATAATAGAGACCTTCAGATTCTAAGACGAGGACCAATACAGTACGAGATTTTCTCAATACTATGTAGAGCGTGAGCGTGAATCAGCGTCATTAGGGATTTTAAGATCCAAAGACACGACGGCAACGAGAACGTCGCTTAAAAAGTGAATTTGCATTTTTTCAGCTTTTATCGCAGTTATTCCTACCCACTTAAGGAATGTAAGGGAATGCGGATTTTCGAAATCCAGAATCAGGGAAAATTTGCTTGTGTAATCCAGAATCCTGGGCTTTGGAATCCAGAAAACAGCTCCAGGAATCTGGAATCCCACTAACGATTGGTATCTGGAATCCAAGTTCCACTGACAAAGAACCCGAAATCCAGTAGCTGGAATCCGGAATCCATGGCGTGGAATCCAGAACCCAAGACTGTCTTGGATTACCTTACATGAGGCCGAAAGATACAATCAGTTGAGGCAATGAGATAAATCAGAAACTTTCTCACCTTTCAACTGAAATAGGGCACGAGGCTGGATCATCAAAACATTGTTGATTCAGTGCATCCACCATGGCTTGAATGAAGGCTGTTAGGTTAAACTAAAAAGAGTTGAATAGATAATTCACCCTTTAACAATAAATTAAGGTTGAATGCAACCAATGAAGAGCTGTGTATTTTCACAGCCTCCAAATTACAATAGTCTAAATCATGAAGGATGTAATTCAATCAACAATGTGGGACAAAAATGGATAAGTCACACATAGCAATTCATACATTTACTCTTACATAAGAAATGAGCGCATAGTTCGCATACGTTATTGAAACACCTTGTGTATGGCCCAGTGCGCTACGAGTCCTTTGTAGCTCAGTGGTTAGAGCATCCGACCGGTGTACGGAAGGTCAAAGGTTCAATTCTTGTCAGGGACTCAGAGTTTTTTTCCTTGTCCCGTGCTCGTGACATGTCGATCGCGTGCACATCACTTCTAATTTCTTCACCGACCTTAAAAAATTTACCATCTTTCTTTATCAATGCCATGTTGAAATACAATAAAAACCCGGAACTAAGAACCTGCATTTTCCAAAGTTAGCCAGATATTTACATAAATGGTAAATAGCACAAATTTAGGCCTTTTAGGTTTTTAAATAGGTTCTTATTTTCTGAAGAAAAAGTACATTGTAGCCAACAGTATTTAGTGGTATTCAGCTCATTCCTTAACCTGTATACCATCACAATTGAAGTTGAAGCAACAAGGTACGGCTATCTCACCAAAGAGGATCCTGAATGTCGCCTTATCTTATTTGCCCAGGTGAACAGAAGTTTTTTATATAGATTTTAGAAACTAAGAACCTTTTTCATATTTTAGCCTAAAAGGTTTTTAATCGCGGGTTTTTACTATACCGTTGCTATAGACAACATACACATAAAAACGAGTCCGTGCGTAAAAATAAGGCAACAAACAAGCTGCGAACCACTTATACGAGCTGGTTGCGTCTTACGTAAGACATACCCGTATAAATAATAGATTTCGCGTCTTATTCAAGCCGCTTATCCTCGATATATATGTAGCCTGATTCTCAGACGTCCGAGGTCGTTCGCGGTCCCTTTTCGCTTCCCTCCCTAGGGAATATATGTGTGGCTCCAATATGTAAACTTACCTCGTCCAAAGTAACGCCTTCGAAAGTCACCTCGACGACGTTTTCTTCATCTAAAATATAAAATATGGAAAGATGCTTCAGCTCATTGGCAATTTTGATTTAATTGGTTGAATCAAATTTCCCACGTGGCACGACCAATCAGAGGGCGCGATCCATTCAACCAAAATTCAGACCGGTCCGACCGGGAAAAGAGGAGCACCTCAAAAGGTGGACCAGTTTTTTCGAAACTTTTCTGGTTGGACCGAACCGATCCATTGAGTTTTGGACCGAAATTTCGAGAAATTTTGGTTGAATGGATCGCGTCCAGAAGCACTACCCAGATCTGGGTAGTGACACGTCATCAGTATGGAATTTCTGCGCTCGTTTCTCAGACGTCATTTGGCGGGAAAACCAGTGGTAGCGTCGCCAATTGTCTGCTGTTTTCACACGCTAAGGAAAATACAAAACTAAGCCAGTTTCAAACTGAATTGTTTTTTGTTAGCTTAGCGAAGCGACATTTGCTGTAAAAGTGCAAGGCCTTCCTTTCAATCTTATTTTCTTCAAAACTATTTTTCCCCGAAATAGTTGATGGACACATTTCGGTTGGAGTCCTCTCGTCTCCTTTCTAAAGTGGCGAATGTATTAAGCACATCGTGTGAGTTTAAATGAAGTTGACATGACTTAGCAGCGGCTAACGATTTTAGCCGGAAGGGGTATGATATAATCAGTAATTAGCCTAAAAGGAGGGCATAACTATTTTAAATCATTATTGTGTACGAACAAACACTAAGTTGATTGCTTAACGTACTCTATAACGCTTTCATAAGGATACATTACAAGGTTTAAAAACTTGTTGGATAATTTAGATAGATCAGTTGTTTAAACTTACCTAGAGCAATGGTACAGTTGACGCCACCGAAGTACCCTACACAGCTACAAATGTACAAGCCGTTACTGTTTACACAGCCCGCCCCATTTGCACAAGGCTCGCCTTCACAATAGTCTATGAAAACAGTAGTAGGAGCAATTGTCGTTGGCGCAGTTGTGGTAGTAGTTGGTGGTTTCGGTATTGTGAAACATTCTCGTCCATCCCCTATATCCGGACATGCGCACTGGTATCCACTTTCACTCGGGCTTAGCAGACAGAGATGAGTACAGTAACCATTCGCATTCATACATGGATGACCAGCTGAAAGAGAACAGTCGAGTAATTAGCTAGCAAATGTATTTCAAAGTTAGCCCTAAGTCTGCTTGCTCAAATAAGTTGCAATGAAGACAGGTTTGTAGCCTGGGGGGTGGGAGCACTCTCTACAATGGCCTATACGGGGAGGCTACGCCGAAGTGGGTTCTTATTTCAGACTTTACGTATATGCATGAAATGGTAGGGATTTCACTAAATGAAGTATATGAAGGGTAGGGAAATCTGTCATTTCGGTCTGTAAAAATGTAAAAAGGCCCAAAAGGGCTAACTAACAGATGCATTTTATGGCTGTAAATAAGTCGAAAAACGTTCTGGTTTTGTTCATATTTAGGAGGCAATGAATTTACAAATTATTACAACTGAGATGTGGTGATGGTGTGGGCGGCGGATGAATACTTTGGAATTATGGCTGTGACAGTGGTAGTGCTAATGTTGACGGTGGAGGGAATAAACGTGTAGGGTAGCCTGAAAAGAATGAATGGGTGGTGTTCGTGGTAAGTGCAACTGAGGTGTGGTGGTAGTGTTGGCGGTAAAGGAAAACTTTGGAAAATATGGCGGTGACGGTGGTAGTGTTAGTGTTATTGAGGGTGGAAGGAAACAGTAGAAACATGGCGATAACGAAACGACGGTGGCGGTATTTACGTTAGCAATGGAGGGTAAAAAAAAAGTGCAAGTACACGTCCGTGGTATTGGTGGTCAAGTAGTGGATGAATGCAACAGAAATGTGACGATGACGTGTTCAGTGCCATAAGGAGGTCAAATCGCCACTACTATACTACTCACAACCCCTGTACTGAAGGTTTGCAGAAAAAAATAAATCCGTGTCAACTGTCAATGCCAAGGACTTTGGTTTGTCTCAAATGAACAAGGATCACTCGAAGAATTTGTACTTACTATTTCGTGTTGGAGTTCCTTTTTTAACGGCTAATCCAAAAGGACTATAGATTCCGGCAGCAACAGTTTCAATATTGCCTCCTGCAGTCTTATTCATCCGGAAAACCTTCTCCTCATAATATTCATTCCAGTAAACAAACTGGTCGTCGAGCGCAACCCCATGTGGTTCATCGAAATAAAAGAATGACTGGAGCAAACTCTGCGGACTAGAGGGACTTCCAGATGAATCAAGATCAATATAAAACAAGCCGTACAAAAAGTAGCTAACAAAGTAAAGTCGGTTCATTTGTACATCCAGGGCAAGACCCAGTGCATCATATTCGCCAAAAGAATATCTCAATAAGGCAATATTTCGGCGGTTACTTCCGTCCATGTCGGCACCTTCAATGATCCCATGACTTGACCAGTACATGTACCTAAAAAATTAACAGACGTGTGCATTAAAGTGGTTGGGTTGGGACTGTCTACTGGTTTATTTTGTTAATAGAGAGACTAAGATTCACGTTTACACCAGACAGAAAAGGTGAATATGTACCACGTGACCAAGTTTTCCCACTATTTTTCGTTTACTGTTTATTGCTTCTACACAAAAGTAAGTCGTTTTATGCTAGTGTTATCCACAAGGATCGTTCTGGACCTTTTTTAACTGCTTATTTTCTATTCTGAGAAATTCTCAACTGACGTTTGCCGTATACCCTAAACGTGAATTTTTATCTCTCTAATAACGCCAGTTGAACGTTCTTTATTCACTATGAAACTTGAGAAATTAGTTGTGACTGGCAAAATCACAGATAATGTCTCCCAGGTAATATTTCGAACGTTACGGAAGAATGAACTTTAAAAACTGTCAGGCTAGCAAGGTTACAAAGACCACAATCGCCATCCCCCTTCAATCTTCTCCAGGTTTGTTCTTCCGTACCTCCTTTGTGTTTATTGTATCATTCATCGATGAGGTTTTTAGCGGTTATTTTTCATTCAGTTTGGTGTCGTTTCCAACTCTTTGGATTTTGATAAATCTCATGACACCCTACCATTGTAGGAAATAAACACATCTTAAACCTACTGAGGCTTAGCCTTGGACCAGGCCCCGCAGTGGGGGAAAAAGGACAAAAAACGGGATCAAATAGGACAAATATCGGCTGGCGGAGCGAGGCACCTCGCGGCTCGCTTCGCTCGCCGATTCTTTTTCTCGCCCACGCCGATTTTTTTTCTCCTTTGCCCCCCAATACGGATCAACCCTGGTCCCAGGCTAAGTGAGGGGAAGATTTATGTCGCTGTTTTCTGTGTAGATGTGAAAGGCGACATTAAACGCGTGGTCCTCTGGAGGATGGAAGAGGGCTCTTCTCCTCAGGAAATGTGACGTTTGTTGAAGTGGGGCAAATCAAGACAGTTTGTGAACTCATTTATGACAATGTAGTTTCTCAGTATTCCCATAAACAACAAAGCAAAAGGGCACTAGTTTCCCTGGCTCCCCTGTGCTCTTTCACTTATCAAGAATAGTTAAAGCTCACCCTCTCATGGTATCCAAAGCAATATCTTCTGGATATGAGGACAGGTTAGAAACAAGCAATTTTCGGAAACTTCCGTTCAGCTTTGAAACCTCTACGGTTAGATTTCCTGTACTTATCCAATAGACATTTCCTCCCACTAAATCTAGAGCGATGCCACTCGGCTGAGAAAGTCCCATATGAACAATTTCTTGGTTCCTGCCATCAACAAAGGCTCGCTCCACAAAGCCATGGTCATGATCAGTCCAGTACACACGATGTTCGAACGGATCAAAATCAACGCCAACAGGAAACGACAGGTTTTTAAGTTGTAGAGGCACGATCGTAGTATCATCTGGGCTTAGTGATGAAATGTAGACTTTGTTATCATAAGAGTCTGTAACAAATAAAACGTCTGCGACAATGCCTGAAACAAAATCAAACAAACAATTATCGGATGAAATCTGACCCTTTGACTCTGTCACTCATGACATGAAAACACCTAATTTCAACTCAGAGAAATTTCCCCTTACAAGCCCTGGACTCATACAAATTTGTAAGAGGTTAAGAAGGGCTCATAAACGGAAGAGTGCGAGGAGCTAAACAAAACGCGGGTTACGGTAGTCACTTTATTGAATGAGTGTTTGTTTCAAGATTCAGAAACAAAGATTCATTTCAAATTTCAGTCAACGTGGTATTTCGTCTCTCTTAAATCAACGGTTAATTAAAAAATGACTCCCGTATTACTTTGGGTTAAAAGCCTGGGTTTGAGAATTAAGGGTTAAGTTCTTTGCCGCTAATTGCCAATGTAACGCTTAAAAATTTTGTCTTCTTTAAAAGAAAATTATTTCCAAAGGAATTTCATTTTATACAACTTACAAGTCTTTCCATCTTCGGTTATCTTCATTCCAGCCTGGCAGAAGCACGTTCGACCACCAGGTCGCACTACACACATATGGGAACATTCACCATTATTTTGACAGGCCGTTTGAGCTGTAGAAAGATAAAGTAGAAAAGAGCTCATCAGAACAAAGTGAATCTTCAAATTGCTATATTAAAAATTGTTTGTAATTATGTTTTTAGCTTGACCATTCTTACCTTGCGAAATGACTTCACTAAGGGTCTCTAATAAGATACTATTATAATTGTAATCATAACTATAACAAAATTGTCAAATCTGATTGGCTATCAGCTGCCCTGATTTCAGCCTTAATTGGACAGTTTAATAGGACAGTACGCGTCATGCCTTAGTAATTGGACAGTACGCGCCATCACGCGCGCGCTTAAATGGCTTTTTTTTTCACTGCTAGCAAAACAAAATTTCGAGTTTCTCGTGTTTTGATTTAAAAAATAGCCTATTGTATCACAAATTTTGTTAAAGTTACGATTAATTGGTAACAGGACTGAGTGGAGTCCAATTCGGTCTGTAATCATACTCGTGATTAAACAAATCGGACTCCCGCTACGCGGTCGTCCGATTTTGTTAATCACTCGTATGATTACAGACCGAATTGGACTCCACTCAGTCCTGTTACCATTACTAATCACCTGGTGTTTTAGGTGCCCGCGAATTGTAGGCGTAAAGTCCTGCAGGTTTATTAAACCCATCGGCAATCATGCGCACTGTTCTATTAGTTACGTCAGCCTCAAAGATGAATCCGTCGTACATTCCACCGTCCTGGTGAGCTGTCCAGTAAAGGGTGTCGTTCAACATTGCGAGGCCAGTTGGACCGTGAAGGCTGCTGCCAGAAAGGAGGGTGTGTACCTGCAGACTATCCAGGTCAATGTAACGTATCACGTTATTGGATTGGTCAGAGAAGAACAAACGGCGTCCAGGTATATCAAGAACCAGGTCGATGATAGTCTGTCCGATGCTTGACAAATTTGCAAGAACAATCTTGTTTTTACCGTCCATGTCTGCTCGTAATATTTGTGGGTTCCATCCAACTGACGCGAAGTACATCAATCTGCAGAAAGGAGATTTAAAGCGTGAACTTAGTCATCTTTATGGAAAACTACATCCTTTTTGTCTTTTTTTTGTGTGTGTATTTTTTTTTCCAGTTTTACATATCTTAATTTGTTTCTCCAAGATATTAGCTATATAGTATAGCCACTCTAAAATTCGAGTTAAAATAAAGGTTATATGTGTGTATGTAGGTATGTATTGTTATAATGAGGATCCGAGATTGTTGAAAATTGAGTCGAACCGTCGTCAGGTGCTGCGTTCTAAAAGTTGAAAATATCTTCCTTCCTAGAAGGAAGAAAAACGTAAATTTTCTTAATTTATTTTCTCCCAGCAGTTGTGACAGAAAGAATTGCACTACAGAGCATTCATAACTGTCTTCTTCGAATCCGGGCAGGTTAAGCAAGTTTTAAATTGCTTAATTAGCAAGTAAAATGTGTAAAAATTTAACTTTTGCAAATACGATACGACTTTTTATGTAATTCAAAACAAGATATATGCCAGATCTGAGATATTTCATTAGTTATTTCATTGTCTTAACTTTCATACCGTAGGTATAATAATGTAACAAGAAATCTTACCCCGAAGAGCTATTCAACGCTATTCCTTGAGGTGAATCGACGTCAACAATTACAGTCTCATAAGAACCGTCTAGTTTGAGAACTTTAATATTGTTTTCATTTTGGTCTGCGACATAGATATTCCTTCCTATAGGGTCTATTTCAAGCCCCATTGGACGGGAAATGCCCTTTATCACGACCTGGCTTGTGGTGTCGTTAAGGAAAGCTCGACGAATGTTACCATCGGCATCTGCCCAGTAGATTCGCTCCTCCACTGAATCGTAAGCTACTCCAAACGGCGAAATCGTCAATGGAATTGACAGTGGCAATGGATTGAGTGGAGTCGGCTGTTCTAGAGACATGTAGTAACACACTTTACGCCCTCTTTCACAAGAAAGCAAGAAATCACCCGCACCTATAATAAAAAAGGAAATTTATAGAAGTTTTAAGCTCACGTTTTTCCTCTTTGAATCGTATAGTAATTGGAGGGAAGCACTTGTTAGGGAAATCCAGAATATCCTGTTGCATGTCATTATTGAAAAGGACTGAACATATAAAAACTGTCAAAGTTAGACAAATGTATGTTGATATATTAAGAGAAACACGATGAAGATAGAAAGACACACTTATAAATCCAACAGTTGCCCCGACGAAGTCTTTTAATAAGGTCAAAATTCGGCAAGAGTCGTTTTTTCCAGTTTTTTGAGGTTACATAATGTTATTCTGAAATTACCATCCTGACTTTGGATGTTGTTTGATATGTTATAAATCCAACATAGACGTGTATTTGACGTGTACATTTAGTTCGTTTATTAACGTCTTAATTTTACTTTGCGTTATTTTCCTAACTTATAAATTGTCCGTGACTGTGCTCACATGGTGGGTGGCTCCTCCTAAAATGTTCTGCAATTGGTATAGGATTTAATGGAGCCGAAACCAATTGTGGAATTGCACGCATTTTAGGCATCCTACTGATGAGCAGTTGCGACACGTAGATATGTATTTTGTAGCAACTAAGATAATTTGCAGTCTGTCTACTTTGAATAGATATAAATTGCGGCAGACAAACAAAACTCCGCAAAAAAAGAAACGACGAATCTGATTTTTGACTTAAATACTGGCGACAAAAAAAGTGTTCGAAGATCTTTCGAAACACGCAAACATGCAAACGAATCCAACTTCTTCGAAACTTCTTCCAAATATATGTTTTGATTGTGCGCGTTTTGATTGGCTTCCGTAACTCGGAATATTCTTGCATACTCACTGTTTTGGCACGGGATTCAAAATGGCTTCTCGTTTCGCGACACTTTCGAAAGATGAAATTTTAGCGGTAAATGAAGCAGCTGCACCAACAAGTACACGAAAGAGACAAAATTTGGCTTGTCGGTGTTTACTGGTCTGTATAAAAAAAATTCTTGCTGAATTTGAATCAAAATCATAACAAAATTATCCCCGAAACACTGTCAACTGAAATGTAAACAAACTCTTATTATAACTAAGTAACGTCTTTTATTTGCAAATAGTTACTTTTTTATTTTGATCCAACTGATTTGGTAAATATTAAAACAACTATTCCCCTCATGCTAGGGTCGCTTCATAGCGCTAGATATATACCTCGACGCTTCGCGTCTCAATATACCACCACTATTCACCTTCCCTTTGGGGGATAGTTGTATTGCTATTCACTGATTCACCTCCAGCTCCTCCGAGCGAGCGACGCCAAACTTGCGTAAGTTATGAATAAAATGGCTTCCCGGTTTGCTGCCGTAAGGCAAAAACCAAGGAAATTTCACAAATAATCAAAAAAGCTGTTCCCGAAATACACGAAGAAGGTGAAGAAACTCGGTTTGGAAGTTTTAACTGGTAAAGCTGTCTGTTTGACTTGAATTAATCGATGAAACCGGTAAAAAAGGTTCTTGTTTACAAATGCAAATTAAGCTTAAGTCTTGAGTTACTTTATTTAGCTTAGATGTTCATAACTAAGCTTTAAAGCAAATTTAATCCCTTTTTTAGAGAATGTTTTTTTAATACAAAGAGAATTCACAACTCCTTTTGAAGAAATTTCTACGAAAGAGCTAAACAAATGCCTTCAAAAGTTTTATTTGCCGGCAAGAAAACGCGACGCTTTTTCGGTCATTGCGCACCAAAATTGTAATGAGATCGTTGGCAACAGTAAATGAGTTAAAAATCATCATCTTTGTGCTTAATTATGTCAATGTTTTAGTATACACTGAAACAATTATTCACCTCAGTGTCGGTGGCTAGTGGTGCTTATTTACCTCGCCGTTTCGCGGCTTCACTTCGGTGAATAACTGTTATATACCCACCTATTTGAACTGTTTCATTACTGCAGATGACTGATGCATCTTCACTGTGACTGCAGTCATTATTGCTCCATCCATTGTGAGGGCAATCCTCAATGGAGCTTTCATTACCCACGCAATGCACGTTATCTAACCATATGTGACCGTTGCCTTCGCCAAATGCAGCAAATTGTGGTGCAAGAAGAGCCCGTTCATAACCAAGAGAACGACATACGACTTGAGCGTCCTTGAAATCCCAGAAATCATCACAAACAGTTCCCCAATGACCATCGCGAAATATCTCTACTCTTCCTTCGCCTCTTCTGTAGCCACCAGCCAGTCTCAGAGTCTTATCTAAAAACGATGATAGCCGTTTGAAGTTAAAATACCAACTTGAAAAAGTAGTTTTACTTCAAGTTTTGAGCTAGCATCAACCATAGCCCGCAACGCAGACATATTTTTTTTCAACCTCGGTCAGTAACGCCCGCGTACCAACGCTGGTATCCTTGCTCTGGGCTCCAACGGACTCAACCAATTACAGAAGTGCGTTTCGTAAATCGGCCATGGCTCGTTAGCAGGCCAATCATGAAGTGTACTCAAATCTTGGTACACAACTGGAGGCACAGAACAAGGATTTCGGCGCTGTTTCGCAGACAGACTTAACCACAGTTTAGTTTCGTCCGTGGCGCAGGCTTCATTTGCACGAAATGATGTACCTTATGCTGGCGCTGGTACACTTTTGCACACGACTCCTACATCTTCTCATCTTCATCTGCTTCTTCTCTCCAATGTCATTTTCATTGTCAGAAGTATTATATTATAGACAATTATAATTGTTTTTTTATCAAGTTTACGTGTTGACTATAACTGTTTCAATTTTGATAACACTGATTTCGAGACACAACAAATCAAACAAAACAAACCTGGAGGCGGTGGTGGTGTGTACTTGCATACGACTCCTACATCTTCAGAATGGTAGCAATTATGTCTTCCCCATCCGCCATGGCGACATGCCGCGATGCTCTGTTCATCACCGACACATTCAACATCATCCAGCCATATTTGACTTGGCGCTGAGGAGGAGTCGTACCAACCACAGCAGTGTGTGCTCCAGGCTCCTTCAGAATAGCCAAGCATGCGGCAAATGACGTTCGCTTCATCGATTCCCCAGTAGTCATCACATATCGTTCCCCACGTGCCATTTAGGAACAACTCCACTCTTCCTTCATTTGAAGTAGAACCAGATCTCAAACGAACCCTTAATTCTATATGAATGGGAAGAAATCAAGAAAAAGGGTAGATTTATAACGACGTATCCCGATAGGATATGGCGCGTGGATTGGATTAAGTTAAGGGGACTGGCTCCATTAGGCAATTTTAGGTAGGCAATTTAGTAACCGGCTGCTCATATAATTTACATAAATGTTAGACTAAAAGGAACCAAAAAGAAAGAGAAAAAGCCAAAAGGAATATAGCGTAAGTAGGCATGCAACGCTTAAATTAGAGCCTTGGCTCTCTTGCTTTGACTTTACCATGGTGCCAATGTGGTTAAATTACTATAAATCTAAATATAAATCTAAAATTTAATTGCACGACAATTTTTGAGAAATTTCTGTCGTGGTATCTGTTTGTTGTTGTTGTTCTTTTATTTTTGCTGCATAATTACTAGGCTTTACAAAACATGATGTGAAATAGTGTGACTACGGGAAACTGTGACGTTTACCGTCGAATGTTTTGTGTTTTACGACTGTGTGCAGACTACCTTAAAAACTACCGTCTGGCGGTGCATCCGTTTAAAAGAAAAGGTTATCTCATTTGGGACCCAGGAAGGGACGGTACATTTCCGGGGCTGTGCCAGAAGACAATGGATTAAAGGTTTTGTTCGGGCACTACCGGACAGAAGGCAAACATCTGAGAGTAAGGATTTCAGTAAAAAAAAAACCCTCCGGGGGTAGTATGCGGCGCCTAAGTAAGTATTAAGGTATGCAAACTGCGGGCGGGGTCTTACCTGGATGAGGTCCTGGTGCTACGGTTGGGACTTGAAAGAAAAAAAAAGACAACCATTCATTGACCATCAGATGTAGTTCTTACTCCTACAGTACTTACTCTTTAATGCTGCAGCAAAACAATGAGTAATTTATAGCTGTATTCTGCCAAGCCTAGAAGACATGCTTGGCCGATAACAGAAAACATTTTAAAGATACTTGATATTTATTTTTAGCTGCGAGCAAGATTTTTAGCTGACTTTAAATAATATTGGCATATTTCGTATGATACATGTAAGGTTTTTCACATTTCACAGTTACTGATGGAACCGAGGTATTACACAATCCAGCACTTCAAAAAAATGTGACCTGACTTGAAACAATCAATAACAACGGCAACAGTTTATCAGATGTGCTAATTTACAGAAAAACTTGGATAGTCTCTACTATAAACTTAGTAACTACCTTCAGTTGGTGGAATAGACCCAGTGTAGCATACAACTCCAGCATCTTCGGAATGTGAACAATCATGAGTTCCCCATCCATCGTGCCTACAGGCAGCAATGGTTTTCTCGTCACCTCTACACTTCACACTGTCCATCCAAATGGGGAAAGAACTGTTTGCTTGTCCAAAATGAGCATATCCAACAGCGTAAACTGCAGCAGAGTAATTGAGCATTCTGCATATAACTGTAGCCTCCCTGTATCCCCAGTGGTCGTCGCAAATTGTTCCCCATTTTCCTTGGTGATAAATCTCAACCCGTCCTTCGTTCGATGAGTTAGAGCCTCTGAGTCGCACTCTGACATCTAAAAGTTAAACATTATGTCCAGTAATTGTAAGAGTAGTTTGCTGCTGATTCCCACGCGGACCGGAAATGGCCACTGTTATTCTACAACCACGACAACGTAGGCCGTTCGCTTTTGACAGGTTTTTAATGCAATTGGTAACTTTTACGTCCTAAGAGGAAAATGTCTGTCAAATGTCACCGTTTGCTTTGCCAATAAAGCTTATTGACATGATAAACGCGTACACTGCAATGCAGCTCATCAGTGCGGCACACAAGATGCGTTGTTGGACACTAAGACAGTATATAGTAACGCAAAGCATGTACGGTATGGTTGTTCTTGTTATGTCTATGAATGAGCTTTGTTTACTTCCCTTAGCACGCGCTCTTCAATGTGAGCGTGCAGTGACTCTTATGAATTACAGAAATGCCATACCTAAGTAACACTATATTGGGTAGGGCAGAATAGATGATGTATCTAATTCGTCAGAATAATCACAAGAAATCCCTCAAGAGGCAAAAATTATAGTTTGTCTTACTGTACCTGGTACGGGGATTGGCGTAGTTGGCACGGTCACTGAAATGAGAAAATAATGTCGCAATGAGTTAATTTTTTAAAATTTTTGTATACACGATGTCAACAAGTAAAACGTGCCAAAGCGAGTGTGAATTAAGTTTTATAATTTTTTCAAGACATCTCAGGGTAAAACTGAGTAGATGCGTAGACGAAGATGATTGTGAATCTGTTTGCTAGAAAAGCTAACCACACTAAAGGACCTAAAACTCTCGTAGCTGTCGGATACAGTTAGTAACACGTACAAACATTGATAAGATTATACTGCAAGAAACATAAGCTAAATAAATTCATTTTGAGAGTAGCTTGTACGTAAGGAAACCTGTCTTTGAAAGAATACATACACTCTACGAAAGGAGACTTACTATTGCCATTGCAGTTCCTCCCGTCGGGTCCCAGTTCTCTGGCACCATTGGGACATGCGCATTTGTATGTTCCATTACGGGATACCAAGCAGAGATGGCTACATCCTCCATTGTTAATCCGACACGGAGGTTGGTTTGTTGGGGGAGCTTTTTTAAAAAAAAGGAACACTCTAAGAAAAAACTGAGCAAACAAATCTAGATATTTTTCAGGCACTGTCCTTCTTAGAAAAGTCTTCTTAGCGATATTTTGCTGTTCCCATGCTGAAAATCCGAATTTGACCCCATCCGGGTCAAATACTGGAAACTTTGCCAAAACTACCTCCGACGGCTCTAAATCATCGTCTTCTGCTCTATATTTAGACAACGAAAAAGCCAGGGAAATAGAGTCTCTGTTATATACTCTCTGTTTTTGGTTCCTGCTGTACAATGACCTTATATGCCTTGTTGTAGTTTAATTCAAGAGATCTCCTTCATATCTCAGCGACACAAATTAAATTGGTTTGTTCTAAAATTGTTGTGAATTAAGTCAGGTACTCCTTTATTTCAGTTTATGAGTGACTTAAAAAGAGTAATATGATATGAGCTTTAATCCCTAATTTTCTTTCGAAAAAGTATCAGACACCCAAGGATTATTACTCAGTACATTTAAAAGGGAACCTTGCCCTTCATATTTCATCAAGCTAAAAACACTCGAGAGCGCTTGGTGTTTTAAACGTGATAAAGCTCTCTTGCTCGACGCTCGTCTTTCAGAATTTTAAAAATAAATTAAAATGAAATTTACAACAATACAGCAAACTACAGTCGAACTCGGTTAATTCGAAGTCCCCGTTATTTCGAAGGGAGATCGAATTCCCTTGGATTTACGCTTCCCCGGTTATTTCGAAACCCCGCTATTTCGAACTTTTTTCCATTTCCCCTGGGACTTCGAAATAGCGGGGTTCGACTGTATTCAGATTAACAGTGCGGGACGATAGACTTGCGGATAAAAAAGAGAGGGATAAATGTTGGACTAGGTTACAATGCCGAAAGAAAAAACAGGGAATTGAATCTCGTCAAGACATCGAGTGCCATGGCAAATTTGACGGCTTAAAGTTAGGGACGTTGTCCAACATCTTACAATTATGTTCCGGTGTGCAAAACGCAACATCCGAAACGAAACATTTTTCTGTTCGTTCATTGAACTGTACTTACCAACTGGCTGTCTCGACTCGTCGGAGACCACAGCACCCGTCAGGAAAACATCCGAGAGGTGTCCAAAGTTGTGTACGAGCAAGGGGCGTGACTTGTTAAACCACTGAATGCTCTGGCTGTGCCAATCAACCCAATATAAATTGTCACCGTACAGAGCCAGGTCAGCTGGGAAGATGTTATGAGAGACATAGTGCACAGTTCTCCAATTATTGCCGTTATAGTCTGTAGAATCGATGTAATTGTCGTATGCATCCATCCAATAAATTCGTTCAGCTTCATGATCAATAACCACACTCATAGGAAACAACTGGTTTAAATAGAAATACCACAATCCAAGGTCGACCACTACCTGTCGGTTTTCACCGGATAAATCTGCTCGTTCAATTTTAGGATAATACAATCCCCAGTCTGTCCAGAACATGTACCTGGAATTAGAAAATAGTAAGGGCTGTTATGTCGGTGCCATAATAAGGGTGATCCTTACGAGCTTCGTTCGGAACAAAGGCGAGCAAGAAACGCGAGGGACTGGTGACGAGGCCCGAAAGGCTACGGGCAGGAGAAGGAAGAGAGGCGCCCGTTTTCTCCTTCCCGTCTTCGTTTGCGCACATTTACATTGAGAGAGAGACGTCTGTGTACGAGACAGCCTTAGGATTTCGCTATTCAGGAATTAGACCGAACCTTTTTTAACATACATACATGTATTTGCATTTTCCAATGCTTAGCGTCTCACACATGTTTCAGTTTCATTTTATTTTTTAAAGCGAATGTCAATGCAAAAAACTTAGATCCAGGATCTCCCAACCGTAGTCAAAGCAATAACTTTCTTGTTATCTACCACTGAGCTACAGGTCTAGGAGAAATTTTCTCCGAGTAGCCTATGTTGCTGTACTTTAGAGACGGATAATTTCTTATCTCCTAAGCTCCTTTCGTTCATGCACGAAGCCAAATACCTATACGGGATGAGAATATAAACTTGTTACCCAGATTTTGGATCCACGGCGATTCCACGTGGGTTGTAAACACTTTCAGTAAACAATGTCTTTCTATGACTTCCATCAACCCTTGCCACTTCAATTCTCTCAAAGATATAATCCGTCCAGTAAATCAAACCACTCTCCCATTCAACAGCTAATCCGTCAACTTGTCCTAGGTTGTCTCTTATGATGACCTTCAATGAAATTAAAAACAGAATCGATATAAACATCAAATAACGGCGTTTCTAGACGGCTCTCTTAAGAACCGTGTCCAGTCTGTCACGTTCGCATTTTGTTTCTTTCAGATTTATTGACAAATATTTTTGCTTGATTCTTTCGTCGCTTGTGATTGAATAACATTTTAGATGCGCCATAAGTCTGAAAAAGAACGATGAACAGCAGGTGCAAACGGACGCAACAACTCCCAACATTGATTGTCGTAGCTAAATTTTTAGGTTGATTTAGCAACAGAACGGGAACGTCAGTCGACGACGGGAAAGCTCGCGGAAAGGACTAAACGCGACTTCCGGTGCTCAATTTGCCTCTCTGCGATTGGTCAGTCCAGGTGCTTGATTTGCGCGCGCCGTACTCACCTGACGTTCCCGTTCTATTGCTAAATCAGCCTTTTGACAGGTTCGAAACGTTGCACAACAACTCCCAACAACAGGCAACAACATGCAACAGGGTGTGCAAACGGACACAACCTGTAACATCCAACATTGGTTGAGAGTTTTGGCCAAAAGTGTTGCGTCCGTTTGTACTGGGCTTCAGATATAGCTTGTAAAATTAACTCAGGGGGATAAGGAGGTTCAACGTTTCCTTCTTTATGTAAGGTTCAACTCATCTCCTCCAGTTGATGCAGACGTTTTCGAGCCGTATGACTGACCAGACGTGAGCGAGATCATCTATCAGTCTGAGAGTGCGTTACTTTGGGATGATCCGGATCAGGATCAGCGATCCGAGATCACTCGGATCATGGCAGATCAAATGAACCGATGAATCCTTGTTCAGAGTGGATTCATCGGTTCATTTGATCTAACATGATCCGAGTGATCTGAGATCACTGATCCTGATCATGATCATCCCAAAGGAACGCACCCTGAGTAATATATAAAGTTAGCCAAGGCTAAGGGCGAAGCTCCCGTTACTAAATTCATACTTTACTTCAAACAAAAAAGAATGTTGTAACCATTGCAAAGAAATAATCTTGGATTTGAGCCTGTGAACATGTAGAAACCTGAGCCCGCGATATGGTCATGTGATACTGGTCAGAGGATACATTGTTTTGACAACTGTCAGTTGACCACAATATTTTTGAAATATCAGGTCGCAAGCTACCACACTAGTTAGAACGTTTGACATTTAACATTGGATTGGACTGGGGACTATTCAAACACCTTGGATATTGTCATAGCTATGGGGATCCGCTATGAAGTTCACGAAACATTGCTAGAGCATTTGATTTCTTTAATTACCTCAGTGTATCCAGTTACAAGACTCATTCTACTTATGGCCCATTGGGCGTGGTCGCTCCAGTAAATCATTCTCTCCCGGCGATCAATGTCTACCGCACCAACGTCGGAAAGTTCAGTCTTTACTGTCTTCATATTGACATAGGTCTGATTGTAGCTCTTTAAGTCGATGCATTTAATGCTATTTTGATCGCTGAAGTAAAGACTGTGATTGCTACTGCATCCATAGAAATCTGGCGAGAAATGTAATACTGTTGTTAACTCTAGATTGTCAACGATAAAAAATATCTAAATAAACAAACGGCAAGAGAAACACTCAACGAGCCCCCCTCTTAAGAATTGTCTGATGAATGACCCAATATGACTATCTTGATCATCTTGCAGCAGACAGGACAATAGGCACTAAATTCTGTTTGCAAATTGGGTCTCTCTTACGAGCTTTACATTTTAAACACTACCGAAATGAACACCTCTCATATATGCCTTAGATAATATCAACTTATGGCGAAGGAATGTTAATTCCTTTCACTTGAAACTGAAATTTATAAACGATTGCTTGCTACTTAAGGTAATGAAATGAGGGAGCAGCATTACTCACTGGTTTGGTGGACACTCTCGTTGCAAATAGCAGGGTTTTTAACGGGGCATGCGCACTTGTAACCTCCGGGTTTAAGAAGACAAAGGTGACTGCAAGTGCTTAGACAAGGATGTGGATCTGCCAAAAAAGAGATAATCAGAGAAATTTTAGTCATAATACATAGTCTCACAAACAAAGTTACAGCAAAATCTTCAACCTGCTAAGTCACGATGATAGGAAGTGTGATGTCACTCACCACTTGCATTTGGTTTTCCTTTAACGACTGCCATTCCTCTAGGACTAAACATTCCTGAAGCCACCACAGCAAGATCGCCATCGAAACCTGTCTTATTAATCCGGTACACCTTCTCATTCCAGTACTCATTCCAGTACACATACTGATCGTCGAGTGCAAGACCTCGTGGACTCAAAAAATAATCATCATCGAAAGAATAATCCATGAACAGAACTTTGACTGGACCATTTGCCTTTCCACCGGCATTAAGATCGACGTAAAGCAAACCTTCAAACCAGTAGCTAACAAAGTAAATTCGATTCATTTGAATATCCATAGCAAGACCCCGGGCATCATATGAACCATAATAATATGTCAATACAGCAACAACTTTTTGATTTTCTCCATCCATATCAGCACCTCCAATACGTCCATATTCTGACCAATACATGTACCTGGAAGACATACGATATTAAATAAATAGGTGTATAAAAAGTCTCACGAACAATCCAAAACTGAAATGTAGATTAAACCTATTTTATGCGAGTTGAAACTTTTTTCTTCGTCAACATGCACCAACTAAAAAAACGCATTTCTATTTGTTTTAGTCAATAAAACTAAAACCATATCGACATCGGTCTAACAATAACCAAAATCCCTCCAAAACGGTTTTTCAACAATACAAGCCAAAACTCAAAACTCTGTGCTGTCCATAAAACTAATATTCATGACTTCATCGCCTTCAATTTATTCCTCTACCAAAAAAATAATGCTTGAGAATGATTCAGTTCCTACTCTTCTGCTATCAACAGAGGTTATTGTCTTTTTACCTTGGAAAAATATTCAAACGCTAACTCATTTCATAAAAAGAAAACCTTAGGTTTAACTTCTGGACCACTGCAGTACTGTCCTTTTTTAACTGAACCCCTTTGTCTATTTATAGAACAGGCCTTTACTAACCCTCTGGAGGTATCCAGAGCGATGTGGTCGGGAGATATACCCAAATTAGAAACCAGCACTTTCCGGTTAGATCCATCTAGTTTCGAAACTTCTATGGTGTAATCTAGCCGGCTTATCCAATAAACATTTTCTGCCACAAGATCTAGGGCGATTCCGTATGGTCTAGCAATTCCTGAATGAATAGTTTCCTGATTACTGCCGTCAATAAGAGAACGCTTGACGGTACCAAGAGAGTAGTCTGTCCAGTAGATACGATTGTTGAATGGATCAAAATCAACACCGATTGGGTATGTCAAATTTTGGACAGGCAGAGGAACAATCGTTGTGTCTGATGAATCCAGAGTTGACAAATAGATTTCATCATAGAAGGAATCGGCAACCAGGATAACGTTCTTCACAGTACCTAAGACGAAGAGGAAAAAAAATAAAGTTAATAGGTGGTTCCCTAATATTAGGTTTTTCGGGTTCCACGATTTCCGTTTTTGAAACTCGGGATTCCGGATTTTATAGCAAAAACGGGACGAGATTCGGGATTGGAAGAATGCGCAAAAGGTGGGATGCCAAAAATAGCCATTGGGATTACTGGATTGAAGAACTCTACTAGGGACTATCAAAGTCGAAAACAATATTTTATGATGTTGTCTTGTTTCGCAAATGGATGGGTTTGAAGGGAATCCTGCTTTCTGATTGGCCACCCAAGATGGAAGGATGGGCCTATCTTGGCCACTCAAGATTTCCCGCCTTGTCCAGCAAGCTTGTTTGGTCAAGATGGCAGAATATTGGCCTTGTTGATTTCCTTTTCTCTTATTTTTTGCGTCATTATTGACCCCGACCCCGCGTTTGTCCATAACAACGCAGAGCTGAAGGCAATCGGTCAATATCCAGCTATCTTTACCTCATCCTTGGTGAATATTATTCACCAAACTAAATGGGTTGAATACATATAGGTTAAATAGACAGTGCAAATCTTACAAGTCCTTTTGTCTTCGTTAACTGTCATTCCAGCCTGGCACATGCATGTTTGACCGCCTGGGTTTATAACGCACAATTGAGAGCATCCGCCATTATTCTCACATGGGCCTGCAAAGTTTGCAGAAATGATCAGTGGAATAGTTTCAGCGTGATTGATCATTTAAGCAAAGTACATTATTTGGCATCTCAATTTTGATGGTCAATTCTCTTTTCCTGATTATGTTTGTTAACTGCAAACTAACAATAACTTCAAAATAGGTCGCCGTAGGGCGACCCCCGGCGTTTTTTAACTGTTTGAATGTTGGACTATTACTTATTAAAGTAGCTATGTCACGCTATTTGCTGTCTTTTGAAAACGCTAATTTTTTCGCATCAATTGAATTCCAGAATTAATCGTCCAGTATTGTTATTTAAGACCGTATTTAGGCATTGAAACTGTTTCCTGCCTTCTGTTTCAACAGAAGGCAAGGATGGACATGGATTGAAACTTGAAAAAAATGAGCGAGCATTTTCAAGGTTAATCATAACTATAACAAAATTGTCAAATCTGATTGGCTATCAACTGCCCTGATTTCAGCCTTAATTGGACAGTCTAATAGTACAGTTTTCGTCATGCTTAAGTAATTGGACAGTACGCGCCATCACGCTCGCGCTTAAATGGCTTTTTTTTTCACTGCTAGGAAGCCAAAATTTCGAATTTCTTTTGTTTTGATTTAAAAAATAGCCTATTATATCACAAATTTTGTTAAAGTTATGATTAGTTGGTAACAGAACTTCGCGTCGTCCAATTCGGTGTGTAATCATACTCGTGATTAAACAAATCGGACTCCCGCTGCGAGATCGTCCGATTTTGTTAATCACTCGTATGATTACAGACCGAATTATACCCCACTCAGTCCTGTTACCATTACTTAACGTATGCTTGAAAGAATCACCAAAACATATTATGGTTAGTGCTTCCTGATAAAATTTGTTTGATACCTTCTTCATAACTGTATAGGAGTATTTTGTGTGGGGATAAAATCACCAAGTAATGAGCTCAGCACAGGATTGACCTAAAACAGTTATATCCTAGTGACTAACCCCTTTAAATAGCTCTCCTCTGATTACCTGATATTAAAGGTGCCCGAGAGTTAAAAGCATAAATCCCGAGAGGGCTTGAGAAGCCATCGGCTATCATTTGTTTAGTTCCGCTGCTTGTGTTGGCCTTGAAGATGGTTCCTGCAAAACTTCCATCGCCCTGAGCCGTCAAGTAGAGTGTACTGTTTATCGCTGTTACACCAGTTGGACCGCGAAGGCTGTTGCCAGAAAGGAGGGTGTGTACCTGCAGACTATCCAGGTCAATGTAACGTATCACGTTATTGGATTGGTCAGAAAAGTACAAACGATTTCCAGGTTTATCAAGAACCAGGTCGATGATAGTCTGTCCGATGTTTGACAAATTTGCAAGAACAATTTTGTTTTTACCGTTCATGTCAGCTCGTAGTATCTGTGGGTTGCTACCGACTGAAGAAAAGTACATGTATCTGGAAAAAGTAAGACACGTTAATGTGAGTGCTTTAAATACAATACTTTTAAACTTAATTCAGTCTTATGCAGCTATAAACAAAGATGGTTTACCGTTTACATCGGCAAACCAGTCGGTTACGGTTTGGGTAAATGGTAAGCAAAAACCATGAACTGGTCACGACTGGTACATTTCGCCCCGGAATCGTGTGTACCATTTGCACAAATCAGTTCCATTTTTCAGATAAACGGTCGCGAAAGCCTAAAATTGGTACCTGAGATGGCTGTTAAGAAATGGAACACGAATTTTCGTTTGGAACATGCCGTCCAGAAAAACGGAAACCCCATTTCGTATAATCCGTTTCTCCAGGAAATTTTCCACCGGAACGATCCGAAAAGTCGCATTCCTTTTACATTCTAACCGGATTTTCTGGAAACGCCAATTTGGAAGACGTGACACTGGTCATCAGCAGTACCATACCCTAAAATATGGACTTAAATGTTTAAAGCAAAAAGATGAGACAATTTCAAACTTTCCCCAATATGGATTTATGATTCTTTTTATAAGAAGACTTTCCTCACATCGGACCTAACAATGTAATAATTACCCAGAAGATATGTCCAAAGTAATTCCTTGAGGAGATTGGACATTCACAAGAGCAACTGCATGAGTACCATCAAGTTTTGCAATTTTGATGCTGTTTTCGTTTTCGTCAGCGAAGTAGATGTTCCTTCCCACAGGGTCAATCTCGATACCCAGCGGACGCGAAAGCCCTCTTACCACAACCTGTTTCGATTCGTCGTTAAGAAAAGCTCGATTGATGTATCCAAACGCGTCTGTCCAGTAGATTCGCCTCTCAACTGGGTCGAAGGCTACTCCAAACGGCGTAGAGTCCAGTGGAATCGACAGAGGTACCGGATTAGGTGGTGTCTGTGTTTGCAGTGGGACGTAGTAGCACAGTCGGCGGCCACCTTCACACACCAACAAGAAATCATCGCCATCTGTATGGAAATATGCATATTTTTAGTTACTACCTGGAAAGTTTTTGGATGTCCCAATCCGCTTATCGTCGTCACATTAAAGGCTTCTAGATCTTAGACATGCATAGTTGTACGCAAGAACAATACTTGCATTTTTTAAATCGAGTATATTTTGGTTTTCGGCCCAAGCCTCTTAAATTCGGTCAGGTTCTTTTACAGCAACGTAGATAGCTGTGTCCTAAACAATGGCTGGACGAATAGTTTTTTCAGTATTTAACAGGGAGTCAGACAAGGCGGCCCTTAATCTATCTATCTTTCAGCCTTTTGGTGTAAGTTTTAGCCAAGGCAATAAGGAGAAATCAGGATGTTAGATGAATCCTTGTGAATCAGAAAGAAATTAAATTAAGCCGACACGACTCTAATACTGAACGGCTCACATGAGTCACTGTGAAGTATCTGGTCTCACTCGCAAGCTTAATAGTAAAAAAAAACTGGATCTTATAGTCGTTACATTTACCCGATCAAACAAACAAAACAAACAAAGTTGGGCTTTGACTCCACCTAGAACCTTTTTTGTACCGAATTTGCATCATCAAACGTTTAAGTCTTTGCAAATGCCTGAACTTTAAGTAACTGTAACCCTGATCAGAAGGCATCGAAATGAGGACTTGATTCCCCTTTTCTCAAATGAAAAATAAACTTGTACAGCAGATTCAGGGACACAATGAAACTGCCCACGCGAGGCGACGGTGCTCGTAATCTCCAGACGAACTCCCATACCTGTATTTATAATGTGAAATCTGAGTCGCCGTGAAGAACGGTTTCATTGGAATGAGAACAATTAATTTATAGCTGATTCAAGAAAGGATTCTTTGATCACTGGAAAATGCGCACTGCGAAGCTATTGTTTGGTGTTCACTCAAGCAAATCATTGCAGTGAGTTCCGTATGCCCAAATGCCCAAAGCAACCTTTATTGAATCAGTTAGAAATAGTAGAAGCTAACATCGTTCAATGGAGATAAAATAGACAAACTAACCTAGTGTCAGTGTCCCATTTCTGCAGACAACCGATGCGTCTTCATGGTGTCCGCAATTGTGATCATTCCATCCATTGTGCGGACAACTCTCGATGGAGCTTTCATTTCCCACACAATGTACGTTATCAAGCCAAATATGACCATTGCCCTCACCAAATATAGCAAATTTTTGTGCAACGACCGCATTTTCAAATCCAAGCTGACGACAGACAACTTGTGCATCCTTGATATCCCAGTAGTCGTCACAAACGGTTCCCCAGTGACCATCGTGAAACAATTCTACCCTGCCTTCCCCATTTCTGTAACCATCAACAAGGCGCAACGTTTGATCTAAGAGAGAAACAATAGCTAAATCGTCAGTTCTTGTAACTAAGAGCAAAGAGCTGTCAGGAGTTTTTTCAGTGGTCATTTTACAGCATCTCTCCAATGTCATTTTCATTGTCAGAAGTATTATATTGTAGACAATTATACTTTTTTTTAATCAAGTTTATGTGTTGACGCTCACAGTTTCAATTTTGATAAATTTCGTGACACAGCTCCTTTAAAGCAAATAAAAAAAACAAACCTGGAGGAGGTGGTGGTGTATACTTGCATACGACTCCTACATCTTCGGAATGGTAGCAATTATGACTTCCCCATCCACCGTGACGACATGCTGCGATGCTCTGTTCATGACCATCACAGTGAACATCATCCAGCCAAATCTGACTTGGCGCTGTCAAACGGTTGTACCAACCACAGCAGTGTGTGCTCCAGGCTCCTTCGGAATAACCAAGCATGCGGCAAATGACGTTCGCTTCATCGATTCCCCAGTAGTCATCACATATCGTTCCCCACGTGCCATTTAAGAACAGCTCCACTCTTCCTTGGTTTGAAGTAGTACCAGAGCGTAAACGAACCCTTAATTCTACATTTTGAGGAAAATTAAGAGTCAGAATTTACTTACAATTTAGGCAATGGTATGATACGGTAGAAAACAACTACCACATTATACAAAACGTATAGATTCTTAAGTTTGCTTGTAGTTTTTACATTAACGCCACTGACGTAATTGTTTCCAAATGAAAGGTCGGGTTATCATTCCTACATTGTACACTATGTTGTAATGAATCATTTTTGTAGTAACCATTTGATTATTTCATTTCAATGTCAGTGTAATGCGCATTTGAAAATTTTACTTATCTTCTGAAATTTGAGCAGTACTAATTAAAACATTGATTCTTAGAGTTAATCTAATCAAAATATGGTTAACTGCTATTATTCAGGGTAAATTTTAAGAGGTACGAGGAACATTGATGCTCATTAGAGGCCAGTCATAACTAACTTAATGACGCCATGCCAGAAGGCAACATTTTAACTACCCAGGCTTAGAAATGCGAAGTTTCCAACTACAACTGGGTATCTGTTTTGTAGCTATTTATTATCAAATTACCTGGATGAGGTCCTGGTGCCAAGGTTGGCCCTTAAATAATAACCAAAACAGAATGTTAGAACTTGTAAAAGGGGAAGTAAGGAGGGGGCAGGTATATTGCCGTCCCGTCTGGTGGAATGCTGGTGAAACGAGCTGCTTTTTGATCGACATTAAAATGTCGATGTCCCGTTTTCAACCAGTATAGATGGAGAGGGAGCGAGCATGTTGAGCAAATTAAACTCCTAGTGTAAAGTTACCGCTAGAGATGATGGAAGCATGACGACATGATAATGAACTGCGAACAGACTAAATAATATTGTCATATTCTAAGGTTATGTTCAAGCTATACAAAATGGTTCTTGCGCCGACACAAACGCATACCGGATACAGCTTCCGTTAACACAGAAAGGGTGATTTTGGCGCGATTGGTTACGGAACGAAGCCGCGCCACGCCTGTCTTGAAAGTGGATCGTCACAAGTGGATAGTTTTCCGCCACTTTTCATCACAGTGTAAAACGATATTCGGACCATAGCTGAAATAAGTGAATAGGAGCGGGGACTCAAACCCACTGACACGGTAGTGAATATGCAGATCGCAGAAGTAAAGACTGGAATTTAATGCATCAAGCCCTCTCGACCAAGAGCTCAGGCACAATCTTCGATGAGTGTGAACATAGTGTTTCAGTTCTGTGCCATTGTTGTTCATACTGTACTGGTGGAGGGTTCTGTTTCATTTTGGCAAAATAAGCTATCCAGTACAGCGCTAGCCTGAGAAAACAGCCCACATTTGGCGACGCTGCCGCTGGTCTCCCTGCCAGACGACGTCTGAGAATCGAGCGCAGAAATTCCATGCCATTGACTCGTCACCACCCAGATCTGGGCAGTGCTTCTGATTGGTTGAATCAAATTTCCCGCGCGGTACGACCAATCCGAAGCACTACCCAGATCTGGGTAGTGATGCGTCATCAGTATGGAATATTTGCGCTCGTTTCTCAGACGCCATTTTGCGGGGAATCAGTTGTAGCGTCCCCAAATGTCGGCTGTTTTCTCAGGCTAGTACAGGGCAGACAGCCTACAGATAATTTATGTGATTAACGCCTTCGAGGTAAGGTTTAACCAGTTTTACAGTTCTTAATTTCAATTTGGAGCCGATTTGAAAGATAATTTTCTTAAAAGTTTCGTGCGATCACTTGAAGCGGTTGATTTGTCTCCAGAATATAAACCTGGGGAAAACAATTAGCCAATAGCTGACCGGCACGTGCCCAGTAACGTTCCCAGAAGTCTTTGTGAAAATTAACTCCGCCCAGTTTCTTCCTCGTTTCTCAAGTGGCGAATTGCTCCTTGACTTACTGTACGTTTCATGAATCACATTGATCCATGGCCTGACTTGAGAGGTCAGTAATCTAACAGTGTATTCATTTGTGATCATTTGTATGACAAAACACTTTGTTGATTTGGAGCTCAAGCAACCATGACGACTAGGGCGGCGAAAACGTCACTTAAAAAGTGAACTTGCGTTGTTCCAAACTTCAACTATCTTATTCCATCTCGTTCAATTTGTCCAATGATGGCGAATTATTCTGGTGTCAAACTGGAAAGGACTACAGTGTCTATCTAAGTGGCGCACCTGCCTTGTGTTCTCCTCCTCCACAAAACGCGAGATTAAGAAGCCTCACGTCGTAATCATACAAAGACGGCAAAGAAATGTACATAAAAGCGAGATGCGTGGTTATAACTTGTTATTTGCCACTTCAAACCTACTGTTTTTTTTAATCGTTTCCGTCGTCATTTTTGTTGTCTAACAGCCCTAAATATATACTCAGTAGCTCTTACCCTCGGTTGGTGGTATTGACTCATTGTAGCATACAACTCCGGCGTCCTCGAAGTGTGAGCAATCATGATAGCCCCATTCATTGAACCTACAGGCAGCGATGCTCTGCTCGTCACCTCGGCACTTCACGTTGTCCATCCATATTGGAAAAGAGCTGTTTGTTTCCGATCCAAAATAAGTATTTGCAAATCTAATAGCGTAAACCGCAGCAGAATAATTCAGCATTCTGCATATAACTGTAGCCTCTCTAAATCCCCAGTGGTCGTCACAGATCGTTCCCCATTTTCCTTGGTGATAAATCTCAACCCGTCCTTCGTTCGATGAGTTAGAGCCTCTGAGTCGCACTCTGACATCTAAAAAAGGGCAATTAAGTCTCCTCAAAATATTTTATTATAATAATACATAAAAATAGCTGGCGACAGGAAAGAGCGAAACGAAACGGTGCCAGTTTCAATTTCTTGCAGTGAGTGGCTAGAAAAGGGGAAGACTAGAGTGATGAGATAATATGTCATGTAAGGCGCCACTTTGCAGACCCTTCAGCCTATGTTTGATCTCACCTCGCCCACTCAGGCCCCATCTACACGTATCCGGATATTTTTGAAGAAGGAGAATTTATCCTTCATTTAAGACTTCCCTCCACACGTAAAGGACGTTTTCCGCCACCATAAGCGCAGCTTTTCGAAAACGGTTCCCAGAGTGGAGTTTTTGTTGAAAACGCCAGTTTAATTTTTTCATGTACGGAGGTTTTCCATACGTCATAAAGAGCATGCCCTGTGAGGGATGGTCTTGTATTTCCATCGTTTATGTCGACGGACGAAAGCGAATCGAAAACGCTACTGGTAAGGACGAATTCGGATAAGTGTGGACAAGGCCTCAAACCAACAATGGTAATTAATCGCACAGGTCGTAGCAGTGAAATAATCAAAGCCGATTCAGAGGAACAATGCTAAAAATTTACATTCGATTCCATGTGTTACCTGGAACAGGTGGTGGTGGTGTACTTGGCAGGGTCCCTAGACGAGGAAAGAATAGATATGCATTGAGAATAGCAAAAACCATTCAGTTTTTCATGAACAGTGATTAGAGCTACCACCTTCCCCCAATTTATGGGAAACTTTTGCAGCCTCATCAAAACGAGACTGCGAATAGCAGCAAACGTCATTTACGTCAGTGATAAAGGGATCCAGATGGAGTCCTAAAGCTCTGCGAAACTTTCAAGAAATTGCTGGTATTTAAGAATCTTTCGATTGATTATATGGCTGCGATAGTACGCTCGGTATGATTGGCTGCTGAACTGGCAAGAATTTCACGTAATGACCGGGCATTATTGGCTAGGTGTCCAAGGCATATACAGTCTGTGCTTAACTTGATAGAGGACATCCTATTTTGGTCAATTGAAAGCTGTCAATTGAGGTATCCGCTGACCAGTGTTACTAAACTGTAACGCGGGTTCAAGTGTAGGACTCATCTTATCTGCAGACCAGTTATTGGTTTTAATTGATCATTGTCTCAATTACTTCCGGTGATCTATATCAATAGCGCTAAAGGGCCATATAGTGAATAACTTTATATTAACCTCGTCCATTCGGTCATTACAGGGAATCTCAGACCTCAGCCTTGACTTTGCTCTCGCTCGGTCAATACATGTACATGAAGGCCTCGGTCTGAGATTCCCCTGTTATAACCTCACTCTCGGTTAATAAGGGGATTTATAATGTCCCAACAACCGACCCTTCATTCTGTCATTTAATTCTCGTTCTTAAGGTCTTATTACAATGTTTGTAGAAAGGCATAATCTTTGTCTAAATTATCAACAGCGAGTGCGAAGTGCAAAGGAATCTGTTTCTTGAGAAAACGTTTTTCTACTACTTTCTTATGTCACTGACAATCAAAAACTGGAACCATGTGTTTTAACAAAGTTTTGATATGGAGATGTTTGTCAACTTTTTAAAAGATCACGATACTTTTTAATTCGTATTACTTCTTACTTTGTGTTACACGTTTGGATACAGTCCTCTTACCGTTACTCTTGCAAGTCATCCCATCTCTTTCTAATTCAATTCCATTAGGACATGCGCACTTGTGTTTTCTAGAAGGGGCCAGCAAGCAAAGATGGCTGCACCCGCCATTGTTTATGCGACACGGTGGTCTGTGCATCGAGGAAGCTTCAAGAAAACGAAAAAAATAATTATCACTTAATTATAATGGTATGACTAAATGCATTATTCAGCTTTTCCGCTTTTTTATTATTCTACAGTGTCAGGAAGCAAAATGTGGTGTATATTTGATTTCAGTTAAGAGAGAAAATGTTTCGGGGTTGTAAAAATAAGGTGAAACTGTTGCAGAGTAGTTAGGAAACAGATCTGTGTGAGGTTTCGTTCAGAGTCAATTAATATTTGTGCAGTCTTCCTTTCTTATAGCGGAAGGGAAAAATAACATATTCACATTGGCTATAATACATTCTGCTTCCCCCTCCCACCCTTCTCCGAATTTTGCATAGCTTTTTTTCCCAATTTTGCCTGGGTATTACAGTCGGTTCGAGAGACTTTTCAAGACAGTTATGCAAAATTTAGGGGTTTAAAGAAAGTGTGTTATGGGCAATGTGGGAAAGGTGAATTCCTGGTTTTCAAGCACGTGACTTGTTACGTTCCATGTTGACAATTACAATACAATAACAATACTTCCTGCCCCGGTTGTTCAAAGAGCTATCCACCGGATACAACACAATGCAAAGGAAAAGTAGGAAAACCAATTGTGTTCTCTACTGGATAGACGTTTATCCAGTGGACAATGTTATCCATCCATCGAGCAACTGGGCCTTGAGGAGGTCACGTAAAGCTTCGGTAAAACGGACAACAAACACGTGCAACTTGTTTTTCAGCACTTCCGCAAAAACGAGTTAAAAAGCGATGTTGAGCGTTAAGCCAGTTAAAAACCTGATTTTTTGCAAGACAGGTTTGATATAGACGGTAAAACTAGCAATATCGCTATTCAACTCGTTTTGCACCAGTGTTGCTGGACAAGGTGCATGTTGTTTGCTGTCGGTTATACCGTACATTCATCCTCTTTGGGGCACCGAAGTAACAACATGAACAAACGAGAAAAACAAAAAGAGCGTATTTTTTACCGACAGGCTGTCTTGACTGGTCAGAAACCACAGCGCCCGTAAGATAGAAGTCAGAGAGGTGTCCAAAGTTGCGCATGAGCAGAGGCCGTGACTTGTTAAGCCACTGAATACTTTGACTGTTCCAGTCAACCCAATATAAATTGTCACCATACAGAGCCAAGTCCGCTGGGAATATGTTCTGAGAGACATAGTGCACAGTTCTCCAATTATTGCCATCATAGTCTGTAGAATCGATGTAATTGTCGTATGCATCCATCCAATAAATTCGTTCAGCTTCATAATCAATAACCACACTCATGGGAAACAACTGGTTTAACACGAAATACCAATATGCAAGGTCGACCACTACCTTTCGGTTTTCCCCGGATAAATCTGCTCGTTCAATTTTAGGATAAAACAATCCCCAGTCTGTCCAAAACATGTACCTGGAAATTGAAAAATAGTAAGGATCTGCAAGGATTCTCGTGTAGCTTCCTTAACGGTTGCTACGGCTCATGATTAACGGAAAATTGACTGGCGCCTCTATCTTTATAAAGGTGGAACAAAACGAGATTTTAACCGAAAAAATCCGCTTCAGTATTCTATTATCGAGAAAATCGATGGCGTTGATTCCAGACTGCTTGTCAGGTTGACAGAGGACATGCAGGGTGCATGTGACAGGAACGTGGCACCCCATGTAAGGGAATCTGGAATCCGGAATCCGGAAAATTGTCTTGGAATACGGAACTCTAGGATTTGGAATCCGGAATACAGCTCAAGGAATCCAGAATCACACTAACGATTGGAGTCCAGAATGCAAGTTCCATTGACAAAGAATCCGAAATCCAGTATCTGGAATCCGGAATCCATGGTGTGGAATCCGGAATCAAACACTGTCCTGGATTCCCTTACACGAAGCGAAACGTGGCAGAATGAGTCCTCTTGACAAGGTTACTCGGTAATGGCTGTGGTTTGATGTGGATCCTTTAAAACTGGTTTCATCCTTCCTTCAAAGAAGTTTGATCATTATTATTTCGTCTTATTAAGCAATTCACGTAAAAACGCTACAATGATTACGATTCAGTTATCCAGGCCACTGCGCGCCACTTTAGTGGAGCACTATTATTAAATTGTGAGATTAAATAATTATGTTACCCTGACTTAGGATCCACAGCAATTCCTCTTGGGTTGTACAGATTAGTGTGAAAAAGCGTCCTTCTGTAAAGTCCGTCAATCCTAGCCACTTCAATTCTCTCAAAGATGTAATCTGTCCAGTAAATCAAACCACTTTCCCATTCAACAGCCAATCCGTCAACTTGTCCTAGGTTGTCTCTTATGATGACCTTTTGGTAAAGCAAGGAAGTGAGAAAAGTCAAACAGGTACGGATTATTTACCCACCATTTTGCGGTACCTAATTATAAAGAACTATAAAGAACTATTGTCTATGGCTACAATCCCGCTCTGTTTTGAGTTCTTTCGGTGTCGTGTTGATGTCTTGCAGAGTTAACAGCATTGCAGTATTCTGCTTGCAGAATTTAATATGTCTACTTTTCATTTTTGCTGATCAGGTCTTTATAGATCCTACGTTCTTCGGCATATTCGTTTGCGATCCTTTGCAGTCCTTTGTGGTTAATGTTTTGTACATAACGAGCTATGTTCAGGAAAGGGACGTCTGGGACGGGGGGGTCCTGATCCAGCGATGCCGCTCCTTCCTCACGACAGTCCCTCGTACCAAACTTCTGTCATCTCTATAAGATTGTGGCGCAGTACTTTTTACTCATAAGTTTGGGGCAAATCGTTCCAAAAAGAGTAAAGAAATTTGGCGATAAAAATTCGGTAGCGTTAAGGCATATTAAAAGGGAAAAGGCCCCACGCCCTCTGCTTACGCTCCCTATACCCCTATAAGCCAGGCCCCGGTTGTTCAAAAGCAGAACAGTAGCGCTATCGACTGGATAAATCTCTATCCAGCGGATAAGTATTAGGGAAACCAATTTGTTATCTACTGGATAGTGATTTATCCATCGGATAGCGCTATCCACCTATTGAACAACTGGGGCCTGGTGCTTTCTTGAGGTCTCCTCGGCTAACAACCTACTGCACTCTGTAAAATTCATTTTAATATCAAGGCTAATAAATGATGATGATGCTGACGATTACCTCAGTTTCACCAGTTACTAAACTCATTCGATTTATTGTCCATTGTTGATGGTCACTCCAGAAGATCATTCGCTCTCGGTGATCGATGTCAATTGCTCCTGCATCAGCCAGTCCAGTTTTAAGAGTCTTCACTTCGACATGAGAATGATTGTACGTCTTTATATCAATGCATTTAATGCTGTGTCGTTCAGAAACGTAGAGACTTGGGTCTTCGCTACACCCATATGCATCTGAGAATAAAGAAAAACTTTCAGCCGGCAACGAAATGTTTCAGTGAAATGCCAACAGTGATAAATTAGGTCATTTTTGAATGATAACGAAGGAAATGCGTCAAGGTTTTCCATTTCAATTCGCCTCCACTGGATATTACAGAAAACCAAATACAATAACATACTTATTTTAAGCTGAAATATGGAAATATTCTATTTTTATTTTTTTATTTTATTAGCTTCGCCAAAAACAAACAAACAAACAGACAAACAGAAAGAACGTTGGTAGAAACACCGCAACAGCTGTGGCCAATTACAGCGGGCCCGTGACAAAGGACACCACCACAACCACAACCACAACCACCACCAACAACAACACCAACTCCATGATTTGGTAATACGCTTTCTATCCTGTTTAGGTCGCTGAATCATCTCACAGATGGAGATCGAGTAGGAAGAAAAATATCGCTACTACCTCTAATCGACCACCACCACTGCTGCTGCTGCTAATTTTGAAGTATAATAGGCAATTATTATAAACTGATAAACGTACTAGTAACGTTGGTAGTCTCGTTGCATACTGATGGGTCATCGACAGGGCATGCGCACTTGTAACCTCCAGGTTTTGGGAGACAGAGATGACTGCAGATATCCACACAAGGATGTGGAGCTGGAAGGAAGGAATATTGTAATTAGTAAAAATGAATAAATAATGCACTTTATTTGAGTGTAAAAGTATTTAGTACGAAAGTGCTAATTGAGGACCGTCATTTTGTGTGGTCACTATCCAAGCTACAGGAAGGTCTAACTGTTTGTAGGACAAAGGCAATACATTCATTTCTCAGTTATTTTAAGACCCAGAGCATTGGTCCGTCCCCGGGAATCGAGCCCCCGACCTTCCACTCTCCAGTCAAACGTTCTACCGACTGAGCAAATCCTGCCGCGGAGAATCATAAGATAGCACATCAAAATTTATTCTTAGCTAAGAGCTAGTTTCGTCGGCAGAAAAAAGGGTAACTTGAGCTAACCGATACAAAGAGAATTAAATAAAAAGACGAAGATATGAGAAAGAACATCATTAATAGCCCCAGAAGGCAGGAGGTAGAACAATTGGAATTGAAGGCGGGGCTGGGGTCCTTCAAGCCGAAATAGAAACAAATCATTTTAAGACGACAACTTGGTCACTTCTTTTGAAAATTTCATCAGATCAGCTTTCCACCCTTTTTATACCTTGGATATCTTTCGGATTGTAAATATCGACTCCTCTTGGTGTATATTGGAATGGGATAAGTTCATCTACTGTCTGATCTGAACTCCTGCTGGCTCGTATGACATTCCCAAGCAAACCGTCTGTCCAGTAAAAATAATGCGCATCGAGGGCGAGTCCCATTGGGCTATGTAGATAATTACTGAAGGCGATATGGTATACTATTTCACTATTTGGATATCGCAGGTCAATGTATTGTAGGCTTGGATCTCTATCTGATACCCAGAACAAAAGGTTGTCGTCCACATCTATCGCCAGTGCGCTGGGACCCTGAGTTGACCAGGGAGAGAACTTTACTAAAGGAGTAACGTGGCTTCCATCCATTTCTGCCCTAACGATCATCGGAGGATCTCCCCAAGTGGAGTAATACAAATAACTAAAATGAAATGGAGAATAACGTAAGCACGAGTTTTAAACCAAATTCATGTGTTTTACATACAATTTCACTCTAATCTTATTTATCTGTTTCTTGGCGCCCTTTTACAGCTATAATTTTAGCTCCTTGAGAATGATTAAAAATGACCCCGTAAAATCAAGATCTCGGACAAGAATTATAGCTGGTCATTAAAGAACTAGAAAAAGTAACTTTGTGAAACGATCATACCCTCGGCTTGAATCGATTGCCAGACCAACCGGCTCATGCGGACTGGTATCAATCAAAACTCTCCTGTTGGAACCATCAAGTTTAGCAACCTGAACTGTTTTATTTCCTTTATCGGTAAAATAAATATTTCCACTGTAACTGTCCACGGCCAGTCCCAGGGAATGTTCGACATTTTCAACAATGATCTCCTCATCCGTTCCGTCCAAGTTCGCTCGGACAATGTGTTTGAATGTCAGGTCCGTCCAATAAACTTTTTTGTCGGCCGCGTTCGATGCAACAGCTGAGGGACAGGATGCGTGCTTTAGAGGCAGAGTGTTTGCTACATCGAACAAGTAACCTCCACCCAAAGGAGCCTTGTAAATCTCACTAAAGTAGCACTCGGTATGCAGGATCAAAGGATGATAGGCACCTGACAAGATCAATCAACCAATCAGTCAATCAACAAATGTATTTGACTACTTTACTGCCACACAGAACAAAAGCTAATTTGCAGGTGGGGCGTAGGCAGATGGTGTAGATGTATTAAAAAGTATTAATTATTTGAATTACTACCTTTTTTAGGCGAGCATAACTTAGCCTTAAAACAGCAAAACCTTTTAGGCCTCAACGTAAAGAGAGTGGCTAGCGCACCACAGCATTGCAATGTTGGAACAGCCGGTGTTGCAACCATTTAAAACAATGTTGCAACCCTGCTTTGCGCTAAACATCGTCGTTGCGAGTCGTCCCGTGTAACATCACCTTAAGTCGTGAAAAAGTTTATCGTTAAACCATTTCTAGCCGCAAATTTTGATTTAAAGAGTTTTGTCTTGTGTTGTGGCTGTTTAATACTACTTCGTGCTTTTTTCCATCTCGGAAAGGTTCTCAAAGGCCCACAGATGGGAACTTCTGAACTTTTTATTCTGCTGCCACGAGGCTCTTTGAGCCCTCTAATTTCGTTCTTTCTTCCTGGCACGAAACTCGTTTTGTTTTCGCTCCTCATCCTTTTTTGGGGGAGACGTTATCAGTTGGTCATAGATAGGCCAGCACCTCACTATGACAATCCCAAGTGCCATCTGGCTCCAATGAAAATAGATTTTCTACTTTTGCCTTACTGTCTTTTCATGGCTTGAATTAGTGTCATTATTTATGAGGTTTCTAAGAATTGATTTAACTGTCTTGGGGATCACTTACAAGAAGTCTCATTTGTAAGATACATGTCGACTGGGCAGGCGCAATGAGCTCCAGACGGTGAGTTCAAACAGAGATGACTGCATTTGTCGGTGCATCCTGGAGACTCTATAAAATAATAACAGAAAGAATCAAATAGCGACTTTCAATATATATACATCCAAAATGATGAAAGAATGGTTTAACGAAGACCTGTAATAGTACAAATCTTAAAATAAGACACCTACACAATCTATCTATCTATCTATCTATCTATCTATCTATCTATCTATCCATCAATTCAACAAAGCGGCAAATTCTATCTACAACTGTAGGTGCTCTATTTACATAATCTTAAAACGTGTGGCTATACCACCTGAATTAACATAAATGAGACTCATGAGTTGTGCCAGATACATGATTTTACACTTTGTTTTCTTGGAAGATATTTCAGCCACAACACTGTAGTTGGTAATATTTTTCATCCTCTTAGCTATAGAAAACAGGCCGAAATGGTTGCTACTCAAATAATAATAATAATAATAATAATAATAATAATAATAATAATAATAATAATAATGGTTTATTATCAGATCCACTGGGTGGCTCTTCCCTGTTAAATTACATCAATTACAATTACAAAATAAATCAAATTAGGCTATTTACAAATTATGCGATATACAATTAAAAGTAGAAGCAGGATTAACAGAGTCCAATTACAGTAAAACTAACTAATCACTCTGTACTCTGTTACTTAAAAAATTCCTTGAAAGTCTTAAAAAGGTTCTGTAATCTTTACAGTTTCTAATAGTTTCTGGTAGATTATTAAATAGCTGCGACGCATTATCTTGGAAAGTGCCGTTTTCGGTAGGGACCACTAATCTAATTGAATTGCTTGAGCGCAGTTCCTTGGGGCATTCCAAGAAGGCTTTCTCAAAGGGAGAAAGCGAGAATTTTAACTTCTGAGACTGTAAATACTAATTCAGTTTTCTAGGAGGGTATTGCGGAGGACTGTCTAAAAGTGAAATGAGCATGCGTATGAACACCTTTGATGAAAGGGGCTTTGTCACGAGGATATCACTGCTTTTGAACAATCCAGTGCTGAAGCTAGGTCATTATAATTTAATGCTTTACCCACACACGAAATGCTCCTGTGGAGTTATGAAAAAGATTTTATCAGAGATCACTAACCAAATACATTTTTTGGTGACTTTTGTAGGCATAGTATTAAAACTAGAAGTCGTTGGCCCAAGTTTTAATCCATGTCCCTTCTTGCCATCCGTTGCAACAGACGACAGAAACAGTTTCAATGTCTAAACATAATCTTAGCTCACACAACTGAGCCATTATTTTTGGAATTCGATTGATGCGAAGACACGTTTTACTGTGATACCGCACCTTTAAAAGAGGAAGACCCACTGGTAATTGCCTTTTTAAAGAAATACCTACCTGGTGTGTAGATGTTGTCCAAGTCGTAGGAGTCTATTTCCCATGGAGTATTCAGCAAGTCAATAACTTTGGAAACATTTCCTGTTCCTCCAAGCAAAGTACTATACACTCCACCGTCCCATGCGATACCACTACCTGCGTCTGAGATATACAGGTTGTTGTCTTGTATGGTTAAGCCCACCGGATGGATCAGCTCATTGGCTATAAACGACCTGCTCTGGGTACTGTTTAAGTCTATATAATAGACTTCCTGACCACGCCTGTCAGTGTAATAGAGCCGACTTTGATTGTTGGACATGTGTTGCACAATCAGGCCACTTGGGGTCGAATCGATCGACAATTCCAGAATAACACGCCGATTTTTTCCATCCATGTCAGCTCGTTCTATTTTTGGTCGGTATCCGTTACTTGACCAATAAACATGTCTGAAGTGTTAAGAAAAGGATAAATATTTATTTCAAATGACAAAGAAGGATTTTTTAACATGTTACGGTAAAGCAGTGAGCCCAAACATTTCAGGATTTTTGTTATGTATATCATCGCCAAATGCCGATCCAGACCGTTTGTTTTCAAAAGGAGGGGTGGTCTCCGATGCAGCCGTGAAAACCCAATGACCAGTGATACTGAAGAGAGTATGCTCTGAAAAATACTTTTTGTTCTTTGGGCCTCAGTTTGGGCCTCAGTTTGCACTACAAAAACAAGGCCCGCGTTCACGGGTACCTTCCTTAGATTTGTCACTGATTGCAACAAAGGGTATTGTTTTTGAAATGAAAAGAAATTACGTTTGTTTTTAGTTTCTAACTCAGAGCCATTCATGTCAGGATCATAAAGAGAAGACTGCGAGTTGTTTTTTAACCGCAACCCCCAGTTGAGAGAGCTCGTTCAGGCGAAATCTAAAGGATTTTCTTTGCTAGTCGGTTGGTTGGTTGGTCATCCATTTTTAATGCTGTTTCACCTCCCAGAATTGAAGTCTTCATATTTCAAAAATATTGTAACATAACGAAAAAAAGTGGAGGGTGCCGGTTGTGATCACCCCATTTTTAAGGCAACAAACTCACTTAGTGGAAAATGACGTACCCATTTTTCAAATCCAACGCTATACCCTCCGGTGCAGTTGTCAAAAGTAAAGTTGTACGATGCAGCCCACTTACGGCCGCAACATCTATCTTATTTCTCTGAGAGTCCGTATAATAGATGTTACGATTGATGTAGTCAATCGCCAGTCGATTTGCGAAGTAGACACCATTGATAATCGTCTCATCTGCTGTTCCATTTAAATAGGACCTTCGTATTATAGACCTCCCAAGTTCACCATAATATATCTTCTGATCAATGGGATCAAACCCAACAGCAGTGAGGCCAAGGATTTTGTCAATCGGGAGTGGGACAGCTCTGTTAGGGTCTGTTTCCATGTCGACATGATACAAAACACTCCTCTTGAATTCCGCAATAAGTAGGCTCTTCTTGCTTTCTGTCAATAAAAACAAGGAAAAGTGCAATTGCAAAGATAAGTCCACCGGATGAAAGAGCACAGTGAGAAACTTGAGGTTCGTCTCGCAAACTAGGAGCCAAAAGAGGAACATGAAGCTGAGAAAAGGACATTTCCCCTGTAAACGTAACTCAGGATAATCTGCAAAAATCTTTTGAAGTTACGTACTGTCGTAACAAAAAGGCCATAAAATAAGATCCGTGAAATTGTTAGCTTCAGCGACTAACTAATCAGTTTAAGTATCCAATTTAGCGGTGGTAATGATAAAGCAGATACCATTATGTCAAGTAATCTGAACATTACTTGAGAGATAACATTGAATCGCACAAAAAGATACAATTTTGTCTAAAAATGGAAACTGATTCAAACTATCACATTATTCATAACAGCACTGAAATATGAAACGTACCATTTTTTAAATTTTGGAGAATTAGTGTACTTCATTGTCACTTAGTGGTATGTTATTTAGCAAGGCACATGAAATGAGAGTATTCTGATTGGGCTTGTTTGGTTTAATACCAATATCATTGCTCACCGTAAGCTGGCACGTGGCTTTCGTTTACTTGGCAAATAACACCTGCATCTTCGAAATGCGAACAGTCATGATTTCCCAATCCATCGTGTGGGCAATTTTCAATGCTAGTTTCATTTCCCATACAATTTACACTATCCAGCCAAATGGTCCCAGAACCTTCTCCGTAGGCGCCGGAAAGCGGGGCAGCAAGAGCACCAGTGTAATTCAACATGCGACAGATCACTGCTGCGTCCTTTAAGTCCCACTGATCATCGCAGATTGTGCCCCATTCACCTATTTGTTCGCCGGCATGTTCCGTCTTTAGGAAAATCTCTACTCTGCCTTCATTGGGACTTGTTCCATCCGCCAAGCGAATTGTCTGATCTAGTACAAAAAATAGCAGAAGCACGCAGATATACAAAGGAGTATTTGCCTTTGCCAAGATCCTGGGAGAACAACACTATCGCACAAAAACAGCTTTCTCGTTTACCAAGTAGATAGTTAGGCAAGCAGATTTCCAATTTGGTGATTTTGGGTCTCAATAACTCTTTTCGACCAATAATTTGAGATTCTTTGGAACAAATCATTGTGGTAAATCTATCACACTAATTCTGATTATGTGATGACCTCCTTTACGCAAGTAGCTATGATAGAGAAGCAGAACGGTGGAGCCTGGGTTTGGCCGAAAAACTTTGGCCGTGCTCATGTGTTACGTATTAAGCTGAAAGTTTTTATTAGGGACTTTAAGATCCAACGACGCCACAGCAACGAGAACATCACTTGCGTTCTTTCAGTCTTTATCGCGATTATCCCTACTAATTACTTTGTCGAACGTACGCGAACCCTACTGAATTTGAATTCCAAGGGACCATATTCAAGTTCAGAAAGCAAAATGAAATTTCGTAGCTGCTTGTTTACGTTCTCCATAGAACACGAAATTAGGCATTTTCATGTTGTTGTGCAAAAACGGCAAAGAAATGTACAGAAAGCGTGACGCAGTGCAAATTTGTTGTTTTGCTTATCAAACCTATTGGTTTTTTAGACGTTCTCGTTGCCGTAGCGTCGTTGAATCTTGAAGACCCTAATATCCACCTGTGCAATACTTAACTTCAAAATGAGAGTGGTATACTGATTAACATATTTTCCCTATGACTGGGCTACCTTAGAATTTGAATCAGACAACCACAGGAACTCAAATAGTGTCTTCTACGTTGTCCACTTCACAAATTTAACTTACCTGGAGTTACAACTGGATTAGGTATACAATACACTCCGACATCATTGCTATGACTGCAGACGTCTGTGTGGCCTCCCCAGCCTCCGTGAGCACACTGCGCTAATGAGGATTCATTCCCAGAGCAATCAACATTGTCCATCCATATCTGCAAACCAGAGCCTAAGCCATAAAATCCACAGCATTCTGTTGACCAGGCTCCCTTGTAACCTAGCATCTTGCAAACCACATTAGCGTCCTGTATGTCAAAGTTGTTGTCACAGATTGTGCCCCACGTGCCATTGTATAATACCTCCACTCTTCCATTGTAATCTCTGGTGCCACCTCGCAACCGGACACTGATATCTAAGTTTTAATAGATGCAAAGTAACGTACACAAGTGTGGTGGAATAACTAAAATAACATAACGATAGCGGTTACACTAAACACCCAACATTATCGAAACCACCACGCTTCATTTGAAGCATCTTTCATTGGAAAATACAATGAACACCGAACTTTTTGTTAAGTGGTTAAAGATTCAGTACTGGAACATGTTACATGAAATCAGAGCGCACTTTGGGTTTATTATTACTATTATTATTATTATCATTATTATTTTTTACCGTATTTTCTTTATAGGGGCTCCAAAATAGCTACTTGGTAGTTATTACGATGGACTAATTCTAGGTGTATTTGAAAGCCCAATGATAAAATACTTACTCGCTGGTGGCCCCATAGTTGGAGAGGGAGCTGAAATAGAGAGAAAAAGTGAAACCATTTAACGACACCGAAGATGTAGGATAAGTAGCGAACGGTACCCCAGCATCAAACTATTATTAATAAGTAACCTGGTTATTCAGGGAATCTATTAGCACTGCCTTCTTCTACCTTCACGAAATCTTATTGCACAGAAGTCAATCTGAGATACCTACGAACATGTCCTTGACCAGTTTACTTTCGTATGGACAGTTAAAGCTTAATTCCAACTGATAAAAGGAGATGGGACACGTCTTAAAACTGTTTAATTATAGCGAAAGCAATTAGAACAAGCTTCTCCCAAACAGCACTAGTGAACAGTGCAAGCTTCCGCTATGTTCTGCGTCAAGCAACAGAAAAATGAGCAAAAAAGCTAAACAGGCAAAAAAGGGTTATCAAGAAAGGCCAGGTGCAAATGTGGATATTTTATATCTTAGGGTTGCTAGCTTATTTTGGGCCCTAAAACGATATTTTTAGCCACTAGGATCTCTACTGTTTATTAAGAAGCGGGTTAGTGAAGGGCTTTGCTTAAGTTATAACTTTTTTCTTGATTTTAATTCATTAGTATTGTCATGCGTGTCGCTGGGAAACTGAAAAATTATAGATTGATTTATTGATTGACATCAACATACCGGTTGGAACAACAGAATCATTCGTGCATGTGACGCCAACATCCTCGAAATGTCCACAGTTGTTTATACCCCATCCTCGGTGCCTACACTCCATCAATGAATTCTCATCACCACGACATTTTAAGTTGTCTAGCCATATACTCACATTATCATTAACGACTCCGTATACAGACGCAGGCGAAAAGATTCTTACTGCTCGGCTGTGATTAAGCATTCGACACACAACTTCTGCGTCTCGAAGGTCAAAATGATCATCACAAACTGTTCCCCATTCGTTACTTCCGGAAAGCCTGACTTCAACTCGCCCTTCCAAAAAGGACTCCAGATTTCCCTTCACTAGACGAATATCGATACCTTTTCGGGCAGAAATGAAAAGATACAACCATGCAAAAATGAGTCTCAATGTATTTTATACACACAAAAGGACTGTATCAGGATATGAAGTGCGTTACGTATATAAGTTGAAATGATAGAGGATGATGTTTGAAACGCCGATTATGAAATGCAGCTATGGCCCAGATCAGTGTAAGTTATCGCACGGGCTCGTTTTAGGAAAACCCTGAACAAAATAAATGAATAAAGACTGCTGAAGAGAGCAGGCAGCCTTATCTACCAATTTCTGAAAGAGTCTTTGTCAGCCACCGTTGTAAATTATTATTCACTCCCCTCAGGGCTTTACAGGGATAATTTGCAGCACTGGTTCTTGGGACGTTTGCCAGAATACTTATGGTACAAGTTAAAAATCAAAGTAAAAAAGTAACGAGTAGAGATACCCCCTAATGTAACTGTGAATTTGAGGGAGACCACCACACAGGGGACTTTAATTTACCCCCTGACAACCACTTTCTAACGTACCACAGACATTGGGGCCTACAGAATATTGTCCTCATTCGAGAGGATTAGAAATTCTAACAGTTTGTAGATGCCATTACAAAGACAACACTTTTTCCTCAGTTCTTTAACGACCCTGAATGTTGGTGCGGCTGGAGTCGCTACCAACGTTATTCCTTGGCAGATCACCCCTTATCCAATAGAGCTAACCGGGTAGTGGTTACTGTTCAGACGACCTGTCTGAGCCTTGAACATACCTTCAATGGGACGTCTCGTTGTTGGTGCAGAAGCTGCAAAATATACAAAAAGGCTATCATCCCATTGTAAATCGATTAAAAATGCCTATAACATAGATTTCCGTGGGCAATAAGCACTTGAACACACTGTGTAATGTTGTCGACTCTTTGCACCGTGGAAATATATAAATCAGTCTGCATGGAGAACATTTGTTCCCGTATTTTTTGTTTTTCTAAAATGTTCTGCGCAGTAATCTGCCTACCTTTGATGTAGTTAATAACATTTCTTTACAAGTTACATAGTATTTGTGACTGGAACGGAATTAAAATCCTTTTCGTTAAAACAAAAGCGGTTAATTGAAAAGAATGACTCATTGCCAAAAACACGTATAAAATAATGTTCCCTTACCATTGCAAGTTTTGTTGTCTGGTAACAGTTCATAACCGTTCGAGCATGCGCACATTCCACCATCTGGCGTAAGCAAACATAGGTGACTGCATTCGGTATTAGATGTGCAGTTGGTCATTCCTAAAGAAAAGAAATACAAGTGGCAACGTGAAAGGAATTATGACATCAGTAGACTTAAACAGCCCGATAACGTAACTTAGCTAACACAATTGGTTTATATGGCGGCAAAAAAAAAGAAATAGAGAAAAACCTTTACCCGACAAATTTAGATCGTATTTCTAAGTGACTAGCGGCCAATCAACTCAGACAAAAAGGCCACTTGAACGATGGAGTCATCTTACTTCTAGTAACAGAATCCATTTCATATTTAAATTGGTAATCCCAGCGATGTTTGAATTACAAAAGCACTAAATTTCACAATAAAATGACGTCAGCGTACAAATGGCCTATTACAAGAACCGATGAGACACGTCTTCGTTACTACTGAGAACAACAGTTACTCAACTGGAAAGGGATTTTGACCAGGTTTGGTGCTAGCAAGTTGAATCCCAGCAGTCTAAGCCACTCTGTCATGTTTGGTAATGGGTAAGGACTTTAACGTGAGGCTTTCAATAAAAAGGCTGCCGGGCCATTAGAAAATTAACAAGTTTTAAGAAAAGAAACTAACCGAGATTTTGGGGAAGAGAAGCCTTCATCGCGACAACAATGAGCAACATCACAAGACTTTAAATACGCTCTGTAATTTTCTCTTAAAAGATTTTTTGAACAAAAAGACCATGGTCCGATTAAAAAGTACCTTGAGGTTCCCTTGAAGAATCATTTAAAGCGATCCCATAAGTCCTTTCAGAGCCCAGCCACCCCATGTTTCTATAATGCTGGCCTGTAGTGAGGTTCACCCTCTCTATGCTACGACTACGAAGATCGCTTGCATATAGCATATCTTCATGTAACGCCAGACTGAAGGAATACAGGTTAAGGCTTGTAAACATTGTGACAGTATTTCTGTCCGAGCCGTCAAGGTTCATGTGTTCAATTACGTCATTATTAGCATCAGCCCAATACAGCAGATTGGAATTGAAGTCTATGACCAGGGAATTGATCAGAAGTTGTGGATAAAAAGACTGATATCCATCGAACAAAATTCTTCTCTCCGTCCCAGCCAAAGTTGCGCGCTCGATTCTTGGAAAATCCCATCCTCTCTCTGACCAATACATGTAACTGAAAAGATGCAATACAAAATAGAGAAAAAAAAAATCAAGTCAACTAGAAGGCACGTTTTAAGCTTAAGATGTAGCATGTAGGGAAGCTCTTATAGATAAAGGGTAGAGGGGGTGACTTCGGTAGAAAACTACTGGGTAACGTTATTTTTTGCTAAACATTGGCTGTCATTTTCTTGACTTATTGCAACGGTGACATACTTCAAAACCAGCAATGCAAATACCTTTCAGGTGCCATTTACCCCCCCGGGGGAGGGATACTTGGGTTAATTTATGCTGGGTATGTGCTGCTGGCCTCTCAGAACACCTACCCCATTATATGGTCTGATTCTGTGGCCATATTATTAGACCCCATCTTGGTCACTTTGGGAAAAAAAGTAATTTTCACAATCCCAGCTTAGTCACTTCTGTTTATGAATCTACCTTATAATGCCTTTAACTTGGTCGCCCTGAAATGAACTGACACATTTGTTAAACTTAATGTGGTGTAAATCTTTTAAATTCCTATCGATACCTGAATGAAACTTTGCGACCCCACTGAAAAATGCAACCTCATAATAGTCAATTCAGTCGTGAAAATGCGACCCCATCCAGCTGCACATACCCATTAGCCTCCTAGGAAGAGCCCCACCCCCCCCCCCGGGGGGGGGGGCAATTTACCCTTAGACTCTGTCGGCTCCTGACTCTGTGTGATAGCACGTTACTTTGGACTGACTGTTGCTCTAAATTTGTTTTTAGTTTCCTCATCTAAAGGACGCTTAGTCCTCATCGGCAATTCCAAGAAGGTAAACTCACCCCGTCCTGGAATCCACAACAATTGCCCTGGGGTTAGCCATATTTTGCCAGATTAACGTCTTTCTGTAAGTTCCATCAATCTTTGCAACCTCAATTGTCTCGTACATGTAATCTGTCCAGTAGATTAGACCTGTTTCCCATTCAACGGCGATGCCGTCAACTTCACCCAAATCATCCAAGATCTTTTCCTTGATTGACCCTTCACTTAGGTGTAATCTGCTAATACTTGACGGACTGCCGTATTCGCTCCAAAACATCCAACCATGCCGTATGTACAAGGCTAAGGACCTTGCTTGAGACAGGCCAGACACCAATACACCTTGCGCTGAGACGTTGTGAATATCGATGAATTTGATGCTGCTTTCTTTAGCAAAGATGATGTTTACGGCTGCGTTGGACTCTGCAAGAAACAAGATCAAACCTTATCGTTCCTTGTATTCTCTTTGAAAGTAACAGATAATGAGCTGTTATCGATAGTGAGAGAAACGGCTGTGTTCGCAGGCTCCGAGATAACGAAAATTAACGGGAGGAAACTGGGGACAGTAAGACCGCCACCTGGCCCATTTTCCCACATGACGCACTCATATTTCCACGTGCCTTTTACTTACGCCTCACCCCTACTATATGAGAGCCTTGAACATGCTAATTTACCAAATAAGTAGCCTTCCACGCAGGCGTTTTTAGGAGAGCTCGAGCTCCCCTATAAACGCCTGCGTGGGAGGCTATCAAATAAGTGGCTATAGCACTGTTGATTGTTTTTCGAAAAAAAAAAATAGCTTAGTAAGCTCATAATTGTTAGCACCAAAGAAAAAAAACTCGGGAAAAAATTGTTTGCAAGAAGATGAAACAAAATGATTGCAGAGGCGCATACATTAGAAAAAAAACGTTTGCAGAAGAAAATTCTTCATCCCCCCTCCAATCCCCAGAAAAATAATAAGGAGCTTTAGCAACGACGACGACAACGGCGACGGCTAGGAAGACGTCACTTAATAAGTGAATTTGCGCTGCTTCAAACTTTACCGCGCTTATTTCATCTCGTTTAATTCGTCAAATGTTGACAAATGTTTTAGGAGTTGAATTCTAGAGGACTGTATCAAAGTTCAGGAAAAGAGAAGGAAAGTTGTTTTCTCGTGTTTCCGACCTTAACAAAACGTGAAATTAAGCACTTTCACGTTGTAGTCGTGCAACGACTGCAAAGAAATGAACAAGAAAGCGTGATGCACGTGCAAAGGTGTTGTTTTGCCAATAACGCAATATAGATTTACTATCGTGCCTCATTGACGTCGCCGTCATCGTTTGTTAAGCTCCCTAATGGTCGTCCGTAAGCTCAACCTACCGGCATGTTCTTACATAACAGATATACAACGTGACTGTCAACTCAAGCCATAACACGACCACGTGAATCGGCGAGAAAATATAAATCGTCATTTGAGCGAAACATTCAGTTGGTCAATATGAGCTCTAACATTGCATGAATTCAGGACAACAGGCTTTCAACGAAAAGTCCGATTTGCGAACAAAAATCACAACAAGTCAAGTTTTAACTGTTAGAACAAACTTACGTTCCTAAAAGGGTTTGTTTTCCTCTTTTTGTCTTAAAAGATTTGATTTTCTTGAGTGTTTTCAATGTTTGGTAGTTCCCAGATTTAAGTTAAGTTCTACGTAGTTAAAAGTTAGTAAGTAAAATCGACAATGGAGACTTTGTTTTTTTTTCGTCCGACGTCATCGACAAAAACTCTTTGCACTTACATACAGCTTTGTTTTTGTTAGTCTGGCGGGGCGATCCAGCCGAAGCAGAGTGAAGCCTCACTCAAAAGGAGCCTTCGAACTCCAAAAAACAGTGAAAAAAATGAGCTAAAAAGGTAGCTTCTTTTCTTTTCAATTACCCAAGCTAGGGTTTCTACCGCCAGAGGGTCAGGCCGAACGTGACAAAAGAAAACATTTACAGTGTAAAAGCTAGTGCACTTAGGCGTCCTAGCCTGGCTCTGGATCTATCAAGTTAGTCTTGAAATAACAAAAGAAAGAAGAAAAGGAAGAAAACAAGCTTAAGCACCCTTTTCTAAAACAATTCCTCTTTCCTAAAAGAATTGAAAAATTAGGTTTGCATATCTTTTCAGTTCCAAAAGGTCATTATGCAAATTAATAAACCTAGCCGGTTTTTATGACTTCGAATGACTACCGGCCATGACTGAAATAATAAAAAACTGACAGGGCAAGCCCTTTCGCATAACGGATTGTTCTAGCTAGAATGATTCGCAATGACGAAGGAAAAAAATGAAACTTGAATCTTTACCCTTTTTTTAAAATTTTTATCGTCACTGTTTCCGCGCATAAACATTTTTCGACCTCCAGGATTGCACGTCGCAATTACATTTCAATTAATTGTTTTATCTACTATTTACCTATTTGAGTGACCATTGCCACCACTACCATTCGGCAAATATTGTACTTAACGAAAGCTATCAATCACAAAGAAAAAGTTTTATATAACAAGTTTGTCATACCTTGAAAGTTCCATGCTGCCACAAGAGCCACGGACAAGACGAAACGCATCCAATTCATCCTTGCCCCAGTCATAAACAGATGACACTGCAAAAAAGGTGATTTTTAGGCTGGAGTCATAAGACATATCAAGACAGACCCTTGATATGCTTAGTTACTGACTAACTGTAATCTCCTGCGTCTACACCAGCCACCTTGTTCTTCGCGAGTTTTGCAAACAGGGCTTTCGAGAAATAACCTGATTTCGATGGTGCATCTAAATATTCATCACTTTATCTTTTGCTCATTCCACAAACAACGATGCAATTTCGGGAAAAGATTTAAGCCAAAAGGTAAGCTATTCCCCTTACAAGCTATGTGAAAACGTATACATGTTTCTACCTTGACTGGGTGGATAAAGAGATCGCTCTGGATAGACTATTCGTGCGGGGACGTCCAAGTATTTGCTCTAGTATTGAACAATTTGCGGTAACAATTGCTAATCAAAAGAGCTTTTTTTCATTCTTAACAAAACAACCGCCCATGCGTGTAAGCCAGAGTAATGCCGCAAATAAGCGAGGTAATTGGCATATTCTCCGACAAGTATTTATCAGTGGTCGGATCTATCGAAAGATCAGTCGAAAGTTTGATTTAGATCAAATATGAGATCGCCTTGACCATTTACAGACAGTATATTCGAGGTCTGCTCAACGGTGGCTTTTGATATAACAGCAATCTAAAGTCTTTAAACTGAATGGCACGATTAGCTCGTGAAGTATTTTTAGAGTGTTAAGCCTAAGTTTTATAAGCAATAACTTAGAAAACTTTAGTTTCCTTTCGCTAATCAATAACTTAGAAAACGTATAAAGTTTCCGTTCGCTTGCCTCGAGAAATATCAAAGCACAAAGCACAAAGTGTTGCCGTTAAATTCGAAAGGTAAGGTTCTGCACTCAAAACTCAAATATTGAGTGTTTGCTAGAATGCAAACAAACAATTATTATCAAACAATTAACTTAGCTTTACAATTGATTTGTAGACGTCAAATATAGGACAAAAAATAGATATGAATTTTTAATATGATTGAAGACTCGACAATAATTGAAGCAGATCTTTCTTTTTCTTTTTGCATGCATAAAAGTCTTATTCAGTTTTCCATATAGTTGTGACTTCATATTACAGGGCAGACAATGTCACATTCACCCTTTCCATTTTTTTGCGAGTGTTCCTCTTCCGCAGGCATTCTCCTAGCCTAAAGAACCAAGCCTTATCGGTAGTGTTTGGTATGCATTCTCTTTCCCCAGCCGTTACGTTATATTTGTATTAATTTTTTTAAATTTTTTTCTTACGTGGAGGCCATTAGGACTAGCATGAGTAGCTAGCTGCACTTATGATTATACACAAAGCACTTACTTTTTTAGATTAATTATTGCTGGTTTGAAGTGACGCAGTCAAGTTTCAATCAATTCACGAAACAGCGCCGACTTGAATATTAGCAAGACTGTCGGTGTATTTATCTTCTTTCAACCTTTTGAGTTCTTGACTTTATTTATCGAATTTTATATATGGATTTTTGATTTTTTATGGCGCAGCAGTGAAGACAGCATTTATCATTTCAAAATGTCTCTCGCGTGCTTTCAGAAAACAGCCCGTGAAATCTTATTTGCATGTTAATGAATTGAGCTTTCTTAACAATAATCCTTTCATTGACCAACCCGCGGGGCGCTTGTGATTATCAACTCTTTACGCAATGAATAATCACGATTCTTTTATTTGAAGGGTCGGTACGTCAACAGCAAGGTTGTTTATTAAGATGCCATTAAATAAAGGTGAAACAAAAAAGTTTTGCATTTTAAATTAATCAGCTTTTACCTTCCTTCCATGGTAACATATTAAGTAACTAATAAACAAGCACGGTCAACCAAAAGATTATCCGTCAGTAGACTGTTTCAAACCTAGCCTACGACGTTGTTCAATCAATTTGTAGCGGAATTGTCATAAAACTCCCTGATGAAGTGAGCGTTAGTCACACGAAACGCGTAGGAGAAATTAAAACAGAACACATTCCACAAAACCGCTGTTTTGAGTGTTTCTCTGCTTTTAGAAAAACTCTAGTATTCTTTGTTTTTTAACCACACTACAAAACAGCCATGTCAATTGACGAGAAAACACAAATTTTCTTTCGGCGTACAACCACAGTTTAATAATGAGAATACATTACTGAAAGATGAAAACAACGGTGGTTAAGTACTGCATTATATGTTGGGAGCTCCCTGACGGTGAACAATCCTTTGTATTTTCAGTGCCGTAGCCAGACCAAACGGCCAACCGAGGCAGGCGGGAGTTGCTAGGGGGGTTCGGGGGCATGCCCCCCCCCCCCCCCCCCGAGAAATTTTGAACTTTAGTCTCTCGGAAATGCGATTTGCAGCGTTTTCTGGGCCTTTCGGTAACTTTTTTTCGAGTTAATTTAAGTGGAATTTAAAAAGCAATAAACAGAAACAAGATACATAATCTGGGTGACCGTTAACCTCGCCAATGGTTTTGATCAGTATTTGTTCAAAAAAAATTTGAGTTAACGTACGTAGCCCCTTGAGATCGATGATATGGTAATTTTTTCATAGTATATTGACTGAATTGCTGAATTCTTTGTAATATCATGATGCGTTAAAAATATCCGATGATCGCTTATGTAAAATAAAAATGATCGGCGAAATTCGTCAAAATTTTACCGAGGCGAGTGCCTCGGTTGGCCTCATACTAGCTACGGCGCTGATTTTGTGTACAAATTGTTGTGGAATAAATTAATGGGGCGTTTTTATTGGTCAGCAAGATAGGATGTGCACCGTCAGGTCCACAAAAACATCTATTCCCTCTATTGACTGTGATACAACTTGCGTGAAAAAATAGTTCAGAAACAGTTTGGTTGCGCCCACCGGTAAGTATGGACTTTGAGCCTTTTGCATGTTCTTGCATGTCAAGGATCATAGCCCCCTTGGCGTTGCGTACCTACAAACCATAGTATGAGAGAGTTGAACCTGCATGGTATATTATATTGTTTATTATATTATTTGAAAGTTAACGTTTTTAAAACAGTGCTTAGCCCTAATCACTGTCTTCGGTGCTTCACCCTAACTCAACTCTTTGCCTGGTACAACCTAGTATCACTCACCGACGAATTTACCCACTACAAAGTTCCTGAAAGTTTTCCAATAAACGTTATCTACCGGGAATATTGAGTTGTGAAAAAATCATGACCTGTCCAAGATGAGTTTAGTTATTACAAGTGTTAGTATTCGCTTCCAATGTTCTGTAACGTCGGATTTCAGTCCATTGGGAAGTTATACAATGCTCATACAAAGTTTGTCGGCAATTAAAGACATATGGGAAATTTTATTTCTGTTATTTATTATGGTATACTGGATTTTTTTGTCAGCTTTCAACTCGCCTTGAAAACACTGTAAATTTACGAAAAGTTCCGTTTCACTCATCCCCAAAGTGCCAATTAAGCCACCGTGGCTAAAGTCTGTTTTAGCCTCGGGGCCATTTGAGCACAATTTAAGCCCAACCCCCACCCCCCCACCCCCATCAAATGCCTATTCCAGCCCACTAGGGGACCCATCGTACAGTGTGTCCAATACAGCCTTAATTAATAACATTGTACATGTATTGGCCCTGGTTATAACGGACCCAAATGCAAATTAGACCAAAAATAGTATTGCATTTTAATCATCGAAACGGCCCCGCGTTTAAGACTTAAACGGATCCTTTTATTCAACATCGAAGATTCTTGAAAACTTTATTAGGGTCTTATTAGAGTGTTCCTTTAAAAATATATATATAAAAAAAGCTAGTGCAATATTCATCCTTTCCACTTTTGCGACAACAAAGGCCGTTTACTGCAACTTAGTTTCGTTGATTCAACATTCGTCATTATTTATTCTCTATTTTTCATTTACACCATTTGTATAATTTTATTTGGGAAGCCAGAAGTCATGTACGAAAATTAAAGTGAACAACACATCTTGCCGTCATTTTCTTTACACGTTGGTGAATCACAAATATTTCTTAAACATCAATACTAAATTTCCTTGTTTTATTTACCTTCTATTTTCACATATAAACGTTTGTATAATTTTATTTGAAAAGCCAGGAGTCACACAGGAAGAGTGAACAACACTACAGCATCCTATGCTGGTCTGTGAATTTTGATTTTAAAACTTCCTGGGTTTTCCATTTGCTGATGACGTCACTGGAGTAGGTTTGATCACTAAAAACAAAGTCATATCATCTGAAGGAGCTGGGCAAGGAAAGTGTAACGAGGAGATCGAAAAAAAAAAACTGATAACGATAACTATTTCACTTTTTGTTGATAAGAATATTTTTGGTCATAATATTTTCTCGAATGTTCTGCCAACAGAACATTAAAGTTTCGGGATGTTTCCGGTGCTTCGCCGTTCCCGTGTTCTGGTTTTGATCAATACATATCCTTTTTGACAGTGTTAAGTTTGAACATGAGGGAGAGATTTTCATGTACAATGACAGGGTTTAATAAACATATGGAGTCGGTCAAAAACCTTTCTTAAAGAATTACTTATCCTCAATATAAATCTAACACAACCGTAATCACTTAGCTCGCTCTATACTTTTTGCTAATTGCGAGATTCTAGGTAAAAATTTTGGATATCATTCAGAAATTAAGATGAAAATGATTGATTTCGCTCTATCATAACCTACTTATGAACTGTACAGATATTTCCAGAAACAGCAATTTGTTAAAAGTCTGTCTCCTTCGAATTGCATTCGAAATCAGCTCTAAGTCACCCGCGCTGTTCCCAGTTTTAGTGTTTAATATTGTTATCATTGAAAACAAAAGGACACTAAGTCTTTTCTATTCCACCCAGAATAACACATTTCCTGTCGCTTTTTCTTGTTCCTCTTCCTGTTGGTTAACAATAGATCTTGATTTAATCGAGTTGCGATGTCTTTGTGGTCTGCTACACAGCCGTTTTTAGTGTCGTCACGGGGGGGGGGGGGGGGGGGAGGAGGTACTCGATATATCCCTGGGTGGGGATGTGCGGCGCGGCCCCTCATACCCTGACCCTGTTTAAGACAAATATCGCTGATTTTCCTATCCTGTTTAAGACAGAATTCCGATTTTCGATACCCTGTTTAAGACATTTATCCTGTTTAAGACAAAAATTGATAAATCGATACCCTGATTAAGACAAAAATGATAAATTCGATACCCTGTTTAAGACAAAAATCCCGAAAAACATACCCTGGCTGGCCGCACGTCCCGATTAAGCCCTTATAAGGGAGTACCCCCCCCCCCCCCCCCCCGGGCTCTTTATATGAGCCCGGTTTCAGAGATCTCGCCTTACCTCTAAATCCTTTGTAAAATTTTCGTGTGTTCATATAAGAGGGCGGGCTGGCTGGCTCAGTTACCGAGATCTGGGTTTTTCCAACCGAGATCTCGGTAAGCGGGCTGGAAATTTTTGCCATATGAACACTTCATCCCGGTTACCGGGTTGAACGGCGGTCCGGATGGCATCGTCTTGCATTGCGTGCTGTATTTTCCCCATCATAAGCATCCCACTTAACTGCAGTGATAAAGCTTTAAGAGTTACCGATGCTAAGATAGGCCCGAAAGTTAAAATTTTTGTGTTTCGCTAAGTTTGCTTTGTTTCCCGAATTTGGCGCCAGAACTCGTCCCAAGGATCTTTGACCTTTTCTCATCTCGGAAACCGGGCTGAAATTTCTCATATGAACCCAAGGCAAAATTCATCCCGGTAACCGAGCCAGCCCGGTCAACCGGGCTCATATCAAGAGGCCCTAAAAACGTTAACCTGAGATCAGGCCTAATTTTAGCGGTTCTCACACATTCTCATACACGGAATGTAATTTTCAAAGCGAAACGAAAATAGAGCCTGATCTCAGGTTACAAAAACGGCTGTGTGGCAGACTAATGTTTTTGCTGCAGCCGAAAAACCTTTTATTTTCGATTCGGCTTTCTTTAAATACTGTTGAATATTTTCCCATCTTTTCTACAAATTATATCTGCATGTCTTTGATGCTTGTAAAGAGGCTTCCTTGTTAGAGTTTACGACGATCATTATCATTACAAATCACGCTACCCTCTCTTTGTTCTGTTTTAGTTTAGTTTACTTTGTAGTTTATAAAGAAGCCGAGATGATGGCTCAACGTTTGCAATAAACTCATCGCGGGTTAGTGTTAATTGAACTAGTTTATCAATTAAATAATATATTCTGACCTTAATAAGTGATGAACTCCTCGGTCAAGTATTTGCAGTGGTTTTGTTTTTTAGGAAGACAAGGAAGTGCTGTCAACAGCAATGAAAAACAGCCATAAGCAGCCAAGCAGCCAGAATTATTGACCGTCGCAATCTCACGCAAGAATTTAATACAGGTAGTCTTAATTATAAGTTTGCAGTTGTCATTCATATAAGACAGATAAAAGGTAAGCCTTGTTTTAATAAAATGGCAAAGTAAGTCAATATTGTTTGAATTCCTTTAGCACTCAGACTCTAACCACCCGGGGGTGGGTACTTCGGATTTCAAGTGACAGGGATGATGGAAGGATTTTTAGGATTTTTTGAGTTTGAAATTTTCGATTTCGGGATTTTTGGGGTAGCAAAGTTTTGGCAAGTATTTTTTGGGTAGCTTTATTTAAGTAGGGATTTTTTGGGTATTCAAAACAATCTGAAGATTTATGATAGTTCCTGCGCATCGCGGCCGGGTAGTTCCGCGGCTAAAGTAACATAGTTCGTAAAGCATGTAACAGAATATGTTCTTGAGTGTCTCGAGCGTTGTTACAATGACCACCAGATGCGAAAAAGGTTCTTACTCCAGATAGTACTAATGCTTTTATTTTTCGTGTTTTATCATGTACCGCTTTTTGGAAATTTTTATGGCTCGGAAAATCGGCGTGAGATATTGGAGTAACCCCCACCCCTGCCCCCCCGGCCTGGGACTAACCGCAACTAACCCAAAGCCACACCGCCTTTGACTTTGCCGATCATTTACTTTAACCATTACAATGGTTATTCTCAACGTTTTGATATTACCGAACAATTAACCAATTTTGTTTTTATTTTAATCTGAATTCCAGCAACAATTCTGTCCACAAAATTCGGCACCTTAAAACCGATTTAAAAGATCGCATAAATTGAAAATAGAGAGAAAAACAATAAGCTATATGTTAAAAACTTTAATTACTGACAACGAATAGGACTACTCCAAATATTAAAACCAATACTGAGCTTCTCCGGCCAGCGAAATGAGTCCAACAGACTCCGTACAACTCGATGAAGGTGATCTAAAAATGGTCATTAAAATTCGTATCAAAGCGAACTGCCCAGATCAAATTACGACCGAGCGAATTAGGACTGGAAAGGACGGACGGACAGACAAACGATTTCGCAACAACCAAAGTTCAATAGAAACTTTGCTGTAAATGAGTGGAATAAGCTTGATCTGTCACATAAGGAAACCGCCTTTTTTTCCAGTTTTAAATAAACAAAACCTCTGCAAAGTGACTTTTAAATATTACCTACTTGTAGGTTATTAAATGTATGTTTTTAGACTCTTGGTTTTAATTTGTTGATGTATATCTCATTTTTTTAGCACTTTTACCATTTTTTAAAACTTTTATCATGTAATTTTTTAAATCTTTTTACTTGTAAATAATAATTCTTTCTTTTTATTAGTGATTTTAGTCTAAGAGGACCCTCCTGTAAATCACTGGTTTAAGTGAACGTGGCATCCCCAATCCCGGTCCCCAATAAAGATTATCAGATTACCAGTGTCAGGTGAAGTGGTCCCTCATCTTAAAGATGCCTGTGCTTTCTAGAGTAGCCGAGAGAATTGTCCTAGCTCAATTTAACAACTACTTAAGCCCAAAAAGACCGTCTCACCTGTCACCAATGTGGAAACCGGAAGCACCACTTGCCCGGAAACTTTGAGCTATTGCCGGTAAGCGATCACATGTTCAGTGCAATGGATAAAAAGCAAATTACGGCAATGGTGCTTATTGATTTAAGCAAAGCCTTCGACAGCCTATGCCATTCAAATTACAAAATCTCGGTACCGCCAACAAAGTCCTTCTTTACTTCGAAAGTTATCTTACAAACAGACCACAGTCCACTCGTCTTGCAACTTCATTGTCAGAACAACTCACTATTACACATGGCGTACCTCAGGGGTCAATTCTCGGCCCAACGCTCTTCAGTCTGTACATGAATGATCTACCCGAAGTCATCAAGTTTAGTAACATCGAATCCTACGTTGATGGTACAAAGATATATTTCTCGTTCGCGTCAAAGAACATTGATTCCTGTCTACGCCACGTTGCTGAGGATCTCAAACATGTTTCGGAATGGTGTTGCGCTAACCACCTTTTGATCAATCCTGGAAAAATTAAACCAAGTTTGTCCTGTTTGGGGTGAGGCAACTTATCTCCAAGTTGCCCAGTAACATCATCCTAAATTCCTTAGTATTTAGCAAACTGCTCTATTGCTCGACCGTATGGTCTGGAACTTCTAATTAAAGAAAACATCCATAAACTACAACTTATGCAAAACTTTACCGGCAGTATACTTACTAACACAAAGTTTGATCCCATTACACCAGTCTTACATGAACTTGATTGGCTCACCATCGAAGAGCTACTACCGTTACATGATGTAACTATGATTAAATGTCTCAATGGTCTTGTGCCCAGCAACTTAATAAGTACTAACTTTGTAAAACGCTCAGAATTAAACTCACTCGTATTGCACTAGACAGAACAATATACTTATTAATAACGTACTTCCGTTTCGAATCTCAGCCGCACAGTGTGTGCCTTCCGTTTCAGGGCGTCTAAATATTTGAGCAGTCTTCCTAATGATTTTACAAAACTCTGCCTCTATTGAGGTTTTTAAAAGGAGTGCCAGGCTTGAGACAATAAAAATGCGGAAATAGAAAATTTACCCATAGTTTGTTAATCTTTGTAATTACTTCTTTATTAGTATAGGTAATAGCATGATTTGTAGTGATATTTGGCATAAATACCACGAGTGATATTTCAAAATTGTTATACGTAATTTCACGAGCCGTTAGGCGAGTGAAATTTGAGACAATTTCGAAGTATCACGAGTGGTATTTTTGGCAAATATCAAGTACAAATCATGCTATTAATTGTTTATACTACTACCCTTAGAAGGTTTGTAATTTTCACATGTAGATATTTCAAATTAAGCTGAAATACCACTGCTCTAGTAGTATAAGCTTTTTAATCTTTTACAATTGTAGTTCTAACATTCAAATTTAATTGTATTTAATACATGTAATTTTTACCTATTTCGTACATTATACGTAGTGAATAAACTTGTAAATTAATTCTGAAAAACCCAATTGGGAGAATAAATAAATGTATTGTATTGTATAATCATTCATTCATTCGTGAAGACTTTTGCAGGGACTGATCAAAGTTAAGTTGCGATTCTTCGACTGGCCAATACCAATCTTCATCAGGTTTATTGAGATATCACGAATTTACAGAAATATATATGAAGTAAAATAATGACCGGAAATTACATAATATGACGTGGTATGGTGTGGCTACTTAAAAAGACAAGATAACAAAAAAATAAAAGATATGCTATTTTTAGTTACAGTTCATCACGTTTATTGATGCCCAGCAGGAGCTTGGATAAGGTGGGCTTCACGTGCTTTCCTGAAAGAATCACGCCCATTTTTACGTTTTTCAATAGGAATCAAAAGCATATGATTGTCGGAATGATTACTGGTAAGAAAGTGTTCTGAAACTGCAGTATGGATGTAATTACCAGTAGGGTTGAGTATAGGTCGTCTTTGTGTTCATTAAAACGGTCTTTGAGGCGACGTTTAGTTTCTCCAATACATTTTAGATTATATTACATAGGCGACATTGAATCAAATGGATAACATGAAAAGTTTCCCAAGTGATATTAGATTTGATGTGGTGAGTCTAACATCCACCTAGTAACATACCATTCCTTGATGTCATGGTTTCACTGTCAAAAGTCTTCTTGACTGTAACGTTTTCAGTTTTATCTATTTTGACTGATCGCGATCTTTTTGGATCCGACGTTGAGCAAGATTGTTCGTACACAGTTTTTGCAGTGGTTTTATTACCTTGACTAAACATTCATTTATTCATTCATTCATTCATTCATTCATTAACTGCATTGGTTCTTGAATCAAAAGTTTTTCTTTTGTCTCACTCCTTGCAAATTTGAATAAAGAAAACGATGTTTGTAAACAGTGATGTCTCCTATGAGAGTCTCGTTTGCGATATATTAATTAAGTGGTGACACCCCGCAGCTTTATTTACAATTTTTGATATTTCGAACGCAATTGCTTGCTACTGCGATTCTTTAAAAGATTATTTGAAAAGCAGAATTCTGCTTTATTATGCGCGGTTTAAGGTTTTATGTTGTCACGGTCCCACCAGCTTTTCAGAGCCAATCTCACATATATTTGAAAGTGCGACGAATTAAATTACGTTGGCATATTTATTGTATCAAAAATGCATCCAGAGCGAACGCTGTTGAGATATGAGCTTTTTCGCTCACGTATTTTTTGACAGGGAATATCGACCATCTGCCAAGAGTAGACATTTTTTTCTTTCGTCTCTTTTCTTTAAATGAAAACATAATACTAAGCAAAAATAAAAGACACGAAATAATTGTTATATAATTATCATTCGATCTTACATTCAGTTGTAAGGCTTTAAATGTATGATTTAGATTGGCCTAAATTTTGACGCAAGATAATTTACACGAATTTATCATGCCGGGGTCCTGACATTTTCTTTGAAGTATATCTATTCAATAGCGTAGTGAGTCTTATTAACCATGTCACTCAATCATATTTAAAACAAGGCAGTTGACAAGAGCTATTCAAACAGGCATCGAACAATAAACTTACCGTGTTATAAGTTACACTCTTCTGTCGCTCTTTGGTTCTCGTTTAATGTCATAGCAAGTCAAGTTACCTTTGGTATTGTTCATCCAATCGCTATAGTTTCAGTTTCAGTTTCAAGCAGTCCGTAAAATTTTTGGAATTAAAACGACAGTATGTTAATTTTCATCAATGACGTCACAATTATTGTTGTGTGAGACCCCATGAAGAATCTCACAGAATCTTGCAGGGTCCAGTTCTTCGAAGGTCGACTAGCGTTTACTCGGGTTAATTTTAATCTTGGTCTCTTTTTCTTTTGCTCAAAAGCATTTTCTCGGATTATTTCTGTACCTTTTTTGGGGGGATGGGCAACCAATCATCAGATAGTAGACGAGAACCCGAAATAATATCTCAATTCAAATTTCGTACTAACCGGCTTTGAACAACCGGACCCAGAATATTCTAAGTGTTGTTATAACTGCCCTTTATTATTCCACTATTATGTCATTTTACCATATAAGGTCAAGAGAACAAGCAAAATACGAGGCCGTAATACACCGTAGTGTCCTGGTTTAACCGGTTTACAACAGGGCGAATACCGGCGGATGCAAAAGGAGCAACTGTGGCTGACAGAATCAGGATGTTTTGGACACTCTCATTAGAAAATAGAAGCCAAAATACCATTTTTCTTTTGCAGTGAAATAATTAACCTCTCATTCAATGGTTTGGCATAGTACGCGCGAACATTTTGCTAATTGTTAACGTCATTCTCACAGACAGAATCAGGATGTCTCTGAATACTCTTACCAAAAAATAGAAGCCAATTGCCAGATAATTTTTTTTTTGTAGAGGAATAATAAACCTCTTATTCGATGGTTTAGCATATAATATGCTAAACCATCGAATAAGGTGTATGTATTAAAAATGACAGAGCATTACTAGCCCGTGTACAAGGCATTTACAATCTGTGTTTAACTTGCTAGTGGACATCCTTATTGGCATCGGCCATGTTATCAATTGACAACTGTCAAAAAAGGTGTCTGCTGACCAGTGTCAAATGACTATATCGCGGGCCCGAGTGAACAACTCATTCAGGTAACGTGTTTTTTTAAAGTTATCCTCCGACCAGTTATTGGTTTAACTGATCGCAGGCTCAGGTCCACAATAAACAGGCCATATAATAAATAACGTATAGTGCCTCGCCCGTTCGGTCATTACAGGAAAATCTCCGACCTCGGCCTTGATGTCTTAACCGCGCTATCGCTCAGTCAATGCGTCAAGGTCTCGGTCTGTGATTTCCCTGCATGTAATGACCTCACTCTCGGTTAATAAGTGGTATACAACGACACTTTTATGGGAAAGAGTATTGGCACATAAAACGTACGGTAAAGGCTTTTAGGCTTTTCAGGTCGTTCAAGACTATCATTCTTTAGATATAGCACTAGCACTTGGTTTAAGGCCTGATTCTTCAAAGTTCCATCATCAATAAAATTGTTGTCTTCTTACAGCCAGGCACTTCATCTGGCTTTGTAAAACAAATGAATTGATACAGACACTTGGTGGAATACGTTAAATCGATCCACAGCATACACGTTCACGAAACTGCTTAATATCAGTCTTTACCTAAAGAATGGAATTTACTCAACGGCATTTAAAAGCTTCAACTCTCTTTTGAAGCTGCTCTCCCTTGTGTCTCCGATAAGTCCCTTGTATCTAGCCTTCTTTAAGGGTGCCCATCGGGTTAGCATAGTTAACTGATATTTGGCGTAAAAAACAGTAGTTAACTGATAATTGGCCAAAAAAAATAGTAATTAACTGAGAAATGAAAAGGTAACAGTTAAGTGACATTCTGTTAATACAATCGTTGATGTTAATGAAAGCAACAAAGTTTTGCAAACAAAAATGCTATTTTTTGACTTTTTTCTGTCTCGCTGACGACCTGGCCGGGCGACCTGGTGGCACTGTCATTAACTGATATTTCTATATTCAGGCAAAAAGGCACCAGGGCAGTACCCGGCAAACAGAAAGCGTCAGTCATAGAGCTGGCTGTAGATAACTCAACGAATAATTCGTTGAATATCAACAAGATTTCTGTGTTCGGAAAAGGAAAGTACTGTTTTCACGGACCCAGAAGATCGTAAAGTTAAACATTACTAACCAAAGAAAAAGCTGTGACTCTTAGCATTGGATCTGGCCAAAAAGAAGTTCTGATGACTCAAAAATCAGCATCTTTCTTTTAAGTACATGGAATTTGTACTTACGAAAAATCGTTTTGGTAACTGATGTTGCAGTTCTCAATATTGACACTATTAAGGTCGTGTTTCAATCGATCATTCTGAAACAGTTTCATTTCTTAAAACCCTTGGATATCTTTATGACGCTTTTGAAATTCGCGAAAAAGATAAAATTGAGGACGCGAAAGAGTATGTCGACAAAGTCTGTATCGAGGTACAAAAAACTTCTCAGTGACAACGCAAACTATTTCTCTCTTTCATACAAAACATTCAGTAGAGCTTTGAACTACGCCCAAGACTTTGGAACCACAGTAAAAGAATCGCTTAAAAGAACTACGAATTCGAAGTGGGCTACACTCACAAAAAGTCGAATTGTCTCGTGTCAAATACTTTTATGCCTTTGTCAGCAACTCTCAACTATGTCTCTCCCATCCGTGTAAACAGTGACACAAGAAGATGAATCTGGATAGAAAGCTTACGACCTGTTTGACGACGAACTATAAGGAGCGAATCAACTGGAGATAAAGCGGGAACTTTCCCACCAGCGTCACTGAACTATGTCATGCTATTTGCTATGTTTTTGAAAAGCTAAAACGTTTTTTTTTACATCAATTGAATTGCAAAAATCTTGGTCCAGTTTTGTCATTTTCAAAGACTATATTTTGGCATTGATGTTGTTTCCGGTCGTCTCTTGCAATGGATTGCAAGGATTGAAAATGGATTGAAACTTAGGCTAACAACAAGATACAGGACATACAGCAACCAATTAAGTACGAGACTGACTCAGATAATGAGAATGACGATGAAGGTGACTTTGAAGTAGTTTATAGCGGGACATGCATGACCAGGTCGGGAAGATCAGAACGAGATCATGACTGGTGCGTCTACCCTGGATGTACGCTGATGGTTATACGGCTGATCTAATTTGTACTTACAGCGAAAATAGGTTAACAGGGGTCTCAATAGCTATCGCTTACTCATTTTTACCACTTAGGTTAGATAATTATGTTCTTTTAATTTCTATATTTCCAGTTACTTTATATAAATTGTACTATAAATTGGCGGAGTTTATGTGAATTCATGTAAGTCTACACCTTGATTTTATTAGGGCCTACCCCAAAAGTAACCCGAATTTTCTTCACTTCAGCACGTCAGTTATGACGGAATAATATTTGCTGTAGGAAAGTGAAAGTTGATAGCTAACCAAAACTAGTAGTCAACTGAGAATTGGGTACCCCCATTAGCACCCTCCTTTTTCCTTTCTCGTTTTCTGCCTCTGTTTATGCTTTTGCCTTGTTCATTGTTAATATTCTCTTCTTCCACGTATAATCAGTTCCTATAATCATAGTTGCAACTTTGAAATCCGTTTAGTACCTTTTGTTATAGTTGTCTTTTTCATTTGTATTTAAATTTGTAATGAAGTGTTGTAATAAAGCCAAAAAAAATTATATTCGAAGTAGTATAATGGTCCAGTTTCGTCCAGTTTCGAGTTCGCTATGACCATTGAATAAAAGAACTGAAGATCCATTTTTTTTTTTACAGGCTTAGCCTCCATTTGAAATAAATATATAATCACAAATTCCAACGAGAAGAAGACCTATTTATTACTCTCGCTGTCTATTGTATATTGTCAAATTTCAAACACTTATAATTACAATCAACTCCCCGGCTTTATTGCAGACAATGTTGGGACCTCGAGGTAGTGTCCTCATTACCGAGAATCCGTAATAGTTCAGTCAAACGTCTGTAATTTGTGTTTGCCGGGGATTTAGCTGCTGTCCGTTTTATCAAGGTGTCTGTTATAGAGGGGTGTCCGCAAGGCAAGAGTTGACTGTACTTGCCGGAATTTGTGAATATTTTGCTTAATGTCGAGGCTAAACCTGTAGGAATGTCACGTTAATTAATGTTTGCGTTCAGCGGTAATGAGACCTTTAAAAGTTGATAGTTTTGTGTCAAATATAGACCTGTTGAGCCCCTTTTAAATGAATGTCACTTTATCACGCACACAGTCCTAAAATGACCAGTAGAATGACTAAAAATCCTTCACTAGTCAAGCGAGTCGAATTGCTACAGGGATCCGTAAGCTGACCGTTGCAGAAGTCGCTGTCACAACACAGTTTGCAGTGAGACGTTTTCTGGTATTTGCCGACTGTCCATCTGATAATGGGGCTGTTGCAATCTCTTTCGCAGCTTCTGACGACTTGTGCGGTAGTTCCATTGGGCAAAACCTTCCTGTACAGAGCGCAGTGATGGTAATCTCCTCCGCATGAGTACTCCCTCGTTCCGTACAAAGAGTTCGTACTGCATTCTCCTTCTTTAGAGTTGCAGTAATGGCACACAATACCACCTACGAGAGAGTCAGAAATTATAAAGAAATTAAAATTTCTTTTCCATTCGCCATGAAAAGTGCGTCTGCTTTCCTTGGTAAATAACAGGACGGAAGTAACAGTCGACTGTGCCAGTGTAAAAATAATTGGCCTGGAAAACCACCTGCTTTCACGCAAGATACGCGAGGCCATAAATATTCATAATCGGCGATTGGGAACGAACCGTGATCAGGGCTACCACCTTCCCCAATAGATCTTTTTATCGATAAGGCGGCCTTATTGGTTTAATTGGATTTAAGAAATATTATGGGATGCCCAGGGGGCATGAGCACAATCCGATATACTCGCTCAGTATTTACGCGCACTTTTCGGGTCAATTTTTCGCGAAGTTTTCCTAGAAAAAGATTGTTATGGAAAAAAAAGATCGTTGTGCCGTGTTTGGATGCGATAATGATCGCCTTTTTCTCGAGAAATATACATTGAAGTTCCCTTTTTGCCTGAAATGCGCTCGTAAATGCTCAGCGATTGCACCCTGGGCATCCCATAATACTCCTATATTAAATTTAATATGGCCGCCGTATCGGTAAAAAGGTCTTACTATTTATTGCAGCATCATGATCAAATCAAGGCGGCGAGTAACCACAAACCGTCATCGCTGATGAAGGAATCTCGATGGGTTCCGAAAGCTCTGAGTAACTTTCAACAAATTGTTGGTGTTGAAGAATATATAAATATATTTTTCTGTAATGTCTCAAAAGCAGAATCTTCACTCTGTCACGTTTAGTTTACTTAAGGTTAACCCACCTCAATAATTCTTTTACAGGGAATCTGGGCTCATGTGCTACGAGCCAATGCGCATCGAATAGAAAATACAAAAGCTCTCTTTTGGAATAGCAAAATAACAAGAATGAGATTCGTAAAAGGATATTAAACTATGCTCCGCTGTTAGGGTAGATGGGAATGGGTGATTACGATCGAAAAAGCGGTGAAAAAACGACTTCCATTCTTTAAAGTAGAAACCAGGACACCAGCGGACACATTCCAAAGAAAATTGATACCATCTGTTCCTTAAGGACCCTTCGAATAACAACAGTCGAGGTGGTTTAGGATCGATGACGTACCTTCGGTCTGAAGTAAATCTGTAATAACCACGAGACAAAGTACTTTGCAAAGCGAAGCACTCATCGGTAGAATTCAAAATCAGCTGGAGATCGCGCAAAAAATGTTTGATACATGCCGGTTTTCATCTTAGTCTTTTCCCTGAAGTAAGAAAAAGCGAATTCGTAAATCATAACTAGTCGGGGACAACAGTTTTCCCTCCTGTTGAACTACTCTCTTTTTCAAAATTAAACAGGAAATTCGACGGACAAGAAGAAACAAATGCAAGAATACTCAGGTAAGTTCTCAACGTGCGATAGCGTCAGGCAATCTTAATTATACGAAATTTGTGACATGGCTGGGATTTTCTTAGTGCGATTTCCTATACTGACACATTTAAGTAGTTTCCACCTTATCATCTAAAGTTTTTTTGCCTTGGTACGCGTTTAGAAAAGAGTTCTACAAATACGATTTTCGCATAACATACTTGGGCGTGCTATAAATACGAAATACTGGGAAGTGTTTTGAATGTCTGACACCTTAAGACCTTAAAGTAAATGTGTATACTAAATTTGTGTAAAATTTCTGTTTCTCCACACGAGAAACCTTTATCTCACTCTAAATCCATGAACTTTCAGTTAGTTAAGAGTATTATGGTTCGCCAGTTATTTATAATAAGATTTTCACTAAAATGAAGCGACAATCGACCTGTAAATAAACAAGAAATCAGCCCTGAATTTAAATATGCAGATAGTCACTGGCAAACAACTGAGCTGATCAAATATAGCAAAAAAAATTCAAAATCGAAACCAGCATTTTTTGTACTCTGTGGATGCAAAGATTTCTTGCTTTCAGCGAAAGAAAAAAGGTTAAAATTGTACTAAATTCTGTCTAGATATTTTTTTTTAGCAAAAATCAACTTCAAACCCAGCCAGAGGGATAAACACCTGCTCTTAGAGTTCGGACATTGTTATTCATCACTGCAACTGAAATGCAAGGCAAGGTTCAGTCCTATGATATTATCTATAGGTTCGTTTATAACCACTACCCAGTTTCCTTAATTCGAAAGTGACCCTACTCAAACTCGTTCAATAAGGGAAAAATAAAGGCTCTCTTACGCTGGAAAGCGTCGATAAAGGACTCTTTCCAGAAGCCGGACCCATATTACTGATCTCCATTTTCTTCAGCGTTGGCGTGTTGCTAGGATTCCCGAAAATCAGTCATTTGTGACGTCATACCTCGCGCAAAAGCGTTGCGATGAAATTTTTTTAAGCCATGGCACGCATTATCTTGCATGATGTCAAGCCAAGACAAGATCATTTATTGAACTCAGCTCGGTTTTACATATTATACAGATCAGAAATTTACATAGACGATTAAATACGATACAAGTCAGAAATAAGATAGTCCACTTTCACGACTTACATTCTCAAATGTCCGAAATGTCGTAATAGTATCGCAGTCTGTATCGGTGGCTAAGTCGCTGGTAGGTAAGCAACGTATAAACACAAGAGCGCAGGTAATCCAGGGAAATCACGTTATAGCAATGACAATGTTGTGGTTTAATAGTACGGGCTCGTGCCATCTAAGGGACTCCGAATTCCGGAATCCGGAAAAACTTTGCTCATGGAATCCGAAATCCTGGGCTTTGGAATCCAGAATCCAAGTTCCACTGACAAAGACTGGAATACAGTACCTGCAATCCGGTATTCACGGCGTAAAACCCAGAATCCAAGACTGTCTTGGATTACCCTACATGAGGCGAAATGCGATCGGCTCCTGGCGAAATGGTAATGTCTGATAGCGACTGATGATATCAGAGGATCACAGGGAGTTCAACCTCGCGATCGTCTCCAGTACTTTTCCTCTTTCCTTTTTTTTCCCCTTTTCCCGCCCCTCCCATTTTTAAGGGAAAAGCACTGGGGACGAGGTTGACAAGGTGCTAAGGAGGTACTACGCATCCAAGAGTTAAGTACAATAGTGAACAGGTATAAGAATAGGACCTATCTCCCATATACCGCGCGTTAAAATGGTCACATGATTGATGATTTACGATCATCACGTGACCTTTAGTTGAATAGACCATTAAACACACGATCAAACTGATGAAGAAGTTGAGATAACGTCGAACTATTTCGGTGAAAACTATAATCTATTTTTACCCTGAGGACGAAAATTTCCTTGACTACAGTATGATGATGGTTTTAAAAAAAGGAAAATAAAATTTGAACTAAGGATAAAACTGGACCACAGCAACTGTATTGTCAAGTCAGTGTTAGGTTAGACGATGTTAAACCACTCAAATCGCGCTGTCCGTCGAACAACACCAGGTAAAAATATTTGCACTTCATTGAGGATTTTCATATGTTATGCTTGGGTCACCCGTGCAAGAAAGGAACATCGCGTACGAAAAGTCGCGGTTGCCTCTGTTATGCATCTAATAGACTTTACTCATGATACCCGCTATATATCTTTGCACGCGCATTAGGATTCATGGGATATTGCCATGTCACTTGGAGCGCTTTCCATTTAGTCAAAATTTCCGGAATTTCGGGTTCGGCGGTAAATGGAACACGTTTCGTCGGTTCTTCCCACTGGAAAATTCCCAGAAAAAGTGGAAAATCTAAAAAGATGGGACTGTTTTCCCGAGCGGAATTTCGTGTTCCATTTATCCGTTTCTCCTAGTTTGTACCAGTTCCAGGCGGCCACGGTCGGGCAAAGCGACGTACCGGGGTTTACGACCAAATGGAACAACTTTTTACCAATCGGAAATTCCACTTTTGCTCCCATCGAAATTTCCGCTTTTTTCCTAAATGGAAAGAGCCCTCGGTATTTCAGAAGTGATAAAATTTGCCAGTTCGAGTTATCGCGGAAGAGTTTGTGTATTCTGTCAAAACCAGACGACAATTTAAAAGTCATACAGGGGCATAGCTAGGATTTTTCAAAGAGAAGGTGTCACTGTGTCACACCAAGGGTTCTTACCAGATTGAAATGTCGCATCCATGCCGTGTTTTACTGAAACCGACATTTTTTCGGATGAGTAGTGAGAGTGGGAGGAGGGACAAGCCTACAAAATAGCCGCATAGATGAATTAAGTCCACGTAACATGAATTACGCCCCTTCGAATTTCGACAAAATTTACATTATTAATGTTTGCTGGGAGGAAATCTTTGCTTGCTACTGCATTCAAAGAAGTAACAATGATCGCTTCCACCCACAGTTTGTCACTATCGTCTTTACTATCAAAAGTTCTTCATTTTCTGTTGTCTATAATTAGCAAATTCGACCACGACTTCCTGCATTGGCAAATTTCTTCACTTGTTTGCTCCCCTGAGAAACCACATGACATTGCTTTTACCTCAACAGTCCTTAAGCGCGTGCAAAGATTGCGAGTATCGTGAATAAGGTCTATCTGAAGAAAGTGGTTGGCAGCATTTCGCCCAGCGTAAACTGTGGAAAAGCCAAACCATCGAGCCACGAATCTACCTTCGGCGCTCAAGTATAAAGTGCTATAACGGTGATAAGTACAATAATTAATGCCCCGTATTCCACTCGTCCTACTTTGGATTTAGGATTGCAAGGGTCTATAAGGTAGTTATTACACAAGTCACCATCGCAGCACAGTACGCAATGTTTTGTCTTCTGATATCTTCCTATCGTATATGTCGTATTAAAACTCCTACACTCGGACGCGCAGTATCTTGTATACTGGTGAAGGGAACTGTTTCCAGGTGGTTCTTTCTTGTAAACCGCACAAAACTCATGATCTCTAGAACATGTGGTTGTTGCCACTCCACTGAGCGATTCAGGGGTACAGACGGCGTCCGATTTAGAGTCGCATTTATAGCATACCGCACTTCCTGCGATGACAAGAAAAGAAGAATCAATTCTCTAAACTGAGGGGTTATCACGTCCTTCAATTCCCGGAGGTGGGGGGGGGGGGGGGGGGGGGGCGTTTGTACTTCCAAGGAGTGGGCTAATGGGTATGTCCCAGTGGATGGGGTCTCATTTTCACGACTGTATTAACTATTATGAAGTTGTAATTTTATAAGAGTTACTAGAATGGGTCGCACATATTGAGGATTTTGGGTGTCAGAAAATTCAGGTATTTAGAGGTTTAAGTATAGAAAGATTTATACCACAGTAAGTTTAACAAATGTCTCAGTTCTTTTCAGGGTAACCTAGTTAAAAGGCTTTATAAGGTTTACTTGTTTCCTAAAGTGACTAAGATGGGGTCTATAGTATGGCCACAGAATAGACTACAATGGGGTAGGAATTCTGATAGTCTAGTGACACATACCCAGCAAAAATTAACCCAAGTACCGCCCCCCCCCCCCCCCGTGCCACCTGCCCCCCCAGACTTCAAGTAAAATTGTGGTGAGAACCTAAACTGGACCTAGTGGTATTACCAATGGTCTGGGATTCACAGTACCTTTCATGGGGAGAATGCTATTCATCACCAAAGAATACTTACCTTCGCAGATCAAATATGAAAAGGGTGCAGCCAGTAAGACATACAAGATGGCATAAGCACAAGGCACCATTATTACAGCACTTGATTGGTAGAATTAACGTCTGCAAAATGATTAAGATATCTGTTTTAATCCTGAGTGCCCTCTGATTGGAGAGCAGCGAAAAAATCTTGTGTCTTTTGCGGGTCTTTTGCCTTTCTTAATTGATTTAATGGTGTCAAAAATTGGTTTGCACTTGAGTTCACTTTTCTGATGAGTGCCCAGGGGGGCTACTCCCTATGATGGCCTATATGGGGAGGCTCCACCCAAAAGGGGTACCATTTTTCAGGACTCGGGTATATAAAAGGGTAGGGACTTCACTAGTTGAAGTATATAAAAGGGGAGGGAAATCTGTCATTTGGGTCTGTAAAAGGGCCCAAAAGGGTTAACAGATGAATTTTATGGCTTTAAAAAGTCGTGAAAACGTTCTGTTTTTGTGATTGATTCCTATTTAAAAGACAGTGTATTTACAGCAGTTAAAAGGGATGCAAAGTTCTAAACAAGGTATGTGAAAGGGGTACCATTTGTCAATAGAAGGTAGACAAAAGGGGTACCTTGTTTATGAAAAATGGTATGTAAAAGCGTAAGGAGCTGGACCTCGGGGCAGAGACATTTGTTAAGTACCCTCCCCCCCCCCCGGATGAGTGCCAGTTGCTAGACTTGAACTTATTGGCATTGACTATTATCAAGGCATACGTTTTTGAAGTCAAATAAATGATCTTTATCAGTCATTTAATCAGCTGCAACATGCTAAAAGCAACAGGAGTCAGCGTCGCCTAATAACATCACTGAGTTGTGGATCAGAGATCAAAGAACTTGAGTAACGCAGCGTAATCGGCTTACTACATGGACAATTTTTTACAGGATCGATAGCGCTTCTATGAAATCAAAGGACAGTTGAACCGAATTCGAAAAAGCAGATGTTATCGAATCTTAGAAGTCAACTACCTAACGTCAACGCAAAGCGATTTTTTGCCAACTCAAGCTGTGCCCTACCTTACTGAATCAAGCCTTTGCTTAACAACAAATATATCAGTAAATACTCGCGATGAGTCGGAGTTCAATCCTATCTACACATACCTACAAGTTTCATATGGTATCCAACGCACCTTCAAATCGATTTGATTGCATCTACTTCGTTTAAAACACATTAAAAGGTTATAAACACCATTTTAACGACATCGATATGGTAATAAAGAAAACAGCAGAATTATTCTGTCACGCTTGCATGCGTATTCGATAGTTTATTGATTGACGTCAAAATGAAATCAATCCTGTGTAATAAAATAACAAGAAAGGGTAAGCGTAACCATAGCAACTACATTCAAAGGCACTTGACAACCCTAACAATTTGCTGAAGGCGAGAAACGTCGCAGCCATGCAAACCAATTCTTGGGTTGCACGTGACGTCACCAGAAATCAAACTAAGAAACTATCGAGTCTTCTGAGTTTCTACTTTCACGAGGTATTACAGTACCTAAACACCTTCACATAAACAAATTTTTGGTTCCAAAGGGTTCTTCGTTTTGCGAGACAGGACGCTTGAATTTCCAGGCTTTTGCGTGACGCGGCATTTAGCTGGCGGCCGGGAAAGCTCTTTTGTGGGTTAAAAATATTACCGATTTTTGGAGATTTTGCAATCTAAACATTCCTTGTCTCCTAATAAATATTACTGAAATCTTTATGAGTTCCTCAAGCGAAGAATTCACGCATTAGTAGGAAAACTCGAAAACAGATGTTTCTGTTGGTATCCGGCGGCCATATTGGTGTTCCTGAAAGGAACACCAACCTGGCGTTTCCATACAAAGCTTTATAAATTTAGGTAAACTGTTTTTCCCAATATCTCGCATTTGAAATATTTCACAGACCTGATTCTTGGCAAGGGTTTTTGTATATTTATCTTTTTTAATTTCCCAGATTCTAGTCCTTCTGTATTGAATGGTTTGCATTTTTATTTTTCATTGCGTGACAGTGCAAGCCAAGAATTAGGAAGCAAACACCAACATTCACGTTTCCTTTATTGATGTTTAATTTAGCATTGTACACATTACTTCTAAAGATCGATTCACAAAATAAAACGAACAACTATCTCAGGGCCGTAGGCAGACTTTAAAACAAGACGGAGGCAAGTTTCGAGCGCCGGAGGCCCGAGCTGCTTGGGGGGTCTGGGAGCATGCCCCCCCCCCCCCCCCCCACAAGAAAAGTTTGAAATCTAGAGGCTCAGAAATGCTCTTGCAAGCATTTTCCGTGTCATTTTTCTTCAGAAAAGTCAATCTTGGGCAAGTGTAGAAGTTCACTTTTTTATTGCTCAGCGATACTGGTGCCAAGTTAATGACCATCTGTATTTTAAATCATTCTTAGTCAAATGTTGTAACACGTATTATAACAATAAAATGAATCCACGAGAGTAGCCATGCAAAGTTTATGGATTTTGTACTGTAGGTAATTGGGAGAAGTCTAATAGGTAACAATTTTTTTGAAGTTAGTTCTTAGATGATATACAGAATCACGCTCACGTATCAATTATCTGTTTCGATGCACGCTTGCTTATTTTCTTCAACTTTGAGCCTACAGCCATGTCATAATATTACCATCTCTTATACTTGTAGGACTAAGAAGTCACTAACTTTCACGATTAAGAGTAGTAAACTTCTCCCTTAACAGTTAGAAAAGTGAAAGTTTTTTGCCCGTCGTTTATTCTTTAAAACAGAACTGCTGTCAGTTTCCGTTGGTTTATGAATGTACGCTAAAGCAAGCCAGTTCAGCCTCGCATTAGCCATCCTTGTTCGGGACCAGCTTTTAAGCCTTCTCAGTGAGCTGAAGTTTCTTCGAAAAAAAAACGGCCAAAATGAAGACGAGGCAACTGCCTCGTCTTGCCTCATGTTAGCTACGGCCCTGTATCTTCGAAATTCAGTAGAGGTATTATACAGTGCCGGATCCAGACTCTGAGATAAGGGGGAACCAGGTCTCCAAAAATTCTTTTGTGGGGCCCTTTGGGCCTCAGCTTGGTCCCCTGGATCCGCCACTGTTTCAAGAAATCACATAATCATTTGAAATCCTTTCAGACACGCCATAGTATTCAGAAAATTTCTTTCGCGCACGATAAAGGTCTTTTTCTAACCGTTTTTTCAGATTTTAATTAAAATTCCGTGAAGTTATTTTTTCTCTTTTTCTTCGCTTTCCTTTTAATGTATTGCTGAAAACCTCTACGCTAATACTTATTGTTGTAACCTTTTGAATTGGTCAGTGGAGTACAAGAGTGTTTCCTAGCTCCAGGCTATGGTAATTTCATTACGTAATCAGCCAAATTCGTCTTAAGTATATTCTTTGTTTGCAAGTTTGTTTGCTCAATATTAACCAAGTTTGAGAATTAATTATCCCAAGTACTAAGGCTAATGACTTCTCGGGTGCCTGATAGTTAGACTTGGTTAGTCTTACCTCTTTGCTTCATCTTTCTCCGTGGGCTATTTTCATTCCTAGCTCTTCTTGAGTTTTGTATGCAAATTTCGGTCAACCAAAATCAATATTCATGTAGTTTCGAACCTTCGGCCCTTGCGCTATACAAATCTTGTCATTGTGGATTCTGATCACATCAAGAACTGGAAGAAGAGTGGTAAAGTATAACTGACGTAAGCAGCTAATCGGTTAGTACTTCGTAAATTAAGTAGAGCGGTACTGCTACTCAGAAGTGAGTTTAATTATAAACACGGAATAAGTTGAAATACCGTGTCATGACATGACGGTGCAGTGTCTGTATAAAGTGTCCGGGTAGCGGAAATAGAACCCTTTATTATAATTCTACCTTTGAAAAGAACAAGGTAAAATCGCAAAGTCATGCGTGTTGTGTTGCCAGGATAAAGGTGTAAGTTCCACATTTTTCGTTGTTTATTTATCTTTTTAACTGAAGTCGATTCAGATCAGTTCAAACTGGAAGTATGGACGTACTTTCTACCGGCACATTTTGTACTGACCGATGCCCAAACACTTACGTAACTGAGTGCACGCACTTAAAGACGCATCTTCTTCATATTTATTGCCTTTTTTCTCAAGACTAGTTAAGGACGTTAAGGAGCGCCACTCGTGACTTATATGTCGGAAACACAGCCTTATCAACTTTTAAAAGTTTTTATTTGTGTGTAGCGCTTGATTATCACACAAACTAGATGAGAGCTACTTAGCATAACAGAGCCAGAATGGTAATCTTTTTGTTACAATTGTTATACCTTTAGTGCCTCGAGCAGGTGCTTAGCCAGTGACATAAACTGATCAACTCTTGCAGTTACTGAAGACTACAAAAACTGATATCACATCCAAAGTGTGATGTGTCAGGTGTTTGATACTTGACGTTTTTCGGCCGCATAGCTTCTAAAAGCAAGTATTTGGTCGAATTTTGGGAAAAGCGGTCAGCTTTTCTTCAGATGCACGTCAGTTATCACCGACTTGATTTTCCATAACACATCTTGCATTTGAAAGCTGCTAGCCAAGTTATATGCAGAAGTACCTTTAATTGGGAGCATTTAATCCATGACTTACAACTTTTCTATTTTAGAGGTATGCTAAATCACTCATATTTTAGTTCAAGAACTGGATAGACGTAAGAAAACCTTGGCACCAACGTATTGAGCAGTACTAAATAACAATAATTTTCCGGGCTATTTTTGTTTATCACGCACGTCTTGTTTAAGACACGCTGTGTTGCTTTACAGTTTGAATTATTTGGTCTAAACGACAAGTCAAACTTGTTACAAACTTGACACTTTTTCTTATTCTCGACAGAACCTGTGGTGAAGTTGATGTTAAAAAATAACGACAAGAATGTGGTATAACCCTTGGTTCATTTATCGCGTGATAGCGGTTCTAATATTAAGTGGACTAGGTCACTGGATTTTGCGAGGTTTGTGATACTCTCATTTTTAATTTAGCATTTTAGGCTTATTCGAGAGCGCTATACTCATAATTTTTGGTTGGGAGACACCTGCCCGAGGTCGAAAACCTATCCTACGGAGTACGTTCATCGACAGAACATGGCAGGTCCGATGTTGAATAAATCCCTTTTTAGCTCTTTTTCTACTCAAGAAAATGATTTCAAATTCATCTATGTGTTGAGTACAATGCTTTAAAAGTAGTATATAGGAGGTCGCTTAGTTTTCAGTCTGCCTTTAGTGAAACGAAGCAGTTCGACAACTTTTTAATCTCTCTAGCCTGCGGTATTTAGAATCCCCTCTAAACAACATGGTTTGGATGAGTGACTGAAAACCCAGCGTGAGTGAAATTTCACGGCTAGGAAATTTTTCTCTTCGAGCAGTTCGCAGGCAATTCCTAAAAATGAATATCACTTGCCCTGTCAAATATTCAAAGAACCGGTCTTTATCGCCCACTCCGCTAGGAAATACATGTTTCCTTCGATAGAAAAAAAGGAAAAACAAGAGGATGTTAAATTGCGGGTATTAGTTTATCTGGGTATTCATGTATGACACTAGACTGAGTACTTGTATTTATTCCACTGTTTTTGAATTCATTGTAGTTACGGTAACTTCCATAGACACCTGCTGAATCATGTTTTATTATTTAAATTTACACGATATCGTGGTGCTTATTAAAAAAAATTCATTTTTTTCTTTTCTACCATCGCGTTGCCATGTCTACAATTACATGACGTATAAACATGGCATGTCTTATACGTCATATAGCCTAATAGTCATAAAAACGGATGTCGCAGTTTATTGACAAGGTACATCATTCAAAAGAATTCTAGTATAAAAGGTGACCGACGCCTGTTATCACTACTTTAAACAAATGAAGTGGTTTATTCTTCGAGACATAGATCGAGTAGTATTTAACTCAGTCGCGATAATTCTGAAAAATATTGATAGTGATTTAGATGAAGGAATGACACACTTGAACAATATTTGTTGCTCTCTTAATTGTAAACTAAAACAAAAGACCTCCTCTTTTGACCGAAGAAAGAAGGATTGTGAAACTCTGAAGGCGTGAAGCCCAAGGTAAATAAATAAGATACAAGCAAGAGAACATAAAGGCTTTCTGTCCCAGGGGGGAGTACTCCAGATTTCAAGTGACATGAAGGATTTTTGGGAGGTTGAAATTTTCTATTTTGGGACTTTTTTTTGCGTAGGAAAATTTTGGCAAGTATTTATTGGGGTAGCTTGATTTAAGCAAGGATTTTTTTGGATATTCAAAATTAATATGTCTCCATTTTTCGTGTTATATCATTTAATGCTTTGTGGAAATTTTTATGGCTCGGAAATTCGGCATGGGATTTTTTGGGTTTTGTTGGAAGCCCTAGGGATTTTTTTGGGTGTTAAATTTTGCCCCCATTCGATCATCCCTGTCACTTGAAATCCGAGGTACTCCCTCCCTCCCCCCGGGCTTTGTGTCCTCTTGGCACAAGACGGTGAAAACGTTTTTGTTCCAAAAGTACCTGAAGAGTTGGCGATAATTGAATCAAAACCGGTTTTACAATTACGTACTTTATTTTTTACATGTGTAGGTACTGATGGCTGTGAACAAGGTAATCCTAGTCTTTATTTCATTGACGACCACAACATTAAGTGTGTGGAGTTTCAATCACTTCGTCAATCTAACCCAAACATCACAACAGTCGTTTCCAACATTGCCGAGGGTGCAGCAATAGACATAGATGTAAGAAACAATATAGTGTACTGGAGCGACACTCACGCCTGGACAATAAATAAGAAGAATCTCACATCTGGAGAGGTGAAGGTCATTCTGAAGGAAGACATTGGGGAGGTTTTTTCCATAGCTGTTGAATGGGAAAGTGGCTTGATCTACTGGACAGATTATCTCTACGAAAGAATAGAAGTGGCAAAAACGGATGGAAGTGCTAGGAAGACATTAGTGACACATAATGTTAAATCGCCCGTTGGAATTGCAGTGCACCCAGGAAAGGGGTAAGTTGAGATTTATACATGAGTCATATCCTACAACATCTCTGAACATCATTTCAAACACCTCCTGGGGACACAGGGATACGAGGGCAAGTGGGCTCCAACTGAACCCGTTCCCTTGAATCTGGCCTTAGTATTCCTTCCTCAGCAGAGACTAGGGGAGGAACGCACTGGTCCATAAAATTACCACTAACACCTCTTGAACTGTGGCACCCAACGGGAATATAGTTCAAAACCACATAAACATAGCATTAAACGTCTTTTGGTCTTTAAACAATAGATATAGGCATATTTTTATCCCCAAAAAAGTTCATCGGATTTTTCTAGCTGAAAGTCTAGTGATCCGAAAATTACAGGGATCAAAACTTACCTTTTCGAAAATTCAGCCAGAAAAAAAGACTCCCGAAAATTCTAGGTGACCTTTTTAGGGTAAAAATCCCTTTAAAATGGGCAATCATACCATTTTTAGATGTTCAAAAATCCTAGGAGAGACAGGCAAGCAGGAAATTGTACAACAAATGTTCCGAAAATTCTGAATCTCAAATCGTCTTCCGACGGAACAGATGTTTTCCGAAAATTGACGTTGGGTGCCCGTCTTGAAATTCCATGATTGATCGTTTGTTTAACCTTTTTGTTAGATATCTGGTTTGGTCCGACTACGATTACAGTCAACCGAAGATAATGCGTGCTGATTTAACTGGTGAAAATCAGCGAGAATTGTTCACCTTATTTCACGGCGTGCCCTTGTACCTAACCATCGACTACGCCGAAAACCGTGTGTACTGGGCGGATATTTTCTATACCTACACCTTCATTGGTTCCGTGAGCCTCGATGGAACCCATTTTGGAGCGATTGCATATCTATCTCAAGCATTTTTTCCATTCCATCTGGCAATTTTTCAAAATGACCTTTACTGGGCTGACGTGAATAGGCAAGGAATAGCGTGGTTTGATTTCAAAGATTCTAACAGCCGTGTGATAACTAGAGATGATCTTACAGAGTACAGTTTGGTCGGACTTGCGACGTATGATCCATTAAGACAACAAACTGGTAGGTTTTGACATTGAGTGTAGAGAGGTAGCTCATCTTATTCCAGGGAAGGAGATGAACCTTGCCAAGATCACTCAAAGTCATCTGCACGACTTTTCCCTTTCCAACTCGTCCTGTTATCTTTATCTGCGACCGTTTTGAGCAAGAAAGAGTTATATTTCGAAAGAGAAACCAACTGCAAACAGTCTATTCTCTAAACGGGTATAGGTACCCGCGATTTGTTGCTAAGTAAACAAAAAAGTACTTTCCGTTGAAGAAAGAGTAACAGCACTTCGATCAATTCGTGTCACAAGCTGTATGAAGCTTCTGTCCAACAATCTGTTACTCTCCTTTTATTATATAAACACCAATGAAATACCAGGTGAGCTTTCTGGCGAAAACATGATATCTTCACATGTGAAAATAACATGTTATCTTCACACGTGAAAAGATGACCGTTGCTATGGCTACATAATCAATCGCGCCTTTCACGACAAAAAACTATTAAAGTGAAATGATTTGGTGATTCATTGGTGTTTATATAACAAATAGAACATTCTCGTTTATCGTGTTGAAGAAATATTTTTCAACACTCCAAGAGAAACTTCGTATTTCAGCGCAGCCATGTAATGTCCTCTTTAAACCTCTCCCCAACTTTTTTGAAACAAAAAGTTCATAGACCAATAACGTCCAGAATGAGATACATAATACTGTAATAGGGTGCTGCTCGAATGTTATAAATGTACTTTTTAAGGGGATCAACCGTTTCTGCCAAAAAGACTTGACTTTCCTAAAAAGTAACACGTTTGAACCGGTTTGGTTTAGTTTTAGCGTTAAGTTTTAAATGCCGTGGCATAATTACCCCAGAGAGTAATCTCCTGGACGTTGAGTTAATTTTCGCCAACAGATCAGCGGACTCTACTCGTCGTTTTCCACCATTTCAACCAAGTTGTGGTAGTCAGTTTTGAAAACGTTGATCTGTCGAATCAACGAGAAACACTTTTCCTCATACTCTGGAACACAAAATTAGCTGAACAACTAAAAATAGTTGAACCCAACAGAACATGAGCTTAACAAATCCAATAACATAAAGGCCCTTTTTCGTATTTGTGAACTTTCATGGCTGGGGAATCTGTCAGTTTGACAAACATCTCAAAAGAATCTGTTTTGTTGTTGTTGTTCTGCCGTAGATGGAAGTGGACCTTGCACAGAAAACAACGGCAACTGCAGTGATTTATGTTTGCTGACTCCAGGAAGAGGAAGGAAGTGCGCTTGTCCACAAGGCATTACGTTGAGTTCAGATGGATTGACTTGTAATAATGGTAAACTAACATTTGATTACTTTTTAAAACCATTACCTTCGTTTCAGCTTTTAGTTTTCCTTATCATGTATCTAACATAAAGCTTTTGTCATCTACAGCATCCACAGCTGCAACGCAGTCACCACCCCTTCCAGGTATGCTATGGGTGAATTTATATGTTGTGTCTGGTAATTAATCCTTTTAGTATTAAAAGAATTGAGAATGACTTTCACAAAACGAGCAACTTTCGTAGAGGGTTCTACCCAGCCTACATACAGTGGAACCTATATTTAACTAAGTGACAAGGGACTGGAAAATTGTGTTCTTTATATCGAGGGTTCGTTATATCGAAAACCTAGATTTAACGAAATGTTCGTTGTATTGTGGTGTAGTTAATGATTAATTTCCAACGCTTAGCATTTCCGGATCTGAACAATTTCTGTACGGTAGGCGCTCGTCTAATAACATCCGTCGGAAGGCCTTTTCTACCCTTATGATTTTTACACAAGGTAGAACTGTTTTCTGCTTCTTTTTTTTTTGAAAGGCAAGAGAATTCGAACCCATGACCCAAATACCCAGTACGCCACACTAACCATCCGCTAACTACTAGACCACTGAGGATTTGTTGGATAATTGGGAAATAATTTAAGTACACAAAGCATCAACCCCAACCCAACAAAAGAACCTAACCAGTTTCGAAATAGTGCTTAACCCTAATCAGTAAAGGCAGAGCTTAACCCCAATCTGTAAAATGCAGTGCTTAACGCTAATCCCAAAGGATAAGGAATACTGCGTTGTGTAAACTTCATAAGGTGTCCAAAGGCCATCAGACAGATCTTAAAAAGTACTGACCTTTCTGTACGTAATAAACATTTGTATAGACGAAGCTATTGTCTCAGTCCAGAGGTGTACATTGCTACGGCACTAGAAAAGCAAGAACAGGCCAAAAAAAAACTGCTTAAAACTACTGTATACCAAAATTTTATCCTCGTTGATCTGCTTCGCATTCTTAAGCTGTCTTTCGGTCACATGTTGACGTATTCGTTATATCGAGATATATTTATTACGTCTGCGTTTTTGGATCGTGTTCGTGATAACGAGGATTTCGTTAAATTGAGGTTCGTTACATCGAGGTTCTGTTCCATACATTTACCTGCAATTTTGGCCGGGCTGAAGAAAATCGTTCGTTATACCGAGGACTTCGTTATATAGTCTCCCTCGCAGCCGTTTTTAGTATCGTCACGCAAAGCTCCTCCTGGGGAGGAGCGTTGCGTGACGATACTAAAAACGGCTGCGAGGGAGACTATTTGTTATATGGCCTTCGTTAAATCGAGGTTCCATGATACCAGGAAGATCAATCTTGGTGAATAAGCTGTAAATTATTGCGTTCGATGAAGGAGAAAGCGTACTAATACAAAAGTAATCGAGAGAGTTGGGCTTGAATTACTCTATGCGATCTCAGAGGCTAGTTTAGCCATCACAGAAGTTTGAGGAGCACAAGGTATTATGTCAGTGTACATACATGTCAAAGTAACCTCAATTTTTCAGCGTACTGCTGCGCTGCTTAAATAAGGAGTGTATAGTACATTGAACACAAGTAATATAACACTCAAAAAAGTCAGTAAAAATTAAAAATGACAACGCTAAAAAGATCATTATCTGACAACAAATTTCCTTTTTTACATACAAGCTATCGAAGTCCGTCTGGCTGGCTCGGCACAATCCAACCAAGGTCGAGTTGAAGTGAAATACAACGGACAATGGGGAACAATATGCGACGATTATTGGGGAATATCTGAAGCACATGTCATATGTCGCATGCTGAACTTCTCTGGGGCAGAATTTGCGCCTCGAGAAGCAGCATTCGGTCCTGGAAGAAGTTCTTACCCCATCTGGCTGGACACCGTGAAATGCAGAGGTGATGAGCCTACCATTGCAGCTTGTCGGCATGATGGATGGAGACAACACGACTGCCGACATAGCGAGGACGCCAGTGTCGTCTGTTGGAGGGATTCAGCACCTAGTAGTCAAGGTAAAGCGCCTCCCTGATGATTTAGAAAACCTTTCAACAGAAATCCCAATCAAGTAGTTTCAAGTCTGTTTCTTACGGATAAAAGTGCTAGGACGTGCATGGTTTCTGGCTCACGTTCCCATAACAGATTACCCTTGGCTATCAGGTAGTTAAGGATTATTAAGGATTAACAAACAACATTGAATTAATCATAACACCATTTGACGTTCTCATATTATTCTTATTTTTTTGGACATAATAGAACCAACTTTGGCTCCAGGACCACACCCTGGTACGTATGTATTTTGGTGTTAATTGAAATCTCTAAATCGTTTTAAGCAATTATTACACCTTAGTTTTAGTTAAATAAGTTAGATACACGGTATTCATAGAAAACAGGTCTAGTTTAGTGTAATTATGAGTAGTATTCTTACTAAAGAGACTCTTTAGATACGTATTTACTGTTAGTAAATATTGTTATGTAGTTGTATTGAATATGGTACCAAAAAAAACCTGATGAATTTTTACCGTGTTGAAATAAAGATTGAGATTTGAGATTTAGATTTGAGACCGTGGTAGGATTAGCTCAGTCAGTGGAGAGCTTAACTGCAGAGAGGGAGGTCGACGGTTCGATCCTCGGGGCCAGACCAATTAATACTCTGGGTCTTAAAATAACTGAGAAATGAAGGTACCCCCCTTGAACTGAAAGCGGCTAGGCCTTCGCGTGGCTCGGATGCCCCACGTAAAATGGCGGTCCCGTCTTCCGTTGAAAACGTAAAAATAGTGTCACTAATTAGTACTTTCGGGCTAAATACATTGACATTCAAATTAAGTGTTTTTTTTCCGGCTGGAGGCGCCTTCTAACGTCTTTCAGTATCTAAATCGGAAATAGTCTAACAACGGAACAAAACCGGTTCAACCGTGCACCAAAGGTTATGAATTATTCACTGTTGATATTGCGAATGCTGCACAACGAGTTTAAGCATTCCCACCAGGCAGCTGCTAACTATATCCTGCAATGATACTAATTAAGAGCAGCCTACAGCTGTATTGAATAGTATGATATTCGCCTAATGCCTTGTAATAGCAGGGTTTTCATACGAGCGTATGACGCGAATATAATTCCTTTGCCTTCACAGAACTTGAAGTACGCTTGCACGGCGGTGAGACGCATTACGAAGGTGGGGTTGAAATCAAACTAAACGGAACCTGGGGAACAATATGCGATGATTTTTGGGGGATCGAGGAAGCTAACGTAATTTGTCGCATGTTGAACTTTACGGAGGGAGCTCTAAGTACACAATGCTGTGGCTTTTATAACGGCTATGGCATCGCCGAAAAAATATGGCTGGACGATGTTCATTGCGATGGTGATGAACAGAGCATCGCGGAGTGTCGTCATGGCGGTTGGGGAAGTCACAACTGTAGGCACACGGAAGATGTGGGAGTAGTCTGCAAACATTCACCAGTGTCAGCACCAGGTAGTCATTGTTCTCTTAAAAATACATCTTGACGAAGCTTGACTATAAGCTTGTTATGCAAAATGGGAGTTTATATAGTCACTTCAAATATGATCCTTTTCCGATGACTGTTTTTCAATTTTCTTTTAATTTGACTTTTCTGGATCATTCATTTGATTATTATGAGGCCACTATTACCCTTACAGCCGTCAATGCAGGGATAATAATTTCTTTTATAATCTTTAGCTCTGTCTTTTATTAAAAGTAAACGGGTATAGTGAAACGAAAAGAGCTCTTGCTTGGAATTGTCCTCAAAGAGGTTTAAAGATCTGAACTTGCATAGCTGTCTTTTTATATCATAGCATTGAAATAACGAAACGTTAAGACGCAATATTTCTTCTTTCCCCCCTAAAGATCAAATCGTACGACTGGCAGACGGAGCGAGGGAAAGTGAAGGAAGAGTGGAAGTATTCCGTGACGGTCACTGGGGAACAGTATGCGATGATCAATGGGACATCAATGATGCAGATGTGATATGCAAAATGCTGAATTATTCAAGGGCGGTACGCGCTCCCGGTCACGCTTTCTTTGGCCGTGGAAATGGCAAAATATGGCTTAGTGGCGTGGAGTGCCGAGGCAATGAAACTTCTATTCTACAATGTGGGCACCGGGCATGGGGCAGCAATAACTGTGACCACCACGAGGATGCAGCCGCTATCTGCCAACAGCGTGCACTGCATTTAGGTTAGCAAATGAAGATAACATTTGGGTCGCTGCAGGCCACACCAGTTACTGCATGTGCATGACCTATTATTAGGAGTGGACGCTTGTGCACCTCAGATTCATCTGTTATATTTTTTCATTTTAAACCCTAGCATTCGAGAGGATTTGGGCAAAGTTGGTACTTACTGCGATAATCATACTGCTTCAAACTAAGATCATATCATTCATATGGGTTGCTGCAGGTGATCTAGATAAACATTTATTCTTTAATACGTCTAACAAACATGTTTTGTTTTCATTTAAGAATCCAAAAATTTCATCCTGGTTTGTGAGTCTGGGAGGAGCTTAATCTACCACATTTCCCTTGATAGTAGTGGCTTTCCAGAGAAAGGGGTACCTCTTGCACTACAGACAAATAGCCCACAAGCTGTTACCTTCAACAGCGAAGACAAAATGGTCTACTGGATTGAACAGTCTGGCTCTATTGTTCGTTCCTATCTTAACGGAAGCTCAAGGCAGGTTATCGTTAAAGGGCTGACGTTCCCGGCAGGTCTAGCAATAGACCATTTGGGCCAAAATCTTTACTTCACCGACCAAAAAGGAATCATGGTATCAAAACTAGATGGGTCCTATCAGACTCATTTAATCAATTCGACTTTTGCTCATGGAATAGCCTTAGACAGCGATAATGGGTAAGAACCTCTGTTAACTATATGATCGTATGCATGAAGCAATCGACTCAGACCTTGCACATACTGTCGAACCCCTCGTAAGCCACCTCCCAGTATGTGAAGATTTAGTGGTCGCTTATGAGAGATGATCACCTTCGCGAATTGAACCATAGGGGGAACTCTATGAGAAGAAGTTCAGATCTACCTGAATTTTGACAAATACTCTATTGTATGTAATTTCTGAGTTACGTATAAATGTAGTTCTATCACTAAACGTTTTTCGTATAAACTGAGCAGCTTAGTACATAAAGCGAACAAAGAGGCTGCACCATGCATGCGACAAGCGGTCGCTTAAAAGTGGTTTGTGAAGTCTGTCGGGCCAAAAAGCGGCCGCGGTTGCCTTACGAGAGGTGGTCGTCAACGAGAGCTTCAGTCTTATTTTAGGGCCTTGACTGGGACAATTTTGGATGTTTTGTCGGATGTTTTGTCGGATGGGTAGCAGTCGCGGATCTAGGGAAGCGGTCCCCTTTCTTTTTAGACCAAACTCAAGGTCTGGATAAGGCATTAGGCAGTCGCTTATGGGAGGTGAGCATGGAGATAAGACTGTATAATAAACTTTAAGAAGTAGCATGCAATGAGACGTTTCAAGCTTTGAGGAACGTCTTTTTCTAAATCCTCTTAAGAACAAACAACTAAAATGTTCAATAATTATAGCAATCACTCAATGCATTGTTTTGTTCTGAGGTATTGTGTCTTATTTTCAGACATATCTACTTCACCTCTACTGGGACCAAACCAAAGATACAACGAGCAGACATGGATGGCAAAAATGTTTTTGTTTTGATGAACGTTTCCTCCATTCGGGAAACTAAGCTTGACGTAGCACTTGACAAAGTCAACAAACGCCTATACTATTCAGACTCAAGGAACAACTTGGTAAAATACATCGATCTCGCCAAATTCACTCTCCACCCTGTCCTGTCTAATCGCCCGCATGGACCAGTGGGTCTTACCTTAATCAATGGTACCCTTTATTGGACAGGCGGTGAATTACAGACTTACAGTGGTGCTGTTTACAAGGCAGATGCAGACAACGTAAATGGTAGCATCGTACATAAAGTAATGGACCTTTTATCGTTTCCTAAAGGATTGTACGCGCACGATTCGGAAGGTGTCAGGCCATCAGGTAAGATGGTCGATCATTTTTTAACGGTCAAATAAGGGACTGTTTTAAAGAAGTCTCAGTAACTCTAAATGTTTGCTTATTCGGGTCATCCTTTTGGCTTACCCGAGGAGGTTTTCCAGTAGTTGATACTGAATATTTGACCTGTTTTGACCTCTAATAAATTTCTTTCTATGCGCCAAGCCTTTAGTATTAACGTTAATGTTTCAAGAAACAATGTTTGACATTCTGTTCACTAACATTACAAAATTAACAACTCCAGAGTACATATAGACAAAAAAGCGCATTGAGTGGCGCCTCGGAGGAAATTAAAAAATAAAACAATATACAACAAAACCTAGTCGGAGGGATTTTCATTACATTAAAAACTCAGACGTTACTTAAAATATCATTTCTTTCAGGAAATCACTCCTGCACCAATGGTAACAGCAGATGCTCCCATCTTTGTGTGGTAAACCCTGAAGGATATCGTTGTCTCTGCCCAGTTAATGAGCGATGCCAGACATTACCAACATCAATTCCAACCACTACAATGCACGTTTCTAGTGTAAGTTCTACAGAAATTGGAAAGTCAGTGTCTATATCACAAACTACAAAGTCATCGCAATTGTTACTTCCCACCATCCAGCCATCCCGAAGTTTCTCCAAAGCTGGCTTATCCCAATCTTCTTTCTCGTCTGTTGCGACTCCCAAAGTTAGCATCAAAATGTCCAGCGCAAGTTCAAACGCAAGGTCATCTTCTTCACTATCCCCTTTGAACAGGCCAACCTCGGCAGTTTCCACATTGACATCTATTTCTTCAATACCGGGCGAGGTGTGCTCCGTTAGCAACCCATGTGAAAATGGAGGCCGATGTACGGTCGATGGTTTCAGCTATAAATGCGTGTGTGCAGGTTATTTTGCTGGTCGGCTCTGTTCAAAAGACATAAGTAAGTTTTATGTTTCATGTTTTATGTTGTGTTTTATTGTTCAGTCCACCAAGGAACCAAACGTAGTGTACTTAATAGAAGGCTAATCTATAGCTTCCTGCTAAAACAGTGAATATTAGTTGACTTTCTATTCTGAGATTTTTGCTTGAAAAGCTTAGACAACGCGAGAAAGCCTATTTTTAATGAAATCAAAGTTTTGAAACCTCCATAGTAAAATGGACCATGTCTGTCTTTGGTTTACCCTAATATAACAAAGTAATGGACAATCAATCAATTCAATTTAAGAAGCTAATTTTTAGCGCCGTTGTTTTTGTAGGGAATTTGGTTGTTGTTATTGCCATTGAAATACAAGAAAATAAGGTGAGTTTCATGGAAAGAAAGAGGAATTTTGTAAACATATATAGGCTGGTAACACAAAAACTTCTCCAACTAAATGTCGTCAATGGAAGTAGCACAAATAGGCATCAACAGGTCCTACATCGAGCCTACGATACAGGTAATAATAATGTTAATAATAATAATCATCATCAACACCATCATCATCATCATCATCATCGTCATCGTCGTCTTCTTTATTCTTCTTAAGTTAAGAGATATTTCTCAAGTGACATTTACAATCGTAAAAAAGCGTTAATTGTAAACTACCCAAGAAAAACGCAAACCATATAAGACTGAAAAATATATTTGTGACGAGAAAATGAATGGGGACCTGTTTTTCTTTCCTCTGGTGCTTTGCACGCAAAGACGTGTGGAGTCAAAAATTTGCTTCTGAAGGACTACAACATTACTCCATATCACCCAGGAAAAGATTTAGTGAAGTTGGCTTTAATAACTCTTCTACTTTGCCTTCTACTTTAAGCTTTGTTTTGACAGTAAAATGTACTGTCCACATTGCACTGAGGTTATCAAATCTTGGATATTTACTTAAAAACTTTGTCTTTCTTCACAGTTCGATAGAGCGGTGTTGGTGCAAATCATAGTGGAAAGCTTGAACAAACTCTGCGCGGGTGAAACAAACAGCTGCCCAATACAACTTTTAGAGTAAGAACAATTGACTCTAAATAGAATGAAACAATTGCCCACAAACCGTCATTAAAGACGTTTAGATTCTAAGACGAGTGCGACCACGAGTACGTGATTTTCTCAATACACTAAGTAGTGCGCGGGCGTGAACCAGCGTCATTTTGGCCCATTTGCACCAAGTTATAAGCAGCGCTCTTCAGCTTTCAGGTCTTTCATAAACCGAAGCAGCTATTGTGTTCTTGTTAAGTGTTAAGCGTTTTCCTTCGTTGTTTTAAGGAGGTACGAAATCATCTTCTTTCTTATCCAGGCCGTCTATTTTTTAAGATCAATTGTCTTCAATAACTTCGATAAAACGTTTTGTTACCCAACTGGAGAGAAATCTTTTCCCTTAAATTGGTCTCTATGTATATGCAAAGTCTGAATTTGTTACCAACATTCTTACTTCTTTTTCAAAGGGAAAAACGAAGGAGAAAACGATCATTAAAGGTGACAAAATTTACGCAGGATGACGTGATAATACCAGTTGATCCAAAGCAATTAGGTGCAAACCTTCATGTAGAGCTGGCCGTTTTAAAAATCTTGGCAGATGGTACAACTGCTGTAGTATCCAGTGACAATCTCAGCAAGATAATACTACAAGCGGAATCAAAAATCAGTGACTTACTCGGCGGGAGATTGGTTAGCGCCCAGCCCAAAGTTCCAGCACAGACCACCCAACAACCGCACAGTAAAACTGCAACGATGCCTATTACTCTTTCACCAACAACAAGAAAACCGGCGTCGCCTGGTAGAGTGGCTGCTAGTGAGGGAGGAAGCAATGACGCGAGTGTCATAGGAGGGGTGGTTGTGGCCATTGTTGTTGTCGTTGCTATGATTGCCTTCCTGGTATGGTATTTCAGGTAAACCATTTTTAAATTTATATGAACCAATATTTTCAAAAAAGGATATAAATTTTGGTGTTGGAAACACTAATCATAAGAAAACACGGTGTTAGCTGCAGTGCGCAAGAAGTCGCGATGAATAACTGACTATCGTGAGACAAACGATAAAGGAAACCCTTTATAAGTTTGTTTGGTTCGTCTTTTAGGTGTTGTTTTAGATGCACTTCTCGTGAGGATAATTTTACTCAAAAGTAAATCTCAATAGATTGAATGTGTAGTATGTATGAACTGTGAAGATTTGAAGGATTGCTTTTGATATAAACGCTATAGTTCAATCACGGCGGAGTAGATTTTAAGACCCACCCTAAAATACACAATCGTATTTGTTGCAATTGAATATAACTAGAAGAAATATTTAAACGCTGTTGTTCATTTACAAGTTCTCTTGTGGTGGTTTGAACAGTAACTATCCTTATTTGCAACAGAAATAATAGAAAGGATTTGGTAGTTGATGTAAATTTGGATACAATTCTCCTTCACAGGGTACGAACAACTGTTCCCTACAAAAAGGAAATAGATGCACCCACAACACGCACGACTTCATTTGAAAACCCAGGTTACGATACTGCTGCTATTGCTGGCTTTGGTGCTTCTGACAGCGTGATTTATGAGGATATTCCGCCCATCGTTCCTTCTCCCTATCAAGAAATGAACGATTTTGGTGCTGCTATTAACCCGCTTTATAGATCAACTGACCAGGAAAATGTATCCTCGACTGATGGTAATAGATCTAGAAAGTTTGACGCTGACAATGCCGACTTCAGTCGCAAACCAGGAATTCCAGAGGCTCCTGACGGAAACAAAACACTCGAGGAACAGGATTCCAAGATGTCCTTTGACGCTGGTATCCGTCAGCAACCAGCAGTTCTAATCTTAAATAACAGTGACAGGCCTGACAATTTTTCAGAAATTTAACTTTTAATTGCACGTGCACGAAATGGCAAAGTACAGTCGAACGTAGATTGCACCGACTGCGAGCAGTCTCTCTTTTCTTTCTGATTCAGTGAGGGGATTGCACGCGCGCAAGCGTAGAGAGGCGACACGCGAGAAACGAGGGCGGCAGCTCTTCCCCTTTCGCATCTTTAGTCACGCGTGTGATCATTTTTGTGTCTCGCACGTTTCGCTCGATGGACTGAAAAAAGGGGGACTGCTCGTAGTCTAAGTCGAACTTGTACGACCACCCCTAGCTAGTGAGCAACCAATTCAGGCGATCCAAAACACCAACATTGTATCAATAATACCCTTCTTGTAGTGGTAACCTCTCGTAATTAGTAATCATCACCATGGTACTGGTTTTTTATTTTTTATTTTCAAACGTGTTGTAAGAAACCTCTTGACCCATGGTCTAATCTCCATGTTCCCTGTACGTATCACAAATTGCATGCGGAGAACGTTCGAAATGAAAGCAATAGTAAGGTCTATTCAAAAAAGGACAAGGGCCGGAAAAGAACCCCTTGCTGTTCGACCCTCATTAATGACCAACAAATCTTGGTGTTTGGGTGGCTCCTTACAGGAGGTTTGACTTTACATCAATGCTCGTCGTTTCATCGTAGTTGCATGAACGTTATATCTCTAGACAATACATTAAAAACGCGTGAGTAAGCTCCTGCTTTGTCTAAACAGGTTCTTACATTAATTGTAATTAGCACTTATTAAGGCTATTTAGGAACAGGTGCATATTTTCTAAAAATTAAAAATTCATTGTAGCTAAAAGGGTACTTTGCCGCCTAATCCTTTTATATAATAGGCATACCAAATAAGTGTTTGTGTAGAAATGACTTTAACAAGAAATGTAATTGAAGCGCTGATCACAAGTGCCTCCAAGTGTAGAGACTTTTTAACAATGGATATTACAAAATATGAACATTAGGGACGGACCATTAGAAAATTATGGGGGGGGGGGGGGTGGGGTTGGGGAATTTTTGAGCCGCAGGAATTTTTTTCGTTCTCAAATTCTTTGTATTAATTTTTTTAGGCCGTAGCATGAATATTTTTTGCGGTAAATTGGCGTGCATAAATTTTTTTCGCTTAATAATTTTCCCCTGCGCGAACGTTTTTTTTGTCCTTCGCCTGCCTCCCCCCATAAGTGTTATAATGGTTCGTCCCTTCGGCTAAACAAGTTTTTCCTACAGAGGACATGATCATTTCCGTTTCTCTAATTTTGTCGAGACTAATAAATAAACAGCGGGAATCAGCAGTGAGCCGTTTGAAAAAGAGAAAGGTGTAATTTTTCATTTCTTATAAGCAACACTCTTGTACTACAAGAACACAGAGAGTTTTTAAAGAGTTGTTAAATATTTTCGATATGTTAGTAGAATAGGATGCAACGAATTATCCCTTTTTTGCGGGGGAATCTTATTAACTTGCGGGAGAACACTTTTTCGCCGATGATGTCATCGTATTCTGTCTTTATCACCTGAAAAAAATACGTGAGAATCTCAAGGCTTTGTTGTTTTTTTCACAAGCTTTCACACTATACCAATGTTCCAATTTTGCCGTCTCCGGCCGGTACAACTCGTGCATGTTAATGTGGACGAAGGCAAACTCGAAACACGAATCTTTACTTACCCCTCCCTCTTCCTGCTTCTTCACAATTCAATTATTATGTTTCCTCCAGCTGTCAATCTTATGACGTCATTTCCTGCCAACAACCGTTGAAATCAAAAATCGTAAAACATCCTATTGTTAGAAGTAGAGTTTTCTGTCATTCTTCAACGTTTTAGCTCAAAAGAAACAAGATGCAAAACTAATTTATTTGCTTGCAGCAGTTTTGTAGCCTGCGAACGCAGACATATTTCCATTGCTTCTCTCCACCTGAAAAAAGAGAATTGACGACCGGTAAAACGTCTGCGTTCGCAGGCTAGCAGTTTTTTTAAAGCCCCAAACAAGAGACTACAGTGGAACCTCGATAACACGCAGCGCCGTAGCTAGTATGAGGCCAACCGAGGCACTCGCCTCGGTAAAATTTTGACGAATTTCGCCGATCATTTTTATTTTACATAAGCGATCATCGGATATTTTTAACGCATCATGATATTACAAAGAATTCAGCAATTCAGTCAATATACTATGAAAAAATTACCATATCATCGATCTCAAGGGGCTACGTACGTTAACTCCAATTTTTTTTTTGAACAAATACTGATCAAAACCATTGGCGAGGTTAACGGTCACCCAGATTACGTAGCTTGTTTCTGATTATTGCTTTTTAAATTCCACTTAAATTAACTCGAAAAAAAGTTACCGAAAGGCCCAGAAAACGCTGCAAATCGCATTTCCGAGAGACTAAAGTTCAAAATTTCTCGGGGGGGGGGGGGGGCATGCCCCCGAACCCCCCTAGTAACTCCCGCCTGCCTCGGTTGGCCGTTTGGTCTGGCTACGGCACTGACACGAACAACCATACAACGAATTCCTCGGTACTTTCCTCACCCCCGTAATAGTAAAATATACGACAAAGAAATTAAATTAACTGCAAAAACCGTGGACGAAGATCCTGCCGGTTATCAACGTTGGACTGCTCTAGGAAAGAGATCCAATATCAGCCAAAATATTAAGAACCAAAAAACAAGAAGTCCAAAAACTACTGCAAAGCTGATCGTAACAACGTGTATTACTTTTTCATAACGATATTTCGGCTGACCATACCAGCCTTCTTCAGGTTTACAGATGTTACTGAATTTATTATGGGAATTACAATATTATACAGATGGAAAATGTCGCAAGTGAAAATTGTTTAAAAGGGAGAGGCGGAAATTACGTACAACACAAAAAGGAAAAGGAAAACTAATAAGAATAATTCGTCACGGAGGCTTAGCCCATTAGGTTTAAGGGTCATGGCCTTATAATTATCTATCAAATGTGACTCCTCCGCCTTACGGACTGAGTCACAGGTACGTGAAGAATGAATTTTCTCTAGTGGGATTAACCTTAGTATAACTAAACCTCGTCATGGTCGCTCCTTCTTTATATCTAGGTTCCACTGTATCTAACCCATACAAAGCTGAAAGTTTCATTTGCACACGGTAAAAAAAAAAAAAACAACACCCTATGCCGACCATAGCAACACTCTTTCTTCTTATAAGAGTATATTAACTAAAAATATTGAGGCTGAAATTTGCGAAATTTTAAGAATATCTGTCGAATACACCCGAGGCTTAGGTTTGAAAAGGATGTAATTTTGTGTGTTGAAAATAGTTCATTATACGCTTGTAACGTAACCGCATATAATTTTGCTCCCACTCAACGGCAAAGCGAAGAAAATGGTAATGACAGCTCGATGAACAGTACATGAAATACATATCTAGAGTACCCACAACACAAAAGGAATGACCAAACCGCAAAAACTGTATTATAAATTCTTTCTTATTTCAATATAATTTAAGAATAACACAACACATATCTTCAGCCTAAAATCGGCGGAAAAAAAAGAATATTCAGCCTAGGCCGGAAAAACAACGTTCTGTTAAAAAAGTAAAAAGAAGGAGAGCAGAGCGAGCCCACTCTTACTCCTTCCCAATCCCCGCTCTCAACGTTCACTGTGCTCATGAAAACAATGCAAATGTTTCCGATCCGAAAGCTTTCGAAAGCCCTAGTTCCCTGTATGAAGTTCTAGCATGAGCGAAAGAGTTTTCCCATGACTAACGTTTAAGTGACCGGGGAAAAAAGACGACGGGTAGTGAGAGATGTCACGCTCGGATGTCACACAAAACCTTTGTGGAGATGGAGAAGAAAGAGCCTGGAAACTAAGAATGAAAACGCCTTGTACTTTCTGTACCTTGGTGATCATAAAAGAAATTCTTTCTGTTCTGATCTTTTTGCTTGTACTATCAGGGTTGGCTTAAATTCTTGCAAATATTCATTCCCTTTAGCTTATTTATAAAAACGTGGGCTTAGTTGTCGGGTCGATTGTTGGCAAAAACCACACACCAAGATGTCAAAGAAATCGCTAGTATTTGTGACCGGGAATCAAAACAAGCTGAAAGAGGTAAGATCTGAGTTTTTCTAAATTTTAAAGGAAGCTTTGATACGTGTCCAGCTTCTTCCTTAATCCTGCTGCCGTTTATTTCCCAGCTGTTTATTGGTTTACCTGGCAGTGAGTCGTGAAAGTTTCTGTTGCACAAACACATACAGCTTAATGTTATGTATATCAAATGCGGTTCATCAAACCTGGAATGTTCCACCAGCGATCAAGCCAGCCTCGAGCTCGCTGAGGCCATTTGATCTCATCCATATTTCAGTTAAGACATCGTAAAATTAGAATTTTACTGCTTGGAACAGGGAGATTCTCCATCACTGGGCGCAGTTCTTTTGAATGTCATAGGTCTTAAATGTTTTTTTATTTTTATTTTATAAGGTGCTAGCAATTTTAGGGGAGGCTTTTCCATGGAAAGTGGAGTCTAAAAACATAGAATGTAAGTTTCAAAATAATTATCATCATTAAAGGTTATAGCTGCAGCTAATGTTAAGGCTGTATATAATGGATTTGATTTGTACCATTGTTTTATGCTGCCCTTCTTCTAAAAAAAAAGAGCTAGGTGTGGGGAAACACACCAGCAATGCATAGTACAGGTGCAAGCATGTAGTCATTAGAATCCTTATTTACTGGGATATCAACTCAGGTGACAACCTGAATTTTGCTTGCACCTAGTGGGGGGAGTAGGGAATTGGTGCAGTCGTGAGAGCACTCATGCACTTCCCACTAATGACGCCAGGGTTCAAATCCTGGCTTTAACCCATTCGCTCCTGGAGATTTTGCCGAAAAACGTGTTTTGAAGCTAGTCGAGTGGTTTTCTGGTCACTGTCGTGCTATAAAGGGCTAAAACTTACCACAAACCGGTTTACAGGTCATACACTTGGCGGCCTTCTGATCCAGATGCAAAATATGAGCTTGCGAAGTTTGGGCATGCGCAGAAAGCAAAATTTCGACATAGTTTTTGGGTTTAAAGGTGACACAGCAGTCTTGACTTTTACTTTTCGCTTTCTCTCCACCCTTCTTTTTTCGCTTTTCTTGCCTCATTTTTTTTTTCTCTTGCTGGGCATTTAGTAGGCTTCATTTTGGTGGGAAGAGTTTTTGGGAAAGCTTTTAGGATCTTAGGATTAGGTGAAAGGAAAGGTAGGTGGGTAATGGAACAAGATTTTCATGGAGATTTTCAGGTCCTTGTCACGTGGTTTTTTGCTTCTTTCTCCGGTTTCCTTGACTGAATTGTGCTCATTCTGGTATGGCTTGAAAGATCTCTTCACTCTGCACAAGTTAGCGAAGAAAGTTGTCCTTGACCATTAAAACTGATGACGTCACAAAGGGAAGAAAGGACCTGGATCCGCATAGGCGGTTACGGGCGGTTCAGGGGCGAATGGGTTAACATCATATGTGGGTTGAGTTTCTTGTTGGTTCTCTCCTTTGCTCCAAGAGGTTTTTTCTCTGGGTACTCCGGTTTTCCCCTCTCTTCAAAAACTAACATTTCCAAATTCCAATGTAACCAGGAAAGGTAGACAAAGAACCACTCTGTGGAAGGGTTACCTGTAAACCGTTAAGTTGTGTGCTTGCACTGATCAGCATTCAGAGCAATTCAACTGACAAAAATTCTGATGTTTGTGTCTCTAGCAATAACCTGTCAGGCTTTATGAACATTGAAACAGCCCTTTCCCTACTAAAAATTCAAAGGTTTGGCTCTTAAATTAGTTTCCGTGTTAATAGTGGCCAATTATTTAGATACACGTTATTTCTACACAGTAGTTTCAGCATATCACAATATGTATGTACATACAAATGATATATTTTACTATTTTTATAGTACCTGAATTTCAAGGTGAACCTGATGACATATCAAGGGAAAAATGTAAAGTTGCAGCTAGAGAGGTTGGTAATGTTAACCATAGGAATGTAAAAATAGAAAAAAATAGAATGTGGAGAATTTTTGTCACTTTTAAAGGTTTTATACAGAGTCCTGAATTCTTGAAAAAGTCTTGAATTGAAATTTGCAATGCAATTTTTCAGTATGGAAAAATGGTAAAAAGTCTGGAAGTTTTTTTCAAAGCTACGACAAGTGATTATAAGTTAATTTTTTTTCCTTTGCTTGGTCAATCCCATTCAAATCATTCAATCTCTCCCATAGCCAAGACATTCAATCACAGAATGAGAAGTTTCAGAACTCTCTTAATTCCACATTACACCATGGTTACTGTACATTATAATGATTATCAGTGCATCATCTGTTGATCACCTATTCAATAGCCTTTAGTCTAATTAAAAAGTAAATTATTATTTTGGAAAAAAGTCTGGATTCAAAAAAGGTCAATGAATTTTGGATCCAAAAATCGACTGTCCGAACCCTGCTTTTGACTCATATTTTAGAACTAGAAAGAAAGTGAATTACTGCAGTCAGTTACCTATAGTTGTTTTGTTTACATTTGTCAGATTCAGGGTCCAGTGATAGTTGAAGACACTTGTTTATGTTTTTCTGCATTGGGAGATCTTCCAGGACCTTATGTGTGAGTTACTGGTACACAATCAGTATAATTTGTTACTTGTGACATTGGCTGTCTTCCACTTCCCTTGCATATTTCTCTACTCAATTGTATTTTCTAGTTATTTACTCTTATAAAAACTTAACCTTTGTCAAGCTCTTTATATTATTGGGTTCTTAAAGATTATTATTCTCATATTGACCCTTCTCAGGAAATGGTTCTTGAAGAAATTAGGGCCTGAAGGTAGGCTTAAGGTGCATTGCCTTACTTTGTCTTTGTTATCACTTGTATTTAAAGTATGCATGATTATTTTATCCACTCTCTGACTTGCCTGTATCCTCAAACAATCACTTTTCATGACCCAAATTTGAGGTATACTAAATTTGCAGTGAGTTAACCTCCACTCTCAGAAGTTCCAATAAAAGTCAGTTGCTCACTTACTTCCAGCATTGTTGGACTGTCTGAGAATTAGGTTAGCACTGAGTTGCTTTAAATCAGTCAAGCCAGTGGATTAGTGGTGTGCTGATGTCAGAGCTTTTTCTTCATAAGGACAGACAGAACAGTTTAAGAATTTTAGTCATCACAATGTGGCTTTGTAAGTTATTAATCAGTGAGGAACAGTAACTGTTGTGGATGCACCAGATGACATCTAATAGGGCTGTAAACATTATTAATGTCTGGCTGTAAGTGTGTTGTTAAGTGCTTTTTCATCTTTATACTTGATGACTTACATTATTATATGTCTGTTAAGTGCATCAATTAGATGACCAAATCAGATGACTTTTGAAGCATCTGCCCAATGGTTTCCCTGAGATGTCTTAAATGTCTTCCAGTATAAACTAAGCCATGTCTGAATTGCCACTTTGCACAGCCTATTTCTTTAATATTTATTATCACTGAAACTTGCATAACTAGAACCTTCTTCAGTTTCCAAGAATTATACTAGTATGCATTTAATGTTTGGTTTATTAGCTGGGATTTAGTGGACGACCTACCAGAGTCTGTTTGTTTTTAGGTTTGCACAGACTCTTAACAGGCTGGGAAGACAAGTCTGCATATGCACTCTGTACATTTGCCTACTCAACTGGAAATCTAAAGGACCCTGTCATGCTATTTAGAGGAAAGACAATGGTATAACACCAGAGACTACATAATCTCACTTACGTTTTTAGCAATAGTACCAGCCACCTTCTCAAAGTAAAAACAGAAAGAGAGCATAAAAAAGATATTATTAGTCATTGTACATTAAAAACTATAAACACTTGTATCCCCTGTGTAGTAAGAGTTTCCGTTTGAGTTTGTTTCAGAAGTTGGAATGCGAATGAAATAAAAAGGAATAAATTAAGGTCAGGGCTAGGCTCCTGAAACATATTCCTTAATATTTCAGGGTTCAGTTAATTTGTAGTTTGTATATAGTAAATACCAGATAAATGTTTGTTAACATTTACTCTCTTTAAAATCAAAACGTGTATCACATTACTGCAGCTTAACCCAAAAAATCAGCAAACTATTAAAGGAAGCATCTTTGTGATGCTGAACCCCCAGAAGGATGGAAACTCTTGGTGATCACCACTACTGATTTTGACTTCATTAATTTCTTAAAGTTAACTCATGCATGTATGTAATGCCTATTTTGGTTTCACCATTATTGTGATTTAATTCAGTGGCTTTGCCAATACATTATTTACACTTGTCGTAACTACATTGTAATGAACTTCTCTTCTTTAAAGGGTAAAATTGTTGAACCCAGAGGTCCAAGGAATTTTGGATGGGATCCTTGTTTTCAACCTGATGGCTTTGATCAGACGTGAGTATAATAATACTAATGAAGTCCAAATTAATTTTGAGGAATTTTTGCATTGATTGGTTGTGATTTGTTGAAACTTTTGATTTTACAGGTATGCAGAGATGGCATCAGAAATAAAAAATTCTATCTCGCACAGGGGCAAGGCTCTCAAAGCCTTAAAGGAGTACTTTGAGGATGCAAAGGCCAATGATGACTTTCAGGAACCAGAAAATAAGAGACCAAAAAACTTTACTGATACAAAATAACCCACAAAAACTAATTCATTTAGCCAGACATGTGCATGTACAGTCTAGTTGAACAGGCCTAGTTTTTATTAAAATCACTTGTTTTTTCTCACTAGTACAGTTTTTATGATATTTGTTGTTTAATTTAACTTTTGGAATTGTCATTTGGTTAAGGCGACAAAAAATATACCCGTACAAAACTCCATGGTGCACGTTATCAACTTATGGGATGTGTGTTTCCTTCTTTTTTCCTTATCACTTCGTAACAGCGTAATAGCCTGATTACTCTTTTCCCTTGTAGTAGTATGTTTTGGCTAATTTGACATTAAGTCGTCTCGTCTCTCTTTTTCCTTCTTTCCTCTTCTTTGCAAGTAAACTTTTACAATTTTACAGTCCTCTCTTTCCCTATTTCGGTCCTTTCGCTTTCTGTTTCAATAGGAGAGTGTTCTGTGTTGTTTTTCTTCAAATCCTCCAAGCGAATTACCAAAAAAAAATTATCCATTCACGGAATTTGAAACCGTAGCAACTAAGGAAGTAAAAACAGTGTCGGTAATATAACGAAGAAAATAATAGCACCGCCGGCAATAGCGTAACAACGTAATAACAAATAACGAAGAATATAATAGCATCGCCGGCAACAGCGTAACAACGTAATAACAAATAAAGTAACATCTTGGCCAGTACGGTAATAGTGTAACAACGTAATAAATTCCGAATTCAAAACTTTGATTCAGACATCGTGCTTTTGTCGTGCTTCTACCGTGCTCATGTTGAACAGAAGCACGACGTATGAACTGTGCCTAAATCTTCATATTTTGTTCAGCTCCCTGATTGGTTACTTTGTGACATCCATTTGTACTGCTTTTGCCACCGCTTTCATGATTGGCCTTTCGAAGCTCGTCTGTGTGAAACGCTCGTCACGGTTCCTCGTCACGCACTTCATATTCTGCACCTCATGCATATTCTGGGCGGGTTGCTGGTTGTTTTATTAATTGCTCGCAGATCGTGGAGCAGTTTCGTCCAGGGAAACGATTGGTTTTGTTTGATTGATGCTTGTTGTTTTATTGATCGCTCGCTGATCGTGGAGCAGTTTCATGCAGGGAAACGATTGGTTTTGTTTGATTGATATTTCTAGTAGCGCGCCTGTGTATTCTCTATTGATTGCTCGCACTCTGTGCTGATTTCGTCAACGGTAACGGTTGGTTTTGTTTGAGTGATATTCTGACAGTAATATTGTCTGTGCTAGTACGTTGGAAAAACGCCATGACGAAAAAGTGGCGTTTAGCAGAAAGCTTCTTGCCAGATGCGATTGCGGGCAGACTTGACGAAAAAACGCGTATAAAAGAGGAAATGGAAGATATTGTTTTGAAATTACAACGTTCCGGCTGTTCATACATTTTAAGGAACAACACAATACAATGCATTGCAGGAAATCGTTACATTCACGGACAAAAAGAAAATCGCTTATAATTATTCAGATCCAGGAGGCACTTTGGAGAAATTGAGCCACATAAAACCCTTATTTAGCTGCAATGAAGAACTTTACATTTCAAAAGAGGTCAAAGAAAAAATGCTCTTGCATCACAGGGCAAATCATGCCGACCAGAAACAATGACCGCGGAAAATCAATATGCGTGTCAAGACCTCTCAGTTTAAAATAAGCGGCAAAAATCACATTTGATCAGTCAAAACGTTTTCCTCCAGAGCGTAATCTAACCGTCAGAGAAAAAGAAACAAGCAGCATTTTGGCATGAGGTAAAGGTCGTGTGTTGCCTACAGACCCCCTATTTTACAACATGCTGTAGTTTGCTGCAACTTGACGCAGCCTGGGGCAACTTGGTGCAGTCTGGTGCAACTTGTTGCACTTTGATGCAACTTGGTGCAGTTTAGTGCAACTTGATGCAATTTGGTTCAATTTGGTGCAGATTGGTGCACTTTGGTGCAACTTGGTGCAGATTGGTGCAACATGGTGCAGTTTGGTGCAACATGGTGCAGACTGGTGCAGCTTGGTGCAGATTAGTGTAACATGGTGCAGTTTGGTACAATTGGTGCAGATTGGTGCAACTTGGGAGCCATTTGGTGCAGACTGGTGCACTTTGGTGCAACTTGGTGCATATTAGTACAACATGGTGCAGTTTGGTGCAACTTGGTGCACTTTGGTGCAACTTAGTGCAATTTGGTGCAACTTGGTACAGACTGGTGCAGCATGGTGCAGTTTGGTGAAACTTGGTGCAGATTGGTGCAAGTTGGTGCAGAGTAGTGCAACGTGGTGCAGTTTGGTGCACCTTGGTGCAGATTGGTGCAACTTAGTGATGAGTGGTGCAACATGGTGCAGTTTGGTGCTAGTTGGTGCAACTTTGTGTTGAGCAGTGCAACTTGGTGCAGATTAGTGCAAGATGGTACAGTTTGGTGCAACTTGGTGCAAATTGGTGGAACATGGTGCGGTTTGGTACAACTTGGTGCACTTTCGTGAAACTTGTTGCAGTTTGGTGCAACTTGGTGCATTTTTGTGCAACATGGTGCAGTTTGGTACAACCTGGGGCAGATTGGTGCAATTTGGTGCAACTTGGTGCAGATTTGTGCAACACGGCGCAGTTTGGTGCAACTTGGTGCACTTTGGTGCAACTTAGTGCACATCGGTGCAACATGGTGCAATTTGGTGAAACTTGGTGCAGATTGGGCAGCATAGTGCAGTTTGGTGCAAGTTGGTGCAGATTAGTGCAACATGGTGCAGTTTGGTGCAGATTGGTGCAACTTAGTGATGAGTGGTGCAACATAGTGCAGTTTGGTGCAAGTTTGTGCAACTTGGTGCAGAGTAGTGGAAGATGATGCAATTTGGTGCCAATTGCTGCAACTTGGTGCAAATTGGTGGAACATCGTGCGGTTTGGGGCAACTTGGTGCACTTTCGTGCAACTTGGTGCATTTTGGTGCAGATTGGTGTACTTTAGTGCAACTTGGTGCAGATTAGTGCAACATGGTGCAGTTTGGTGGAACTTGGTACACTTTGGTGCAACTTAGTGCACATTTGTGCAACATGGTGCAACTGGTGCAAGTTGGTGCAGATTAGTGCAACATGGTGCCCCTTGGTTCAATTTAGTTAGGGCAATTTGGTTCAACTTGGTTCACGTGGTGCAAATTAGTGCAACTTGGTGCCCCTTGGTTCAATTTGGTGGACTTAAGTGTTGTTTGGTGGAACTTGGCGCAACTTGGTACAGATTAGTGCAACTTGGTGCTGACTGGTGCAACATGGTGCAGTTTGGTGCAACTTGGTGGAGTTTGGTGCAAGTTGGTGCAATTTGCTTCACCTTGGTTCACTTTGGTGCAACTTGATGCAGATTGGTGCAACATGGAGCATTTTGGTGCAACTTGGTTCAGATTGGTGCAACAGGGTTCAGTTTGGTGTAACTTGCTGGAGATTGGTGCATCTTGGTGCAACATGGTGCAGATTGGTGCACCGTGGTCCATTTTGGTGCAAATTGGTGGAGATTGAACTTGTTGAAGTTTAGTGCAACTTGGTGCAGATTGATGTAACGTGCTGGTTTTTGGGCCGTAAGGGCGGCTGATTGCTACCTGCTTTGTCTCCTTCTTTAGTTCTAACTGCCGAGGTCAAATATTCATCTTGCAAAATAGCGCTTAAAACAGCACAGGACGGCGAAAAAAAACATGACACATGACTCAGTTAACATTTTCTTCGAACTTTTCTTTAAGTTCTGCATTTTGGAACAAATTATAGCCACCGTATTGTTTATATGTATTTCTTCTATAAACTAACAAAAGATAGTTGCTCAGATCAACAACGGCCCCCACTAACAGAGGGTGGTCTGTCTGTCATGACCTCTCAGTTTGAAACATGCGGCTAAAATCACATTTGCTCAGTGAAAATGTAGAACCTTCCAGAGAATAATCTACCCAGTTGAGCAAAAAAAATTTATTGGAATGAGCAGCATTTTGGCATGAGGTAAAAGTCGTGTAGGCCTACCACCACCGCCCCCCTTTTTATTGCCAGGATAACTAAGCACACTCACTGTGGTCATAAATGACCTCCATGACTGCGAAGTACCGATCGATCAGCAGCAGATGATGACATCACCACTTGTAACTTTGCCTTGAAATGTTTCATACCGAAGTTACTACGTGTTACAGTCTTTACTACCCTTCTTTCTTATTAGCATCAAAGCTACTATCAGAGAGTAATTAAGCCGGCGATATCAACCCCCACTAAAAACCCTTAAAGACATCTTTCTAACCAGGGTAAACAAGAGGTAATGGTCTTGTACAGTAATCACTTTCTTAATTACGTTATTCAAGCGTAATAAGAAAAAAAGAAGAAATGGCTATCACATTCGGGACGATAGTGTGCAATAATAATAATTCATTTATTTCTATTAATTTAAGCATTTTAATTTATATGTTGTGATTCAGTTTTATCCTTGCTTTAAATTTTCTTTTCTTTTGTTTTTGGGTACATGTACACGTATGATAAGGATTTTGAAACAAAATAAAATAAAATTGAATCCAAGGATACACTTGAGCCACATACAATGCTCTTGTGGAGAGATGATTTTGCCTCTCATTTTTTTGCCATAAACTGTTGTTCAGCATTAGATTAAGAGTAATTTATTTTGAGAGACAAAAGGAGGGAAGTTAATTAAGATATTTTGAAAAATCTTGAGTTAACTATACGACACATTGAAGCTCTGTACAGTTTTTGTAAGTTTATATGAAGATCGGACAGACCTAAATCGTCAAAAAGTATCAAGGTTATCAATAAAATTCATTTAAATGTAATGGCAAAAAATAAGGGATAATAATCTTTTCATGTCTTCCTTATCTGAAGATATAGTAATGATAAAAAATCCTAAAATCAAGCATTAAAACCTATTAGGCCTGTTAACATGGAGGTGGGGGACCCCAGGTAAGTGAGGTAAACAACTTACGTGGGGTAACCTGCCTGTCCATATAAGCTCTTATATGGTCCCCCCATCTATCATGCAGGGGTTGCAATAAAAATTGAAGTAACCAGCAGGTTTGAATAGAGTTACCGACTGTATCAAAAGGGGGACGTTAGTCCCCTTTATCTAGGAGGGGGGGGGGGGGGGGGGGCGGATGTCTAGGGACGTGTTTCCCCTGACAATTGGTTCTGGGGACTAAACTGAGGACAAAAGAGCATGTTTTTCATTCAAGAAAATGTAGCTTTCATTCAACTTTTGATTTATCAGTCACAAAACAATTCCTGCAAGCAATGAACAAATGAACAAAGCTTAAGTATGTACTTTTGCATGTTCTGCGTAAACCTATAAAGAAACTGGTGAAAATTGACTGAAATATAGCATTTGCATGACCATAGAGCAAAACGTAAAGCCAGTGGGCCTTATATGAAAACAGATCATAATTACATTTTCATTCAGAATTTACGAAAAAAAAAAAGTTGCTGAATTCTCTGAGCAAATTAGCCGACTCGTTTCGTTGGCCGTAGGTGCTTATTGAAACCGCTGATCATGTAAACGTGATCACATGGACAGCTGGCGGGTTACGCCACCTAAGCGGGTACCTCACCTACCTGGGGTCCCCCACCTCCATGTAAACAGGCCCTTTGTCTGGTTTGAATGCATGGCCTGAAAGCGAAAAAGGTTTTCTCTTATACTAAATTACCATTTGGGAATCCACCCACACCCTGTACACATTTTCATATCTTGTTCATGAGCGTTTGCACAATTCTTTTGTCTTTCTTCCACTAAAGCTGGAAGGTTGACATGGGTGCCATCGCAATAAGGAGGATTCTTGGTGTGTTTACAGCAACAGATTGTATAGATTGTCTGAGGTTTGTCAGGGACCTTCCACTTCATTGACTTGAATCCAGTTGACTTGTGTCTTCCTACAAACACATTTCCATAAAAAGACAGTATTTTAGTGGCTGATAATGGAAGTGGATATATAATATGATTCTATTTTTTCTTTTAGCTTACTATCCTCTTCTGTTTATTTTGCATATATTGTCTTTGGCACTTTTTTGAATGGCATTATAACTGGAGTAGAACTCCTGGCTGACTCAACTGAATTTAGTTTCCCTTAATGATCAAAATTTATCCCGATGACTCAAATTCTGGTCCTTGCAACTTAGCACCTCTTCCATCTCATTAGCTCTTCTTGATGTGTAATAATAACCTTTTAAGGTTAAATTTTAAAGAATTTTCACTAGAGTCATTTGAATTTAATTAGTGCAAGGAAAAAATTAATTATGAGTCATACTACAAGTAGATCATGTGTTTAAGTTTCCGATGATAAAATATATGCCTGCCAACATTCAGGCACTATGTGTGAGTCTCATGGCTGCTGACTAAAAACATTGATTTCATACATCAAAAACAATTTCTCATGCTAAACTCACAAATCCAGATAAAGTATTCTTTAACACATTATTAATAACGAAAATTAAATTAAATATTCCCATAATGAAAACATCCAAAAAAGGCACCCAACATTATCACAACATGCTACAAAGTAAAATGTTGCCATTGAAATAGCTTTGAACAGTTTCAGTAATGATTGGAAGGCTTCAGAAAATTGTTGAGAATGTTTGGAAATTCCTGTCATGAAAAGATAAAAACCTTATGCATTTTACTCAGAAAAGGTGAACAGGTACAATAAAGTACTGTACTGAAAAATCGTCAAATCATCACTTATTAACATGGCATTTAAAGGACTATTCAATTGACCCTGATAACTTGAATTGTAATGAATTTTACCTACCATCACACCAAGGCTGCTTCTCACTTAATCCACAGGTGCACCACTTCATGGTCTTTCCAGGTACTAAATTTTCTACTGTGGACGGTCCATACTATCAAATCAATACAGTGGAACCCCGTTAATACGGTCACCAACGGGCCAAAAAAATTTGGCCATATTAATGCTGGGGTGGCTGTATTAACGAGGGTTTTTAACAAGAAAATGAATGGCTGTTTTTGCCAGGTGGCCAAAAAAAGTGGTTGTAATAACGAGGTGGCCGTACTACCGAGGTGGTCGTAAGGCAGGGTTTTGCTGTACAAGCAAACAGAGATTTAGACATGTTTAGACACTTGTGCGCTTGACTATTATCTTTTTAAAATAGGTTGCAAAGAAAGCCATGCCTGTTTTTGTGTTTTCCACAACGAGACAGTTAGGCATTTTTTGTATTGAATGTCCACTTTATTCTGCCCCTAGAACAAATCTGCTCTCCTCTGCTGCTCGCATGTTTGCTGACAGGTGGTCTTCTATGTCTAAAGCACAATAATTGTATCAGTTTTTTCTGTTTGGATCACAGTTACTGTCTCTTCTATGTCTAAAGCACAATTGTATCAGTTGTTTCTGTTTGGATCACAGTTACTGTCTCTGTCCAGAGCAAAATAATGATTTATTTTCTCATTTCAAGTCTTTTATATCTGAATCAAAGAGATTTTAGAAAAAGTACCTAAATACGTATTTTCCAGCTGTTAGCATTCCTTAAATATCCTCCTAGTTTGTTTTGCTGCCACTTCGACTAATTTACTATTAAATGTAATTTTTTAATTGTTCTATGTTATTTCGAAAAGTGCCCTCTCGATGAGTTTTTTTGTTACTCTTAGGACAAACTTTGTCAATAAAATATGTTTAAATAATACACAAAAAAACTGAGATTTCGTATAAGATGTTAAATGATTGAACATAACAAGCCTTTAAAAAACAGTTAAACACACTGCATCAACAACAAGGACAAAAGTGAAGGCTAAGCTTATACAATTTTGTATTGTATTTGAAAATTCAGAGCATAAATACGGAAATCAATGAACCATTAAACATTAGAAGTCGCTGGGGCAACAATACAATGCCTTAAAACTGCAAAAAACTCCACCACTTTGACTACTTTCTGCATATATAGCTAGGTATGCAGTGTCAAAGAAATGTTACTTGTTCATTAAAAAAGTGCATATTACTGCATTGGGATGTTTGATCTTTGGAATTGTTTTGAGGAGTTAGGGGAAAATTCCCTTTTCCTAAAGTGGGGAAGGGGTGAAGAAAAACTCAGGGTGAAAAGCCTTACAAGCAAGAATGCATACAATTCCTCTGAAATTTGTATTCTCCCAAAAAACTTCACTTCAAGGAGAAATAATTCAATACCCCAATACCCCTGGGGGTATTCAATACCTCAATACCCCTGGTTCTGGGCTATAATACAGGACACAACTTCCTTTGCACATTGAGAAATGTGGTATGTGTTGGGACTTTAGGACTTTTTTCAAAGGGTAAGAACCAAGTTCTGTAGTGTGTGTCGGAGGGGGGGGGGGGGGGAGGGGAGGGGTGGGAGCCATTAAATGGAATGGCCTTGATTATCACTAACTATGTTTTAGGCATGTACAGGTACACCATCACAGTACTTCTGACTTTGATAGTATGCTCCTATTGCCTGTTATCGATTAACGGCTGTTATTTGATCCCGAGTGAGACCCCATCGAATTAAGCAGAGCAATAGCTAGACTACAATGACTGGGGCTGGTAGTGGGCAACACTGAAAAGTAAACGATACCGTACCATTGTGACATGTGGACATAACGTTCCATACTGATATTTCGACGCTTTAGCTGATTTTTTCTTTGTTTCACCCGAAGCACCATCCGGTTCACTCATGGTGGGTGATTCACGCCGCACCGTCACATGACGGTGAAACACCGGTCGTGACTAGAATGGATACTCCAAAATCAGGTATCCGCTCGGAGACTGGAACTGAATAAAATTATTTTTCGGCAAATCACTCCGACTCTTCACGACCTTGTTGGGTTCAAAGAGATAAGTATACAAAGACTGAAAAAGGCCAAGATGCGAATGGTTACTGCAAAGTATGGATCAAAGCCTACATAGAGGTTAGTTGTTTTTCACGTTCTTTTTGTAAGAATTTAGTGCGAGGAGCAAACAATGTCTGTTTAATTACAGTACCACGACTGCCGTGTAAAGATAGCAAACTATCTGTTTGGATAGCTCAGAATATTAAGGTGGATACTTCAGAATAAGAATGGCCAAAATATGAAAGTTTTGGCCATCTGGATTATTATTACTGAACTTCCCAATATAAACATGATTGTTGCGTTTACAAAAAGGGTACAAATACAGTCAATTATTGTGTAATTATGGCTCGGTTAATTCGAAGCTTACTTATAGGATAGCAGGCCGGGGCGCGGGGGTGCGGGGTACTCGACCAATACTTGGGTATAGGTGAGCCGCTGAGGGTTTGAAACCCATACCCTGTTTAGGATAACACCCTCAACTTTAGTACCCTGATAGGACAACAACTCCCTCAGACGGGGACAAGGTTATCAAGCACACCTGTCAACTTGTATGGTACTTATCTTAGCTAGAGAAAGGTGCCAAGAACAATAGCATTTATATTTATTCCAGTAAATGCTTTGGGTGATGAGGTACTAAATATCTGTAAATGTTTGCACTAAGACGAAATCGATCATGCATGAAACACCCTGTTTATAATTAGAACAGACTCGCACAAATCATGCACACTGTTTAGGACAGACTTGCATGAAATTGTATACCCTGTTTAGGACAGACTTGTACCAAACTATATACCCTGTTTAGGACAGAGAGGACGAAAACCATACCCTGTCCAGTGGCACATCCCCATTTAGGCCATATAAGGGAGTACCCCCCCCCCCCCCCCCCAGGGATAGCAGACAGTTCTTCAATTTATGGCTCAACATAAACTATTTCTGTTTTCTTAGGGAAAGTTCATTTAATATGACAAGGGGGGGATGAAGATATTGAAACTTGAAGCTTGAAATTTTTGCAGCCCCCCTCGCTAGCGGTTCAATTTTTTAGGAGCCCCCTCCTTGGTAGTCGAAAAAATTTCAGACCCCCCCCCGCTCCTTCAATTCCTTTGCTCCCCTGAGAAAAGATTGCTAGACTGTATTAAATATATTTACTGTTATTGTCTTCAATGGTTTATACTATGACAAACTTGAGATACAGTTGTGTTACAATTTTCTAAAGCATTTTTGGGATGAACAAGAGTGTAATAATTACTGAGACTACATTTGTTATATCTGTAAACCACGTGATATAGCTGAGTTGCACAGGTCATTAAATTGTTGAGTTGAAAACCATCTGATCTGTATGATGATGTCATGTGTTGGTTTTGAAGTATACAAATTTTCGGAGCCCCCCCTCAATATCTTCATCCCCCCCTTGTCATATTAAATGAACTTTCCCTTTAATATATATTATGGTTGATTTTTTTTTTTCAGTAGTAAGTTGCTGTTTAGTTTAGTGTGACAATAATGGATACTTTATGAGATTATAAAAACCAAAGTGACCCTCACAACCTGTGGGATACATGGGTCAACCTTTTGGTGTGCTGGGTATCTGGCACAATTAGCCAACCAGAACCCAAATCCTTTTATAGTCTTTTCTATGACCAAAAGGCCCAATGTTGGCTACTTTTAGCAAATGTAAACTATGTGATTCCAAGTTAGTCATTTTGTATTCCTGAATCTGCTGTGTGAACCTTTGTAATTTCCAGTCACATTGAAAGTGTTGAAAAAGTAGCCCCATTATAGTCCATCCTGTCATGAAATGTTGCCCCATCCACAGGAAGCCCAGTTTGTTGAACTTTGAATTTATAAGAGAATGTATGACAATAAACAAAACGTGTCCTAAATTCCATTTTTTGACAAAAATAGAAATAAGAATGACTTACCTTGTGCTTTTTGCTTTGTTAAGCTAAAACGGCCTGGAAACTCTACTTCAATAATTATTATTCATTTATCAGTATTTTAGTTATTTATTTTGATATTAGGCAGGTACCACAAGGAAACGATTTGGTTGTTCCTTTTTAATTCTGATGATAGGCAACTTTGTAGGTGATAATTATTAATTTGTAATGCACTGAACTGGGGGCCTTTCTCTGCTACCAAAAAAAAATCTTTAATTTTAACATCTTTTCATAATAACTGTTGAAAACTCTCATCTAAAACAAAAGAGTCAAGGCTTATTTGCTGAATCAAGGCACTCAGCTGTATCGTGGAACACAGTGCTTTTTAGAATTACCACAAAAGTAGTAGCTTTACTTCCAGAAAGACTGATTATAATGGAAGCTTTATTTAATGCATGGCTAATTTCAAATTTTCAGGTGACTTTCCAACCCAGGTATAGAGGGTACATAAAAGCACATTGTGGAAGTGGAGAAAGAGTAAGAGGAAAGTAAAAGAGAGGAAAGAATTATGAGAAAAGGAAGAAATTAAAAAATGGTTGTGGAATTGTAAACATTTGAACGACTTTATTTTTATAAAAGTAATAAACAATTTATTTTACACATTTTATCAAATTCTTAGAGTGGTTTGTTTGTGGTTTCGAGAATTTCATTAACCAAATGGTCAAGCTACCCAGACATGCAACTGAGCAGCCAACTGCTTGGCCTTCTCCAATTTTCTTCATTTCTTTCTCCAACTGGTTTCTCTGTTCAGCTCACAAGCATTTGTCTGCAACACCCCCCAGACCTCCAACTCCTCCTCCTGTTACAGCTGCAACATGGATATGCCTGCATGATCATTTTTATTCCATTTTAAATTTATGATAAGCTCATCATACTAAGTGAAAAACAGAAAGTAGCCCATAACCAGCTTAATGCTGAAGGTCTTGTCTCATCATGAGCTCAAGCAAATACTAGGTCACAGGAAGGGGAAGGAAAACACCTGAACCCCCCCCCTTGAGTGGAGGAAGGAGGAAGAAAAAGAAAAAGAATTCATCCCAGGATAGGCAGGATCTATTTCCACACTTTTCAACACCATGATGGTACCACTTGGCTGAGGACTGTTGTCAGACAGTTCAGTGTGGGATAGGGTATGGAAGACAGAGAGTTTTGGTGACAATGAGGCTCCTGGGATTTGAATAAAACAAAACAATAAAACAAAACAAAAGCCAAGTGAAAAAAAAACTATAGATAACTGTGCAAAAATCCTAATATTTAGAATAAATAACTTGGATTGATACCAGAGTTTCTAGTAAATGTAAAAAGATAGCCGGTGAACATGGGCGGGCTGGCAAAGGCCAGCAGTAGATCTAGGGGAGGTCCCCTGCCCTCCATATTTTAGATCAAACCAAGGACAACAGTGCCAAGAAAATTCTTTTCTGGATTGAGCTCCTCCATACCTTAAGGTCTGGATGAGTGGTTCCTCCCCGTCACCTTAAGGTCTGGTGAGAATCCTCCCCCCCCCCCCCCCCCGCCCCACCCCTCTTATCTGAAGGTTCAGATCTGCCACTGTAGGCTCCAGGGCCCATATCAGAGCATATACAGAGACACTACACTAATACAATCTGCAGGACCGTTTTTTTTTTAGAAACTTGAGCATATGCCTGCCTGCGCTTGTAATAGTGATCACCAAGCTACAAGAAGTATGACCTGAAGTAAATTATGTGTTTTTTACTATTGTTAACGCTTGGAATCAACTAACCCATAAAATTACAAGATGGTTAACTGACCTTAACTGTATTTGTACCCTCTTTGTAAACGTAACAATCATGTTTATATTGGGAAGTTCAGTGATAATAATCCAGATGGCCAAAACTTCCATATTTCGGCCATTCTTAATCTGAAGTATCCACCTTATTCTGAGCTATCCAAACAGATACTTTGCTATGAATAAGCTTTACAAGACAGTCGCGGTACTGTAATTAAACAGACATTGTTTGCTCCTTGCACTAAATTCTTACAAAAAGGACGTGAAAAACAACTAACCTCTATGTAGGCTTTGATCCATATTTTGCAGTAACCATTCGCATCTTGGCCTTTTTCAGTCTTTGTATACTTATCTCTTTGAACCCAACAAGGTCGTGAAGAGTCGGAGTGATTTGCCGAAAAATAATTTTATTCAGTTCCAGTCTCCGAGCGGATACCTGATTTTGGAGTATCCATTCTAGTCACGACCGTGAAACACCGGCCGGTCTATCAGCTTAGTAACCACTACATTTCTAAGCAGCCAGGCCATTTCGGTTTCTCCAGAATGGCGGGAGAATACCTGGAAGAGAGAAACTAACGCGATCTAGGAATCTACATGTAGGGAGACAAAACATCGTTATTGTGAGGTAGAAATATGCTTGCAAAATAGTATTCTTTTGCTTTCATTGTTACGCTGTTAATACACATGTGTGAAAAACAATGCATTCGATTTCACCAACTGAGGCTGGACAGTTTCATGTGAGCTACTAATTAATTTGGAATGGCTTACCGACAACCCATGTTTTGTTTTTCGTGTAAAAAGATTTGGATATTGCTGACCAAGGCTTATACAGCAGAACAAAATTTCTGCACAAACAATAAGCGTGATATGGAGGCATAATACCACACGCGTGCTAGAAGGACTACGAACAGCTGATTGCCATTACATGTAACTTCATGCAATTTACATGATGATCATATCACCAAGCTTAAGTGCAAATGAAACATATTTGCACTCTAGTTAGTGATCTTTTCACCTAATGTTTTGCAGTTTTAGTTAATCATTCGGGAAGACTTTTTTTTACCAAACAACAGTTAAAGATGTCGTCCCTTGAGAAGATGAAGATTTCAGGGATTCGTAGCTATTCCCACACTGAACCTACTGTTATTGAGTTCCACAAACCACTGACACTAATTGTTGGACCAAATGGAGCAGGAAAGACGGTAAGCAATTAAATTAGATATTCTGGAAATGGCGTCTGGTGATGTTTTTCTTTTGTCTTGCAAATGCTCGACTGTGTTATATTATTGACTACGCTTAAAGACCAAAGTCATGATACATGCACAGGAGACCCAAGGTTACTTGCGCTCTTGCCTACTAAATTTTGCAATGTGTCCCAGTAAAGTGTGTGTGAATACATCTGACTTACTGGAGTGTAGCTGAGCACAGAACTTGTTAGTAAAAATTAATTAATAATAAAAGGCAGCATGGCTGAGTGGTCAGAGCACTGGACTTTCAATTCGGAGGCTCTGAGTTCAAGTCCCACTCTGAGTGCTAGCTGAATTATGTGATGGAAGTCCAGAGTTCAAATCCTCAGCCACGCTTGTACATGTAAATAGCGAGCTGGTTTGCCTCTGGCCAGTTGGTATTCTTAAGCCTGTTAAGAAACTACAGTAGCTGTATGGCTAGACATATTTACCAGGTAAATAAAGTGTCTATAGATGTCTATAGCCACTGTCATTACTGTCATGTGTTTGAATGGTGCTTTACATGTAATTTCGTACGAATAACATTTATTATGTTACACTCTCTATAAACAGTCAGTTATAGAATGTCTGAATTACATGGCAACTGGTGACATGCCTCCTGGTAGCAAACAAAATCTCTTTGTACATGATCCAAAGGTAAGCAAAAAACATCCCATTGAAGAGGTTGCAAATGTATGAAAGGAAGATTAAACAGATTTAGGCCCAGTTGAGCCCCTGTTGGGGTAAAATTATGACAAGCATCATGGCCTTAAAACTGCGACATAACACTGCATGAAATGGCAACAAACTGCATAAAGATGGGTTGAATACCAACGGGGACATGGCATACTCCTCAAAATGTGGAACAACCGTATTTGAGATTCAGACTAGGACATAGTATTATTACGCTCCTGCCCCCACCCCCACCCCCCCTAGCCCCTAAGAGGGCCTGGCAGTTGGACAAAAATAATATTTATTGTGGGGAAACTGGAGAATAGGCAGGGTTTTCAGTAAGGTTTTAAGTAGGAGGTAAGAGATAGTAGGCGGAGAAGAAAAAAGTTGGAAGTTGCAAGCGCCGAAGGCCTGAGTTACTAGGGGGGTCTAGGCACATGCCCCCCAGAAAAATGATGACATCTAGGCCCCTTAAAATGCATTTCCATCATCCTCAAACAAAAATTAGAGTGTCTGAACAGAACACAGACATTATTAAATTTTGGCTTTTTTATTCAGTGACAGCACATGAATACGTTGTAGTTCAATTTTTTTCTGGTTTAAAAAATTTTTTCCAAAGAAAAGACGGCAGTCTGTTCGCCTGAAATAACTGGCGAATTTCGAGTCACTGGCAGCTACCCTGATAGGTGGTTGAGTACGTGTATGTATTTCAGTCTTCATGATAAGTTCAGAACAAAAATAGTTAAAGTATATATAGCTGTACATTGCTGATCCTAGTGAAATGAAGATTTATGTGGCCAAGCCTACAATGTGTTTTTTTGTATCTCAATGACATTTGAACCAAGTCAGTGTCTGGTAGTCATTATGGTAACAGTGTTATTACATAACATGATAATTTAGATTGCTGGTGAAATGGAAGTGAGAGGTCAAATTAAACTGAAATTTAGGGATGTTACTGGAAATCCTATGGTTGTAACTAGAACCCTGGTGTCCGAGCAGAAGGTAAAAAATTTTGAATTAATTTGTGTAATGCTAACTTAATCCTTCAAGCCCCACTATCCACTTACAGATTTTCAATTTACTTATCTCCTTGCATTTCTTAGAAGAATCAGTTGAAAGAAATTGATAAAAGATGAAAGCATATTTCCCTTCATTTTTTTGATCTTGTGTAATTTTTGCACCCCTTGGTAGGCACTATCGGCCGATATGTCGGTTGACTTGTCGGTAGAGCCAACTTGCGGCGATCTGTGTGTTGGTGTTTTGGCCAATATAGCACAGTCTGGGGGTTTGAAAATAGTTTCTGTGGTTGTGTCAACCCAGGTCAACCTGGCAGCGTCAACTTGTTGGATTCTGCCGTGTTTCTATGCGTAATATACCTTTACATTGTCCTGGAAAATCTCATAACTAGGTGATGCCATAGTGGTCCCTATTTTTTCGAAAAAAATTGCACACACTTCAAATTATACTCTCACATTAGACTGGTAAAAGCCGCCGAAGCCCCATAAAAATTGCTGCATGGATAACATAACAAGAAAAATTTGAGTAGACGAAAAATACACTGTTGACTTGTGAAGTGGAATGTCAGTAGCCCATTGTTCGATATATTGGCTGACTGTCAATCAACTTACTGACCAACACTATTGGCCGATCTGTCAGTCGACAAGTCGGCCAACTCTCGGTCAACTGTTGCTCGACATATTGGCCCACATGTCGACCTACATTGTACAGTCAGCCAACCGATGTTGGCAGAGAGGTAGACAGGGAGTTGGCCAATAATTATGTTGACTGTTGTGGCGACCGAGAGTTGGCTGACATGTTGACTGATACTCAACCAAGGGGTGCCCAGACTAGGTGTGAGGGGATAATAAACAAAAGCAATCTTAAATGAGGAATACCAAAATCACAATAAGTGAGTTACAGTTAGGTCAGACTCAACAGAAAACTCGCCGAAGATCAAAAACTAGTTAGAAAGTGCAAGAATATGAAAAAAAAATCATTTCAAAAAGAAATAAAAAATATATACATTATATATAGGTATATTAAATATACCTATATAATGTATATATTTTTGATTGAATACATATAGATATAAATTATACATACATGAAATATATTACAGAATTGCTTTAGACAGGCCACATTTAAATGAAGGCAGTGTCTTTGCTTTTTAAACTGCATTTAACTGCAGCATAAAGCAAATATTTATTTTAACAAAATAATGTTGCTTTACAATGTGACAGGGAAAGAAGGTCGTCACAAAAACCTTGGAAAGTAGTGTTGTGCGTGAAGTTCATGGAGAGGTATGATTACAATAATCTCATTGTTAACTTAGCAGCAATAGATGAGCACATGTGGTGCATGCCAATAAGGCTTGTGGACTGAACTGTACATGCTGAGCATCTGCTGAGAGAAATGTGCCTTGTGAGGCCTGAGCAACCACCTACTTGCACAGAGTGTTGGCTCATTCTCTTTAAAAATCTGGTGGAAGAAACAATACTTACATAATGTATCTTATACTTAGGGAGGGACGGGTAACAAACACAAACTTTGAAGAAAAATGCCAACAAACGGTAGCAGTCAAGGAAAACTTTAATGACTGTGCATTGGCAGGAGAGCTGCAATTTACATGTCCCCAACAAAAACACCTGACCACCCCACTTTGCAGAAATAACAGACCAGTAATATCTTGTGGTTGACCACACTTAAAGTCAAATCATCCAGAAGTCTCCCTGTACTCAGTGATGTAACAGCAGGGTTGCCACGGTCAGGGAAAAGTCAGGGAAAAACAAATTTTTCAAAGTCAGTGAAAGGTCAGGGAATTCTGTTTTCTGGTTTATAGTTCATAAGTTTTCTTCAAGACTTTGAAATGCATTTTCTTTGGGAAAAGATGAAAAGTATGCTGCAGGGCAAGCAAAGCAATCAATTTGACACTGTACGCCTGACCCTTTGTAGTAGTTGTGGTCAGTAGTTTTAGTTGTGAATGCTTTCTTTCAATTCCTTCTCCCTCTTTCCGTGAAAAGAGGAAAGAGACTGAAAATGAAGAGAAAAATATTGGTGGCCGGCAAAAAAAAGCTAAAGTGAATGTAAACATTGATTGTTTCTCATTAATAAAAGGTCAGTGAAAACTGTTTAAAGGTCAGGGAAAAGTCAAGGAAAAGTCAGGGAATTTTTAACTTTCTGATGAGTGGCAACCCTGAACATTATCATGACTTGAAGTCAGTGGGTGCAGAAGGGGAGCCATACCCAGCGTCAAAGCTTACATGTATAGGCTTCTTACATTTTCTTTTATCTTTCATTAGCGGCGAAGTTTAAGCTCAACATGTGCTGACATCAATAGGGAGGTAAGGATCACCATGCATACAAAATGATGTTCACACTTACTAGCAACACAATGGACCTTTTTACCGATATGGTGGCCATATTGAATTAATTGGATTTAAGGAGTATTATGGGATGCCCAGGGGGCAGGAGCACGATCCGATATACTTGCATCAGTATTTACGCACGCTTTGCTGGTCGATTTTTTTTCAAGTTTTCCTAGAAAATGATTGTTATGGGAAAAAAAGGTCATTGTTCTGTGTTTGGATGCAATAATGATTGCCTTTTTGTCCAAAAAGCGCTCGTAAATACTGACTGAGTTCACCCTGGGCATCCCATAATACTCCTCAGATTTAATAAATTCAATATGGCCACTGTATCGGTAAAAAAGGTCTATTGCTTACCAGCAAGTGGTGAAAATATGAAATTCTTTTTAAATCAATATCTTACTTGTATCCATTTCTGTGAACTGTTCAAGTGACAGTACTATGGTGACTTTTGAGTGAGGTAGTCAATAATGTTTTTAAGCAGTTTGATCCTCCTGAGAAAATGACTAAAGTGAATCCTCATGCATTCTACTTTTACCCAATAGTGTAAAGTCTTAATGTACTGTAGCAGAATTTGAATTTTGATATCATAGATGTACATGGATACAAGATTAGAGAATTAAAATTGACATTACATTAGTTCCTATGAGCTCAGAGTCTATCGCATTAAAGTAAAGTACCAATGGACCATAATTTTTGTAAGTCCAGTCTTAGTGACTGCAAGTTTATTCTTTTGTATAGATGATTTCATCTCTTGGAGTATCAAAGGCAGTGCTGGATAATGTGATTTTCTGCCATCAAGAAGAGTCTAACTGGTAAGTGTGCAACAGAGAAAAACCAAAAACACTCAATGCATGTGTTACAGGTTAAAAAATTTTAACCTAAATTTGATTTTAACGTGTAATACATGCATGGACCCATGTAAAAGACACAATGAGAATAATGTTATTTGACTTCACCCACTTAGTGCCATGCAGGTGTTGTTGGATTGTCAACTGATAACTGTATTGCCACTGGCATACATTATGGCAAAAAGATGTGTGTTTGTAGGCATGGCCTACAAACTGGTTTTTGTGCACGGATCAACTGAATCAAGGCCATGATCAACTGAATTCAAATGCATTTGTCAGTTACAAATTATCATAAAATTATGCCTGTAGTATTAGTTTTGCATGAAGAATAATTGGCTGTTTTTATTGGTTATTTATTTAAGGCCACTTAGTGAGGGGAGAGTACTGAAACAAAAATTTGATGAAATATTTGCAGCCACAAGGTACAGTATATAATTTTTTCCTGTATGCATGGAAAATACTACCACTAAGTTACTAAGTTACGTTACTAACTTTATCTGCCTCAGAGACATGTGGTCAAGTTAACAGTGAAGCAGGAATTAAAAAAAAAACTTGAATTCCTGGTTGTCCTTTAACATTATTAATTTTTTGCTTGCCTGGGATACACTGCAGATGCATGCTTGACACACTATGATTATGTTAGAAGTTACAAGGGTCTCTTTTTTGTCTCCATGAAGTACATAGCTTACAGTATAGGTTTTTTGTTTTGGTGGTAAATAACCTTTATTATGGCATTGTGTAAATTTCATAGAAACATGTACATGTGCACAACAGCCAAAGGTCTCATGCATGGAAATGATTAGGAACAGAAAGTGCATGTAATAGGTTGCTCTCTCCCTTTCCTTTACAGGTACATAAAGGCACTGGAAGCCATTCGAAAGTTTAGAATGGAACAGGTTGGTCTTAATGTTCTGCAGCTGTACATTTACTAGTGTCACTGAATGGCTTATACAAGCAAGGGCACCCATTAAGTACAAAAACAGCTGATTCTTAGTCTCTGTTTTTTATCAATTTCATGTGTTGAGATTTTTAAGGTGAATGTTTGAATTAAAGATGGTTGAACACTGCTTGTGGTGTGTAACTGCCATTTCTATATTTCCCAAGACCTTTAGTGTTATCCTAGATTTTTCTGTATAGTAGGTGTCTGAAGTGGGTAGGGAATAAAATGGAGGTACACCTGTAAGAACAAGTATACCGTAACTTGCACTGCCTGATACTCTTTTTGAGATTACCATTTGGACTTGAGTGTACACTGTCAACATTTCAGCAACTTGCCGGTTTTTCATATGCTGCTGACTTGCTGTATGTGTGGCGTGATTACCATTACTGCCTGGGATATTGTTCCCATATGAGGACAAAAGGCACCAGCTACATTGGCTATCCCAGTCTTTACCACTGGCATGCTTGTAAGGTTGACTGGAGCTTAACTTTGCAGGCATCTTAGGGCCAACAACAGCCATCTCTGATGGCTGTTGTTGCCAATAATGCATGTTCTAATAATGTCTAAATTTTGTCCCAGGCAATATTGATAGCTATGTCACAGTGATTGAAAACTTGTAGGCTTTTAGTTAGAAGTTGAATAGTAACTTACATGTATTGAATGACATTAATTTTATTTTGCAGGTCCAGACTGTTAAGGAGTACTCTATCGAATTAAACCATCTGAGGGCAAACAAAGTGAAGGCAGAAGAAGTACAAATTCTTAATTTTGTCATTATTCCTCTAAAAATGTCTTTTATCATAAACCTGAGAATGTTGCATAACTTATGTACACATACATGTATTAAATAAATTTGATGAATAAATTAAGCCATCATTAATGCAGCTTACAGATAGGTAATGGTTTTCCTAAATAAATTTGTTTTAGTGCAAATTGAATGTACCCACAAAGCAACTTGTAAAATTACTTCCATACTTTTTGCTAATAATGTGCAGTGAGCAGACATTGAGAAATTGAAGTAAAACAGAGCTTCTCAAAACTTGCCTTTTTTACATTTATAACCTCTCAGTGGATACTTTTTACCAGTGTTTTGAGTCCTTGCAAGTCGTGGAAAATTATATCGTGGAAATAGTAATTTTTTTCTTTGTGGAATACTCTGCCTACCAATCTCTTCGGGTTAGCATTAATGGAAATTTACCTAAGATGGACTAGAAATGCTTCCCTCATGGTTATTGTATGCCAAGGTCATTTCCAGTGTAATTTAGATCTTATGAATATACTTCTCATGTTTTGATCTTACATTACTCATGCTCATTGCCTGTACTAGCATTTTTTTTATTTTGTTGTATGATGTATAGGGCATGGGTTTATAAAAAATGGTTGCAGTTCAATAATAATTTATGATGCCTGTTGGAATTTTGTCAGATAGCAGATGAACTGACGCAAACCCAGGGAAAGGTTGAGGCAACAAAGGATACAGTACGGGAACTGAATGAAAAACTTGAGCCAGTAGAGGTAGGGCTATCCTGGTGTTATTTAGTCTGTTGGGTGTTTACACTTCAGGAAACATTCTTGCTCTTTGTTGTATTCAGAACAAGATTCAAGTAACATGTCAGCTGTTTCATGAGCAGGAGAATAAAGGAAGTAGTACAGAAAAGAACAAATTGGTCAAATGAAAAGAGAAATTAATTTTTGGACTTACTGGTCTGACCAGGTAAAGTCGACCACTCTACAGGTTGTCCCAAATATTTGAGTCAGATGAAATCAAAATGGTCCTTTCCATTTGACTTCTAAAATTCCTGGAAATTGTTTTGCAATGGAAAGTTCTCACAGGGTTGTTGAAAGGTGGTTTTCCCGTTATAGGATATTCCTACAATGTAGTTGCAGTGGGACCCAAAATTTGTTGAGTACATTCTGGATACAATACAGCAATAATAAATAGGAATTGTGACTCCTTACTAGGCTGTGTGCTGAGTTGCTGTTCGGTGCAAAGTTGACTTACATGTACATGTATTGTATTCTGTCATTTTGTCTTTTTACAGTTAAAGCTGGCTGAACTTGCCAGTATTGCAGATGACGTAATTAAACTGGAGAAAAAAGTTGGTATGTGTCATAACAAATAGCCTTAGATCAGTGTGAATCTTTTTATGGCTTCTTATTATATTTTAGGTTATCAGATCCTTTGATAGAACCAAGGTACATGTATGCCAAACCTGGTTATTTTCGTTGGTTTCTTTTGCAGAATCATTGTCAACAGAAAAAAGACAGCTCTTCAAAGTAGAGGCTGATCTCAGGGACAAGATCACCAATCTATTTAATGGTATTTACATTTTAATCTACCTTGCTTGTTTCAAATGGTTTGAGAAAACAAGATAATAACATTAATGGTGTTTCAGGACTCAAACACTATTTTACTATAGTTAATACTGCTGAATTATCATGGTAGCAGTGGAACTCTGTTCTTTTCTGCTTTGAATCTCTGTACTGTCTGATCTTTCTTTCAAACTTAATGACCGTGATCAAGGCAAAAAAGTTGGGGGGAGGGTGGGGAAGGGGGGGGGGGGGGGGGGTAAGTAGTGATGATGAGCTTTACACAGATGCCAGATGGAGGTGATGGTGTAAATAGGCATATTGACGTAGGTCTCATCTCATTTTTCTTGTCCATGTTCTGCATCCAGGATCTGTGGATGAACTTCACAAGATTTTTTCAGATTTTCAAAGAAGAGTACAGGAAAAAGAAAAGACTTTAAGAAATGTAAGCGCTCTCTTTGACTTGTACATACCACTGTTAGCTGCTGCACGTCTTTTTCAAAGACTTTCAAATCCCAGATTTTTTGAGTTTCGTGGTTCTCAGGAACGTTTTTGGCCTATCAGAACCCAAGGAACACTTTCATCAGCACGAATTTCTCCCAGTCTTCTTCAAAACATTATACAAGTAAACCCTGCTTGATTGCAACTTAAACATAGTCTCCGCGGTGCAATGCTTGTCAGTAATGTATTGGTTTTAGTTTCTCTCAGTTAGTTAAATTGTTGCTGTTTTGGGTTTGTCTTCAGTTCTATTTGAATTCACGAAAATTAATTTTGGATGAAGTGTAGGGGTTTTGCCTCTGATTTTTATTGGTTATGAAGGTAGAAACTAGCGCTTGTTGCGACCTCAGTGATACATAAACAATGTAATCTTCATTGTAGAATGAAGTAAACCTTCAGACATTAAACAAAGCCCAACAAAAGTTGACTGCTGACCAGAATCAGCTACTAATGGCAGGCGGAAAGCTTGAACAGCAGGCTCAGGTAAGAATATTAAGGTTGACTAGGACACGAAGCTTTCATTTGCTAAACATACGCACAGGCTTTGAACAGAAGTTGCTAACATCCTGAAAAGTAATAACGAGAGAATGCTTTCGAACAGATGTTTTCAAGTCCTCCACTAGTCTTCCCTGGTGTAACACCTATGAACATTTTGTCCTCTTTATCCTGTTTACTTGTCTTGGTTTAATTTTCTTTTTACCATTTGGTCACCTAGTGATGAAATAGTTTATTAATGTCTATTTTAACCTTGATACCTTGTACTTTATTGTTTCTTCCATACAGAGACACAAGCAGAACCTTAATGACAGAGACAAGGCTGTTACAGATCTCGCAAATGAGTTTGACGTGAAAGGTTTGAATGGTCAATTCTTTATTTCTCAACAGTGGCTTGTATGGAATGCAGAAGTAATTTTGTGGGACGCCTTACTACTGAGCTTAAAAGTCCTTTTTTTGCACACTGTACGCTTTTGATATTGTCCTTTTCTTCTAGTATACATGACGCGTGTTACAATTATGGTCTGGTGCTTGTAGTCCCTTAGCAATGTAGAGGTTGGGGTATGTTCCTCGTTCTTGAAGCTCCAGTAGTTACGGTGACCTGAAAAACACCGTTGCTAAAACTGCACTACAGTACACTTTTCAAGATCTCTAAAAATTGCTCTCTGAAATTACCCTATGTAAGGGTGGCAACCCCCCTTCTCCACATGGCAGCGCAGCGTGAGAGGCACTTATGTGTCCTCCTAAAATTTTCTGGAGAACCTGCGGTTAAACCGTTCTTGACACCATTATCATTCCGTCTGTCCCAAATTTATTTAATTTATCATTTATTTCTGGATAATACAGAATATGAATGTATCATTCTGTTAATTGTCTTCTGGACGTTGTACGCATTGTTTAGAAATGTACTCAGGCCATTTAATGATCTGAATAATTCTTTCTTTAGGGTTTGAAAGAGGTCCTTTCTCTGAGGAGAGGGTTGACCGATTTATGGAAGAAATGAAGAAGAAATATCAAAATGTCATCGATGACACAAAGCGCAAAAGGGTGAGAATTATCATAAGCCGAAACGGTGATTGGTGTAGTCTATAAACTTCGTGCGAGTTTGATCAACAACTAAAGCTCAAAGCTTGACAGTACTATGAGATGATGTGTTTGCTTGTTTGTATGTTCGTGGCCATTTGTATTTAAGAAGTAATTTTGCAATGAGTGTCTTTAATTAATTTTTTGACAGCAAATTTTCGATGAAAATATCAACAAAGTGCAGAGAAAAATCGATGATATGAAGAAGAGTCAAGCACAGTGCGAGGAAACCATGAGACTCAAGAACAAAATGATGGTACTTAGATCTATCTAGTGTTAAAATGCTACCACGACGAAAATTTTTCCGCATTTTTCCGTCTTTTTTCAGCACAAATCTTGGGTTTGTGTACTTAGACTCAGGGAACTTGCACGTATATTCAAAAACACATTAAAGCTTTCTTTAAAAAAGTTCAAAGGAAATTAATAGTTAATGAATGTCCTAGTTTAGTAAAAACGGCTGAGATTTTAGTGCCGCTTTTCTGAAACAAAAATGATACATAAAAGTAACAAGTATAACCCTAAAAACAGTTTTTGTAGCCGTTCAGTGAAGTTATACATGTAGTTCACCTTTTAAAACGCTCTGCTGAGCCTTGTGTTTTTTAATTCAGAAAACATTCATAAACATGCGAGGCTTCAGATTTTTCGCTTAAATCCAGTGTTTTGCTGATAACACTTGCGCGTTAAAATTTGTTCTCTTGCTTTTCTAGCGTGAAAACCAGCAGAAACTAAGACAGATTGGCCAAGATTTGAGCAATGTTGATGCCTCAGCAAACAGGCTCAAGTCATTGGAAGAAGAACTGCAGAGGGCGGTGGGTACACCTCAAGAACAAATTTCCTACTGTTGCCGTGCATAAAGTTTAAAATTTTGTTTGTACAATATGCCCGGTAATTATTTTTCTGTGTTTCAAAGTATATTTGAAGTACTTGGAAAAATAGCTACAAGGAGAAATCTCGAGAATGAGGCAGGAGAACCTCGATAACCAAAGGGAAGAAGTTGTTTTGAAGTATTGTCTACCAAGTCACGTTTCTGAATCTGCAACACTTGAAACTTGCATCCTGTGTTTTTCTCTTCTTAGCCCGCAGCCTCTAGTACGTACCCCTCGTCTAATTAGCCCAAAGCGGTCAGTTATTTAAGACTCTGTTAATCCTCTACTAACTGCATGTTTCATGCAACAACAGAACAAATGTTTTAATATAGAACATATGGTACATGCGATACTGGTACATGTACATGGTATGAATGTGTCCCTACACGTTCAATTATATTTCGTCTCTTCTTCATCAGGAGCGTAAAAAGGAGATGACTCCAGGGGGTGAAAAGATAACCAGACAGTAGGAGTAAATTGCTTAATAGCGGTTGATTTGTTTCTTCATCCAGGAGAGGGAACTTAAAGCAGCTCAAGAGAGTGGCAGTGTTAATGAATTAGGAAAAGAGATCGACAGGCTGCAATCTGACAAGCGTAATCTTGACAATGAGCTACGGCAACTGAGAGAAGAGCAGCAAGCGATGCACATGCAGTCCACAACACAAGCTAAACTGGACATGTTGTCTAAAGAAAAGAGCACAAAAGAAGATGCAATCCAAAAAATGTAGGAATGTGTGGAACGATTGACGTATATTTTGTAGTTCATATTTATCGTTGTTTTTAGTTTTATTTTTTATTGTCTTCGGGTATGTAATGTATTATAATGCATTTGAAACAAAGAAAATGAAAATTAAAACTAAGGACAAAATTGAACTAGAACGAATAATAGCACTACTTCAAGCTGTTGCCAAAATACCGACGAGGCAGCCTTATTAAGTCCTTTATTGGCTACATACAATAAGAACTTACTTTGTTACTTTCTTTATGACTTTCTCACGTTTGAAGGTTTTTTTAATAATATTTTCCCTATTTTTCACGTAGTACTCAGCTCCTGTGTCTTCAAAAGTGTTACTCATTGGCAGTTAACTGCATATAACCACATATTGAAAGCAAAGTGCTTCTGCTCTTTGTCTCTAGTATGGACCGCCACGAAGAGGATCTAAAATCCATGCTGGGGACACGAGGCACCTCAGAGAACCTTTACACAAGATTACAAGAGCTTCTACGAGCGAAGGAAAGAGAACTGAAGGAAACTAGAAACAATCTGCAGAAACTGAAACAACAGTTGTCTTCGAAGCAGACAAGAAAGCGGATGATTGAGTGAGAGTACTTTTATATCTTTATTTCTATTTTATTTCCTTTTTAGATAATTTTCGTATAGTCAATAACTTTTTTTCAACAATAGCTGCTCATCAGGATCGACTGGCTTGATGTAGAAGTCGCGATGAAAATGTACTTGTAACTTGCTTAACTTAACACTTAGGGAGCACCTAAGAGCTTTTAAGGATTCGTTTGGAAGTGGGAAGTGTTTATCGTTTGAAAAAGGCGTAAACCAGGGTACCAGGTGAAAAATCTCTCCTCTCAAGGTAGGAACCACCAACAACAAGAGGTCGACTTCGGGGTATGGTCTCTAGTCAAATTAGTGGGATCGAGACAAGTGTTGCTCTAATTATTGCTCTACACTTGTCCCTCTTGCTTGAATAAGTTAACGTTGATCTCACAAGCCTTCTGTGCCTTTTTTTCTCAACAGAGAGAACTTAAAAGACAATGAGAATAAAGCGCAACAGCATAGAAGACAGATCTCTGAAGCGTGTGGGGAAAATGATTACAACACCACGAGAGAAAGTATCCGTGAAAGCATTGCTAGTTTGCAGGAGTAAGTGAATATAGTGAGTTCCCCGAAGCCTTTTTTGTATTTTCAATGGCGGGAAAAAGGGCGTTAGCTATTTTGTGCTTTTACGCTCATGCAGGAGCGTTTTTACATGACGTCACAGAGGCCATTTTCAATTGGTGTTCCAAAACAATGAAACGGCGGCCATGTTGGTGTTCCAAACCAATCTTGTGGGAGTTAAACTCTTTTCTTATGTAAACACTTTCTTTTGTTCTAATTAGTTTGCTTAGATACTGGCCACGTGATTGAAAACGCCCTATAGACACGTAACTCGTAACGTAACTCGCGCTGAAACACGTTCTTTGATTCTAGTGAACGAGGTATCATTGGATCCCTGGAGAAAATCTACTCCAAGTATGTGTCCAAACTGGAAAGTGAAGATGTTCACACCAGCGGCTGTCCTCTGTGTCACCGAACATTTGAAAGCAACAGACAGATTGCTGCTCTCGTTGATGAGGTAAGACTTACAGTGTGATGGCTTTGTGGTTTTCTTTTTCGCAAGAGCCGTAACTGAAGGTAATGTTTAGGGACTACTAACCTATCTCTACAGCAGATGCTTTTCATTATCTTCCATAACTGAACTCTATTTTTTTTCTTTTTTAGTTGAGGAGAAAAATTCAAACCCTTCCAGATAAACGAGTGGCAAATGAAAGAAGTCTCGTTGAAGAACAAAATCGCTATGATCGCATTCTTGAACTGGCACCCGCTAAAGAAGCTGTAAGTATTGACATTGCTTTTGTTTTTGTTATCAAGTGGTCGCCAGACAAATTATTGGTGGCCAGAAAAAGTCAAGGACACTATTACAAGTACAATATTACGTGAGGGGCGTGAAATGATGAAAATGGCTGCCCAAGAATCGCGGTGGAATTCGACATCTCAAGGCTTTAACCCAAAACAACCAGGGTAGAAAAGACGAATCTTAACGAAAATGGAGCATAAATAATATTTCATGCGAATGTTCATCTCACTTTATCCGTAGAAAGACCATAAACATAAATGATAAAAACACTACGGCTTGGTACGTGACTTCTTACAACATGTCGCCAAATTAGCAACTTTCCTTGTCATATTTGTGGCCAAAATATTTTTCCATTGGCTGATAAGCTGGTACATGGAGTGAATATATCAATTTTCGTCTCCTAGCTTGAGTCCTTGGAAAGCAACCACATTCCTGATATCAGGTCCAAACTGGAAGAAATGGACAACGAGGTGCGAAGGATCGAGGAGGAGATCACTGAGGTGCGTCATGCTATCCATCAATCCATTTGTTGTAAATGTAGAACGACGTGTACAAAGGTATCAACATCTCCGCGACTCGGAGATTTCTGGAAACTCGCTTTAAGTACTACACCCTTGTCAAACTGACATCTTCAGGACAACTGAACTCGTAGACATGTTGTCGTAACTTGGGACCCAAACCAAACCAAACCAAACCAACGTTATTAAGAGAGGATGACCACTGACAGTTCCGATAACTGATAAACCTATAGCCCGCTAATTGTCTCCAACTAACTGGAGACACTTTCTAGATGGAATTGGAATTTGGAAGTGTTGGTTTCTAAAACTGGAATACCTGGAGCACAGAAGGGAGTGAACACAGAAGGGAACGAACGACAAACACAATCGACGTATAAGGCTTTGACTCCGGGGCTCAAATGCGAAACCCACTGGTGGGAGGCGAGTTCCTTTACTACTGTCCCATCCCTGCTAATAAGAGCCGTTTAGTATCGCTTCCATGCTAATAATCATGATAGATCCTTTCGCAACGTCTTGTCTATGTTACCATAAAATTCCGAAAATAAGCCCCTCCTTGTATAAGCCCCTCCAAATATAAGCCCCACAAACTCGTAACGCAAAAAACCCTCCGTTACATCGCCCCTCCGAATATACGCCCCCTGGGGAGCTTGTACTTGGAAATTGCCCTCAAATACAACAACGGCAAAAACAGTAAGTTTCCTTCCAACTATAAGGCTAGCCCAATCGATTTTGAAACGCAAATTTCCCTCCGTAGATAAGCCCCTCCGAATATAAGCCCTTCCAAAAATAAGCCCCGAAAAGAGGGCCTTTGAGAAATATAAGCCCTGGGGCTTATTTTCGGAATTTTACGTTATTTGTTTCACTGCATTTGCTTGGCTTTAGCGTGAAGATGTTCAGAGCATCGCCGAAAGCGAGGAGCAGAGTGCTCGACAAATGGAACCTGACATCCGCATGTTGGACAAATACAAGTCAGAGCTCAAGGACATGGACAGGAATATATCCCTGCTGCAGTCCAAACTTCATGGAGTCGGTGAGCATGCCCACCTACCCCTCCCCTAAGCCAACATTACCACTTACTTCTCACCTAGAACAAAATGTTGGCTTAAGGGGAGGGGTAGGTGGGCAGTTTCCCAGAAACGTATAGTGATCCCAAAGGGCCTTGGGTAAACGCGTTACAAAACATCAGAGTGATCGATCGTGGATATCTAGAGTTCTCAAGAGCTAATTTTAGTGCTTAGCATTTAGAAGGAGCTCCGCGTTTAGGCTTGGCAGTCCGCACTTCAAGGAGTCGGTTTTCCATTGAAAACTTTGACGAATTACAACGAAGGGCCTTGGATAAACGCGTTTTAAAGCATCAGAGTGATCGATCGTGGATAGCTAGGGTGCTCAAGGGCTAATTTTAGTGCTTAGCTCTTAGAAGGAACTCTGCGTTTAGGCTTGGGAAGATTTATATACATCATATGGAGTCATGAAGACCTTACGGCTGCTGTAAAAGTTAAAATCAATTTCCAGAGGCATAGTCAGTAATTCCTTTCACTGGTGAAGTTGTGAGGCTAAGTAGAGCACTTACAATAATTATATACCAGAATATTTTTCACATTGTTCATTTTTTAGGTTGTGTGTCCTGTGTCATCATCTACCTGCCAATGCGGTTTATTGTAAAGATATTGAAACGCCTTTTTCTTTCTTTTTAAAGCTCCTGGTCGTACCATGCAGTCAGTTTCCAACGACATCTCGGAGAGACAAGATCGATCGTAAGTCTGACGTAAACCGTCAACAATCGAACATAAGTTTGTCTCTAGGTTAACGTCCAAGTAGTTGATTGCAATCATTTTTTCATGCAAAAAATGCATTTAAAATCCCAGGCATCCTGATAACATCCCTTTTCAAGTAGGGAGCATTCAAATCAGCACCGTCTATTGGTAATCAACTTTTACGCGTGTGGTTTAGAATGTAACTTATGTTTTTGAGGCATGTGAACTATTTGAGGTGAGGTTGAAACGATAAGAAAAGTAGGCTGATTGTGAGTGCATAATTAATTAATTTACTTAATTATTTCAAGATTTCCACAAGGGCAAGTGATAAAACAATAAGACACTCGGTCTCCTCTTAGGTATTTATTACCGTAACAGTCCCTTCCCCCGAGGAAACATAGACCTGCTACACTGCCGTTGTCTACGTCCCCTCGTCTTTTTCGAACAGCAGTGTGGGTTTCTTTGGGTTCTTACCCAGCACGGTCTATCACTGAGATTTGTTGTTACCCTGGTTTGTGGTCCCTCACGCTTATCTGTCGCTCTTTCAACTAGGCAGTGAATCGGAGGGGATAGGGGGTGGGTTAGGTCAGATGCGATTTTGAACTTTTTGGTGAACAATCTACCTTCAAGGACTAGTAAATTTTGAGTGCTTTTGATTTGTTCTCATCACAGAGACACCCTAAATAACAATATTGACAGGAAACGAACTCAGCTGAGTCAACTCCAAAGGCAGCTCAGTGACCTGGGGACGACTGTACATGAACTGAAGTCACAGAAGGTTGGCTCATTTCTTCATTTCTCATATGCTCTTTTTTTTGCGTTGTCATAGTAACCATTGATTGGCACTCCATGATTTCAAAACCTTTTTAAAAAAGGTGATGACAGATCATCACTACTGGGAATTATATTTTGTATCCTCTTTATTTTAGTTAACGTTCGCAGCCAAAATAATATTCGAGTGTGAATGTACAGTCCAACAGTAAACGAAATTAACATAACGGTGTCGTACGTCTTAATGCTTTTTCTGTCAGATCCCTGGTAAAGCATCTCTGTGGAAACTCGGGCGTGTTTAAAAAATGAATTTACTAAAACTTCGTTAACGACACGAAACACCCCATCGTCGAATTGTGATATCGTTCTAAACGTTTGGTCTCTTTCAAATCACATGTTTGGGCAATACCATTCTGAGACTCTCCATTTGTCATTTACATTTCTTTAATAGTGCGGTGCATGAATTTCTCAGAATTTTAATTTAACATAGTGGCAAAGACTACATCCGAAATTTGCTTTTTCGGGTCAAAACTTCTAATTAACTGCGCTGAAATTATCATTCAGAATATAAAATATATTAACACTATTATCAGTAATTTAGGAAAGATGTTAATATAAAGAGAAACGCCTTTGAGTATATTGTCTACTTTCTTCCGCTGTAATCTTGATCTATATAGAGAGAGAACGGCAAAATTTTCAGTTATATTCGTCTGCCAAACTGCCAAGTTTCGTTGTTGTTGAGTTCTTGGTACATGAGAATTTGCACGATAATAGCATAGATAAGGTCCGACATAGCTGTCTTGTATTTCTAAGATCTGGGAAGATAACAGCAATTGATAATTACGGTGGGAAAAAAAAGCCACTTGAACCAGAGCAATTGACTGGACGCAGGAAACACGAATGAAGTGCATTTTGTACAAGTTGTGATGGCTACTATAAATTTAGCACTCTCTACAAGTACATGAAATTCATCATTTCAGTTTGTTCAAGTACACTTAGAAAGGACGGTTATCGGCAATTTTGAAAACGTCGATATATATTTTTTCTAGAGTAAATACCAGGTTGTTTTCTATCAGGGGGCTCTCTGTCATGGCGAAGATAACAATAAAGAGCAACTAATGTAGATTATGCTGGTTGGACGTTGTAAATAATGAAGGTCAACGTTTCGAAAATCGGCGACCTGTTTCCCGGCACGTAATTGAATTCGTAGTGAAACACGAATGGCAATAAACGCCAGAAACGCACCGGGCGCTGTCCTTCAGCTATTTTAGGTCTAGCTTTTCTTTATTAGCATTTAATCAACAGAAGCGATGACTCGACTCACTCACTGTTAATAAGTAATGACATAATAAGGTAAACTGTCTTGCCTTTGGCGAAGTAGTTTGTGAATTGGCCCCATCAATTTAGGATTATATCACTTGACTAGATGTTAAATTATCAAGTGAAATAAAATTGTAGTTTACTAAACTAAAACGCGCCTGTTAATAGTAAGATGTTCTTGTAATGAGGAAATGAATTCTTAAAGCGTTTTCGTTCAATTCGTGATCATAAATTATGACATATATTGCTTCTTTAAAATGACAGTGGCGTTTTCTGACAACAAGACCTATCTGGAAGAGATGATTCTGCAAATAATGAGATGTTCTTGTCACGAAAAGATGAATTCTTAACGCGGTTCCGTTCAATTCGTGATCTTAATTTATGATGTATATTGCTGCTGCAAAATGACATTGGCGTGTTCTGACAAAAAGAGATCTATCTGGAAGACATGAATTTGCAAATAATGTGATATCGCATAGACATGTCCACGGCATACAGCACGCATGGTGTTCAGCTGCCGTGTGTTTAGCTTATTATCATACAAACAAACTGAAGCTAAAGTTAGGGTCGTGGGGGAGCTGCATTGACAAAACATCTGCTTCTTCAGCTTCCTGCTTTCACGGAGGCGTGTTATGAATACCAGAAAGTACATGCTGTTGTGCACGAGTTGACCGGTAAATCTCAGGAGAGGTTTAGTTGTTACGTCCATCTAAACGTGTTTTCTGCAGTAAAATGACAACCACGGTGAATATTACTGGAGACGGACCTAAGTCGAGTTCCTTTGTACATTTATTTTGTTCTCCGGCAGAATTAACCGGCGTCCTGGTCGAGTTAATTTTCCTTATAACGCTGAACATTGTTTTATCCATCACCACAATTTTGGGAAATACTCTGATTCTTATTGCCCTCCAGAAGGAGTCATCACTTTATCCGCCCATCAAACTCCTGTTTCGCTGTCTAGCAACAACCGATCTCCTCGCCGGCCTTATTTCAGAACCCCTCTTCGTTGGTAATTTGACATTCGTGTTGAACGAACGCTGGACCATTTGTCGCTACACATCTATGGCAAGCTTCCTCGTAGGATATATCTTGGCTTCAGTGTCTTTATTAACAATAACTGCTATCAGCGTAGACAGGCTTCTCGCTCTGTTATTAGGTCCAAGGTACAGACACTTTGTCACGTGGCGGCGTACTTGTGTAACTGCGACCTTACTCTGGGTTGTCGCCATTGTTGGCACCGCAATGTTCTTTTGGAATCATCGTATTACTTTGTGGTATGGGTATATTGGCATATCTTTGTGTCTTTTTACCTCGGTTGCCTGCTACTCAAAGATTTTCCTCGCTCTTCGCCTTCATCAAAATCACGTGCAAAGTCATGTTCCTCACGACCGCCCAAACCAGACGGGTACGCTGAATATCGCGCGGTTCAAAAAAGCGGTGTCCAGTGCAGTATGGGTGCAGTTGACTTTAGTCGTTTGTTATCTGCCGTACGTTATTGCAGATGCTCTGATTGCTGACAAGAAATCATCTTCATTAGCTTACGTTGTTAAGGAATCAACAGTGACTTTAGTTTTCTTGAATTCGTCTTTGAATCCGATTCTTTATTGCTGGAAGATCAAAGAAGTGAGAAAAGCTGTCAAAGACACAATCAGACAACTCTATTCTTTAGCTTCTTAACTCTTTCAATCCCAAAAGTCACCAAAGTCAAAATTCGACAAAATTTCCAAATTTTATTTTGTAAATGCTGAACTAAAATTAATGGAACCAGATGAAAGTGCTCGCAAAGAGATTCAATTTGAATGGTCACACTTCAGCATTTTAAACCACCGACTCAAAAGTTAGAAGCACTTTTCAAGACTCCATCTTTCCCTTTGAGAGGGAAAGAGTTAAATGTCGTCCGGGTTTACATCATAAAAAAACTTTCATGTTATTTCAAAATAGGTCGCCTTTGTCGATCCGCGCGAAGCGATCTCTGTTTTAAAGAAGACTAATTACCCCGACTGTGCACGCATCAGTCTCTTAAGATCTTTGATAGCGTCAGATTTGCCATCACCGTCAGAACGACTGCTATTGGGTTGGAGGTTCTAGCCAAACACTTTAGTGCAATCCTAGGACAGAATAGGTTATCGCTTTAACTTGAGTAGACGGCTAATAAAAAGCAGCTTTATACAAAACCTCTCGCCATGATGTTGTTTTTCTCTGAAAATTATTGTTTATGGCCTTTTTAGCCTGTTGGTGTTTTAAGAATGAGATGCTGAGTTCAGACATTGATTTCTGTTTTTGTCACTTTCCAGCTGGATGAATTGAAAGCTACAAGAGAATACAACAGTAGATTTCATTGGCAATTCGCATGCTACAATTTTGTAACGAGCACAATTTACTATCATTTTTATTTTTACTTCAAATTCAATATTTTCATTGCGTGAAAATAAATACTGTGGTTAAAAATTTTCAGAAGGGAAAGTGGGTCAAAACGCGGGATTTTTTTGGATATAATTGTAGAAACGATGTGCATAAATTTACCCGGCCAAGTGGGTGTGCAACTTTCCTTGTGCGGTTTTACAGTTCATGTTGTTAGGTAAAAGAATGAGCTGTTTCATCGTCAGGGCCAGGGCTAGGAACCTCTTAGTCCTTTTTTGTTTTGGCTGCAATGATTTTGCCCATGAATGCTGATCATTTTGAGGTTGCGCCTCAGACCTGAGTCTGTGGTGTATGTGTCGAATTGCATTACGGGATTGTTTTGAGAGTCTGGCTTCTACTATTGGCTATTATCGAGTTTAAATTTGTTCCCCAAAACAGTCCCATAATACACTAATTCAAGAGACCACCAAACAAGTTTTAAAGTGCAACCTCAAAACGGTCAATTCTATCCCGAATTCCTACCCCTGGGTCTTCGGGAATGGCTACTAGAGATCTTTAGATTCGAGGACGAGATTTGACTCAAAAGTTAACACGGTTATTTTTATTGATAGAGGTTAAGCACTCTCCCGATAGCAAAATGATAATACTTCTGACATTTGATAACTTTTTTCCGTTACTTTGCCCTAAAACCTGTAGCAGAATGACGCCGGTTATCACGTTTTCACGTCAAAATGACGCTGGTTTACGCACTCACACTATTTAGTGTAAAGGAAATATTGTTCTCGTTGTCGTCGTTGTCTTAGATTCTAACGTTTTCTATTGTCAAACAACGCACACTACCTCTGAGCGCAAGTGCTCAAATTTTTGTTTCTACTTAGCTCCGTTTGACAGCGCAGCTCCAGACCAGAACGCGTTTGGAACAGCAGAAAGCTGAACTAACCGCAAATAACAGTGCTTTCACAAGAGAGATTAAGGTGAGTAGGAGCGTTGAAATTTTTGTCGCTTTTTGTTTAGTCTACTGCGTGCTATTAAATTAGTGGAAATAGCTCGTCATGCGAGCATGGCCAAATAATTTTGATTACTTCTGCCCGAAGCTTTTATTTAGTTAACGAGGCCATGATAGTGAACAATACAAATTTACTTAGTGCACTTTTCTAGAACGTTTATCACTCAATTCGTGGTTGACATCAGTTTCCCATTAGCTTTATATTAGCAAAGCAAAGTATCCTCTGATCATGTTATCTTGTGCTAACGTATTGTATTCTTCATAGTCAGAAGATGGGGGTACAAGATTAGAAATGTTGCCCCATAAAACAAAACAAAAATACAAGAAAGCAGACGTTACTAAAAGCGGGAAACACTTGACTGTCAGTTCTTGAACCAATGAATTTGTGATGCTGTAGGCTTTAGGTGCCACAAATGATGGAGACAGTTTTTAGATCTAACTAGAATTTGGAATTGTTGGTTTATTAAGTAATCTTTCAAAACACCCAGGGCTTGGCTCTTTTCTTACTACCTCTTAGGCTCAAATGTTTGCATGCAAGCAGGTTATATCAACTAATCTAGGTTTTCCAAATTGAAAATCTATCTTATGCCATAGTCTCAATAGAAGTCCCATTCTAAAACAAATTGTACTTTTCTTTTTACCTCGCACAGGAAGCAGAAACGGAGCTTGGTCCTATCGCGGTATGTACTATCTTTTTGGTTTATCAGTTTAGACCTTGTTGCATGCGAAAATGTCAAGCGGAAACTCCTAAGCAATGGCGTTGTAAAAAAGTTTTAGCAAGTATTGGCGCGTGTAACAACAATCGAAACTTGATTCGAGAAATCCTTTTCCAACTGGTGTGCTCAGCTTAGCTTAACGAAACTAGTTTATACAAGAAGTATTACATTACAGCAGCGCTGCGACTATTTTAGAAATAGAGGGTGGACTATTTTCTTGGTGAAACTGTCTGGTAACGAAAATTTGAAAACGCTCCCACTGAACTTGTCCTGTTACACAGAACAATTCTTGCTAGCACTTGTTTCAAAGCCACTGAAGACGAAACCTTGCTAACGAGTTGTTCCGCAAATAGTACGGATTAATATTTGTAGTGCCTTAGGGATTCAGTGTTGACTGATTTTTTTTTTATCTAGGAAAAACTTGAAGAACTCCAAACGGAAAAAGGAGACGTTGTTAGTCAAAAAGAGGCTTCCGATGATGAGAACCGTAAAGTGGTTAGTGTAAACGTTCTGCGTATTTAATGTTCAACGTTCTTGATCTATTTGATTATGAATGGATAACTACAATCCTGGAGAAAAGCCCTTGGGACAGTAAAAGCACATCAGCAGTTCTAAGTAAATACCCAAGTAACGTTCGGAAAAGCAGTATTGTCCTTTTTTTAAAAATGGTGAACCCCTCCCCCTTCAGCCCCACCCAATAGAATGTTGAAAGATCAAAGAAATTGTGGCTTGACGGTTTCAATTCTGTCCATGGGGTGGAAGGGGGAGGGGCTGGGGAGGTGTACTGTTAGTCGAGCGCGAATTTTTATTTAGTGTGTGTTGAAAAGCGTTAGAACTGTAAAACTGCCGCAAGACTTTTGTCCATGATTGTAGGTATTATTTGAATTGCTTTATATTACAGGTTTTGTCAATGGTTATCGCATTGTGATCAGCTTTTAAATTTGTTTTTGTGGAAACATTAACAAAAAATAAACAAATTCCATCAATTCTATCAGTCAAACAGTCAATCATCAACTTGGTAGCCAGACTTACGGCATAGACAAGGCAAGACCTGCTATCGCTGACCTAAGGCGATAAAGGGGTAGGGGGCAAGCCTCCCAGAAAATTTTCTAAACTAAAAGCTCAGAAACGCTATTTTCAGCATTTCTTTAGAAACACTAATCTCGCACAAACTGAGGATTCTTTTCCCTCTTGACAGACTTATTGCAAATTAGGCCAACATACTTCGTGATCTTGTAAACTTATCAAATTTTTACATTTGAAATGTTTTAAAAATCACATTTCTGCTAATGAACTTTAAGCGCTTAAAATAGTTTTTCACGGGACTGAAATGGTTTTGAGAGTTTTGAGAAACGCTTGCTAGGTCAATCAATCAATCAATCAATCAATCAATCAATAAATCAATCAACCCGTTATGTGTTTGTTTTTTAACAGCTCAACGAAATTAAAACAAGAGGAGACAAAGTGCGAGAAAGAAACGCAGAAATCAAACGGTAAGGTAGAATTAAGAATATACCCATTAAGGAATCTTTCTTCAATCAACAGAAGCGGTGTTATTTCCCCTCAGTTTGAACATAGTGAATAGAGTGGAATGGTCATGAAACCCGTCGGACTCCTTTGTTATATGTTTTTGTACACCTTACGGTGCACAACGTTCAAAAGCATTCCTAACATTTTGATCGTATTTCCCCACGAATTCTATCGCTGTCTGCTCTGGCAATAGCAGAAGAAGTGGTCAAGTTGATTAATATATTTATTGAGAAACGCGATTGGCTATTGGAATTGAACAGAAGAAATGTTTCGCCTATCTTTACCTTTATCTTTTTGCAACCATGGCTAAATTAGACGAGAAAGTTATTTTGATATGTCCAATTATATGACTATATTCGATCACACTTCTCATTGAATCTGTCTGGCTTCCTCAAAGTAGACTACGAGTAGTCCCCCATTTTTCCTCGGGGATAGTAGAGCGAGCGAAACGCGAGCGCGCGTGAAAATCACCCCACGCGACACGCGGCGGGGAGAGAGAAAAATGTCGCCTCTTTTCGCGTGGGGTGATTTTCACGCGCGCTCGCGTTTCGCTTGCTCTACTATACGTGAGGAAAAATGGGGGACTACTCGTAGTCTATCCTCAAAGGGCACTCATGCTGTTCTGCGCTTTTTAAGATGACCAAAGACTGACTTAATTAGTAATATATTACAAGACAAAAGAAATACATGAGATTAAGGTATAAATACTAAGCTAAAAGATATGTACATATTGCTACATAATTTAAAATTATGATCTAGAAAAGGAGTAAAAATTCTATCCCTAAACTGACCTAATTTAATTTGGTTATATAAAGCACTCTTTAAAATATTTACAGAAGTTGACACAGAGAATGTGCGACCACCCTCCTTCGCTCTATTGTATCTTCTAGGCAAGATGTTATACATCATTAGGCTGCGAGCAGTTTTTGACTTTTTGCAATGTTACTCCACGAGTAACCTGTGCACGCGAGCGGCGACCGCGAGATGCGAGCTACGATGACGTCGTTATTTGCAATCGCGCTGGATGAAATACGTCGGACTGCAAGCAGTCTAATACATCATCTCTTCTAAGTGCTCTTTGTATCAGTTCGTGGGCAGTGAAAACCCGCGAAAAAAAAAAAAAAGGAAAAGAGCCTGAGAGGTCTTAACTCGACACAGTTAAATGTACTCTTGTTTTTGAATAAAAAAATCACCGATCTGCTTTTCAAAATATTTAAAAACAAATGAGATAAGTTAAATCTTTTGCTGAAGAAATTTCGCCATAATATAGTAGTGCGTATAGTGTTTTTCCCTTAAAGTTATCAATTAAGCATGTCATGCACAAATTACAACTCTTGCGCTTCTCTGTGATCTATTTTATTTCGACTCCATCTTTGATTTAACTTTCATCACTGAATATCAGAGTTTAGCCGTAGATTTCATGTTGTGTTTACTCTTCCTCATCCTGTCGGAATTCCATGTTTGTTTTCATCGTTTTTTTAATTCGTCGTTTTCTGTTTTCACCTGCGCCATGAATTCGTCCCTTTCAGAAAATCTGACGCGAGGATTTCGTTCTCGTTATTGTTTCAAAGATTCAATTTCTTCGTCACCCGGTTGATATTTTGTCGTTTTGGTCGTCTTGTCCTCGACAAATGTTCCCATTTGAACAGTTGATGTCACCCCCACAGAATTACTTCTCGACTTGGTTTGTATAACCGTTCCGAAAATTAAGACCGATATGATGTACTCGCAAGCTCTCATCAAGAACGTCAACGTATAACGTGTCCACATGGTCGTGCTGTTGATTTCCAATTCTACTAAGATGCCGTAATCACTAGCCGCCATGCAAATGCTCAGTATGAGCGAAGCGGCAGAAATGATGGGAGATAAAAAGACAAGAATGATAATGTTCTTTAACCTTCCTCCCCTTATAGAGTGGCCTAGCTGTCGCGATGATTTTAAGTTTCTCCACATTCTGTAACCCGCTATCGTGTAACCAGCACAAATTAGTATTCCCCAGATGAAGATCGCCACATACGAAGCAAAGTACCAGAATGCTCGGTCTGAATATAAGACCAGCAGATTAAATGTCAGCATAATTGAAGATAAAAAAGCAGTTATACCTAGCAACACCCAGATGTTTTGAAGCCATGGGGCGGCAAGTGAAGTTTTAGTCGTTTCTAATAGGATGAGGAGTAAGATGCTAAACGCGGACAAAGTCAGTGCCATTGAGAAACAGTCCATAAGAAGCGATGCTATGAATGTACCAATCGATGCATTGTTCATCGATATTGGGCTCCAAACTAGTGCGACCGTCTTAAGAGTCGCGGCTAGAAATAAAATGGCTGTAGTGAATCGACCGTGGTTGTTCCGTTTGTTGGGTTTAGGCCTTATGCATTGCTGAACAACGACTAGAATACAACTTAGAGCAAGGACACCGAACAACGCAGCGAATATGTAAGTGTAACACTCCCAAGCCCAGTGATCGAGGAATTTTTGAAGACTTTCTGTTAAGGGAGATGTAGTTGATGACTTTTCGTCCTGTAGCATTGTAAAACTCTCTCAATTTATTCGACCTTCTTTGATCTCTCACCTTTCCAACTGCTGTATTTACCGAAGTGTCTGTTTTCGCCGCTTTTTTACATGCAGATGTATTGCTTGTGACGATTGTTTTAGTGTCATATATAATTGAGTTTGTTTTGTTTCTAGCGCCGGAACCTTTTGTCTAGCTTGTCGTTATTAATCTGGTCGTGGGAAAGATAATTACTAAAAAAGTCCTTCCTTTAAAAGTCTTGTTTGACAACTTCCAGCAGTCTTGTCGTGTTTGTGAGTCTTAAAACGTCAAAAACGTGAAAAGAATCTCGGTCAAATCTACTTTTTCAGGGTCTTAACAGACCTGGGGTCTTAAGTTAATTACACAGATTCGATGATTACATTCATATTCGTTTGTTTCAGCCGCCGTTTATATGTAACAGTTTTAAGTCCAATTTTATATAACCTAGCCTGCGTCGTAGACGGACTAAATCCTAGCTTGTGAACAGTGATATAGTCTTCGAGTTCTCTACGCAAGCCTCGAGCGGTAAGTCCGACTGCAACTCAGGCTGTCATAACAACGGTCTTTTGCATCTGCTCAATTGGCAGTTCACTCCTGATTCGGTTTATTTTATTTCATTTTTTTATTTGTTCTTCCCAAAAATGCAAAATGAAAACGGAAACAACAAAACTGTATATTAAGCAAAGCATTCTGTTTTTCTGTAAATTTGCAACATTGATCAACCAAGACCGTTCACGACTGACAACTTCAGCTGTCCAATCAATCACCGCGACCAGCTTGTTTGCTTGATTTTGTTTTTGTTTTGATAAAAAAAAAAAACATCTAATTTATGAATCAGTCAAGTACAAAATGAATTGTTACAGATTCTTTTCACTCGCTTGGCCAGCATCTATGCAGATTTATCGGAACAAAAGAAGGCGTTTACATACAAAAAAAGCTAGAGTTCAACTCCTACAAGATTGGTTAGAAACACCAACGTGGCCGCCGCTTCCTTGTTTTGGGACACCAATAATGCCGTCGTGACGTCATGTGAAGACGGACGCTGTATTGGTACTATATTCAGGACTTGTAATTTTTGTTCGAGCCGTACTACAGTATGTCCTTTTTTTTGGGCCTTACATGCTAGAGTCTTGATATATTTGGTCAAATTTGAGAAGCACTCCGGTAGGCTAATCTATACCTCATCGTGTGCCTTTGTTCTGTCTACGGTGAACGTCCCCAGCTGAAGGTCCGGTTCTTCTTTCAGCGGACGACTTCGGGATTTCTTTTCAATGGCGATACCAAAGATTAAAACCATGATGGCAAAATCGCATAATTTTCGAAGAAACTTTATAGCATACCTTGACCTAATTGTCTTTTCAGAGATTTCTAAGCCCTTTAATATTCCGTAACTGTTAGCAGCAAGGCAGAGATTCAGTATTAACGATGCTGCGGTTATTAAAGGTGCTAAAAGCACCAACTGGATGATTTTTTGCAATCTTCGTTCTCTCGTAGAGCGACCTAGTTGTCGCGAGGATTTTAAGTTCCTCCACATTCTTCTCCCTGCCACTGTGTATCCTACACAAATTAGCAATCCCCAGATGAAGAGGTGTATGTACGAAAAAAAGCGCCAAAATTTTCTGTTGTTCAACAAGACCAGCAAGTTAAATGTCAGCATAATTGCTGTTAAAAGGGCCGTTATGCCAAGCAAGGCCCAGATGTTTTGAAGCTTTGGGGCGGCAAGTGATGTCTTTGTCGTTTCTAGCAGTATGAGAAGCAGTATGCTTAATGCAGACAGCATCAAGGCCGTGGATAGGCAGTCTACGATTAGAGATGCTGCGAATATTTCATTTGGAGCATCATCAAGTACTTTTGGGCTCCAGAGTAAAGCGACGACTTTCATCGTTGCAGCAATAAACAACTGGAAAGCTGTGAATCGAACGTAAATACCGCGGCTATGTGAAGGCTGTGTCCATTGTCTAATAAGGACAACTAAACAGCTCAAGGCGAAAACTCCGAACAAAGCTACGAATAAGTAACTGTAGAAGTCCCAAGACCAGTGATCGAAGAATTTGCGAGAACGTGACGGTGTATGATGTGTGGTTGTTGAAAGAGCCCTGGTAGTTGATTGCGCGCTGCTATTTGAGTTGTCCAATTTCTCCATGCTACGAATTAAATATGAGGGTATTGAGATTGTACCATTTCAAATACCGAATTTGTTAAAAAATTAATGTGCTTTACTTGGCTGTTGATCATCAATTATAAAAACTGTTGATCATCAATTATAAAACCTGCATATTAATGTGTTATTCTCATGTTTGTTAAATATAAACCTTTAAGAGCAATGTTTGTATTAGAAAGGGTTGTTTTGAAGTTAAAACAAACGAGTTGTTCCATTGAATGGTGTTAGTTATTTTAATTTACCAAGCAGACAAGTCAAGGGAATGAAAATTTAAGACGTTACTTGGAAACGCCCCGAATCCGTCCAACCATCGCTACATGGTTGAAATCGTCCATGTTCACCTGCATGGTACCTTTAAGCAACCAATAGAGGCTTTCTTTGTCAGTTACGAATGTCACTAAATAATGATTAATTTTTATTCAAACCACGTATTCAAGCGAAAAGAAAAGAACGCAAATGGCCTTTTAATTATTAATACGCTTCTTCCTGGCTGCTATTAAATTTCTATTCAACAGCAACATGGGTTTATTTGAACAGTCGTTTCAGCTGCCAATTTAAACTCAAAATTTCCGTTTATAACTGATCTTCCTAAAAGCTGTTACGACGTTTAATATTTCTCAATCGCTTCAGTGGACAATTTTGATACAAAATACCGATTTTTAATAACCTGCTCTTTCATCACTGTTTGATATTCATTCAGAAAAAAACGCATAATTATTTTATTTGTTATTTCATTTATTAAATTTTATAATCTTTACCATAACCAATTTTTTTTGCTTTTGTATGCGTGCTCATTTTGTTTCCAATATTTGCTTTTGAACTAAGGCAGTTAATCTCCTGTAACATCGGCCTTTTCTGACGGACCAGAATCTACCCTTCCCAGCTAGGAAAGATTCCCTCTGCGCCTGGATACCCCGAGAAAATGTCCACTGCGTTTATAAGCGTTTTAAGTTAAGGTTGTTTTCTGTTTTCATTTCCTAAGATTTTATTGTGCTGCATGAAACATGCATTAACAACAAATGTAAATATATTGTCACTGCTAATTGTACAACGCCCGCATTTGCGATTTGCGCCGCTTCCACCAAGTTGCCTAGACAACTTATGACACTTGCACTAAGTTACTGTGACAACGGAGGTTTCGTCATAAAGGCCGAAATTCCCCTTTTGAAACTACTAAAAACTTGTTTGACGAATGGTAACAAAAATCTTTAAAATGATCGAACAGTGAACAGTAGTAACAGACACTCGGCTCTGAATTATGGTCAAAGTTTCAAAGTGACTTCCTTGGGAATTCAAAAATGTGTTCGTAGCTTCAGAGGTGGTCGTTTACGAGAACGGGCTCTCGTAAGCGACCAGGTGAAACGCGTATTTTGCATTAGAAGGGCAGTTACTTACGAGAGCTTTTAGCCAAAGTTTGACACATGTTATTTATTACCGATACCTCATTTAGATAATGTACTACCTTAAATTTATCCTACGTGAGGTCAATGCTTGATCAATGAGGTGTTGCAATACTCGGGTCTTGACTGGAACTGTTTGCCTACAAGAGTGTTCGCAAGTAGTGCGTGGGCTGTAATTTTCTGTTCTTTTCTCGATTTTTGCAATTTTTTCGAGTTCAAAGTCAAGTATTTCATTTCACTTTCTGTAAAAACAATAAGAATACTTCAGGTGTCTCTCAATTAACTGACGCAAACAAATCCTTTTTGGAATAAAAAGCCCAATATTTCCACTTTTTTCTTTGAGTTGAAAAACGCAAGATTGCCTCTCAAACCCTAATTTCTGATCCATTAAGGTTAGCCTTCAGGCCAATACCACAGGATAATTTGCTCAGCTGCTTTCTGCACCACATTTTTATTCTAATATATATATTTTTTGATTAAACTGCCGTGCATACATTGCTAGTATATGTCACCGTAAATGTCATGTAGTTTCTTTAAATTCTAAAATTTTATGCAACGATATGATATTCAGAATGCGACGGGACATTTTCCATTTGATCATTTGAATAACAAAAATATTTAAGTTAGGAGAGTTTGGTCATATTTTTTATTTAATTTAAAATGATTTTTCACAATTGAGCAATAGGTTCTCTTTGATGAGTTTTTTTTAAAAATCAATTTTATCGTTAGTTTTATTACTATTTTCTTTAGCTGCAAGCCCTTTATCGCTCATTACATTACCCTAAAACAAAGGAAAATAAGATTTATAAGAAAGAAAAAATCTCAACCACTATATACATTTGGGAGTACGTCCTTCTTTCGAACTTCATTCAATGTCTCATCTATGTTCACAGGACTGGTCCGGATTTGCTCATTTGGCAATGTCGTATTAATAATTTCGAATTTGTACCATGACTGACCTAAACAAATCCTTTTTGGAATAAAAAGCCCAATATTTCCCCTTTTTTCTTTCAGTTGAAAAACGCAAGATTGCCTTTCAGACCCTAATTTCTGATCCATTAAGGTTAGCCTTCAGGCCTCGGTTGTTCAAACGTTGGATAGCGCTATCCACCGGATAAATCATTATCCAGGGGATAACTATTGGGGAAACTAATTGCAATATCCACTGGATAGAGATTTGTCCGGTGGAAAGCGCTATCCAGCCTTTGAACAACCGAGGCCAGGCCAGGTCAATACCACAGGATAATTTGCTCAGCTGGTTTGTGCACCACATTTTTATTCTAATTTTTTTAATTAAACTGCCTTGCATACATTGCTAGTATATGTCACCGTAAATCCATAGTAGTTTCTTTGAATTCTAAAATTTTATGCAACGATATGATCTTCCAAATGGGACGGGACATTTTCCACTTGGTCATTTGAATAACAAAGATATTTAAGTTAGGAGAATTTTGTCATTTTTTTTTTTATTAATGATCTTTTACAATTGAGCAATAGGTTCTCTTTGATGAGTTTGGTTTAATTCAGTTTTATCCTTAGTTTTATGTCTATTTTCTTTAGCTGCGAGCCAATTACCGTTCATTTCACTACCCTAAAACAAAGGAAAATAAGATTTATAAGAAAGAAAAAAATTGAACCACTATATACATTTGGGTGTAATGCCTTCTTTCGAACTTCACTCAATGTCTCATCTATATTCACAGGATTGGCTGAATTTGCTCATTCGGCAATCTCTTATTTTAATAATTTCGAATTTTGTAACATACCGTCGACCTTTAGTCGTATTCCCGTAATTGAGAGTAAATTTTTTCACCTGCGGTCTCTCTCTTTTCACGACAATTCTAAAATTATTAGTTAACTTTGTTCACTATGATAGTCTTGTCCATGTCTTGTTCTTCCCTGTGGTGTTTACTCGTTGTGTCGTCGCTGAATGTTCCGAGCGTTATTGCCGGAGCGTCATTCACAAAGCGGCCCCTGACTTTTTTCCACACAACGATCCCAAAGATCAAAGACATTACGGCAAACTCGCCACTTCTTTTTAGAAACATGATTGCATATGTTGACCAAAACCACTCTCTAGTTACCTTTCTCCCTGTGTACAAGCTGTAGTTCTTTGCGTCCAGTACAATACTCAGCACTAGCATCAGTGCAGCTAAAAAAGCTGATATAAATACTTGCCTGATAATATATTTTGATCTTGGCTCGCCCGTAGCGCGTCCTAGTTGTCGCGATGATTTTAAGTTCCTCCACATTCTGTATCCTGCAACGATGTATCCGACGCAAATTGCTATTCCCAAGACGGAGAGAATCGAATTCGAAAGTAAATGCCAGATTCCTCGGAGCCTGTAGAATACTAGCAAGCTAAATATCAGTAAAATTGCTGTATAAGCAGCCGTAATACAAAGCAAAACCCAAATGTTCTGTAGCTTTGGAGCTGTCAGTGAAGTCTTGGTTGTTTCTAGAAGTATAAGAAGCAGAATGCTAAATGCGGATAGTATTAAAGCCTCCGAGAAGGACTCTATGAATAAGTCTGCCATGAAAATTTCCTTTGGCGCATCCTGTAAGAACAGTGGAATGATGAGATGTCTGAGAAATTTGAGCGTTGCGGCAAGTAGTAACTCAACTGTTATAAATCGGCCATGATTATTTCCGTTTCTTGCAGCCTGTACCCATTGCTGAACGAAAGCAATGAAAATGATAACCGCCAATGCTCCGAACAGTGTTACGAATGTGTACGAATAGAGCTTCAAAGCCCAATGATCTGAGAGTTCGTTAGGATTAGAGGATGAATTGTACATGCTCATTCGATGATACGTTGTGAAGAGTATCTCCGAAATTCGTATTTTCTGACATATTTAGAAACTATCCGGTAATTTGCCAGTAATCGGTTAAGAGAGATGCTTATCATAAGGTGAATCCATATGCTAATGATGTGTATTAAGAACAGGTAGAAAGAACGAGCTGGGAACTAGTTTTACTCAAAAAGAAACGTACGAGTCAAGACAGTAAGTTTCTTGTCAATCAAAATTATGTTTTGAGCTGGAATGGACAAGATAATTGTTAAGGATGAAGCTGTTATAAAAAAACTTATTTTTGTGCCTACAAGATTAACAATAAAGGACAAATAAAGGAAAAAAACTTAGTATGGTTGTCGTGTGCATAAAACTGGCGTTCCCCGTTGGCCATGAACGGAATCCCAAATCACTACTTTAATGGGTTTGAACGCGGTCGCTCATTTCAGCCACAAAATAGGGGAAGTAACAAAGCAGGCGTTTCAATCAGTCGAGAAACAAACACTCTAACAGCCTGTTTCTGAGTGGTTAAAAAAACTTGGATTTATCAAACCACTCTGCACAATTTCCTACGATGTAAGTCCCTCAAGTTTTTACAAGAATTCAGCTAAAGATTTGCTCGCGAAAACGTGAAAAGTGTTCATCACGTTTTTCGAGAAATACTTCAAGGGGTAATATATCTGCCCTGGGGCAATGAATGATTTTCCAGTAATCGGAGACTTAGTTATACGCACAGGTTTATGGGATCGCCAGGGGGCAAACAGTGCAAGTATCTCTTTATTAAAAACTCATGATCTGACTCCACGTACTAAGAAAATTCAGATATGACGTCATGACGGGAAAACGTGTGATATAATTACAGAAAACGGAAATACCAAATCAGTGTATGTACAAAGATTGGCAGAATAGCTATGGTTTATTAATCGGCTGCTGGCAAAGTACAGTTTTCTAAATATGCCAGAAAACAAGAATTCTGAAGATACTTTGTTCACCTCCTCTAATCCTGACGAACTCTCAGATCATTGGGCTTTGAAGCTCTATTCGTACACATTCGTAACGCTGTTCGGAGCATTGGCGGTTATTATTTTCATTGCTTTCGTTCAGCAGTGGGTACAGGCTGTTAGAAACGGAAATGCTCACGGCCGATTTACAACAGTTGAGTTACTACTTGCTGCAACGCTCAAATTTCTCAGGCATCTCATCGCTCCACTGTTCTTACAAGATGCGCCAAAGGAAATTTTCATGGCAGCCTTATTCACGGAGTCCTTCTCGAAGGCTTTGATGCTATCCGCATTTAGCATTCTACTTCTTATACTTCTGGAAACGACAAAGACTACACTGACAGCTCCAAAGCTACAGAATATTTGGGTTTTGCTTTGTATTTCGGCTATTTTTGCAGCAATTTTACTGGTATTTAGCTTGCTAGTATTCTACGGGTTCCGAGAAATCTGGTATTTACTTTCAAATACGATTCTCTTCATCTTGGGGATAGCAATTTGTGTCGGATACATCGTTGCAGGATACAGAATGTGGAGGAACCTTAAATCATCGCGACAGCTAGGACACGTTACGGGCGAGCCAAGATTAAAACATATTATCAGACAAGTTTTTGTATCAGCTTTTTTAGCTACCCTGATGCTAATACTTGATCTCCTGATGGCTGCTAAAATCTACAAGTTGTACACACGCAGACAGGTAACGAGGGTGTCGTTTTGGTCAACATATGCGGTCAAGTTTCTGGAAAAAAGTGTCGAGTTTGCAGTTATGTCTTTGATCTTTTGGATCGTCGTGTGGTCAAAAGTCAGGGGCCGCTCTGTGAACGACGCTCCGGCAATAACGCTCGGAACATTCACCGAATGTACTCTGAGGAATCACAAAGGGGAAGAAAGGACAAGATGCAGAGAAGAAGACTTTGAGGGGACACAACTTTAATAAATAATTTTAGAATTGTCAAGAAGACAAAGCCGAGCACTGTAAGGGTGGTACCAGAAGTGTAGGCGGCAAAATCACTTAAAATTGCGAGAAGAAGGTAAATGTTGACATCACGCTAACGGTAGAATAACATTAAATTCGAAGTTGTTGTGAAAATGCTGAATAAAGATTTAAAAACATTAACTGAAGATTGAAAGAAGAACGTACACACAAGGTGTATGTTGTGGTTCCTTTTTTCCTTTCTTTTTAAATGTCTTTTTCCTTCGTTTTCGGGTGTAGTAGTGAGTGATTAACTATGAGTTTGAATCCAAAGAGAATAAAATTTAACAACAAAAGGCACGTCAAAGAGAACCTTCATTGTATTGCACCAATTGAGAAAAATCATTGAAAAAATAACTTTTGTCATTCAAATGACAAAATGTCATTGATAAATGTCCCCTTTCATTCTGAATTTAATATCACTGCATAAAATTTTAGAATTTTACAATTTTAGTACATTTACAGTGACAACATATACTGATAATTTATTCAATGTAGTTTAATTGAAAAATAAAGACTAAATGAAAAATCCGCTATGTATCCCTAAAGGGCTATCATAATGGATCCTGAACAAGGGTCTGCAAAGAATTCTTCTGTTTTTCAAACTAATAAGACAAAAATGGAAATACTGGGCTTTCTATTCCAAACATGATTCTTGAGGGTCTGTTAATTTGAGCGACAAGTTTACTGTCCGTGTTGTTTTTTTTACAGCAACTAAAAAAACATACTTTGTACCTGACAACTATTTACAAATCGACGACATCTAAGGTGGTTGTCACTTTTCTTCAAACAGAATTTTAGTTTCTAAAGTGACCGATGGATTTTGTTTTAACAGGAGGAAAAATTTAAGATGGGCTTTTAAAAGGAAATATGGCTCTTGATTTATTCGTTTTACTCAGCTGCTTTCTGTTCGTAATTGAACTGGTTCGCGTTCACGATTTTACGTATGTGTGACCGTAGATCTATCGACATGTTCGAGTAGTTTGTAAAATGTGGGTGAAGGAAAACTTCAAAGTTATGCCGTCAGTTGCGTCATTTAAAACATAGATTAAAATGACTTTTGCTTTATTCCTCATTGATTTTGAGCAGTTACGTGAAAGGTTCTACTGCTGGAACTTCGTTCTTGAACGCTCCCACTAGCGGACATCCTCGTTCACGCATAATATAGGAGTATGAAATAAAAGGCGCGATCACTTGAGCCGAGTAGGCGCGGGTTATCGAGATGACTTTCCAAAGTCTTTCTGAAGTCAGGCTCTGGTATCAGAGGGAGTTGTTGTTCGAGTATTTCGTATCACGTAAGGCAGTCTTGGACTCTACAGGGCCGCGTTGTTCAAAGCAGGGTTAAGATAACTCAGGGCTAGTGCGGTGTTTAAATTCAGATAAGAAGACTTAAAAAGCAAATTCTGTCTAATTCTTTTTGCCTGCATTGTAATGATTTGATGCTTTATAAAGAATAAAGAAAGTTCTCCGATAAAATGCTTTTGAACAGCCGGGCCGAGTTGTTCGAAGCTGGGTTAAGTCATAACCCAGGGTTAGTTCGAGATTTGAATTAAGATTTGAAAGCTTAAAAAGCATTTCAGTTGTTAATTCTTTTTGTCTACAAGTTGATGATTGAAAGCTCTTAAAATAACGGAGAAAATTGTCCGAGAAAATGCTTTTGAACACAAGAAAGGGAAACTAGGGTTAAATTTAACGCCAGCTTAAGCGCTAATCGGCCTTCGAACAACTGGACCCAGAAGAAAAGAAAGACAGATTAAAATGTTATCCCGGATTTGCGGTAATTTAGCCTCCCCCGCAGGCGTTTTTCTCCCCTAAAAACGCCTGCGGGGGAGGCTAGTGGTAATTGGGCCCAGTTCTTCGAACAGGATTCCGGATGCCAGTAACAAAAATTTCCTGTATTCTGGAATTCAGACCTTACATGAGACGAGGATTCACACTGGAAGAAATCTAGAACTTTGATATGTTGTTGGTCTTCCTAGTATTTCCTCATTTCATCTTCATCAATGTTTCACTGCGTCAGCGGAGCTTTGCCTCCTCCGCAATTGCGAAGTAATTTTAAGTTGTGCATTGCTGTCGTCTCGCCTTTTTTCAGCTTATTTCTCGCTTGTTAGTGTCGTATCTTCCACGAAAGTTCCCAGTTGTACTGCTGGGCTATCATGCACAGAACGGCCTCTATGTTTAGTGGACACGACAATGCCAAATATCAAAGCCATCATCGCAAACTCACAACTTCTTTTCAGAAATATGAGTGTATACCTTGACCATATTGTTCTGCTAGTTATCTGTCTGTCTGCAAATAATAGGTAGTCTTTAGCGGCCAACGACTGATCTAGTGCTAGCATCAGCAAAGCCGTAAAAGCTGCCAGAAATGCTTGTTTCACTATGTATTTTAATCTCAGTTCGCTCGTAGACCGACCAAGCTGTCGCGAGGATTTTAAGTTCCTCCACATTCTATACCCTGCGACAGTATATCCGATGCAAATTACTAATCCCCAAATGAAAACAACGAAGTTGGCAATTAAAAACCAGATTTCTCGACTTCCGTACAGGGTTAGCAAGTTTAATGTCAGCAGGACTACAAGAAAAACAGCCATTATGCCAAGCAACATCCAGATGTTTTGGAGCCTTGGAGCGGCCAATGAAGTCTTTGTTGTTTCTAGAAGTATGAGAAGCAGAATACTGAACGCAGATAACAACAAAGCCTTTGAGAATGTCTCTATTAGCAACGATACTAAAAAGATTTCAGTAGTTGCATCGCCTAAAGATGTCGGCGTGCAGAGGTGGCCGATGACTTTAAGTGTTGCAGCAAGGAATAATTGAACTGTTGTGAAGCGACCATACATATTCCGGCTTGGAGAGACCTGCATCCATTGTCGAATAAAAGCAACGGCACAAATCACCGCGAAAGCACCAAACAGGGTTGTGAAGAGGTACGAGTAGAGATCCCAAGCCCAGTGATTCGGTATTTTGTCAAGATTGCGAGATTGAGTATAGGAGGTCGGAGATATGTTCATGGCGTGCGAAACAGCTGAAAATGCGTTCATGCTGTTGCATTTCGTAGTGCAGCGTTTGCTTTGTAAACAGCTTATACCTTAGTCCTAGTTACAAAGCCGTGGGTTTTGCATAAATAATTACCATTTCAATTCCCTATTAAATTGCGTTGAATTGTTTCTTTACAGTGTAAATTTGTATTAGTAAGTGCTCTCTTTGTGTCAATTTTTCCTTTATCATCGGACTGTATTCTTTCTACAGGTAAAGTAAATCCAACCATATATGGGTTTTATCTTTTTGTTTTTGTTTCTGCCTGTTTCGTTTGTCGGCTCTTAAAGTTCGAGTCAATCTCGGAACCCGCCCGTCCACATGATTCGGATATTTTTGAAACGTTATAGTTTTTTTTTTTTAACAAATAGGCCGTGGACGAACGAGCGATTCACTAATTTCGTGTGGTTTCAAGAATATTCGGATTCGTATGAACGGTGCTTCAGTCTCTACGTTTTAACAGATATATATACTTATAGGGGACTTGTGTCGATTTGCTTTAAGCGCCGGATAGCTTAAGCGTCCGCAATAATAGTATAAAAGACTTGCACTGCTTTCATATCTGGGAAATACGCCCGACGGATCGTCACTTAGTGTACTCAGTCTGGTGTTGACCTGAGTCAAACAAAAGAAATTTGCAAAAGTAATCCAATTATTTTGAAGCTAAGGAATAAAAATTTTTATTCTTCAAGTAATATATCAATCATGAAACGCAGTGTTTGATCACCAGATAAAACACCGAGAAGAGAGTTGAAGATACGACGCCCAGCAGAGTATTTTTGACGAACTTCGAGGTGTTTCATCTGGTGTTCTCAAACTCATTAATAATTCATTAAGAAAATACAAAGGAAATTAATGTTTAATGAGTGTTTGGAAATCGGATGAAACACTGCTTAGTATTTGCATCCTTAATTTCTCCTTCAAAAATGATTTTGTTTGAGAAGAAATATCAAACATTCGACACAGTGTTTCATCACCAGATGAAACACCTCGAAGTTCGTCAAAAATACTCCGCTGTGCGTCGTATTTTCAACTCTCTTCTCGGTGTTTCATCTGGTGATGAAACACTGCATCTCATGTTTGATATATTACATGAAACACTGTGTCGAATGCTTGATATTACTTCTCAAACAAAATGGTTTTAGAAGGAGAAATTAAGGATTCAAAAAAGAGCAGTTTTTCATCTGATTTCCAAACACTCATTAAACATTTATTAAAATTTCCTTGTATTTTCTTTTTGAATTATGAATGAGTTTGAGAAGTTAATGACAATACCAGCATACGCACCAACCTAAATTACTTAGATGTCGATCAGTTGCACCTACTACCCTGCAGTTCTCATTGAGAGAATGTGTAGCCGACAATCATTTTATTAATTTGTTTTATTTATGTTCCAGGTACGTGAGTCTGGGAGGAGATTCAGCTTTACATGAGAACGCATCTCGTTTGAAGGAGTTGGAGGGACGAGCTCAGAAAACAGAGGAAGAAAAAGAAGCCGTTTCTAGTGAAATCGACAAGCTGAAGGAAGACATCGCTAAGCAACAGGTTAGTTAACCCTTTAAGTACCAAGAATGACCAACATCAATTTTCTCCTAACGATGTCAATTTAAGATAATAGGTTAGGAGAATTAATAGAATGATCATCTACTAAGGGAAAATGCTGTGATCGTTTCTCAATTTTATTTATATATTTATTTGCACAGGAACATTTGGTTCAGCGTGGCTAATTTAAACACAGTCCGGTAAAAACAAACAAACAAGCGAACGAACAAAATATAACCAAAGAGAATCAATATACAGAGAGTGGCGCACTAAAAGTACGTAGACACGCGACAACTAATAAGATTTTAAGGGATAGCCTGGCCCTTGAAATGCCAAGGACTTGAACGTAAATTCTCTCAACCAATTCTTTAATGAAATGTAACTATGGCGATCAGTCTGGAGAATTTGTATTGAGACCTTGGGGCTTAAGAGATTAATAATTTACGTGTAGTGTAAATTTCTCGCCTTGCTCATGCGTCTGTACTTGTGCTATTTGTTATGTCTCTTTTAGATTCGTGCGCGTGAGCTTGAAGATAATAGGCAGCTGAAAAGCACTCAAGAAGAGATTCAGAACATCGAGAAGAAAATAAACGATGTTAAGAGAGAACTGAAAAAGTTTGGAGAGCACCAGGACCTTGTGACGTAAGAATATGGGGTGGGGGAGGGTCTTGTTCATATGTTACTGCTATTATTTCTTCAATTTGCACTTTTTTTCGTTTTGAACTTCTTTCCAACCATTTCACGTCGTTTTATTTCGTTCTCTTCTAGTCAGAGGCAAGATCTACAGCAACAGTCTGATGAATTAAGGAAGAACGTAAGTTGTGAAGTCACACTCTTTTTTGTATTAATTCACATTTTCACTGCTTGCCTCTGATCTGTTTTTTTTTTTATCATCATTATTATTATTATTATAGAAAGCCCATTATGAAGGGCGGCTGAGAGGCTTCGACGATGAGGTGAAGAGATGTCAGAGGGAGCTGCGCAGTGACTTATACAAAAATGCTGACGAGAAGCACAGACAGCAGATCATTGCTCTGAAAGTATGTAGTGGTAAAGAGACAAGATCGCAGATTGTCAGTTTTGAAATGTTTATGGATCTCCAGAGGTAGATCTTTTAGTTTCAATTAGTTAACGGTAGTGTAGCTTCCGCATGAACGAGGTTAGAGGTGTGGGCGAATTCTTTATAAATGTTTTTTGTCCCAGGCTCTTTAAAGTGAACAAATCTATGTTTTATCGTTGTAATTTCTGATGGACTCGCTTGGTAAACCTGTTTGAAATTTTTTTCTTGCAGACAACTGAAATGGCAAATGCAGATCTTGAGAAATACTACAAAGCACTGGACGGGTAGGGCTATGACACATTTAAACAAAAGTTTGTTAGAACTTTGAGGATTTCAGTGATCAACTGAATTTTGCTGAATCGCCTTAACATTTTCGATTGATTCTTCAGGGCTATCATGCGTTATCACGGCCTAAAGATGGCAGAGATAAATAAAATCATCAAAGAGTATTGGATCAACACTTACAAGGGAAATGGTAAGTTCATGTCCGTCAGTTTCAACAGGAACAGACAAAAAGTACGGGATGAACGTATGTAGGTTTTCTGCCACGGACACAAAGAGCCATGGCCATCTTGTACAGGAAGACACACGTTGTTTCCACAATATATAGTTTTATCTAATGGCTGGGTCACTACTAAAAAGTTTATTCACCTTTTTATTCCAACTGTTAACCCTTTAAACCCCAAGATCCAAATGCAAATTCTCCAGTCCGATCTCCATACGTTTCTTTTAAGAATAGTTGAGAGAATTTGGTTCAAGATCAAAGTATTCTCCCTTTGGTCATCAATTTAGTAATTCTCATAACCTTTACTCTTGTTGATCTGCTGATGTTGTTAGGAGAAAATTGATATTGGACACTCTTGGGATCTAAAGGGTTAAAGCAAGTAGAGTGACAGTACCAGAAGGTCCCGATTAATAAGATAAGAAGCAAAAGTCGTTGCTTATCGCGACTGTCGAAGTCGTTCAAAATAGGATATATCTAGCACGGAGTGTTTTATGCGATACTCAGAAGCAGAGGAGTAGATTTGATATTGGATAGAACGCTTCCTGTCTTAAACCCTTTCGACTCTTAGACCACGTTATGGTGTAAGTATCATCTTAAGCTGTTACCATTCAATTAGCAGATAATTTGTCAGCATTTTTACACACTGCTTATAATTTCCTAGGATTTTAGAAAACGCAAAATCGATTTCTTTTTTATGTAAATTGTTTATTTTTTTTTGCTCATTATTAGTAGTGCTAGGGTTACAATGCACTTTCAAATCTCCTTTAGTTCGTCATGCATACGAGTTTATCATACGTGTCATTCTATCTCATGCAGATATCGACACCATTGAAATTCGGTCAGATGAGGAGGAAGGAAGCGGAGCGTCGAAAGCACGACGGACGTACAATTACAGAGTAAACCTATGCTTGTTGCCTAACTTGTTTTATTTACTCCTCTTTCGTTTACGACATTTCTTTTCCACTTAACCGGAAAAGACGTTGACCTCTTCGGTCGGAAGTATGTAAGTTAGCACAGGTTGCGAATTACTAAGTACGATAAGCACAGTCATATTTAAGGTTTCAGCCAGATTTACATTCATATCCAAAGTTTTCAGTTGATCATCCACGGCTTCGACTTAACGTGATATAGTTTGACTGTAAAAATCACGCGCCATTTTCTTGACCAATCAGAAGTAAGATCCAAAGGTTATTAGGACAGACGTTTTCCCGCGCTTTTGACTGTCAACGAAAATAGCATCAAGTTCTGATTGGTTCATTTCAGTTGCTGCTTGTATAATGATTGGTTCTCTTGGTTTACTTGAATTGCTTCCATATTATGGTTTGTTTATTGAATTTATGCACTTATTTTGACTGGTCCGCTCAGTTCACTTGAATTCCTTTCATATAGACCTTTTTAGCCTGTATTGTGTTTTCCCAATTTTAACCACCACGTGGTGTTCTCAAGGAGAATTTGTCTTTTCTAAAACTTACGCATGCGTATGCACTTGGATAAGACAACTTATATAAGATACAGTTCTCTGGGGTACTATCACGTGATCTGAAATGAGAAAACAAGCGTACAAGCTGAAAAGATCTCTTGTGATTGGCTCTCTTGAGTATTTGCTCGTGTTTTGATTGGTTCATTTGAACTTCTGCACCTATGAACGACTCGCCAAGATAGAGCGGTTTTCACTTGACTGTCGAAAGGGATTGGTTTTGGTTTTGGTTTTGGTTTTAGAGCGGTTTTCACTTGACTGTCGTAAAACCAACACCAAAGTAAATACACTAGCCAACCAAAGGGCGTAGTACAACCAAAACCAAAACCAATCCCTTTCGACAGTCAAGTGAAAACCGCTCTACTACGCCCATTGGTTGGCTAGTGTATTTACTTTGGTTTTGGTTTTACGACAGTCAAGTGAAAACCGCTCTAATTGCATTGCATGATGATAATTGCATGATTAAACTACTACTCTTAACTATAACCCTTCCCCATTAGGTTGTTATGCTTAAAGGCGACACCGCCCTGGACATGAGGGGGCGCTGTAGCGCTGGACAAAAGGTTTGTATATATATCGTGTTTTGGGTCCCCTTCACCGTCCCAAAATGCTAAAGCCTTTAATAAGAAACCTAATTTACTTGTATTTTCGCCCCGCATTCCTCATTTGATTTAATAATTGAGATGGAAACGCCCTCCGAAAAAGGCGTCATTTGAAACGAAGGCTTAAGAATGCTGATGTCCTTTGTATGCGATTCAGTTTCCCGGAAGGAAATTTTTAAAATGGAAAATCCATCAGCACATTCACTTGCTGTACCAGTCTATAATTAATCGGTGATAAAACACTATCTCACTTATAATTTTCCTTCTTATCGTTTGAACTTGTAGCTTTTTATCCGTTGACGTTTTTTGAAATAATGGAAAGGGAAACGCACAAAATCAGCGCGGGAGTTTGTCCCTGGACTGATGTAGCACCGGTGTACAGCGCAAAAGTCGGCTGGTCAACGGTGGTGGGCATGCAGGACTGACAAACCATTTGAGAATCGCGCGAAGTATTTTTCCATCTCAGTCACTTTTGAAACTGTTTTCAGCTCTGAATAGGCCATTTCCGAGTTCCCTTGGGCCTCTGTATCAAACGAGGTTAAGTGCTCAGCCTTTGATGTGGAAATGATTTTTCATTCTCGTGCAAATAAAACTCATTTTCACGAGAAAGGTTGTGCACTTGGCCTCATTTTGAAAGTGAGGGTTTTTGGAACTTGGAAGTCGCCTATTGGAATAAGTGTTAATTTCCATTAATTTCAGGTTCTGGCTTCGCTGATTATCATGTGTAACATTGTTTAATTTCAGGTTCTGGCGTCACTGATAATCAGATTAGCCCTGGCGGAAACATTTTGTTTAAACTGCGGTATTCTAACGCTTGACGAACCAACTACCAACTTGGACGAAGACAATATCGAAAGTTTGGCCAACCAGTTGGCTTCGTAAGTCTTCAATTGTTCTTCTTGAAGTGAGATGATGAAGCAGTTGCAAAATTCTGTCGTTGTTGTTACTTTGGTTGTTTACTTTCTCATTTAACCGCCGCCAGGCTTGTTCAACCTCGGCCTGACCAACACTCAGGGTCTTTAAGTAACTGAGAAGAAAGTGTAATGATATTTGCAAACAGTTAGACTTTCTATTCTTCTCGGATAAGGCCGATAAACCGTGGACTCCGTCCCACAACCCTTGCTGACATATAATAAATTGTATGAGACGTTAAAAAACCTACACACTGTTACCAAAGAGTAAGGGATGTAGGCCTCGTTGTGGTGGTTCTGTCTCAAATTCACATTCACATGAGGTCGCATCATTACTCATTACTACATAACTTGAAAGCTGCGCCATTTTAAAGCAGTCTGACAAAAGTCTCCCAACTAGTGTTTTATATTACCCTGAAAAGCAATTTAGCAAGTGGATTACTTTGTTTTCGTTATTTCACAGAGTTATCAGGACAAGACAACTCCAGAGGAACTTTCAGCTTGTCATCATCACTCATGACGAAGAGTTTGTAGAGAACCTGGGAAGAGCGGACTTTGTGGATTATTACTTCAGGATCTATAAGGACGAGAGGTAAGGTGACAAGTGATACTTACAACCTTAAACGAGGCGAGAGTCACAGAACGTTCAAAATGGGAGTTCAACGGAAGGGATTTAGGCGAGATATACGGTATAGTTAGGGAGCTTAAGCAACAACGACGGCGACAGCAAGGAAAACGTCACGTAAAAAGTGAAGTCGCGTTGCCTCAAACTTCCTCGCGCTTGTTCCATCTCGTTTCATTATTCTTCAAATGTTAGCAAATTTTTTTTGGAGTTGAATTCTAAAGGACTCTTATAAAGTTCAGGAAAAGAAAAAGAAAGTTGTTTTCTTGTGTTCCCGTTCTCGACAAAACGTGAAATTAGGCACTTGCACGTTGTATTCGTGCAACAACGGCAAAGAAATGTACAAAGAAGTGTGGGCAAGTGCAGAGTTGTTTTGCTAATCTAAACCTATTACTTTTTTTTGACATTATTGTTGCCGTCGCCGTCGTCGGTGCCTAAGCTGCCATTATAAACAGCAGCGGCCCCGGAGTGGAACAAGTCGTTCACACATCAAACATCACGTTGGAGTGGTTGGCCGAGAGGGTTTGTTGCCTGACTTAGGGCCTGTTTACATGGAGGTGGGCAACCCCAGGCAGGTGAGGTAACCCGCTTAGGTGGGGTAACCTGCCTGACCATATAATCTCTCCTTTTATATTTGATCACGTTTACATGGTATCTCTCATATGATCACCTTACCTACCATGTAAACGTGATCAAATATAAAAGGAGAGACTATATGGTCAGGCAGGTTACCCCACCTAAGCGGGTCACCTCACCTACCTGAGGTCCTCCATTTCCATGTAAACAGGCTTTTAATCTCAGTCGTCACTCCTTAGTATTTACTTCCGTCTCAGTGGGTTCCATGCCTCGCTCCTACTTATTCACTTCCGTTATGGTCCGACTAGTACCTGATCACACTACACCATAGTGTGGAACAGAGCGCGGCGCAGCTTCCCTCCTTTACAGAAATCGCGCCGAAATCACTCTACTTATGTGGTAAAGAATCCGTTACAAAAACAGACTTACTAGTGGTAACTGGTTTTGTTCACTCTTTCTTGCAGTGGTTACTCGCAGATCGTGAAACAGAGTGTGGCTGCGTTACATCGTGAAGAGGAGTCTCAACTGGAGTGATGCCCAGTTTCTTTGAAATTTTTGAGGTTGAGCGATTTTAGAGTGAGCGACAAAAGGAAACGCTACGAATGTCTCTGTTGTTATTATGGTGTTGGTATTCATACAAAATAAATACGTTTAACCAAAAAACATACTTGGAGGCTTTCTTTGGTTTAGTATTAGCGTGTATTAGAAGTAGTTTTGTTGTTGTTTTAAATTCACAAGAAAGAAATTACCTTTTTAGTCTATACATCGTATATCCGGTTATTGTGATCATCATTGATATTTTCACGTAACAAAGTGATGTCCTAGAAAATACCTTAGGTGGGTCATTCGCTCAGACTCAAGCGCTTTAAGCCAAACCTTCCAAACCCCGTCACGGTGGCCAAAGTGACCTTGTTAATATCTAATGCAAAACCCAAATTTTGGGTTTTATTCCCTTACCTTCAAAGCACAAGAAACTTAATGGCATTAGCAAGATCAAATTAGGCCTCTTTAAAGTGCCCATAACCTAAAATTTTATATTTTGTTATCTGAAACTACACATTATTAAAATAACTTCTGCTAAAGAATTTCGCGATTTGAACCAAAGACGATTTCTTGAGAATTTTTTAAAAACGTTCAAATTTGCCGCCATTTTGGCACACCATTCGTCTTAGTCTTCTCTCGGAGTCAGTGACGTTATATGACATACTTTAAGGAACACGTGACTTTATCGACAGGAAAACATTAAAAGTTCTGGTAGGTTTTTCTGTTTCAGAAAAACTTTCTTCTTGCGAAGACACTGTGATTCAATCCTTACTTGTAATTGATCTTTTTTTGTGTACAGCTGGTGAAGGAAAGGTAATGCGAGTTCCTTAAATTACGTCACATGACGTCATATGTGAGCCTGCTAATTTGCGTGACCAGCGTCGCGGGTGTGCCGCAAAAATGTAGACTTGGTAAATTGGTAAAAAAATCGCGTTTTGTTCAAACCGCAAAATTTTTTCGCAGTTTTAATAAGGTATAGTTTCATATGAGAAAATAAATAATTTTAGGTTATGGGCACTTAAAATAAATGCAACGCTTCAAAGTAAAATCGCGGACTTATAATCATCAGTTTATTAAACCCTTTGGTAGTGTATAACACTAAATCACAAGGGAGGTCAAGAATACGCAGAACACATAATTACACATGGCAAGAAGGCAAAAACAATTAAATCCTACTGTAACTGTGGGTAACAAAATTACTAAGGCGGTCCGTTCTGACAAAGCGGAAATCAGAACGGGAAAAACCCGACCTCAACCCGTACCCATGAGCGACATTCGTGGGCTGCGGCAGCAGGTGTGAAAGGAACCCGGACTCCTTGATGTTAGATATAAAACGCCTGCAAGCCTCATCACGGCGCGACAACAGTGTAGGCAAGCCACAGCGCACGATTGCCGACTCATAAGAGCAATCTGGAAAAATGATTCCTAGTGCAGACTTCTGCACGCTTTCCACCAATTGAACCAGACAGTTGGGTAACGCGGCCCACACCGGAGATGCATATTCTAAAATGGGCCGCACAAGGCTACAATAAACCTGAACGAGATTTACTGGTGGGAGGCCTGATTTCATTAAGACACGCAAAAGGTAGAGACGATTGCGAGCTCTCTTCACAATATAGTCGCAGTGAATAAACCACGATAAATTGTGCGACAGATGGACACCGAGCAACTTATAAGATGACACCTGCTCTATAATACTGCCCGACATCTGTAAGGAAGGTGGGTCGGAGGGCTTATACTGTAAGAAATCTATGAGTCACTCTTTACATTTGGATGGATTTAGCTTCATGCCCGTGACTACTAGCATAAGAACAATTGTTATATTCCTAGACTTTCACTCAACTAAACAGGGACTGCCATTGGTTGATACTTTGTCACGTGGCCTTGACTAAAATCAAATGTATCCCGATCGTGATACATTAAGCAATGTTCCCCGCTCGGGCTACATTACAGCACGTGATCAAAGCATGGTGGAAAGTGGCGTGACAAAAGGCGGGAAAAACACTGCCAGGTCTTGCCAGTTTTCTTTTTCGTGAATGAACACAACAACACAAATACGAAGCCTCAAGCTAAAAAGCAACTATTTTTAAAGTTATCCAAGAAGTTCCCAGAAGAAAATCAGCAGCTAGTGGAGGAAAATGAAGCAGATAATATAAGGAAGGTACTTTGTAAATCATTCATTCAGTGGTTTTGACAATTAAATTTGTGTTGCTATAACTACCGAGTCGACTGTTTGGGTTCGCTCCGGTTATTCTCTTGTTGTTGTTGAAGTGAAAGTCTAGAAATATAACAAAACACTTAATGTCAGGTCCCTCGGGAAACCAGTTAGTTTTGTTTTCCCGAGAGTCCTGATGTTTCCCTCGACTTCGTCTCGGGAAACATCAGGACTCTCGGGAAAACAAAACTAACTGTTTCCCGCGGGATCTGACATTAAGTGTATAATATCCCTAGCTACAAAGGGCAGCATACTGGTTGAACATCTAGGAATAATCTCTAAGACCGAGAGATCGTCCTCATACTTAACTCTAGTTTTGCCGTCGTTCACTAGGTTGTTGACGAGGATTGCAAACAACAGGGGGGCTAGTCTTGTCCCCTGAGGGATACCGTCCCTTGGAATAACGCTGTTGGACAGAGCACCACCGATTTTGACTTGTTGCGACCTTCCCGTCAAGAAGGCCCAAATCCATCCAATTAAGGCCTTTTTGTCAACTTGGCAATGACGCGGACGATTTTTCCGTAATTTTTTGCCACATATATCCATTGAGTACAGGCACAAAATATCTGTTTTACATTCGTCAATGCAATTATGAGCTTGGTTTCGCACTTGGCCCAAGCTAACGTTTTAACAATTCGAACGGCGACAATTTACCTAGCGCTTTCCTTGTGTTTCACTAAGGATTTGTTTTGTGACTACGTTTCAGGTTACCCAAACACGTTCAATTGTCTTTCTTTGAGCGATATTGTTACTGAAAGATTATTAGTTACTTAACACACAGGTAGCCCAAGCTCGCAATATAAGCATCGGCGAACATGTTGCATGACATGTTGCATGACATTCGAAACGTTACGTCTCGTTTCGTTACATTACGTCTCTCCTGAGTGGTCCATGGGCCAATTTATGGCCGTTTTATGGGTTGTACCGTAAACGGTTTTCTCTTTATATAGAGAGAAAACCGTTTACAGTACAACCCATAAATCGGCCCATGAACCAACCAGGAGACACGTGACACACATTTTATGTAAGGTAAGCTGTTTTTTATTGAAATCCTTTCATTTTCGTAGGTTACGGAAACGATAGTTTTTTTTTCTCATACAAATCCTTATATTTCGAATGTTACGCAACAATGCCGATGTTCGCCAATGCTCATATTTCGAGCTTGGGCTACCTGTGCTTAAGAAAATTGTTAGTGATGAATAATCAACTACCCGACAAGCGTGAGCTTGGGTTACGTGTGTCATAGTAGACTAATGTTGACAAAAATTCAAGACAATTGTGAAAATTATCGTCATATGACACACTAAGATTCTAGTTTGTATAGACCTTGTTGAACAAGCGGCGAAACGGCGTTCTGTGTACGAATTTGTTTCGAAGCCGTGGAGGAAACGGCGTTCTGTGTACGAATATGTTTGGAACCCGTGGAGGCAAGAAAAATTGAACGAAAGCCTTTCCCTGCTTGGTCTCATTGGCAACAACCCATGAAACTGGACAAATTTTAGGTGTCCATTCCACGTTGACAGAAAAGCTATAGCCAAGTTAAGACCTTTGGTATCGCTAAATGACGGAGAAACTCTCTTAATGCGATCCTGTGTAAAAGCCTCCTTGGATCTTATGGTAAAGGAGGATAACGAAGGAGCGATTCTGCCATGTTTCAACTGCAATCTTTTGCTCAAACGATACTCGACCTTTTTCACAAGGTCATTCATCGCTTTAACAAATGCTGATGTGAAAACATACAAGCCATTACATTGAATTTCTTCAAACGTGTGACTAAGAATCTGAAGAACCTTCCTGTTACCTTCATTAGAAGAAAGATGGAGAAGGGTCTTTTTGCTGTTGTCGCTAGTTACTTTGATGTGAGTTGCTTTGACATTTCCGAGCTCGTGAAGATGACCAGCTCTTCCACCGAAACTAGTAAGCTGTAGTGCAAACCGATTAACATCGTTGGAGGAAAATGGATCGATTTTTACAAAATTGAAGTAATATTCCAGCAAGCGTCTTTGCCCTCGACTCCGACTCACGTAAAATGGATTTCCAAGGTTTTCCTTGCTGGTCAGCCAGTTTTTGAACGTATGATAAGATAGTCTGATGGTGCTGTCCTGATCCTGTGTAATAAAATGCGATAGTCCCTGTAGTGTATAGACAAAATCGTATTCAAAGTCTATCTTCTGCCGAAAGCGTAAAACGTCAAATATTTGATTTAGCTTCAACGGTTTAAAAGTAGCAGCTAAAATTTCGAGTACTGGAAGTGCAGGTTTGAATTTCTCTCTCGACCCAAAAGCCCGTCTAAAGTAACTCTCGCACTGGTCATTGATGGTTGTCGGGAGCTTGTTCAGATCAGATTCATTACTCCAATTCTCCTTTCCGTAAAGAAGCATTAACTTTGCGAAAAGAAAGTTTCCTTCACTTTGATTTAATAACCTGTTTACTAGATAGGAGACCGCATCCCTCTTGACGAAGCTTAACATAACTTTTAGACGTTCAAGAAAGGCTGTATCTTCAAGTAGCTTGGTGGCTATAAAAATTTCGACATCTTGCAAGTTTCTTACATCCTCAGAAGATAAGTGCACCTTTGGAATTCTGCTGAAATGTTTCAATACAGCAGAGTCGTTACGCGATGTCATGACAAGATGCACGCATTTAGGAAGACTGTCGTAGGTGTCTTTTATAAATTGTACCAAAGACGTCCCACCGGCTGCAGAAGAGCATTCATCTAAAGCATCTATTATTATAAAGTAACTTTGAAAGTCATTGCTAGTAACTCGTTTTAAGGGAGTGGCAATTGCTTCTTCAAAGCAGTGGTAAGGGTCTCGCAAACAACTTCTTTGAAGAATTCGCAGTATGAATGGGCTGTTATGAATCAGCATTCCATACTCTGGAATCCTTCTGGCTATCAAGTTGACCAAATTTCGAACAAATCGACCTGGTTCTTGGGTTGCTACGTCTGAATGCCTGCATAGGTGATAACCAATAATTCTTCTGGTTATGTATGGGTTGAATGCGCTTGAACAAATCAGCTGTGCACTGAAGGCAGATTTTCCAGTCCCGGGTGCCCCAATAATTAAAACTCCACCAATATTGTTGCCTTGTGATCCTGTTAAAAGTGACTCCAGCTGATGGCTAAGCCAGATACGTCCTGTGAAGGACTCTCGCGCCTTGTTCAAATGGCTTGTAAAGTTGAATTCTTTAGAGTCAAAAGGAACAGCTCCAACTTCCAACGGACAACCTAAAAATGTGAAGCAAGGGTTTTTGATATATTCTACGGAGTGAGCTGAGCTTAAAGATTAAATTAATTGACTCAAAACGCAGATCTCTTCATAAACCAGGGGCGTAGTTAGGAGTTTTCCAGAGGGTCTCACAGTGTTCGAAATCTACCCTTTCCCGTTTCACAAATCTTTTCACTTGGATGATTCGATTAAATTTGCGTTTATGACTAAGTTGTCACTTAGTTTGGTCGCAGGACTGTGTTCTGCTGATATTTGAAAGTACAGTCGACTCCCGATAACTTGAACCTTCAAGGGAAATCGAAAAAAGTTCGAGTTATCGGGAGCTCGAAGAAAATAGCCGAGAGTAAGGTAAAAAACAGTTTTTACTACACAGTGAACATTTTAATCACATTTAATTGTAGAAATGTCAAGTGAAAATTAAAAGATACTTCTAGATTATAAATCAGAACGTAACGTAACTGACATAGCCTAAATAGGGCATGCGTTTTACTGTTTTGAGAAGTAAAGCTGCTTCACGTTAGCCTGTGGCAATCAACATCAGCCTTCATTAGTAAACTATACTCCTACAACACGTTAATAGGAAATCCAAAATTCAGTGTTTCGGTCGCCAGTAGACGGCTTTTTTCCCGACTTTTTAAGGGCTCAAAACATGGTCCGAGTTATCGAGGGTAAAATTATATAGAAAATGACCTGAGGGGAAACGAAAATTGGTTCGAGTTAGCGGGAGTTCGAGTTATTGAGGGCTCGAGTTACCGAGGGTAAAATTACAGTAAATGTATGACAGAAATCCAGGGGAAATCGATTTTGGTTCGAGTTAACGCGAGGTTCGAGTTAGCGAGGGTTCGAGTTATCGGGAGTCAAGTGTAATTAAAGTGGAGGTACTTAGGCTATTGCATTCTTTCACCGAGCAATCGCTTATGGCAGAGCTCCACCCGCGGCGCTTCCGGAGCCCCTTAGCTAAGAAAATGTGGTAATCTAACCATCCGAGAAAATTTGGTAATCACGTGACCGTACACCGAGCAAGCGACCGTCTGTCCGCACCACAGGCACACCAATGTAAAATAACTCATCAACAGGTATGGCAACCCAAATGCGACTCAAGGTTTATTTAGAAGGAAAGCACACCGCCGCCCGGACTTTTAGAAAGAAAAAACAACAACAAAGTCGCGGTCTTTTTCGGCATTATTTTTTGTTTACACTAACGTGGATAACAGAGAAAGAGCTAGAGCGAGTTATTGAAAACAAAGGAGACGAATTTCGTAGGAAGAAAAACATGGAAATTCAAAGCAGCGGTGAGAAAATGAGAAATGCTAGCGGTTCGGCAAGTGAAAATGAGCGACAGTGAAAAATAAAAGCGAACATGAACACAGGAAACAAAATATTGGGTAAGCACATACGACAATTCCTCCATAAAAATAATGTGTAACTAGGAAGTTTGACGTTTTGTCTTACAAAACAGCGTTGTAGTCGTGCAAAACAACGGCAAGGGAAAGACAAAAAAGCGTGCTGCACGTGCAAATTTGTTTTTTGCTAATTAGAAGAAAAAATGTGCTGCACGTGCAATTTGTTTTTTTGCCCATTAGATCTATTAGTCTTGAAGCCATTTTCATTGTCATCCCTGTTTAGCAGTACACGATTTAATTATTTTTTGTTCACACGTATTTTTAACCAGAGCTTCACTTTTAGCCCTGGCTAAATCTTTTTAATATAATAGACTTTTTTTCTACTAACCTTCTATGTACGATATGGGATCCAGAGGAGTGACACTGAAATTGAACAGCAAAATCATCACTAACCAAGGAGCAAGCATACACTCCGAAATCCGTTGTGTACACAAGATAAGGTTATCGCATAGCAACAGAGCTCCACTCTTGGCGAAGTTCCCCAAAGTGTTCCCTGCTCTCTGGTTAGTGTTTCGGACAATTTCTAAGTTCTCAACGATGCGCAAACGTTCTTCCAATTGTTGTAGATCTTCCCTGTTTTGTGTAGAATCACTCTTAAGTCCTAAGATATCTTCCTCAATCATTTCTTTAAACTGTTTGAGAACTTGAGCTTGAAAGTTGTCTACATCGGTCACGGTTTTAAGTGACTGGATCTCATGCAGGGCTTTCTGGGCGTCCCGGTCATGGGCTAAGCTAGGATGCTGAAGCAGTGCTTCTATTGCACCAAAGGCGGTGGCCTTTTCAGCATTGGTTAACTCTAGCTTGGTCACGTGCCCCCACACTCGGTTTCGAATATCACGAAGATCTTTAATCAAGGGTTGAGGAATGGGCCGGAAGTGATCACACCAGTACATCAAGTTCAAGATCCCTGTGAGGTCCATATCCTCTGCACTCATGACCGCGTGTCCTCCCAGATCCGGGAGGAAAAGCTTGGCTATCTCCCAAGGCCCCTGGATTGGATCTGTCCACTTGGTGGAATCACTTTGTTTCCAGTTTGGTATGTTTCTGTGGTGATGACCCTGGAGGAAGTTAGCCCAGGTACATGTGCGCATGTCATGATACTGGTTTGGTCTCCTCCTTGGGACGAAAGTGCAGGTGCAGGGTCCACCGTGGTAAGCTGCAACTGCTGCTGATACTTTACTATAAAAATGCACTGTCTCTCTAGTGACGAAGGGGCGAAGTCTTTTGCAAAAAACGTTTATCAAGCCATGGGCGAAAGATACCCAGTTTCTGTATTCTGGTGTTGTGTGTTTCGTCATCTAAAACGCTTGTGTACAGGAATATGATGCTACCATAACAGAAAAGGTTAAGTTTCATTAATAATTGACACTCCTCGTAAAAAAATATACAGCTATTTCGAGAAAGGCTGATGGAATAAATGTGCACGCGACAATCCCCAACGGTAATATGGTATATGCTCAATACACTGTTCCTGACGACTGTAAGGTTATATGCTTCTGCTGTGGCTGTCGAACCTACGTTTGTTGCTTTCCTTTAACACTCGCAAACATACGTCCATGGCCTCTCGTGCAATTCTTTCAAATTTCTTCGAAGAGCAGTGAACTCAAAACCACCCATAATACCTTTCGGGATTGTCGCGTGCACTTTTTCCGACAACCTTTCTCGAAATAGCATAGGGATACTCACGCTAACGTCACCTATTGATATTAATGTGCCAACCAGAGGCGCACTGGTTCTTGAAACAAAAGTTTCTTTTATTTCACTAGCTACAAATTTTAATAACATAAAGAATGTTTGTATGAACCAATGATGTCTCTTAGGGCCTGTTTATGTGGAGGTGGGGAACCCCAGATAAGTGAAGCAACCCGCTTAGGTGGCGAAAAAATAACCCTCCTTTACATGCAATCTTACAACCCCGCCATCCCGGGGTGCACTTTTTCAAGATTAGTGAATAGTCGCTAAGCACGTAAACAAGAAAAATGCTGGCAAACCACGTGTTTTGGCGATTAATGCTCTTCTACACTCACTTGCTGCTCTTGCTGCAACGTTTAGCGTTGTGGCTTTCTATTGTTACCTTTTATAATGATGCAAGGCCACCGCCAAAGTGAATTTTGCGCGAATTTGATGTATCACAAGTCGTCGGGTTACCTCACCTTGAAACGTTTACAAGGCAAAATTTGATCCCGCCCGAGAAGGCAACCCAGTCCGGCAGACCGGGCTACCCACCTTGGCGGGTCACCCCACCTATCAGTGAACTTGATCAAATTAAAATGAGAGATTACATGGACTGGCAGGTTACCCCACCTAAGCGGGTTACCTCACCTACCTGGAGTCCCCCACCTCCATGTAGACAGACCCTTGGTACCCAATTAAGCACGTGGCCAGAAGAAGAACCAACCTTCGTCAACCATCTTTTAGAACTCGCATGCAAACAATTTTCTCATCTTTTTGTAAGCAACAAAAAAATCAATAAATAAAAGTAATTTATAAACAAAAGTAAAATAAAAGCAACAAAAAGGAGCCCTAACCCAACTCATAACCTCCTTACCCTAACCCTAATCTTAACTTAACCCTAAACCTAACTCTAACGCTAACGTAATCCTAACCCTAACCTAACTAATCCTAACCCTAACTCTAGCTTTCCTTCCATGATTGCCACGAAAACCCTCCTCTTAACGGTCATGGGACTTGCAGGACGTGAAAATGGCGGGAAAGCGAGAAATTGTCGAGTCCTGCGTCCGGTCCTGGTTCGAGTCCTAGCTCGGTATATAGGCATCCTGTAATTGGTTAAGGGATCAATTCGAATGTTTTCGCTTCTTTTTTGTCAACAGGTACATTTGACAGAAACTAATTGATGGTTAATTGTTTTTATTAACTTACACAACGGGCGCTGTTCAGCCGAGTGCGAAGTAAAAGACAGTTAATCGGGCGAAGATTATAAAGCGAGACTAATTGTCTCCAGTGTGTCTAGTGTCTAAACATTGACGTTTAATTTCAATAAATTGAAAACGAAAACCAATTTTGCCACTGGCACAAGTGTCATTGTAAATTTTGCTTTTACCGGTGGAAACTTATAAACTCAGTTTGTGTCGTGACTAGTATTTGACCGGAGTCCAATATTTTACAGTCAATCATGCGAAGTAAAACATGCAAAAATGTTTTGTAGAACCTTTTGCGCTGAACCTAAGAAAATAGAATACCTCTAGCAATGAACGCAGGTTGTAATTTAATCACTCGTTTAGTTTTGACAAAAACTGATGAAAACAAACTTGATTTTATGACTGACTGCATGACATGGATCAAACGTTTGGAACGTAAGTCCAACGTTAAGCAAGCATTTTTGCTAATGAGATGTAAGTGTCATTTTTCTGGTTATTGCGCAAAGTAACTTCGTCAACACAAATTATCACTTTGATAAATCGTCCACGCATACGCTTACCTGGATGTCCAAAAAGCAGTCTTGTGCAGTCGCTTCGAAGTATGAGTAAAAGATCGTCCTTGCTTTGTATCAAGTTAAACTTGTCTACAAGGCCGGGGAAAACCCCTATACCAACATCCTTAGCGAACAAAACATTGCATCGGTATATTACTTGCGCATTTAGGTTGTGTGTTTATACGGCGAAACATTCATTTTGACGGCAAAGGGGAATTAATCTACCTTACCTTGACGTCGCAAAATAATCAGTTTTGTGCAGTCTACTATAGACACCGATCGGCGAATAAATTTTTAATTTTTCAATCTCCCAATTCTATTATTAAAAAGCAGCAAAACACGATGACAGTAAAGAGTTCACACATGCACAGAGAGGAAAGATTCAATTGTTCAAAATTCGCCCTCAAGAACACTGTAGCAAGAACTGTAGAAGATTTTGGAAAGGCGAGCAATCTATACGGGAAAGGACATGGGAAGCTTGAGCGTTTCCCTCTCTGTTCCATTATCCTCTCTTGGCTTTGCAATGACATTTTTTAGGATAAAATGCCGCTGATTGCCTCGGAGAGTTGTATCTCAAAAATGAAACCGACACATCTTAAGAACTGGTTTCAGCAAATCCCAAGGGATTATAAGATCTTCACCTTCACTGGACGGCTCTTCTTTAATCCAATTAATGCGGTCCCATGGGAAATGCATAGGCCTCCTGGAAATAACGGCAATTCAAAGGCGAGCAATCTAGGAAAGGACATGGGAAGCTTGGGCGTTTCCCTCTCTGTCCCATTATTCTCTCTGGGCTTTGCAATGCCATTTTTGATTGCCTGGGAGAGTTGTATCTTAAAAATGAAACCCACACATCTTAAATACCTACAATCACAGACAAAAGTAGTTGGGAAGGTTGTACAACTTAACAGTAGTCCATTTTAATCCTCAAAAAAGAGAGTTTTCTTTTTTCCTAAACATCCCCCCCCCTCCTATTCAAGGTTGGGGTATAACAGAACAATTACGCGCACAAACATTAACGTTTCGCTCAACATTGGGCCAGGGGCGGGGAGAGGAAGGAAAAAAAGAAGTAAAAAAGGCAACCTTCCCAACTCTTTTGACGATGATTGTAGTTAATAGACCTCTTTAGCTTGTACGTTTTGTTTTCCCAATACAGGTCATGCGATAATACTCTGGAGAACTGTTTCCTTCAAATCTCGTGTCATTCACGTACATATCTACGCATAAATTATGAAAAGACAAAAGGTTAGGTTCCCTGGGGACCTCTTTTGGGAAAGCAAAACATACAAGCTGAAGAGGTCTATTGTCCTGACGTGTCTTATGGCAAAGAAAGGGCGAAGGGTGGCTTAACCGTTCAAAAATAACAGAAAATAATATCAGTTGTCTATTTTCTCTGCTGTTTTATTTATTTATTGCAGTTGAATTATATCAAGCACTTGGATGCCTTTGAGTTTGTTTTGTGAAGTTTCATTTATTGCGATTATTATCTCCTTAAGTTAACCATATCCTCAAGTCTAGGGATATGCCCCAGGAGAGGGGGGTTATCGGGTCGCGTTTGGAACTGACTCAGTCACTTTAAAGACATTTTAAAAAGCCGGCCACAGAAATGGCCTGAGAATCTAAGTGTAATACCTCCACCTAGCTCCTGTTTTACAATGAAACTTCATGACTATTTAACAATTATTCCTCGAGCCCGAATGGGCTCTGAGTCAATAGCCCATGAGGCCTTCGGCCTCATGGGCTATTGACTCAGAGGCCATGAGGGCGAGAGGAATAATTGTTTTAGTAAAATCCAACTAGTTGGTAAAAAATATCGCGAATAAAAAACTTTTAGCTAGTTAAAGCCAGACTTTAATCCTTTTTTGCCGCCAAAAAGCCCGGGCTTTTCGCGACTAGGGGGCTATAACATATAGCCTAGTAGTAGCTCAACCAATCAGAACCCAGCATTGATAATGGACCACTAGTTGGATTTTACTAAAACGGATATACGCCACCTTAATAGCCGAAGTGTTCCCCACAATTGTTTGTGGGATCGTAACTGGGAAAGCCTGACCCTAGTAACAGTCCCAGAAGTCTTTGCGAAATTTTACTCAGCCCAGTTTCCTTCTCGTTTCTCGGCGAATGTATCCAGGAAGTAAAAGGGTTTTCATGATCCATTCTTGCTACTCTCCTGGGTAGCTGTCCTTTGTGTTGTCACGCAACCTTTCTTACAACAAACATTGAAAAGCATTGCGTGACGAACAATTACAAAGAACGGCTGCACTGGAGACCACAATCTTGGACAAAAAAAGTTTTTCACTTGCGTGATTACTAATGAAATATTAACATTCCGCATACGCAAGAAAACCAGCCAAACAGAAAGAGGCTTTTCAAAGATAATATGTATTCTTTGGTCATGCCTTCTTTCCTGAATCTTTAATTTGTCCCATCTAACGCACTAAGACATTTTATGGCACTTTGAAAAATTGTGTAACTAGCGAGAACTTCAACGAATCAAAGAACGTGATATTGAATTTTAAAATCGAAAACGGAGACCTTAAATGAGTCTGTCTACAAGTACAAGGCTATCATACGACACTACAAGTCTGTTTTGTTTAAGACAATGAAAGAGACTTAGTACTAGATAACATTAAGAAGTATTTGAGACAGTCTATAAAACAATATTAAAGTGAAACCTCGATTTAACAAAGTGCCAAGGGACTAGGGAAATTTGTTCGTTATATCAAAAACTTCGATTTAACGAATTTTCGGGAAAACAACCATAATGTTCGTTGTATGGAGGTGTTGTTAATAATTAATTTTCATTGCTCAGCATTCTCGGATCTGAACAATTACTAACAAACAAGTTCTTTCCTCAATCCAGAGTTGTACAAAGCTACGGCACTAGAAACTCAAGAACAGGGAAACAAAACTGCTTGAAACTGTTGTACACTTCAACTCATTAATAATTCATAAGCTCAACAACCTATCACGTCCGCTAAAATCAATCACGTGCTCGTGTTCGTGTTTTAACCCCGGTAAAACACTGTCAAACTTTAAAAATTTCATCCTCATTAGTATTCTTTATATAAAAAATACTAATAAGGATGACATTCTATTTCATTGCAAGTGATCTATGAATATTAATTATCAGCATTGAGCTCATGCCCCCTGGGCATCCTATTATGCTCCTTAAATCCAATTAATTCAATATGGCCGCCGTATCGGTAAAAAGGTCTATTGACACAACAAATGGTGGGTGAATATTTAATGTTTTTTCAAAATAACACACGCAGTAAATTTACTATTGCAAAAAATTAAACTTTGTTCTTTCACCAATTTAATAAGCCAAAAGTTCAGTGACACAACGGTATTATAGGCTATAGCAGTGTCCAAGCTTGCACTCAAGACTTGCCAGTTGTGAATACGCAAGGTTCGAGTACTGGATTTTTGTTTACGTGCCATTCGACCATTCCACTTTTTCAGTGGAATAGTTGACTTTGGGGTACCATTTTCAATTAACTTCCTCTCTTCCTCGGCATTTTTAGGTTTCCGAAAAGCTCTGGAACAAGACGCTATGTCCTTTTCGGTTAGTGTCGTTTGTAGACCGGAAAATTTCTAAACATGTGTGAGATGTAATATATCAAACATGAGACGCAGTGTTTCATCACCAGATGAAACACCGAGAAGAGAGTTGAAAATACGACGCGCAGCGGAGTATTTTTGACGAACTTCGAGGTGTTTCATCTGGTGATGAAACACTGTGTCGAATGTTTGATATTTCTTCTCAAACAAAATCATTTTTGAAGGAGAAATTAAGGATGCAAATACTAAGCAGTGTTTCATCCGATTTCCAAACACTCATTAAACATTAATTTCCTTTGTATTTTCTTAATGAATTATTAATGAGTTTGAGAATTGATTTTCTTACATAACAATTTCATACGAAATCATTTTTTTCGTATGCTAATTTCCAGCGTTCACAAAAGCGTCAACTCCATTGAGACACGCTTTTCCAGGAATGTTTTTGAAGTCGTTCCATAAACTCGCGGATCGGGTTTTATCGGGGTATAAAGCAACGAGGCGCTCGCGCTCGTACATAAAATTTTATCCCTGTTGGTCTGTTTTGCAGTCAATTTTCGTCACATGTTGACATATATTCGTTACATGGAGCTACATTTTACAATTTCACTTCTGGATTGTGTTCGTTTTAATCAGAATTTCGTTAAATAGAGGTTCGTTTTATCGAGGTTCTGTTCCGTACAATTTACTGCTGAGCAATTTTGGCCGGGCTGAAGAAAATCGTCCGTTATACCAAGGTTTTCGTTATATAGATGTTTGTTAAATCGATGACCGACGATCAGGCTCTATTCCCTTTTTGCTGGGGTAAATAAAATTCCAGACCAAACCACGTGAGACAATGTTTGAAAGCTCAAATTCCGCCTAATCGCAGATTACGTGTAGAATGTGGTTCGGTTTTCTCTTTATCAAATTCAGGTAATCAACGCGTCCGCACTCAGTGGAATGCGAGTGTCCTTGTCCAATCCTAAACTGAGGACCGCAAGGTAATCAAATGTCAAATCCCTCTGAGTTGCCTGCTGGTAAAGAAACTTAACAGCGTCGTTCCACATTGGTATTCTTCCTTTTTCTTCATCTGTCATTTTCCATTCCGCTGGAATTCTTTGAGATATGAATTCAGCTTTGTGGAGTGAGTTTCGCATTAAATTTAAAACGTCGTCTACTTGAGATTTAAGAATATAATTGTGAAACTTACGAATCATAAATTTGGCTTGAAATATCTCATCCATGCACAAGTTACTTTCCTCGTACTTTTCAAGAAGATCAACAGCAGCGGTGTCTTCAAGAACGCTGCTATGTTTACGTAAGATCTGTTTGAGGTATTTGTTTCTGTGGGACATAATTGCATTTGCTGATTCGTGCAGAAAACGGGTCTCTCGTATAATTTGTTCTTGATGAAATACTTCCCTCTTCAAAGACAAGTCTATTTTTGCAGATGTGATGGCAAGAGGTATCGACAATTTAGCCTCTTTATCTCTTCGGTTACTCTCTCTTCTCGCTCTTTCTAGCCCTGCCAAAACATCATCATATAAACTGGACAAATCCAAAAGAAATTTCCTGACGGCATGAAGAGTATCAGAGGCAGTCTGCAGTTGGGAGAAATCTCGAGGTACCACTAAGAAATTATTTTGTGGGGCAGGTACAGATGTTAACCACCTTATTTTATCATGAAGAGGTACTTCATAAGGGTTTGTCACAGTTCCGGTTCTGTAATAATCCATGTCTTGTCGCCTACACTGGGTAACAACACTCTTGTAGAAACGTTCATTGGGTAATTCCGACTGATCCAAAGAGAAGCGATTAAGATGGCCACCATATAAATGTTTGTAAAGTACATTTAGTTCTACCTCTCGATTTGGATAGGTAAGCCTGCCTCCATGCTCCTGAATCAAATTGGCAAGTTCCTGCCATGGGCCCCTTTTAAATTGGCTTACATTTTTTGTTCCAACGTACAATTTAGCAAGGTATAAAGGCGTTATCCCGTGCACATTTGAGCAGTTCACATCAACACCACGAAAGTGTTTATTATTTAACAGTGTCTTGACAAACCCAACTAGTCCTCCATAGGCAGATAAGTGATATATTGTCAGGTTCATCGAAGCACTGTTGCATCCAACATCAATAGTGGAAAAACGTCTTAATTGAGCTTCAAGCAAGATTTCCGCAGCTTTCTCTGCAATTCTTCTCGCATTAAATAAACTGAAAGGACTAATACCGGAGACTATGGCCAGCTGTAAAGCACTGTACCCTTGAGGGGTCAGAAGAGTCGGATTGGCTCCCCACGAAACAAACTTTTTAAGCACTAGCAAGTTTCCTCCTTGAGCGGCTCGATGCAAAGCTGTGTATCCCTCTGCGTCACGACATTCGTCGATCACACGAAACCCTAAGGGATGGTTCTTAATAGCTTTTGCGAGGGGGCCATCTTCTATGTAACACTCATGTGAGTCACACTTGTGTTGCTCCAGAAGGTTTTCTGATGACGCTGTCGCTTTCCTGAATGCTACTAAATGGAACTCAGAAACGTTAAAGTGTTTGTTACATTCGATTGTTATAGTTACATTGAAACGTTTCAAGACAACGTCAAGCCACTTGCCTCCATTCTGTAAGTAGATTAAAAGAGGGGTCCGTCCTTGTTTATCTTTACAGCTAAGAAGACCACCCTTTGAAAGAATAATATCAGCAATGAATGGTTTCCCTTCCTCAAATGCACGGTGTAAGGGATAGGTCTGTGTTCCCTCGCATTTTTGTGGAAAACAGGCCTCCGTCGACAGCAGAATGTTAACCACAGAGTTATGATACCTCAGATTCAATGCCCGAGAAAAATCGAAATCTTCTTCAATTCCGGCTAAACACTCTCCACAGCCTTCAGTAAATAACTCGTCTGGTGTGAATTCGATGGCTACATCTAATGCAGTTCTATCTTTATTGTCTGTTAAGTCTCTACGCACTCCCTTCTTTAAAAGCTCCACGACACAACACTCTTCGCCATTTTTGGCTGCAAGGTGTAGAGCTGTTGTACCATTTTCATCAACTTGGTTAATGAAGGAAGCATCTGTCGATTCGGTTAGCTCTAACAGTTTTAGGCATTGAAAATTTAAAGGCACTTGCCTTCTGATTGGTTTTGAATCTTGCGCAAAAGTAAAATCACCCCTTAACCCCCAAACGATAATAGGCTCGTCTAACCATTCAGAGGCCTGAAAAAATACAGTGTCAGCATTTTCAAAAGCATTTAGCACAGTGTAGTGAAGTGGAGTCATTCCGTGCTGATCAGTGTCGTAAATGCTAGCTCCCATCTCAATCAAGGGTTGGACTCTCTGATTGTTCTTACAAATAGCAGCACTGTGTAGTAATGTAGACTGGTTTTTACCTCTTGTGTTAATATGAAGAGATGGCCTTTGAGAAATAAGCCATCTAATAAATGAGTAATGTCCATGACATGCAGCTACATGTAAAGGTGTAGCCCCTTGGCAGTCCATGCTGTCGGACTTCGCCCCGTGGCGTAATAGCAAGTTTCCTACTTCAAGGTGGCCATACCTTGCAGCCAGATGAAAGGGAGTCGAACCACAATGGCATATATCCTTACTGTAGTCTTTTCTTTCTTCGAAACTTAATTGACATTCGTCATCGACGAAAGATAGATTCTGGAATCGACTGCATTTGTGAGAAATTTTTGCTCCACCCTTCATAAGCAACTCTGCCATCTCAACATGGTTTTGCCTAACAGCTTCATGGAGAGGAGTTCTACCTGTAAAGTCGGTGCAATGCACGGTCCTATACTCCTCCAAGAGGATCAGCTGTGCAACTTTGGTATGATTTTTAGCAACTGCTAGGTGCAACGCACTCTGACAGAAAATCTTAAACTTGTCGTCCGACAAAACGGCATCGCGTGAATAATCAAGCCTTACCGCCTGATATCGCGTTCGGTTTTGGAGCCAGTAAAAGGAACCATCACATCGCTTGCAGGTATCTTCTACGCCAAACTTTAATAAATATGCGACTACATTTGCGTGGCCTTCAAAGGCGGCATACTGAAGAGATAAGTGATCTAACTGTGCTCCGTGTTTGTGCAACACCTGAACAACTTCCAAGTGTCCATTCTGTGCCGCCAGTTGAATCGTTGTCAAGTTAACACCATTTACGTTCATAAATGAAGCATTATTTCTTAGCAACAAGCGTACAACATCAGTATGACCACCCGAGGCCGCAGCATGCATCATTGTAGAATTCCAGAAAGATGTCTTAGATCTTTCAATTGGATCACCCCAGACGTAGCTGGGTGGTGGAGGTGCCTTTGTTCGATGCTCTATATTGGCCCCCTTACTTAAGAGAAAGTCGACGTTTTCTGCCCGACCGTTCATTGCTGCAACAAATGCTGGGGTAAACCCATAGCTGTCCTCACAGTCGATTTCCTCGAATGCTTCACTAAGTATCCGAAGAGCCTTTCTGTTATTTTTAGAGGCAGAAAGATGGAGAAGAGTGCGTTTGTCATTGTCAATGGTTGCATTAATGTAGCTAGCGTTGATATTCCTGAATTCATCGAGATAGTTGTCGGCCTCTTCACCAAAGCTTATGTGCTGTGCTAAGCGATAAATGTCCATTGAGGAATTTGAATTGTTTCTCAGGCCATTGATATAATATTCCACCAAACGTCTGTGCCCTCGACTCCTGCTTACATAATACGGACTCCCAAGGTTGTCCTTACTCGTCAACCATTCTCTAAAAGTCTGGTGAAAAAAAATAATGGTATTGTCCTCCCCATAAGTAACAAAATGCGAAAGTCCTTTGAGAGCATAAACAAAGTCGTACTCGAAGTCCATCTTTTCTTGGATGCGTAAAACGTCAAATATATGATTTGCCTTCAGGGGTTCAAAGGTAGCAACTAGGATTTCCAATATTGCAAGTGCGGGTTTAAACTTCTCCCTCGATCCATAAGCTCTTCTCAAGTATCTCTCGTATTGTTCACCCACTGTTTTCGGGAGCTTGTTCAGATCAGCCTGATTGTGCCAGTCATCTTTTCCGTACTGAAGCATTAATTTTGCAAATAAAAAGTTTCCTTCACTTTGAGTCAATAGCTTGTTTGTCAGATAAGTGACTTCGTCACTGCTACCGAGGCCTAAAATAACTTTTGCTCGTTCAAGGAATGGTGTATCTTCAAATAACTTTGAAGCTATAAAAATTTCGATGTCTTGCAAGTTTCTCGCATCTGAAGAAGACAGGTGCACCTTGGGAAAACTGTCGAAATGACCCAATACAGCGGAGTCATTACGTGACGTCATCACAAGACGTACCCATTTCGGAAGTCTATTGTAAGTGTCCTTCACAAATTGTACTAACGAAGCAGTCCAAGTGCTATCAGAGGCGCATTCGTCCAAGGCATCTATAATTATAAAGTGATATTGACGTTCGTTCTGTACCTGTCTCAATGGAATGACAATAGCTTGTTCAAAACAGTCATAGGGATCTCGCAAGCAACTTGTTTGAAGAACTCTCGGAATGAACGAACTGTTATAAATCAGCATTCCGTACTCAGGAATCCTTCTGGCTATCAAGTCGACTAAGTTGCGAACAAAGAGACCGGGATCTTGAGTGGCTTTGTCTGAGTACTTGCAAAGGTGATAACCAATAATTCTCTTGTGAATGTAAGGGCTGGATGCTCGTGAACAAATCAATTGTGCGCTTAAGGCAGATTTTCCAACCCCTGGCTTACCGATCACCACAACCCCACGCACGATGGTGCCTTGTGAGTCCGACAAAATAGACTCTAGTTCACTATAAAGCCAACGCCGCCCTGTGAAGTGCTCCCGAGATTTATTCAGATACCTTGTAAAATTGAACTCTTTTGTGTCAAATGGGACATCTCCAACTTCCAATGGGCAACCTAGTAAAATGAGGCATTCGTAAGTGATGGGAAATGTCTTTTACTATTTAGCGACTTTTGGTGAAAAATGTGGTACTGCATGCAAGTAAACAGTACATAGCATGTGCAAAACGTTACCGGTACATCTTCACATATTTTTTTTTTAATGGTAAATCATAGTGTCAGTATATTGCAAATAAACAATCATTGCCGTCACCTAAGACGAAGGCACGGCGGCTCAGTTCTTTTATTTGGTATGAGCGCGGAACGCACGACAAGAAAATGGCGAAAGAGTTCAAGGATGTGCGAAGATTAATTTGAGTGCGAATTGAATAATTTGAACGGGTGGCAGTGAAATTTTCCATTACTGAACTTAACCACCCTAACTTTTTAAAACCTCTTTTAGAGGGAGGTTCATTATAAAATCTTAGGCTTTACGAGTGTTTTTATCGCCTTTGTGTTCTGTTTTGTAATTGGCGGGTGTCCCGTAGCCAAATGAAACCATTTAAGTTCACCTACTCGCTAATTTCATTTAAATAATACTAAGCTTTTTTTTATCAAAACGTGAAAGTCATTTGGTAATAAACTCTCTGCAGATGAAAGTTCTACATTGTTTGTTCTGTTTTTTCAAATCAGTAAATATACTGATTCCCATTACTAAACATTGGCACGGGTATACGGATCTTCGCCCCCCCCCCCCCGGCTCCCCCGCCCCACCTTTAATGAAAATTGAAGTAATTAGACACAACGTTGCATCACTATCAATAAAAGGGACAGTTACGTTGTAATTAAAGGCGAAACTTACCATCATTATAAGAGTTGTGGTCCAGACATTTAAAACAGCCGAGCAGAATAATAAGAAATGTCCAAAATAACAGAGACCTCGTGCTCAAACTGCAGAGGTTAACAACAAAACCTCTTTTAGTTTTATTGAGAGTCCATGCTATAGCTTTCCACGTTTTGCTGGTAAAGGAAATATTTCTTCTCTCCTCGTCTTCTATCCTGTCATTAATACTTTGTAAGAGCTCAATCGCTTTCTTTTGCCGATTTTCTAGGCCGCAAAGTTTTTTTCGTATTTTGTTGCTGTTATTTTGTTGCTTTTTGCAGCACCTGTTAACATTTCTCAATTCACCTTCAATATCTCCCAACTGACCAAGAACCGCAACTTGAAAGTCAGCAAGGACTTTTCTTTCTACGCTTTGCGCATCAAAGTTCGCCTCCATTAACGTTATTTCATTTAGGGCGGTTTTCGCATCACCGTCCGCAATTAACTCCGGATCTTGTAGGAGATCTCGGATCGCAGTTAAAGCATCTGCTCTTTCACTGTTGGTGAGCTCTTGCCTGGGAGCGTGGCCCCATTTGGTGTTTCGCGTCTCCCGGACAGCTGCAATAACGTGTCGTTGGATGGGAAAATGAACACACCAAAACATGAGGTTAATAAGGCCCGTACAGTCGGTAGTATTTGCGTCTACCACAGTAGTCTTACTGGTGCCTAAATCAGACATGAAAAGCTTGGCCACTTCCCATTCTCCACGATGAGGGTCTGTCCATGCTGAAGAGTCACTCTGATGCCATTTTGGTGAACTTGGTTTGCCTCCTCTGTGGCACCTCACCAATTGTGCAGCCCATGCGCAAGAGTGCTTGGTCGGTGTAGAACACGTACACCGGGGCACTGTAGCGAGATTTGCCAGCAAAGCTTGATGAAAAGCCTTCATTTCTCGCTCGATGTAAGGTCTCAAACCATCCAACATCAATGAAAGGGCGTGACCAACCGCCAACCAGTTTTGGTACTCTTTCTTTAGTATTTTGCTCTGCCAGTCTGCCGAAGCCATTACCGAGTCCGTTCACTAGATTAAGTGAAATTAAAAAGAAAAGATTAACCAAACCTTGTTTTACGGTGGGATGGGGCGTTGAGAAATGTCCCAAGCAATAATTTTGACAAAGGGAAACGAGTACTATTTTGAAAATTTTAAAATAGCATACAAAAGGAAGCTAGTACCCATTGCCCCCATTACAGCTAACTACAGAAGACTGCTGTGCTTTTTTAGTTATTTTAGATTTAAAAAATTAACTAGAAGTCAACTTCAAAGCCAGCAAATTTCTGTGTCAACGCTGCCCTGCGTTCGGGTCACTTTAGGCATTTTCCGCAGCTTTCGGGTCCTTTTGGGTCCTACCACGTAGACGCTAATTCGAATACTTCAGGTAAATGTCGCATACGCTCAACAGTCGACAAAATACTTTTATTAGAAAAACTACTCTAGATAAACATACATAAGATCAATCTGCTCATTATCATTATCCTCCATAAAGAAGACTATTAAACACTAATACAATTGGACCACAAAAATGTTTATACTAGTATCTAAATCTAGAATATTTTTGTCTATTATGACTTGTTCATCTTTTATCCTTGAGTTAAAATTTGTTCCTCTTTGTGTCTGGGTATGGTTTGTAACTGAAAATAAAGAGGTTGAACCAAAGGAAAATTAAATTTAAACCAAGATTTCGGTTCTTGTAAACGACCACCTCCCGTAAGCGACCACTCAGTCTTGCCATTTTTGGTGGTTTCCTATTTCATGTATACGTTGTGGTTAATTTTTCATCTCAGGTATTTTTATTTTTCCTTTGTTTCAACTTCGTTAGCATACATTACCATAACCAAGAAACAAAGGACAAATAAAAATTACCTGAGATAAAAAATTAACTACAACATATACCTCCTGCACGAACCGAACCGAACCGACATAACGTAGGCTTCGTCTCATCTTACGACGATACTTATCCCACGAGACTACTAAGCAACAAGCAAGTAAGCAACGCTATGCAAAGACCCAATGAAGCTGCAAGTCTTGTCTTCAGGCTATGAATTATAAATGAAGACGTAATGGCAAGAAAACGCTTAACTAACTTGTGTAGTCTCTTGGGTTGTGTGAGGAGGTTTTATACACCGAGAATGCAATTGCTAACCTGCACGAGTCGTTCCGTGAATAACGCTTCCTTCCTTCGTGAAACTTGAATCGATTCGCCTTTCCTACAAGTCACTGCTAGAAAATTCCCTTTACCATCATCCTTTGCGAACAAAACATTACGTCATTTTCGACTAAACATGGACAAAACTTGGAGCAATATTCTGTGTTTCAGTTTAAGACATTTACATCTTTACAGTCTTCAAAGGAGCTTAGTCATGAAATTTAGTGTTTGCCCATCAAACTGAGCGAAGAAGATTGCAACAGTTTCAGGCAATTCAGGTTTTAAAGTCGAACAGCTTTTCAAAGTTTACCTCTGCTTGGAAGACATAATTGTTAGTCATAAAGCTGAGATTTACCGTTTGCTAAGTTTAAGTTCCATTACTTGTAGAAACGAGTATTTGGCATTACTAACAAAACGGACTAGGCTGTATTTCTTAGTAGCCAAATTTCAGGATATTTTACGCATGTCTAGTCCGCTAAAATCAGCTTTAAAATAAGGCGAGAAAAAAAAGGAACAAGAGGCTTGAAGGTCTGATTATTGGTAAAACGGGAAACAAACAAATAACTTTCAAGGATTCAGGCAAAATCTTTTTAATTAATTTCTTATTTTGCTTTGACACAGTTTAATAAAGTCATTTTATCGTCTAAAACTATATACTCCTCTTTATTAAAATGACCTAATTTGGATGCGGCAGACGATTCTAGAAGCGCTTTCAAGCGAAACACCTCGTTCGTCACATGATGTACAAGTCAAGCTTTTGGCATTTTCATTTTTTGCCCTGTTTTTGGAACAGTTGATTTTTAGATTTTTCTTTACCCTTTTTATTACAAGGCTCCTTGTAAACATTGGAATCACCGCTTTAAAGTCAGGGTAGCCGAATGTGTCCATGCATGGGCAGGATACAACGATGACTCAGTTGTTTTCGAACAAAAACCATGACCCTAACGGATAGGCTTCTTAATCACAGACAAAAGGACATTTCGACGGAAATTTTTAGACCTTTGTTCCATTTCATGCAGAGTTGAAGGTGGACAGTTCTCGTCGCCCCAAATGTGTTAAAACTATGTTCCACAGCATCCAATGCATTTGTTGGCCATGAAACACGTACAACGGATGAACGTATGTAGGTTTTCTGCCACAGACTCAAAAAGCCATAGCCATCTTGTACAGGAATACACACGTTGTTTCCACAATATATAGTTTCATCTGAATGGCTGGGTCACTACTAAAAAGTTTATTCATCTTCTTATTCCAACTGTTAACCCTTTAAGCCCCAAGATCCAAATACAAATTCTCCAGTCCGATCTCCATACATTTGTCTTAAAAATAGTTGAGAGAATTTGGTTTAAGATCAAAGTATTCTCCCTTTCATCATCAATTTAGTAATTCTCATAACCTTTATTCTTGTTGATCTGCTGATGTTGTTAGGAGAAAATGGATATTGGACACTCTTGGGACCTAAAGGGTAAAAGCAAGTAGAGTGACAGTACTAGAAGGTCCCGATTAATAAGATAAGAAGCAAAAGCCGTTGCTTATCGCGACTGTCGAAGTCGTTCAAAATAGGGTATATCTAGCACGGAGTGTTTTATGCGATACTCAGAAGCAGAGGAGTAGATTTGATATTGGATAGAACGCGTCCTGTCTTAAACCCTTTCGACTCTTAGGCCACGCTATGGTGTAAGTATGTTGATGAAATCATCCTAAGCTGTTACCGTTCAATTAGCAGACAATTTGGCAGAATTTTTACACACTGCTTATAATTTCCTAAGATTTTACAAAACGTAAAATCGATTTCTTTTTTTGTGTAAATTGTTTATTGTTTTTGCTCATTATTAGTAGTGCTAGGGTTACAATGCACTTTCAAATCTCCTTTAGTTTGTCATGCATACGAGTTTATCCACGTCTCATTCTATCTCATGCAGATATCGACACCATTGAAATTCGGTCAGATGAGGAGGAAGGAAGCGGAGCATCGAAAGCACGACGGACATATAATTACAGGGTAACCTGTGCTTGTTGCCTGACTTGTTTTATTTACTCCTCTTTCGTTTACAACAATTTTGTTCCACTGAACCGGAAAAGAGGTTGACCACTTCGGACGGGAGTATGTAAGTTAGCATAGGTTGCAAACTACTATGTACGATAAGCACTGTCAGATTCAAGGTTTCAGCCAGAGTTACATTCATATTTAAAGTTTTCAGTTGATATAGTCTGACAGTAAAAATCACGCGCTATTTTCTTGACCAATCAGAAGTAAGATCCAAACGTTATCAGGACAGACGTTTTCCCGCGCTTTTGACTGTCAACGCAAATAGCATCAAGTTCTGATTGGTTCATTTCAGTTGCTGCTCGTATAATGATTGGTTCTCTTGGTTTACTTGAATTGTTTCCATATTATGGGAGGTTTATTTGAATTTATGCTGCCTCTTATTATGACTGGTCCTTTCGGTTCGCTTGAATTCCTTTCATATAGACCTTTTTAGCTTCTATCGCGGTTTTGTTTTCTAATTTAAGCCACCACGTGATGATGTCAAGGAGAATTTGTCTTTTCTAAAAATTACGCATACGTATGCGTCTGGATAAGACGACATTAAGACTTAATGTAAGAAACAGCTCTCTGGGGTACCATCACGTGATCTGAAATGAGAAACCATGCAAACAAGCTGAAAAGGTCTGCTATGATTGGCTCCCTTGAGTATTTTCTCGTGTTTTGATTGGTTCATTTGAACTTCTGCACCTATTAACGACTGGCCAAGGTAATTGCATTGAACATGATTTAACTACCACTCTTAACTATAACCCCTCCGCTGTTAGGTTGTTATGCTTAAAGGCGACACCGCCCTGGACATAAGAGGACGCTGAAGCGCTGGACAAAAGGTTTGTACATATGTCGTATTTTGGGTCCCCTCACCGCCCCCGAATGCTAAATGCTAATGCCTTTATTAAGAAACATAATTTACTTTATTTTCGCCCCGCATTCCTCAGTGGATTTAATAATTGAGATGGAAACGCCCTCAGAAAAGTATAGTTATTTGAAACAGGGGCTTAAGAATGCTCACGTCATTTGTGTGTGATTCAGTTTTCCAGAAGGAAATTTTTACAATGGAAAATCCATAAGCACATGCACTTACTTCTACCAGTCTTTAATTTATGGGTGATAAAACACAATCTTACTTGTAATTTTCTATTCTTATCGTATTAGCTTAAAGCTTTTTATCCGTTAACGTTTTTTGAAATAATGGAAAGGAAAACGCACAAAATCAGCGCGAGAGTTTGTCCCTGGGCTGATATAGCACCGGTGTACAGCGCAAAAATCGGTTGGTCAACGGTAGGCGTGCATGACTGACAATCAACTTGAAAATCGCGCGAAGTAGTTTTCCATCTCATTCACTTTTGAAAGTGTTTCCAGTTCTGAATTGGAATAAGTGGTAACTTCGTTTAATTTCAGGTTCTGGCTTCGCTGATTATCATGTGTAACATTGTTTAATTTCAGGTTCTGGCGTCACTGATTATCAGATTAGCCCTGGCGGAAACATTTTGTTTGAACTGCGGTATTCTAACGCTTGACGAACCAACTACCAACTTGGACGAAGATAATATCGAAAGTTTGGCCAACCAGTTGGCTTCGTAAGTCTTCAGTTGTTCTTCTTGAAGTGAGATGATTAAGCAGTTGCAAAATTCTGTCGTTGTTGTTACTTTGGTTGTTTACTTTCTCATTTAACCGCTGCCTGGCTGGTTCAAACCCCGGCAGGACCAACACTCAGGGTCTTTAAATGACTGAGAAGAAAGTGCAATGATATCTGCAAACAGTTAGACTTTCTATTCTTCTCGGATAAGGACGAGAAACTGTAGGCTCCGTCTGACAACCCTTGCTAACATATGATAAATTGTATGGGAGCAAAGAAAGTCAGTTTTACAGCCTGCCATCCGGGCTAGCTGTAGCTAGCATGTACTAGCCCACGAGTCATTTCGACTAGCCCCCAAACCCTTTTTGATTACCATGATTGATTACAATCCTTCTGTAATTTGAATTTCCTCAAAAAACAGCACTTGCCCATGGGGCAAGTTAAGAACAAAAATCACTAGCCCGGTAGCAAAATCTACTAGCCTCGGGCTATCGGACACGACTTTGTTTGCACGCTTCTGTTAGTAAAGAGTAAGGGATGTAGGCCGCGGTGTGGTGGTTCTGTCTCAAATTCCAGGGCTCGACATTGCGACTCACTGGTCGCCAATGCGACCAAAAATTGAGGACTGGCGACTAAATTTTCAGAACTGGTCGCCAGCTGGCGACTCGCGTTTTGTCCGATGGCTAAAGAAAACCACGACACAACTTTTGTTTTTAAATCTTTATATTAGGAAATCAATCGGATACGGTAGCTAGTATCCCAACTCACCTTTCTGTCCCCAGTAAAATAATGTCTGAATACTACAAGATAATCGAAAAAATTGAATGTATTTCGAAACGTCGATACTGCGTTCACGACGCGCCATATTGTTTCAGTGGCTTCTTCCGAAACTGGGATCGCAGGCGCACTTCAACACCATGTGCTTTTCATTTGCCGCGAAAATGGAGGCAGATACAAATCAGTTGAAGGAAATACGTGAGTATTTACGTGCGGGGAATGAAGATTCAGCCAAAAGGTTAATCCAAACTTTGAATCCTTCATCAGTTGTTGATGTAGGGAAAGTGGGCGGTTAATAAATGGATATAACTATCACTAATAGAAAAAGTACATGAGTGAATAGTTCTTAACAACGTTTCTTTATACTTTAAGGTAAGGAGATGGCGATTCAATTCAAGCGGTGCTTCCGTAAACTCCCGCAATATTTTAGGTTTTACTTTCCTACAACGTTCTGTCTAAAATGAAACGAAGACCTAAAAACGGCACTAAGCCCATTTATGTTTCCTCCCGGTCGGAGACTGGTACGAGCAATGTGGTGGCCTGGGCCAAGCATGGCGTTGTTTGTCGGCAGCGAAAGGCGTCGAGGAAAGCAAGTCGAAAATAAAGAACGCCATTTCGTAGAAGTAGCAAAGGGCAAATACGCAAGGACCCGTGTTTGTCTCAGAATGAAAACCACGGACTTAAAACGTTTTATGCTTCGCTTCATTTAAAATGACTATGGAGACAACCATCACCTTCGGACCTGAGACATATCACCTGAGAACAACGGTAGCTTTATAACTAAGTGTTACTCATGTTGTTTCTAATTGTTTTCGCTCTTCAGTTGTGACTTTTCTTGCATGCAAAGTAACGTATAAAATCGTGTTCTTGTGTAAGGGCCTCTTTACGTGGAGTGGGGGACCCTGGTCTAGTGGGGTTGGTTTCTTTTGTTTTCACGCCCTGGGGGACACAAAACAAAAGAAACCTACCCCACTAGACTGGGGTCCCCCACTCCATGTAAACAGGGTCTAAGTTATATATAAAATAAGCTGGCGACCAAAATTTACGATCTGGCGACCAAAATTTTTTCGTTAGTCGCCAGCTGGCTCCCGAACGAAAAAGTTAATTTCGAGCCCTGAATTCACATTCACATTAGGGCGCATCATTACTCGTTACTACATAACTTGAAAGCTGCGCCATTTTAAAGAAGTCTGACAGAAGTCTGCCAACTAGTGTTTTATGTTACCCTGAAAAGCAATTTAGCAAGTGGAGTACTTTTTTTCCTTATTTCACAGAGTTATCAGGACAAGACAACTCCAGAGGAACTTTCAGCTTGTCATCATCACTCATGACGAAGAGTTTGTAGAGAACCTTGGAAGGGCGGACTTTGTGGATTATTACTTCAGGATCTATAAGGACGAGAGGTAAGGTGACAATTGATACTTACAACCTTAAACGAGGCGAGAGTCACAGTACGTTCGACATGGGAGTCCAGCGGAAGGGATTTAGGCGAGATATACGGTATAGTTAGGGAGCTTAAGCAACAACGACGGCGACAGCAAGGAAAACGTCACGTAAAAAGTGAATTCGCGTTGCCTCAAACTTAATCGCGCTTGTTCCATCTCGTTTCATTATTCTTCAAATGTTAGCAAAGTCTTTTTGGAGTTGAATTCTAAAGGACTCTTATAAAGTTCAGGAAAAGAAAAAGAAAGTTGTTTTGTGTTGCCGTCCTCGGCAAAACGTGAAATTAGGCACTTGCACGTTGTATTCGTGCAACAACGGCAAAGAAATGTACAAAGAAGTGTGGGCAAGTGCAGAGTTGTTTTGCTAATCTAAACCTATTGCTTTTTTTGACATTATTGTTGCCGTCGCCGTCGTCGGTGCCTAAGCTGCCATTATAAACAGCAGCGGCCCCGGAGTGGAACAAGTCGTTCACACATCGAACATCACGTTGGAGTGGTTGGCCGAGAGGGTTTGTTGCCTGACTTAGGACCTGTTTACGTGGAGGTGGGGAACCCCAGGAAGGTGAGATAACCTGCTTAGGAGGGGTAACCCGCCTGTCCATATAATCTCTCCTTTTATATTTGATCACGTTTACATGATAGGTAAGGTGAGCATATGAGAGATTATATGGTCAGGCAGGTTACCCCACCTAAGCTGGTCACCTCACCTACCTGGGGTCCTCCACTTCCATGTAAACAGCTTTTAATCTCAGTCGTCACTCCGTAGTATTTACTTCCGTCTCAGTGGGTTCCATCCCTCGCTCCTACTTATTCACTTCCGTTATGGTCCGACTAGTACCTGATCACACTGCACTATAGTGTGGATGAGAGCCTACCTGATATGTGACGCGCCACTTTCGAGATCAGCGCGGCGCAGCTTCCCTCCTTTACAGAAATCGCGCCGAAATCACTGTACTTATGTGGTAAAGAAGTCGTCTCCGATAATATGGTCTTCGTGCCGAAGTAAGAGCTATCCGGTGGAGTGTGAACGTGGCTTTAAAATGACCGCTCAAGTTGAAATAGTTGTAAAAGTTTTAGTTCATATCTGCTTTGTAAAACAGGAAGTCCGGTCATGGTAAATAAAGGTACTTCTTCTTCTCCTTGGCAAAAAAAAAGTCAATCTCCTTCTCGGTACAAAAACAACCTTACATGTACTAGTGGAAATTAGTGTTTTTTTTCACTCTTTCTTCCAGTGGTTACTCGCAGATCGTGAAACAGAGTGTGGCTGCGTTACATCGTGAAGAGGAGTCTCAACTGGAGTGATGCCCACTTTCTTCGAAATTTTTGAGGTTGAGCGATTTTAGAGTGAGCGACAAAAGGAAACGCTACGAATGTCTCTGTTGTTATTATGGTGTTGGTATTCATACAAAATAAATACGTTTAACCAAAAAACATACTTGGAGGCTTTCTTTGGTTTAGTATTAGCGTGTATTAGAAGTAGTTTTGTTGTTGTTTTAAATTCACAAGAAATAAATTACCTTTTTAGTCTATACATCGTATATCCGGTTATTGTGATCATCATTGATATTTTCACGTAACAAAGTGATATCTTAGAAAATACCTTAGGTGGGTCATTCGCTCAGACTCAAGCGCTTTAAGCCAAACCTTCCAAACCCCGTCACGGTGGCCAAAGTGACCTTGTTAATATCTAATGCAAAACCCAAATTTTGGGTTTTATTCCCTTACCTTCAAAGCACAAGAAACTTAATGACATTAGCAAGATCAAATTAGGCCTCTTTAAAGTGCCCATAACCTAAAATTTTATATTTCGAACAAATCGACCTGGTTCTTGGGTTGCTACGTCTGAATGCCTGCATAGGTGATAACCAATAATTCTTCTGGTTATGTATGGGTTGAATGCGCTTGAACAAATCAGCTGTGCACTGAAGGCAGATTTTCCAGTCCCGGGTGCCCCAATAATTAAAACTCCACCAATATTGTTGCCTTGTGATCCTGTTAAAAGTGACTCCAGCTGATGGCTAAGCCAGATACGTCCTGTGAAGGACTCTCGCGCCTTGTTCAAATGGCTTGTAAAGTTGAATTCTTTAGTGTCAAAAGGAACAGCTCCAACTTCCAACGGACAACCTAAAAATGTGAAGCAAGGGTTTTTGATATATTCTACGGAGTGAGCTGAGCTTAAAGCTTAAATTAATTGACTCAAAACGCAGATCTCTTCATAAACCAGGGGCGTAGTTAGGAGTTTTCCAGAAGGTCTCACAGTGTTCGAAATCTACCCTTTCCCGTCTCACAAATCGTTTCACTTGGATGATTCGATTAAATTTGCGTTTATGACTAAGTTGTCACTTAGTTTGGTCGCAGGACTGTGTTCTGCTGATATTTGAAAGTACAGTCGACTCCCGATAACTTGAACCTTCAAGGGAAATCGAAAAAAGTTCGAGTTATCGGGAGTTCGAGTTATCGGGAGCTCGAAGAAAATAGCCGAGAGTAAGGTAAAAAACAGTTTTTACTACACAGTGAACATTTTAATCACATTTAATTGTAGAAATGTCAAGTGAAAATTAAAAGATACTTCTAGATTATAAATCAGAACGTAACGTAACTGACATAGCCTAAATAGGGCATGCGCTTTACTGTTTTGAGAAGTAAAGCTGCTTCACGTTAGCCTGTGGCAATCAACATCAGCCTCCATTAGTAAACTATACTCCTACAACACGTTAATAGGAAATCCAAAATTCAGTGTTTCGGTCGCCAGTAGACGGCTTTTTTCCCGACTTTTTAAGGGCTCAAAACATGGTTCGAGTTGTCGAGGGTAAAATTATATAGAAAATGACCTGAGGGGAAACGAAAATTGGTTCGAGTTAGCGGGAGTTCGAGTTATTGAGGGTTCGAGTTACCGAGGGTAAAATTACAGTAAATGTATGACAGAAATCCAGGGGAAATCGATTTTGGTTCGAGTTAACGCGAGGTTCGAGTTAGCGAGGGTTCGAGTTATCGGGAGTCAAGTGTAATTAAAGTGGAGGTACTTAGGCTATTGCATTCTTTCACCGAGCAATCGCTTATTGCAGAGCTCCACCCGCGGCGCTTCCGGAGCCCCTTAGCTAAGAAAATGTGGTAATCTAACCATCCGAGAAAATTTGGTAATCACGTGACCGTACACCGAGCAAGCGACCGTCTGTCCGCACCACAGGCACACCAATGTAAAGTAACTCATCAACAGGTATGGCAACCCAAATGCGACTCAAGGTTTATTTAGAAGGAAAGCACACCGCCGCCCGGACTTTTAGAAAGAAAAAACAACAACAAAGTCGCGGTCTTTTTCGGCATTATTTTTTGTTTACACTAACGTGGATAACAGAGAAAGAGCTAGAGCGAGTTATTGAAAACAAAGGAGACGAATTTCGTAGGAAGAAAAACATGGAAATTCAAAGCAGCGGTGAGAAAATGAGAAATGCTAGCGGTTCGGCAAGTGAAAATGAGCGACAGTGAAAAATAAAAGCGAACATGAACACAGGAAACAAAATATTGGGTAAGCACATACGACAATTCCTCCATAAAAATAATGTGTAACTAGGAAGTTTGACGTTTTGTCTTACAAAACAGCGTTGTAGTCGTGCAAAACAACGGCAAGGGAAAGACAAAAAAGCGTGCTGCACGTGCAAATTTGTTTTTTGCTAATTAGAAGAAAAAATGTGCTGCACGTGCAATTTGTTTTTTTGCCCATTAGATCTATTAGTCTTGAAGCCATTTTCATTGTCATCCCTGTTTAGCAGTACACGATTTAATTATTTTTTGTTCACACGTATTTTTAACCAGAGCTTCACTTTTAGCCCTGGCTAAATCTTTTTAATATAATAGACTTTTTTTCTACTAACCTTCTATGTACGATATGGGATCCAGAGGAGTGACACTGAAATTGAACAGCAAAATCATCACTAACCAAGGAGCAAGCATACACTCCGAAATCCGTTGTGTACACAAGATAAGGTTATCGCATAGCAACCGAGCTCCACTCTTGGCGAAGTTCCCCAAAGTGTTCCCTGCTCTCTGGTTAGTGTTTCGGACAATTTCTAAGTTCTCAACGATGCACAAACGTTCTTCCAATTGTTGTAGATCTTCCCTGTTTTGTGTAGAATCACTCTTAAGTCCTAAGATATCTTCCTCAATCATTTCTTTAAACTGTTTGAGAACTTGAGCTTGAAAGTTGTCTACATCGGTCACGGTTTTAAGTAACTGGATCTCATGCAGGGCTTTCTGGGCGTCCCGGTCATGGGCTAAGCTAGGATGCTGAAGCAGTGCTTCTATTGCACCAAAGGCGGTGGCCTTTTCAGCATTGGTTAACTCTAGCTTGGTCACGTGCCCCCACACTCGGTTTCGAATATCACGAAGATCTTTAATCAAGGGTTGAGGAATGGGCCGGAAGTGATCACACCAGTACATCAAGTTCAAGATCCCTGTGAGGTCCATATCCTCTGCACTCATGACCGCGTGTCCTCCCAGATCCGGGAGGAAAAGCTTGGCTATCTCCCAAGGCCCCTGGATTGGATCTGTCCACTTGGTGGAATCACTTTGTTTCCAGTTTGGTATGTTTCTGTGGTGATGACCCTGGAGGAAGTTAGCCCAGGTACATGTGCGCATGTCATGATACTGGTTTGGTCTCCTCCTTGGGACGAAAGTGCAGGTGCAGGGTCCACCGTGGTAAGCTGCAACTGCTGCTGATACTTTACTATAAAAATGCACTGTCTCTCTAGTGACGAAGGGGCGAAGTCTTTTGCAAAAAACGTTTATCAAGCCATGGGCGAAAGATACCCAGTTTCTGTATTCTGGTGTTGTGTGTTTCGTCATCTAAAACGCTTGTGTACAGGAATATGATCCTACCATAACAGAAAAGGTTAAGTTTCATCAACCTTTGCATAAAAATGAATAAATTAATAATTGACACTCCTCGTAAAAAAATATACAGCTATTTCGAGAAAGGCTGATGGAATAAATGTGCACGCGACAATCCCCAACGGTAATATGGTATATGCTCAATACACTGTTCCTGACGACTGTAAGGTTATATGCTTCTGCTGTGGCTGTCGAACCTACTTTTGTTGCTTTCCTTTAACACTCGCAAACATACGCCCATGGCCTCTCGTGCAATTCTTTCAAATTTCTTCGAAGAGCAGTGAACTCAAAACCACCCATAATACCTTTCGGGATTGTCGCGTGCACTTTTTCCGACAACCTTTCTCGAAATAGCATAGGGATACTCACGCTAACGTCACCTATTGATATTAATGTGCCAACCAGAGGCGCACTGGTTCTTGAAACAAAAGTTTCTTTTATTTCACTCGCTACAAATTTTAATAACATAAAGAATGTTTGTATGAACCAATGATGTCTCTTAGGGCCTGTTTATGTGGAGGTGAGGGACCCCAGATAAGTGAAGTAACCCGCTTAGGTGGCGAAAAAATAACCCTCCTTTACATGCAATCTTACTACCCCGCCATCCTGGGGTGCACTTTCTCAAGATTAGTGAATAGTCGCTAAGCACGTAAACAAGAAAAATGCTGGCAAACCACGTGTTTTGGCGATTAATGCTCTTCTACACTCACTTGCTGCTCTTGCTGCAACGTTTAGCGCTGTGGCTTTCTATTGTTACCTTTTATAATGATGCAAGGCCACCGCCAAAGTGAATTTTGCGCGAATTTGATGTATCACAAGTCGTCGGGTTACCTCACCTTGAAACGTTTACAAGGCAAAATTTGATCCCGCCCGAGAAGGCAACCCAGTCCGGCAGACCGGGCTACCCACCTTGGCGGGTCACCCCACCTATCAGTGAACTTGATCAAATTAAAATGAGAGATTACATGGACTGGCAGGTTACCTCACCTATCTGGGGTCCCCCATCTCCATGTTAACAGGCCCTTAGTACCCAATTAAGCACGTGGCCAGAAGAAGAACCAACCTTCGTCAACCATCTTTTAGAACTCGCATGCAAACAATTTTCTCATCTTTTTGTAAGCAACAAAAAAATTAATAAATAAAAGTAATTTATAAACAAAAGTAAAATAAAAGCAACAAAAAGGAGCCCTAACCCAACTCATAACCTCCTTACCCTAACCCTAATCCTAACTTAACCCTAAACCTAACTCTAACG
>OZ037779.1:47887995-47902995 GCA_964035525.1 Porites cylindrica | reverse complement strand
TGCTCCTTAAATCCAATTAATTCAATATGGCCGCCGTATCGGTAAACAGGTCTATTGACACAACAAATGGTGGGTGAATATTTAATGTTTTTTCAAAATAACACACGCAGTAAATTTACTATTGCAAAAAATTAAACTTTGTTCTTTCACCAATTTAATAAGCCAAAAGTTCAGTGACACAACGGTATTATTGGCTATAGCAGTGTCCAAGCTTGCATTCAAGACTTGCCAGTTGTGAATACGCAAGGTTCGAGTACTGGATTTTTGTTTACCTGCCATTCGACCATTCCACTTTTTGAGTGGAATGTTGACTTTGGGGTACCATTTTCAATTAACTTCCTCTCTTCCTCGGCATTTTTAGGTTTCCGAAAAGCTCTGGAACAAGACGCTATGTCCTCTTCGGTTAGTGTCGTTTGTAGACCGGAAAATTTCTAAACATGTGTGAGATGTAATATATCAAACATGAGACGCAGTGTTTCATCACCAGATGAAACACCGAGAAGAGAGTTGAAAATACGACGCGCAGCGGAGTATTTTTGACGAACCTCGAGGTGTTTCATCTGGTGATGAAACACTGTGTCGAATGTTTGATATTTCTTCTCAAACAAAATCATTTTTGAAGGAGAAATTAAGGATGCAAATACTAAGCAGTGTTTCATCCGATTTCCAAACACTCATTAAACATTAATTTCCTTTGTGTTTTCTTAATGAATTATTAATGAGTTTGAGAATTGATTTTCTTACGTAACAATTTCATACGAAATCATTTTTTTCGTATGCTAATTTCCAGCGTTCACAAAAGCGTCAACTCCATTGAGACACGCTTTTCCAGGAATGTTTTTGAAGTCGTTCCATAAACTCGCGGATCGGGTTGTATCGGGGTATAAAGCCACGAGGCGCTCGCGCTCGTACATAAGATTTTATCCCTGTTGGTCTGTTTTGCAGTCAATTTTCGTCACATGTTGACATATATTCGTTACATACACCGTATTCACAAATGGCGGACACGCGGGAAAAAACTGGTGCCTAGTCATGAAAGCGAGGCGTTGGAGGGTAAACAAAAATTGCAAATAAAGACTTTCAGTGAACTTGCAGAGTGTTTAGCACGGATTCCACCTAAAATAACTCTGTATGGACGTCTTTTTAAATACAATGACGTGGGACGTCTTCTGCTTTAAATGTTTAGTACTAATTTGCTGTTTGCAATCAAAAGGGACGCTTATTAATATATCTTCAAGGAAACAGGATGATTTTGTAGGTTGCCGAAGCCTCAGAAGCTCAACAAGTGGATGATGGCTGGAGAAAAGCGGCAAACATGTTGGCCCAAACTTCACGCTGAAACCGAATACGAAAGCCAGCTCACTGCAATTGTGTAAAACAGAAGTAAAAACAGATATTGGTGGCAAGAAAAAAGAAATAAGCGACGGAAGAGACCTCCACCATTACTCAAAACAGGTCAAGTCGAGAGCGGGTGAAAGATTCATTCACGAGACTCATTCATTCATGTCAGTGTCATTTTACACACATCTATGTATGTCTGTATTTACAACTTCCTTTGGATGATATTAATTCCGTCGCTTTGGAGTGAATTGTTAGAGGTACGTTGGCAGAGCTTAGCAATTTCAGTGTAAATTTAAAATCTTTTGATTTCTTTGTCATTGCGAAATAAAATAATTTATCAAAACTAGAATCTCTAGTGTGTGAATCTTATGGCTTGCTATTTGCCTTGTCTCCTTTACGGCATTATCTCGGAGAGCTCTTGGTAAAAAAGAGGTATAAAGCTCACATTTTGCTAGGTTAAACTTCTAAGGCAATGTTTGTGTCAGGACTGAACACGGCAAGCTTCTGTTTCGAATCATTAAATGCGAGTCTGGATCCGTTTAAGAAGACCATGATTTTATTTATTTATGTATTCTTCACTTTTAAAATATTATGGAACATGAAGTTAAAACTCTTAACAGCCAAAGATAAGAAATAGGAAAATTACTCGCTGAAATGAAATGTGGCCGGCTTACCAAGTCTGCCGAGTAACAAGTTGAAATTTTGAGCGTACTCCACTCGATTGCTCCTTCATTTATACCAAAAAGATAGTTCTAATTGATGTCCTTCATCGATAAAGACCAGAAAATAACGTCCTGGCAAATAAACACCAAACATAACTTCATCGAAACCTCAGTCACCGCTTCTTTCCTGTCTTCCTTTTTTCCATGTCGATTTGAACTGTTTTGTTCAATGGCACACGTCTCTTACGTTAACAAGTAGGCCATATATCCATCGCTTATTTCTTTTTTTCTTGCCACCAAGATTTGCATTGTTTATATTTCTGTTTTACCGAATTGCAGTGAGCTGGCTTTCGTACTCGGTTTCAATGTGAAGTTTGGGCCAACATGTTTGCCGCTTTTCTCCAGCCATCGCCCACTTGTAGAGCTTCTGATGCTTCGGAAACCTACAAAATCATCCTGTTTCCTTGAAGATATACGCGTCCCTTTTTATTGCAAACAGCAAATCAATACTAAACATTAAAAGCAGAAGACATCCCACGTAATTGTATTTAAAAAGAAGTCCGTACAAAGTTATTTTAGGTGGAATCCGTACTAAACACTCTGCAAGTTTCACTGAAAGTCTTCATTTGCAATTTTTGTTTACCCTCCAACGCCTCGCTTTCATGACTAGGCACCAGTTTTTTCCCGCGTGTCCGCCATTTGTGAATACGGTGTATGGAGGTACATTTTACAATTTCACTTCTGGATTGTGTTCGTTTTAAAGGCCCATGTTTACCCTAGATGCATTGCGCGCTCTGTACTCCAGAAAACACATTTCGCGTAGTTGAAAATCGCTGCCTTTAGTGTGTAAAGTCAATCTTTGTTAATCTTCCACAGTTCGCTAAATCTGGTTTAAAAGAAAGTCTCAACAAGTTCTTTTGGTATTTTCCCTTACATCTTTTTGGATATTTTGGAATGGTATCGAGCCTTTTTGTTTCTGTGAGTGTTTGTTTCACTGCAGCACTTTCGATGGCGGCTCCATCGAAACGAACGGTTGGAAGCATGGTTGGAAGACCCCGTCGACGGGGGTCGCCGAAGTACATTCGTCTTCGTGAATCCGTTTTTTTAATCCCTGGAGAGATGGGAAAGAAACTCTTGGCTGTAAATTCTACAGACAGCGTGTTTGCCGAGTTCCTTCTACATCGAATGTTCAATTGTAAACAAAGGTCCCATTGAAATAAGTTGAAAGCAAAACAAGCGAGTCAATCTAACATCAACAATGCTTTATTTAATTTAACCTATGAAGCGAGTGATATCCTTAACGTAAACTTCTCGTCTGGCGTATAGACTGCGTATCACGATTAAAGCCGGCTCTAAAGTACCGAGAACTCTAGCAAACCAATCCTTAGCAAAACCTAAAGAAAGTGTAATACAGCGATTACAGCGACAAGACTGTACGCAGTGCCGATTCGACGCTTTGCAAACACAACTTCTCGCTTACTCTTTCGAGAACACATACCTAAGCTTCCTAAGAATTAACACAAAATAATAGATTGAGGAATCAAAACATTTCACAGTCGAATCGGGCTTCAGGAAAACCTCACCTGGTCACGTTTCGTAATTTATGACCTTCATTGTGTTCATCGGACTCAACAAAGCATCCATATGCATTCATTACCAGTTTAAATTTTGAACTACTTTCTGCGGTGACATTTAACGAAGTCGGCGATATATCTTCCTCCATTTGGAAAAGAATTAAAAGTCTTACTGGCCTCTTTGATACTGTCTCTCTAAGCTTCGGTCAAGCGTGAAAAAAGCTGCAATAATTATTGTAGTCTTCCTCGCAGTCGTTTTTAGTATCGTCACGCAACGCTCCTCAAAGTGGAAGCCAATCAAAACACTGCATTTGACAAAAGAATCGTTTCAAAAACAAAAACACAAGCGCGCACAGCCGTTTGGGTGAACATGGGCCTTTAATCAGAATTTCGTTAAATCGAGGTTCGTTTTATCGAGGTTCTGTTCCGTACAATTTACTGCTGAGCAATTTTGGCCGGGCTGAAGAAAATCGTCCGTTATACCAAGGTTTTCGTTATATAGATGTTTGTTAAATCGATGACCGACGATCAGGCTCTATTCCCTTTTTGCTGGGGTAAATAAAATTCCAGACCAAACCACGTGAGACAATGTTTGAAAGCTCAAATTCAGCCTAATCGCAGATTACGTGCAGAATGTGGTTCGGTTTTCTCTTTATCAAATTCAGGTAATCAAGGCGTCCGCACTCAGTGGAATGCGAGTGTCCTTGTCCAATCCTAAACTGAGGACCGCAAGGTAATCAAATGCCAAATCCCTCTGAGTTGCCTGCTTGTAAAGAAACTTAACAGCGTCGTTCCACATTGGTATTCTTCCTTTTTCTTCATCTGTCATTTTCCATTCCGCTGGAATTCTTTGAGATATGAATTCAGCTTTGTGGAGTGAGTTTCGCATTAAATTTAAAACGTCGTCTACTTGAGATTTAAGAATATAATTGCGAAACTTATGAATCATAAATTCGGCTTGAAATATCTCATCCATGCACATGTTACTTTCCTCGTACTTTTCAAGAAGATCAACAGCAGCGGTGTCTTCAAGAACGTTGCTATGTTTACGTAAGATCTGTTTGAGGTATTTGTTTCTGTGGGACATAATTGCATTTGCTGATTCGTGCAGAAAACGGGTCTCTCGTATAATTTGTTCTGAATGAAATACTGTCCTCTTCAAAGGCAAGTCTATTTTTGCAGATGTGATGGCAAGAGGTATCGGCAATTTAGCCTCTTTACGTCTTCGTTTACTCTCTCTTCTCGCTCTTTCTAGCCCTGCCAAAACATCATCATATAAACTGGACAAATCCAAAAGAAATTTCCTGACGGCATGAAGAGTATCAGAGGCAGTCTGCAGTTGGGAGAAATCTCGAGGTACCACTAAGAAATTATTTTGTGGGGCAGGTACAGATGTTAACCACCTTATTTTATCATGAAGAGGTACTTCATAAGGGTTTGTCACAGTTCCGGTTCTGTAATAATCCATGTCTTGTCGCCTACACTGGGTAACAACACTCTTGTAGAAACGTTCATTGGGTAATTCCGACTGATCCAAAGAGAAGCGATTAAGATGGCCACCATATAAATGTTTGTAAAGTACATTTAGTTCTACCTCTCGATTTGGATAGGTAAGCCTGCCTCCATGCTCCTGAATCAAATTGGCAAGTTCCTGCCATGGGTCCCTTTTAAATTGGCTTACATATTTTGTTCCAACGTACAATTTAGCAAGGTATAAAGGCGTTATCCCGTGCACATTTGAGCAGTTCACATCAACACCACGAAAGTGTTTATTATTTAACAGTGTCTTGACAAACCCAACTAGTCCTCCATAGGCAGATAAGTGATATATTGTCAGGTTCATCGAAGCACTGTTGCATCCAACATCAATAGTGGAAAAACGTCTTAATTGAGCTTCAAGCAAGATTTCCGCAGCTTTCTCTGCAATTCTTCTCGCATTAAATAAACTGAAAGGACTAATACTGGAGACTATGGCCAGCTGTAAAGCACTGTACCCTTGAGGGGTCAGAAGAGTCGGATTGGCTCCCCACGAAACAAACTTTTTAAGCACCAGCAAGTTTCCTCCTTGAGCGGCTCGATGCAAAGCTGTGTATCCCTCCGCGTCACGACATTCGTCGATCACACGAAACCCTAAGGGATGGTTCTTAATAGCTTTTGCGAGGGGGCCATCTTCTATGTAACACTCATGTGAGTCACACTTGTGTTGCTCCAGAAGGTTTTCTGATGACGCTGTCGCTTTCCTGAATGCTACTAAATGGAACTCAGAAACGTTAAAGTGTTTGTTACATTCGATTGTTATAGTTACATTGAAGCGTTTCAAGACAACGTCAAGCCACTTGCCTCCATTCTGTAAGTAGATTAAAAGAGGGGTCCGTCCTTGTTTATCTTTACAGTTAAGAAGACCACCCTTTGAAAGAATAATATCAGCAATGAATGGTTTCCCTTCCTCAAATGCACGGTGTAAGGGATAGGTCTGTGTTCCCTCGCATTTTTGTGGAAAACAGGCCTCTGTTGACAGCAGAATGTTAACCACAGAGTTATGATACCTCAGATTCAATGCCCGAGAAAAATCGAAATCTTCTTCAATTCCGGCTAAACACTCTCCACAGCCTTCAGTAAATAACTCGTCTGGTGTGAATTCGATGGCTACATCTAATGCAGTTCTGTCTTTATTGTCTGTTAAGTCTCTACGCACTCCCTTCTTTAAAAGCTCCACGACACAACACTCTTCGCCATTTTTGGCTGCAAGGTGTAGAGCTGTTGTACCATTTTCATCAACTTGGTTAATGAAGGAAGCATCTGTCGATTCGGTTAGCTCTAACAGTTTTAAGCATTGAAAATTTAAAGGCACTTGCCTTCTGACTGGTTTTGAATCTTGCGCAAAAGTAAAATCACCCCTTAACCCCCAAACGATAATAGGCTCGTCTAACCATTCAGAGGCCTGAAAAAATACAGTGTCAGCATTTTCAAAAGCATTTAGCACAGTGTAGTGAAGTGGAGTCATTCCGTGCTGATCAGTGTCGTAAATGCTAGCTCCCATCTCAATCAAGGGTTGGACTCTCTGATTGTTCTTACAAATAGCAGCACTGTGTAGTAATGTAGACTGGTTTTTACCTCTTGTATTAATATGAAGAGATGGCCTTTGAGAAATAAGCCATCTAATAAATGAGTAATGTCCATGACATGCAGCTACATGTAAAGGTGTAGCCCCTTGGCAGTCCATGCTGTCGGACTTCGCCCCGTGGCGTAATAGCAAGTTTCCTACTTCAAGGTGGCCATACCTTGCAGCCAGATGAAAGGGAGTCGAACCACAATGGCATATATCCTTACTGTAGTCTTTTCTTTCTTCGAAACTTAATTGACATTCGTCATCGACGAAAGATAGATTCTGGAATCGACTGCATTTGTGAGAAATTTTTGCTCCACCCTTCATAAGCAACTCTGCCATCTCAACATGGTTTTGCCTAACAGCTTCATGGAGAGGAGTTCTACCTGTAAAGTCGGTGCAATGCACTGTCCTATACTCCTGCAAGAGGATCAGCTGTGCAACTTTGGTATGATTTTTAGCAACTGCTAGGTGCAACGCACTCTGACAGAAAATCTTAAACTTGTCGTCCGACAAAACGGCATCGCGTGAATAATCAAGCCTTACCGCCTGATATCGCGTTCGGTTTTGGAGCCAGTAAAAGGAACCATCACATCGCTTGCAGGTATCTTCTACGCCAAACTTTAATAAATACGCGACTACATTTGCGTGGCCTTCAAAGGCGGCATACTGAAGAGATAAGTGATCTAACTGTGCTCCGTGTTTGTGCAACACCTGAACAACTTCCAAGTGTCCATTCTGTGCCGCCAGTTGAATCGTTGTCAAGTTAACACCATTTACGTCCATAAATGAAGCATTATTTCTTAGCAACAAGCGTACAACATCAGTATGACCACCCGAGGCCGCAGCATGCATCATTGTAGAATTCCAGAAAGATGTCTTAGATCTTTCAATTGGATCACCCCAGACGTAGCTTGGTGGTGGAGGTGCCTTTGTTCGATGCTCTATATTGGCCCCCTTACTTAAGAGAAAGTCGACGTTTTCTGCCCGACCGTTTATTGCAGCAACAAATGCTGGGGTAAACTCATAGCTGTCCTTACAGTCGATCTCCTCGAAAGCTTCACTAATTATCCGAAGAGCCTTTCTGTTATTTTTAGAGGCGGAAAGGTGGAGAAGAGTCCGGTTGTCATTGTCAATGGTTGCATTAACGTAGCTAGCTTTGATGTTTCTGAAGTCATCGAGATAGTGATCTCGCTCTTCACCAAAGCTTATGTGCTGTGCTAAGCGATAAATGTCCATTGAGGAATTTGAATTGTTTCTCAGTACATTGATGTAATATTCTACCAAACGTCTGTGCCCTCGACTCCTGCTTACATAATACGGACTCCCAAGGTTGTCCTTAATCGTCAGCCATTCTCTAAACGTCTGGTGAAAAAGAGTAATGGTATTGTCCTCCCCATAAGTAACAAAATGCGAAAGTCCTTTGAGAGCATAAACAAAGTCGTACTCGAAGTCTATCTTTTCTTGAATGCGTAAAACGTCAAATATATTTTTTGCCGTTAGAGGCTCAAAGGTAGCAACTAGTATTTCCAATATTGCAAGTGCGGGTCTGATCCTTTCTCTTGATCCATAAGCTCTTCTCAAGTATCTCTCGTATTGTTCACCCACTGTTTTCGGGAGCTTGCAATCATCCTGATTGCGCCAGTCCTCTTTTCCGTACTGAAGCATTAACTTTGCGAATAAAAAGTTTCCTTCACTTTGAGTCAATAGCTTGTTTGTCAGATAAGTGACTTCGTCACTACTACTGAGTCCTAACATAACTTTTACCCGTTCAAGGAAAGGTGTATCTTCAAATAACTTTGAAGCTATAAAAATTTCAATGTCTTGCAAGTTTCTTGCATCTGAAGAAGACAGGTAAACCTTTGGAAAACCGCCGAAATGATTCAATACAGCGGAGTCATTACGTGACGTCATCACCAGACGTACCCATTTCGGAAGTCTGTTGTGAGTATCCTTTACAAATTGTACTAACGAAGTCCCAGCGCTATCAGAGGTGCATTCGTCTAAGGCATCTATTATTATAAAGTAATATTGACGTTCGTTCTTTACCTGGCTCAATGGAATGGCAATAGCTTGTTCAAAACAGTCATAGGGATCTCGCAAGCAACTTGTTTGAAGGACTCCCGCAATAAAAGAACTTTTACAAATCAGCATTCCGTACTCAGGAATCCTTCTAGCGATTAAGTCGACTAAGTTGCGAACAAAGCGACCAGGGTCTTGAGTAGCTTTGTCTGAGTACTTGCAAAGATGATAACCAATAATTCCCTTGTGAATCTCAGGACTGGATGCTCGGGAACAAATTAATTGTGCACTTAAAGCAGATTTTCCAACCCCTGGATTACCGACCACCACAACCCCATGAACGACGTTGTCTTGTGAGTCCAACAAAAAAGACTCCAGTTCATTGTAAAGCCAAAGCCGCCCTGTGAAGTGCTCTCGAGCGTTGTTCAGATGGCTTGTAAAATTGAACTCTTTAGTGTCAAACGGGACGTCTCCAACTTCCAGAGGACAACCTAATAAAACCAGGCATACGAGTTCAAATTAATTTTTTGTCGAAAGGAGCGAAATAAAAGCGAGCGGAAATGTCCTTGGCTATAAAATAATTTAAGTGAATAGCAGGTGTAGCACGTTGAATGGTAGTACGGAAAGAGTTAACCGGTGAACGGGAACCACCTTTAATTTGTACCGCGTATGACGTGATAACTATTCTCGAAACTGAGAATGTTTTGATCAAAGCTGTGTAAATCGACCTGAAACTGTGCATGGAACCTTGCGTTTCCTGTATTTATCTCACCTATTGTATGGAACATGTGTGAAAATCTTCCTTATGAATCGGTATATTAAAGAGCTACTCAACAAGCAATAATGCTATTGACCGACAATATACAGAGCCGGGGCAGCTGTAGTGTCAACTATTACTAGTATACTTGTCTAACGGATCTAAGTTGCCCTGAAGTTGTGATCATCGAACTTATCATAGCAATCTGGACTTCCTCAAAACTAAGAAATTGGACCGTCATTACATCTAAGGCCTTTAAAAAAAAGTCTTTTCGTAGCTGAAAGTCATTAGGTAAAAAATAGCTATTTAGAGGGAGCACGTGTTTACAGTTTTTTCTCTGTCTGTTGTGCACTTGCGATTTCATTTTCTTACTTTGTCAAAAGCCTGAAACGTAGTCTGTTTTGTCGAAGAAAATAGGGCGTGATTTCTTGCATCGAGAACAATAATGTTTTCGACGCAACAGGTTACACTTATTTATTAATTTTTTTGTTTTGCTTTGTTCTTCTTCTTCTTTTTTTTTTTTTTTTTTTTTACATATACAGTATTGTACTTAACATTAGCACGGGTTTACAGATCTTATCCCCCTCCCAACCAATAAGTATATCCAACGTTGCCGCACAATACGGAAAAACGGACAAAACATTTATGGATTGTTATTTTGTTGCAAAGAAAAAGCCAAATCAGGTGTGGGAAAATGAAAACGCAAGCAACCATGAGTGGTTATTAGTTTGTGGTTTGTCGCTTGCTCACACTTACGTGCCCTGATCTTTGCTGTAATTCACAGTTTTCTTCGTTGGACAGTAATGAAACTTACCATCATTATTGGAATTGTGGTTCAAACATTTAAAGCATCCCAGCAGAATAACTAAAAACATCCAAAATGACAGAGACCTCGTACTCAAACTGCAGAGATTTTCAACCAAACCTCGTTTAGTCTTTTTTAGTGTCCATTGTATTTCTCTCCAAGTCAGTGTGAAAAAGGAAGTATTTCTTCTCTCCGCGTCTTGTATTCTGTCCTCTATGCTTTGCAAGAGCTCATTCGCTTTCTCTAGTCGTTTTTCAAGGCCGCCAAGTTTTTTTCGTATTTTGTTGCTGTCACTCTTGCAGCACCTCTTAACATCTTTGATTTCACCTTCGATATCCCAGAATCGACCAAGAACCTCAGCTTGAAAGTCAGCCAACACTTTTCTTTCAACGCTTTCAACATCAAAGGTCGCCTCCATTGACGAGATTTCTTTTAGGGCGGTTTTCGCATCATTGTCAGCATTTAGCTCTGGATCTTGGAGGAGATCTCGGATCGCAGTTAAAGCATCTGTTCTTTCACTATCGGTGAGCTCTTGCCTTGGAGCGTGGCCCCACTTTGTGTTTCGCGTCTTTCGGACGGCTTCAATAACTTTTCGTTGAATACGAAAATGACCACACCAAGAAATGAGGTTAATAAGTCCCGTACAGTCAGTAGTATTTGCGTCCACCACAGTAGTCTTACTGGTGCCTAAATCAGACATGAAAAGCTTAGCCACTTCCCAACCTCCATGATGAGGGTCTGTCCATGCTGAAGAGTCACTCTGATGCCATTTTGGTGAACTTGGTTTGCCTCCTCTGTGGCACCTCACCAATTGTGCAGCCCATGCGCAAGTGTGCTTGGTCGGTTTAGGACACGTACACCGGGGCACTGTAGCGAGATTTGCCAGCAAAGCCTGATGAAAAGCCTTTATTTCTCGCTCGATGTAAGGTCTCAAACCATCCAACATCAGTGAAAGGGCGTGACCAACCACCAACCAGTTTTGGTACTCTTTCTTCAGTATTTTTCTTTGCCAGTCTGCCGAAGGCGCCTGTGTAGCCATTACCGAGTCCGTTCACTAGATTAAGTGAAATTTAAAAAAAAAAAAAAGAATAACCAAGCCTTGTTTAACTGCGGGAAGGGGCGTTGAGAAGTGTTCCAAAGCAATAATTTCGACTAAGAGAAACGAGTGCTGTCATGAAAATTCTAAAATAGCATGTCTCTACAAAAGGAAGCTAGTACCCATTACCCCCATTGCCGCCAACTATGGCAGACTACTGTGCTTTATTCAGTAATTTTAGATTTAACCTGAAGAAAGCTCTTAAAAGTGGCGAGTCTCGCTTGCTTAGAGATTAGATAAGAAATAGGACGTTCTGGAAACGTCGACTCGACCTTGCTTGGAGATAAGCAAAGAAATTAGGAGGCAATCAATTCTTAAGGAGCTCGTGTCCGGGCGTGTAAGCCATAAGGACTATGTGGGGAAGGAGAGAAAAAATTCTAGCTACCAAGGATACAAAGTAACCATTTACTGCCTTTGGTACATACAATAGTATAATATTCGCACTGCAAACCTATTGTCTCGCCGGGGGAACTAAGTTTTGGGAGGAAAAGGCGACTTCTAAGACAATAGGCATTCCGAATAATGAGGGTTAGCAACGTCAACCGCCACCAACGCAGGTGGGAGGGGCGAAACGTCTGGCCAAGAGGCGGGCATCTAACCAAGGGCCGCAAAGCATCATGCCCTAGCGCGCAGGTCCAACACAGACTACGGGTAGTCCCCCATTTTTCCTCAGGGATAGTAGAGCGAGCGAAACGCGAGGGCGCGTGAAAATCACCCCACGCGAGAAAAGGCGTGGGGTGATTTTCACGCGTGCTCGCGTTTCGCTCGCTCTACTATCCCTGAGGAAAAATGGGGGACTACTCGTAGTCTAGGTCCAACATGACGGAATTTAAAGGAGTTACTTATTTCCCGCGTCACGGGCCAATTATGTATGCAGTTTTAAAACTGGAAAAGAATTATAATGTTACAGTGGGGAAACTGAACTTGCGCCCATTCGCTAAACGTTAATTATAACGTGGGTAAACCTCAGTAAAAACTATGGGTGCGTTTTTTGGGGGAAAATCCAAATCCGGATTTCCCAATCCAAAAACGAATTTTGCGTTTTTTCGAGCAAATCAAAAAACGGACCATGAACCATAAAATCCACACTCTGACGAAAAGGACCAAAAAAAAGTCGAATCCCGGACCTCTGACGTGGAAGGTCCGCGCGTTATCTATTGCGCCACGACAACTAATATTGAAATATTCCGTTGAATTAATCACCTTTAACACTTTTGCTAACGAAATTCTGTCGGTCGACGCTGTTTGAAGCCGGTAGAGCTTATGAAGAATTGAAAGATATATTCGAGGAAAACAAGCATGGTTTTGACAGTTCAAGACATACTTTAACCCATTTCGTCGCATTTGAAGAAAATAAAGCCGTCAAGTGTCTCGCAAAACCGTCGCGAATTCTCTTGTAGCTTGCGATTCTCGGCGTTTACATAAGGAGAATCAATTACGATTCAGCAACAGTAAACATTTCTGTTTTTATTGAACAAAGAAACATCTCATTTCAGAATGATATTTCACTAAAAAATGAGATAAGGAGTCTTATCGTGAGAAAAGGTAAAAAATCGCGAGCTTGGACCAGCTTGGGAGTCGAAGAGCAATTGCTGATCTTTTCGTTATGTTTATCGCCTGGACTAATCAAAAAGCTTCAAAAGTTCATAAACATCAGTCTCAAAGTTGGCCACAGTGCTAATTTGAAACATGCAAAGTCCACATGAAGACTGTTGTGAGATGTACAAAATCAGCACATCGCGGAACGGGAACGATCTACGACAGTTGTCGTTTCCATATAGGTCGCTTTCGTGCAGAGCCGACTGAATAACGAAAGGTGTCTACATCTCTGAGTGACATACATTGCAAGTTGTTTTTTCTTTGATATCACTTTTCATCAGCCTGTATTAGCTGTGAGGTACACTTTAGGAGAGCTCTATATGATGGCAAATTCAATGTAGTAATTGTAGTAAATATATATTTGCATCCACTACATAAAATATGTAGCTGAAAGGTTCTTTCTAATCAATTGTGTGAGTTTGGAGTTTAGTTTAAGGTTCAAACTAAGCAAGGTCAGGTCCTAGTTCTTGAGATTTGGGGGGTCTAATATTATGAAGATTATGAGGCGATCTCATTAAGGGAGTGATTTACGATCTTGGTTTTTGAGACTGGGAGAGTCAGAGTGCCTTGCTCTTTCAGGTCTTAGCCTACAGATAATTTCAGATTTGCTCAACGGTTCAAAAGTTAGTCGTCAGTAAATAACCTACCTGAAGATAGGTTTTGAACTTTATAGTTTCTATACCTCCCTTTCAAAAGTGATATCCTACTGTAGAATTCACCCAGTCATTTTAGTGCATTCAAACATTCTTATGGTTTCAAAAGGATCTATTACAGGAATTAATATTCCATGAACATTCAGACGAAGCTTCATTCTAACTGCCTTACCCTACTTTGAACAACCTGCTCATATACTGTGACACTATAAATGACGTAAAGGAAGAGGTTACAGTCTAAGAATAATAATAAGAATATTTGTTTCCAATATTGTTATCAGTATATGCAGTTAGTAAGCAGGGAATTAAACAGCTTGGAGGTTATTTTAGTTCTATTTTCCTTTCGTTTCCTATTAAAGTGGCCAGGGGTCATGCTTGTAGTATACGTAGCTGTAGGAACTCCCCCACCCTGGCCCTTAATGACAGCCCTGAGTTATACACATCTTTTGACTATGCTTAAAGTTACTATATTTCAGAACTCTTACAGTAACAGTTGTAACGTTATTAGCCAAGGCCAAGAAATCCTCTGTTTTTAATCCAAGAAGATAAGATATACCGGTATCTTTCACTCTTAATTAAGTCAGCAAGCCAAACTGTTTTAAACGCAGATCTTTTCTAACAGCAATGTTCGGGAACCTGTCTCTTGAACTAGATCACTCAAGCCACCAAGAACTGGGCCGGTTGTTCAAAGCGGGATTAAGATAACCCATGGTTAGTGCGAAATTTGGTCTCCGATATGAAAGCTGAAAAAGCAAATTCAGTATTATTCCTTTTGAATATAATTTGGTAACTGGATGTTCAACAAAGAATGGAGAAAATAATCCCAGAAAATGCATTTAAACAAAAGAAAAAGGTACCCGGATTAAAATTTAACCCCGGGTAGCACTAATCGGCCTTCGAACAACTGGGCCCTGATCTACTTTGTGAGTGAAATTTGTAGCATTTAAGGCAAATGGAGTCTGTACGATTTATATTATTCTGATGGTGACTGTGCATGTGCATTTTTTACTGTAAAGACAAAGCCAACAAAATGATAGTGATCTATTGATAACAGCAGGTGAGGTAAAATCTATGAGAACGCCAGGCCGTCATCAAACATCTCTTTTTTCATCTCGAAATGAAAATGTTCGGAAAAAGCCGAGCATTCTCATAGCCCGTCATATCTTTGACCAGCGGTCCTATAAGTCCAGTCACTGAAAGGTCCTTTGCCTCCCTTTGCCTTTTGTTCCCGCTCTTGAAACTCAAATTCTTGCTTTCTCCTAAAAACGGCTACTTTTGGGCGAAAGGATGTCTCATAGCCCGTCAAATCTTTGACCAGCGGTCCTATAATTTTTGAAGAAAAATTATTTTTTTCCTCTTCTTTTTCGAAATCGCAGCCCAAATCT
>OZ037779.1:47832995-47880495 GCA_964035525.1 Porites cylindrica | reverse complement strand
GGGGGTGCCCGCGGTCCACTCGGCTAACCCCTAAATTCACCCATGCGTAGGGTTGTGTAAAAAGAAATGCCTAAATGAAAACTTCACAAATGCCTTTACTGCGAGTGTGATCTTCTTAATGAGTCACTGAATAAAACCTGACCCTGGCCTGAGCTATGTCCATGTTGCTCTCCTTAACAAGGTTTTTAAATTCTAATTTTCCGACGAGCATCCCCGTCATATTGATACGGGAGTCCTACCCCATCCTCCCCCCACACTGGATGAACAGAGAGTAAAATAAACAAATCAGACACAAGGTTTGTAATTTTGTTTCGAAGTCTTTCAAAAAGCAAAAATTAAGACTTTTTTTTCATTTCCAATGAAACTCATTGTCGAGGCTGGCCTTCGTGTCTACAGTTAATGCACGCAAGCATGCAACATTCCGCACTTTCTTTCTAAAAACCAAGAAGAATGCTATTCCTGGGAAAATTTGCTGCTCCGCAAAGAGGAGAACGATGAGTAGCAAGGCTCGCACAAGGTCAGAAGGCTGGTCATAAGAGGCCGGATATCTTCCACTATATATTAGAGGTTAACATGTGAATTATTGAAGTAAATAATTCTATAATTCTATAACTGTTGTGCGTGACGTATTAGTCCGTAAATTGACGAGCTCAGACCAAAACGGCGCAAAAGCTTTACTCTTCGGAGCGGCATATACCTATACGTCTTATATCAGGGAGCAGCCACGGGCTCTTTTTAAAGCCCTCTTCCTCTCACCCCTCTTCAAAAAGGCTTGAGTCTAGGCGAGAGGTCGAACCCGCTCCTCCACCTTTTAAAGTTTTGTTTGCGTGTTTGTTATTTGATCGGAGTCAGTTGACCCGGAAGAATTTTGCAAACTGAAACGACAGAAACTACACATCTTTTCTTCCCAGCCACGAGTTGGAAGTGACATTCGAGCAAACTAATACATGCAAACTACCTACTCTGTTTATCTTCCCTCCGACGATCCAGAGATATCACAACTGACATTTATATTTTAAATATTTTGAATTCGGTTTTTATTTTATTTTGTCTTATTTATTTATCTATGATGTGAAGTATATGAAATAATTCATATTTGAACTGCGGTTGTAGATGAAAGTGAAGAATGATCATCGCAGTAAATTTTCCAATTTAAGCAATTGGAAAGAAGAAGCCTGAAAAAAATCAGGGCTTCAACGGGATTCGAGCCCGTGACCTCCGCGTTGCCGGTGCGTTGCTCTACCAACTGAGCTATGAAGCCACACATTGGGAGCAAGGTCAATTTATTGAGTTCATATCTCCCGTGAGGAGTGAAATGATGTGAAGTATATGAAATAATTCATATTTGAACTGCGGTTGTAGATGAAAGTGAAGAACGATCATCGCAGTAAATTTTCCAATTTAAGCAATTGGAAAGAAGAAGCCTGAAAAAAATCAGGGCGTCAACGGGATTCGAACCCGTGACCTCCGCGTTGCCGGTGCGTTGCTCTACCAACTGAGCTATGAAGCCACACATTGGGAGCGAGGTCAATTTATTGAGTTCATATCTCCCGTGAGGAGTGAAATGATGTGAAGTATATGAAATAATTCATATTTGAACTGCGGTTGTAGATGAAAGTGAAGAATGATCATCGCAGTAAATTCTCCAATTTAAGCAATTGAAAAGAAGAAGCCTGAAAAAAAAATCAGGGCTTCAACGGAATTGGAAAATTTACTGCGATGATGATGATGGAGCATTAAGGTGGAGCATTTTAGTAGGGAAGCAAAAGCATAATGTACAAAAGCCTATCTGTTTCTGCGTTTTACAGACACCCGTCCATTGTCCTGGCTCTTCCCACGTTCACGACATGAACGTCGCGCTCCAATTGGTTAATCGAAGACGCGTTGCTCTGGCGAGATTTTGGCATGTTTGTTTGAACAAAATGGCCGTGACGCAGTCATCTTTTTTCGACTATGCTGTTAGAGAAAGTTCTTCGTTTACTTCCAAATGTTCCAAAGTAAAGGAAAAACAAAAGAAACATTTAAATTTATTCCTTACTGCGCTTTTCAAAAACACGCAAATTCTGAAGTTCAAAAGCCAACTGACGCGAGAGTTGCGTTTTTCGCTGCCGTCAATCATTTAAGCGGACCTCATAGGAAACAGAAGATTACCTCAACGGATTGAAAAGGTCATGGTTTGTGATCGGCAGATTTCGATCCGTTTGGTGTTTCTGTGTTCCAAGGTTCGTTGCTTGTGATCGTAATTATGATTAACGGAAGCGAAAAACGCAGTTGTGAAGGCGGCTTTTTAACTTCAGAGTTCGTGTCTTTTTGAAAAGTGCAGTAAGAGGAAAGATGTTCTTGGATTGCTTCCAACTGAGTTTGGAAAAAGTTAAACTTATTGAAAGCGTTGACAGGTCAACTGACACGACTCATAAGTTCGTGATAATGTGAAGCATGACCTTGGAATTAGTTTGAACAATATGTTTTCTCTCTTTTTTTCTCGCCGCTGTGTTTGGACATGAACTGAACTTTGACTGAGCTGTCAACCCCCCACGTCATCAAATATTAAGAATTGCTTGGCGGGGGCTGCGAGATGACGTGATACCACACGAAAAATGACGTCATTTGTGCCAAAAATACTCGTTGGTTCCGATCGACTTAAACAGTTCATATTTCGCCACATTATTGCTTAAATTACAGCGGCATACCAGAATTTATGGGGAAAGGTCTTACAATATTGAAGGTGATTCATGTCCTCGTAGTTGTTATTTCCTGTGGTTTATGCTGCTGTCGGTTGATGGATCGTGTTTTCAACTTTTCACTGGTCCTTTTGACATGACCGCCGTCAGTCAATATTTGTGGGCGTAGGCGTGGGCGGAAGAGCCGGAACAATGGACTGGCAACAGGCGCTTTATTTTTTTCTTCTCCCCTCGTCTCGCGTTTTGCGCTTCGTGCAAAATGCCACGTCCGACCCGCTTGGCTCATAAAGCGCCTGTTATGCATGTAACCAAAGGTTTTAGGTTTCAAAATAACAATTTCTGGCAACTTTTCATCTGAAAGATTTTCGTGAAAAGTGAAAACAATATATGTAGTCCATAAATTTACCTTATTGAAACTCACGTGACCAATATTTGCTAAAACCGTAATAAATTTCGCACTGGAGTTCAGGATTAAAACCTTTTGTTTACGTTCCTCACAAATGATTATGAAGCATAATTTAGACAAAATAATAATTAATAGCTTTCTCTGAATCAGCAAGAACTACTGAGTCACACGCAAATTTACCCCAAAGTTTTTTTCAATATCTGCTTGATGGGCTCCTGCTTTTACTTGATGCGCGGGATCTCAATAATCTCAATATGTCTCGATGCTTCGTCTTGTTTTTGCTGATTTCACTTCGTTTCGGTCCGAATGAATTCATTAGGAATTTAAAACATTTGTCTTACAGTACTTCTGTAATTTTAATTCTCACGAAGCCTCCCTTCCCCGTCGGGAAAGTTAGCACAGAATTCACTTGCCCCATCGCAAAATCCACTAGTCCCAGGCTATCGCACACGACTTTCTTTGGACTCTTTGCACGCTGATGAGAAATTCTTCCGAAAAATTATGAGAAATTTAATTCAAGAAAAAAAAAGTTCTGAATTGGCGATTAGTTTTATGAAATTTTTTCTTAAGACAGTGCTACGTTTCTGAGTATACTGCATGTATACTTCCTGAATGAACCGAACGAACCGACATAACGTGGGTCTCCTCTTATCCCACTAGACGACTATAAGCAAGTAAGCAACGCTATGCATGTAAAGTGACATAAAGACCCAATGAAGTTTCAAGTCTTGTCTTCAGGCTTTGAATTATAAATGAAGAAGTAATGGCAAGATAACGCTTAACTAAATTGTGTAGTCTCTTGGGTTTAATGTATTATCCAAGGTAAAAATCATCAAGAGCTTCCTTTTAAAAAAAATTCCAGGAGAAAATGTTTTTTCTGTGTAGACTTATGGAAGTTTTTTCTATGCCAATTATTTTAATTGATCGTCGACAAGTCCTGACATATACTTGATTAGCTGGCATGTCAACAGAAAACCTAAATGCTTTAGTATATAGTGTGTTTCACTCACGTGGCCAGCATCTATGCAAATTTATTGGAACAAAAGAAAGCGTTTGCATAACTCCCACAGGACTGGTTTGGGACACCAACATGGCCGCCGTTTCATTGTTTTGGGACACCAATATGGCCGCCGTGACGTCATGTGAAAACACTCTATTAAAAAATAGCGAGCCTTAAGATACTCTCCTCTGATATTAGAAAACTACCAGTCACATTTACAAAACAAAGCACCGACATTCAAAATACACAGCATCATAACGTATTTAAATCATGCTTCTACCAAAGACGTGATAAATATCCAAAACCAGTGTCAGATCTGGCCGTATATTTAAAGAATGCACGCTGTGTACTGCTGAAAATTATACTCTGAGCAAACGCACTTGACAAAAACCTGACACACTGTTTTTTAGTCAAACGTGTTAAGAAGCGAATTTTTCTCAATTGGCTTCTTCCGTTTATTTTTGGCTCGCCTGGGCTTAAATCTACAGTGGCACCCACTTTCACAAAAAGCTTCTCATTTCTGAATCGCGTTAATATTTTGATTTTTTGAAAAGGAATAAGCAATAATCTGGAACTATTAAGCTTTCGGAAAATGTACGGTTTACGGGGGTATTTATTAAAAGCAAAAGCGCTAGCGCCGATCAACGTGAGGAGGGTACTTGAGGGTCGATGATACGTTAAGAGGTTTCATACACCGAGAATGCAATTGCTTACCTGCACGAGTCCCTTCCGTGAATAACACTTCCTTCCTTCGTGAACTACTTGAATCAATCCGCTTTTGCTACAAGTCACTGCTAGAAAATTCCCCTTACCATCATCCTTTGCGAACAAAACATTACGTCATTTTAGACTTAACATGGAACTATTAAGCTTTCGGAAAATGTACGGTTTACGGGGGTATTTATTAAAAGCAAAGCGCTAGCGCCGATCAACGTGAGGAGATTACTTGAGGGTCGATGATACGTTAAGAGGTTTCATACACCGAGAATGCAATTGCTTACCTGCACGAGTCCCTTCCGTGAATAACACTTCCTTCCTTCGTGAACTACTTGAATCGATCCGCTTTTGCTACAAGTCACTGCTAGAAAATTCCCCTTACCATCATCCTTTGCGAACAAAACATTACGTCATTTTAGACTAAACATGGACAAAACGCGGAACAATATTCTGTGTTTTAAGACATTTACAGTCTTCAAATGTCATGAAATTTAGTGTTTGCCCATCAACCTGAGCGAAGAAGATTGCAATAGATTCAGGCAATTCAGGTTTAAAAGTCGAACAGCTTTTCAAAGTTTACATCTGCTTGGAAGACATATTTGTTTGTCATAAAGCTGAGATTTACTGTCTGCTAAGTTTAAGTTCCATTGCTTGTAGAAAAGAGTATTTCCCATTACCAATAAAACGGACTAGGCTGTATTTCTTAGTAGCCAAATTTCACGTTATTTTAAGCATGTCTCGTCCTCGAAAATCAGCTTTAAAATAAGGCGGAAAAAAAGGAACAAGAAGATCACTGAGGCTCGAAGGTTTGCTTATTGGTAAAACGGGAAACGAAATAACTTTCAAGGTTTCAGGCAAAATCTCTTTAATTAATTTTCTTATTTTGTTTTGACACAGTTTAAGAAGTTATTTTATCGTCTAAAACTATATACTCCTCTCCATTAAACTGACTTAATTAAGGATGCGGCAAACGATTCTACAAGTGCTCTCAAGCCAAACACCTTCTCGTCCGTCACACGATGTAAACGTCAAGATTTTGGCATGTTCATATTTTGGACTGTTTTTGGAACAGTTGAGTTTTAAATTTTTCTTGACCCTTTTTATTACAAGGCTCCTTGTAAACATTGAAATCACCGCTTTAAAGTCAGGGTAGCCGAATGTGTCCATGCATGGGCAGGATACAACGATGACTCAGTTGTTTTCGAACAAAACCCATGACCCTAACGGATAGGCTTCTTAGTCACAGACAAAAGGACATATCGACGGAAATTTTTAGATCGTTGTTCCATTTCATGCAGAGTTGAAGGTGGACAGTTCTCGTCGTTCCAAATGTGTTAACACTTGTGTTCCACAGCATCCAATGCATTTGTTGGCCATGAAACACGTACAACGGTAGTGCATGCGAACTATAACAGATTGTCCTTTATTCGTACTGCACTAACCGTGGGTGCAGCTCACAGAGTTCTGACCTTAATCAGTTATTTATAGCAGTTTTCATAACTGGTTTTCGTTTGGCGTGTGTATAAAGCTAACTGCATTATCCATGAATTTCAACCTAGAGGGATATACACCCATTCAGTCAATAGTCTTTACCATTGCTGGGCTCTTGTGCACTTTAATACGTTCATCTCGTACATTAGTGAAAAAACGCTCTGTCGCCATTATCAACTTTTGAATCCTCACGGATTTCCAGATTCGATCCAACAGTAATTTAAAACGTTGTTTTGTGTTTCTTGACTTCTACCATGACATGATGTATGTTAATTAGTTCACTACGAATGGGTAGGCGCTTGAATGGATGTTGAGAAAGGATTTTCTGAAATCTGTGGTAATATTGAATCAGTTGTGTCAGAGCAGCCTGTTGAGTAAAAAATAAAATAAAATAAAAATGAAAAATGGGGAAAACACACGCTTTCATGTGCGTATCTTTTTTCCGTCCCCCAGAGCAGTTGTGAACTTACACAATAGGACCGCAGAGGAAAGGAGATGACAAACCTTGTGTGACAAACGTGACAATAATTACGTTTGGAACATTTTCCCGCTAAACTTCACCGTCTACTAAACAGATATTTTTGTATAAGACCAGAACACAGAAATATTAAGTGAAGGATCTCGAAAAAACACGCAAGTAATAGCCCTGTCACGTTTGTCACACACAAACGTTTTTCCGTCCTCTTCTTCCTACCGTTCTGTTGAGTAAGCTCACTAGTGTGGAGAACAAACGGGAAGAGGAGAGAGCCTGGAAACTGGGTTGACAAGAACCAGCGTACCTGAAGAATGGCGGTTCCATTTTTAAAGTTGGAGAATGATCTCATGATTTCTTGATTGATATTTTCTATTGATCGCTTCCAATCAGAGGCGAATCCACGCACCAGCTGCTGAATGCGGCCTGAAGAAAAATAAGAGCACTATGTCAACTGGAAAGATATAAATGGTTTGTTTGAAGTAGTCATTTTCATAAAATTAAATACATAAATTATCATCGCCAAATAAATAACTAATAAAAGAGACCGGAGCTGCGCAAGGAACGTATACATACGTTCGTCAGGTCTAATAACCTGCCCCTGTCCTCGTTCTAGAAGAGGCTCTGTTTCTTTGATGAATGCAGTCATACCACCGAACGCTGGAGACAGCACCTGTGCATAAAAGCAATAATTGGTGACAACCAAATAAGTGGAATTAATCGAAGGAAATTAGCTGACAACCCTTTTTTCACTAAGTAATGTTCGCTTTCAAGAAGAAACCAAATTGGGCAGGAAAATAAGTACATAAATAGGAATGCAAAAATGAATATGGATATAAATGTACAGAAAATTTAAGGCCCACCTCTTCAACGAATTCCTGTATTCTGGCTGTGAGCAGCTGCTGGAAACTTTCAGCCTCTTTTGAATCTTCTGACGTCCTTTCCTACAACCAGTGCAAAGACTGACTATCATTGACTTAACGTCTCACAAACGTAACAAGACCAAACAAACAAGGCAATCACATAAACCACATCTTAAAAGCACTTCTTTTTCAACCCAGGAGTTCTAAACGTCTTCAATGCTTGCAAGTTCTTCCTTTGCTTCTGCCAGACATTCACTTTATTTTTCTTTTCCGACTGGTTAATTATTGGTGTAAAAGCTGGCTCTGAGGTATGCATTTTACTACAATAAGTAACCATAATGATCTTCCAATCGTCGATAAAAACGTGAATGGTTTTGTATAAAGTGAGACTCAAAGCAATAAATCACATCGACCAGTCACCTAACCCAACCGTCATGAACCCGTAGACAAAATCGAGGATTTATTGTAAAGCCCAAGTGCACAAATACAAGCCAAGCCTGATATCACTTGAATGTTCGAACAATATTTTGGATCTAATCGTAAAATTGTGAAAATGCAAACAAATACTCGTGCATGTACATAACAGTCAGCCAAAACCAAAAGTTACGCCGGCCTTTATGTAACAACTGAAAAGATCTCCTAAATGCTGGCAATGATCTCCTTACTAAACTACTCTTGGCTACGTACCATCAACACAGCTAGCATCATATCGTAATTGTTGATAAGAAAGATTAGTTGTTCCTTCCGCAAAGGAAACTCGGCTGCCATTCGTAAGATGAAGTTCTCCACTTCAACTTGTAACGCAGCGAGAACTTTGTTCACCTAAGACATGGTAAGAGTTAGTATCAATAATTACAAGAAGATTGACTAAGGGTTGTTATAATCCTCTTATAAGAACCAGATTAATAGAAATGGTTCTTAATAGTGCTAGCGAGCTTGAATGGTCCAAGTAGACTTCAAAACAGTTCTTTTTGCGCAATCAAATACGCGTGAGCAGTCTAGCAAAAGGTCTGGAGCGAGGCTGAAAACAAAGAGTGAGACTGGGGAGAGAGTTTTTTTCTCTCGCCTCACACGCCTAGACATCGATTTTGAGGGGAAAAAACCGACTGTTTTGCAGTCTATGGTCTAAGTAGCTTTTTCATTTCATTACGTTTTTAAAGAAGTTAAAAAGAAACAAATGAGATGTGATTGGAAAAGGCGACGCCTGACGAGTAAAAAGATGACTGGTTAGAAAGGGGAGTGGTTAGTTAAAGAGATCAGGCAGGGTAAAAAAAAAAAACATTTACGGTTTGACTATTCCTCAAACCTTTTCATCCGGAAAACTTTCATTTAGACTGACAATGGCAGCAGAGAATTCCGCATATCGACGGGTAATCTGAAAAAAAGAATGAAAAAACTTTATTAAATAAAACGGAGTCAGTATAAATCTGGATATTGCTAAGTATAACGTATACAATTGGAGATGTCACCACATGTTCTGACTTTCCTTTTTATTTCCAATAACTAGTGTGAGTTCTCAAAACAAAGCGGCCTTATTTCTTTTAAATTGATTATATTCATTTTTTTTTCAGTCTCTAAGAAGAAATTAGTGGTGGTGTTCCTCTTCAATCTTTTCTAATACGTTTCTGGTAGCTGTTTCAGACTCTCGGTAAGTGGGAAAGAGCGAAAAGAAAAACAAGCGCGAAACAAACAAACAAACAGACAGAAAAAAGAAAAAAAAAACAGGGAGAAGGGGGAACCACCCCGTCTCTTCCCAGTCCTCCCCCTTCTCTTTTCTCGGGCTCCTTTTTCTTTTCACTCATCCCAACTAACTGAAAGCCTGGAACATGCTATTCGGTGGATAATATACTGTGATGTCATATACAAAGGGAAACAACTCATCGGAACGCTCATTTCTGCTCAAAAAATAAGGTTGAAATCGTAAGGATGGTGACTCATCAGTGATTTTTATCCATACGTAAGAAACAGTCCATACTCACATAATGAGGTCTAATGTCAATGACGCCAAGTTTTTGTGGATCTGTGTTACGAACGCTATCAACATTAAGCTCCACGACATATGTGAAACGGGGCCAAGACATTTCCAATACCGTATCCCAGTATCTAGAGTCAAAACATAAATGCACAAATACGATGCTAAATGTACGAGCCAAGCAAACTGACTGAGAACGAGAAAGATGCAAAGTGGTCAGGGAAAACTCATTTACATATGGGGGATTATTACGGGTACTATTGTCCGGTAAGAATGAAAGTGAGTTGAATCCGGTTTAAGCGTTCTACCTGCCTGATTTGAGTCTCTCAGACTACTGAGTTGCTATAGAGAGACTTATGGCAAGGTTACCCTGGATAGCAGACTTGATCGAAACAGGGCATGTACACCGCGCATGAAAAGCCTCGGGTACCCAAGCTATGTTGAAGTAGCCAATTAACTGGTTATATATGTAGCGCTGAAGGATTAGCTCAGTTGATAGAGCACTTGACTCCAGAGTGGGAGGTCTCGGGTTCGATCCCGCGGCGGACCAATACTCAGTCTTAAAATAACTGCTAATTGAAGATAGTGCATTTGCGACCTTGTGAATGGCTAGAACATTGAGTGGCTCGTATGACTACGAGGAAGTGGCGCGGATCAAGTCTCCAATGTGAGACGTAAGAATTGTCTACTCAACTAGTAACTGCGCGCTAAATACATTGCCCCTCAAGTAAAGTGCGTTTTTTCATGTAATGCAAGTCCTTAACTTTGCTAAGGAACAGCAGTATCCAAAGTATCCTATTTCGATGATAAATAAGTAGTCATGGAAGAAGGACTTACTTGTCCAGGGCCGGTACACTTCTTTTGTGCATAAGAATTCTGTATCGATGAACAATATGAATGCAGAGGAAAATGCCAATGGCATCAAAGCAGCTCTCCAGATACGTGTCCATTTGTTTCTATTGGTTGGAATAACATCATTAATTCAGACAGTACAATGAATTAAGCAGACCCCAGCCATAATAAGCAGACACCCGTCTATACACCGTATATTCAGTTCACTGTACTTTTTTTCATTCGTTCAGTTCGCCCAATGTAAGGGAATCTGGAAAATGTTTGCTTATGGAATCCGGAATCCCGGGCTTTGGAATCCGGAATACAGCTCAAGGAATCCGGATCCTACTAACGACTGTTATCCCGAGTCCAAGTTGCAGGACATAGACTCAAATCCTGTACCAGGAATCCGAAATCCACGGCGTGGAATCCAGAATTCAAGACCGTCTAGGGTTTCCTTACATAGGGGGAGTTCAGTAAACAAGTATGAAGGACTATTTCGTAACACGGGACACCTCAGATGGCCAGACACCTCCCTATTACATACACCTAGAGTTGCACCCTGCCGTTCTTTAAATTTCTTTGACTCTCTATAAGGTGGGCACCTCTCTAAGACTAACTCTTATTGCAGGTCCCTCTGGAGAGGAAAACTGCCCACCTACCCCTCCCCTAAGCCAACATTTTGCCTTAAGTGAGAAGCAAGTGTTAATCTTGGCCTAAGGGAGGGGTAGGTGGGCAGTTTACTAGAAACGTTTAATGATCCTTTCTGATCAACTCGAAGACACCTGGTGTACTCACCAGAAATAGCGACAGTGTTTTTCCAAAGACAGCTGTGAAGAGATCCTTAGCAGCATTATTTTGAGCCATAAAGAAATCGGCCAGAAATAAGTATTCTCTGCAGCTGTTATCGAGCAGAGCAAAATGCATGCTGCGGAATAAGCTTTCAAAAGAGTACTGCAAAACAAAAGGAAAACGAATAAGTAAATGAAACCCACATTTTTCATGCATTTCTTCTTCCGCTGATGCAAGAGGCTTCGTTTAAAAGCCAAGGCATTATCGTTGCGGATCATCCCCTTTATTCGTATCAAAGTTCTTGTGTGATCATCCTCTTTATGCAGTGATATCATTGGGAGAAATTGGATGCTAGTCACGGTTAGGGTTTAAGGGTGTCAATAAACTATAATCATAAAAAGTGGTTTGGGATTTTCTCCAGACTGTTCAAATCCCTCTGTTCCTCTGCAATTCTATTCGATGAACAAGTGAACTGGGCACGAGTGTCAAGGCGGAGCAAGAGAGGTATGAAAATATATATATTTTCTATTCTCGCATAAAATAAAATTATTTTCACAAGAAAGGTAAGCATTGCAAAAAAAAAAAAAAGGATGAACACGATCTTGGATTTTCAGTCTACGTCTTCTTTGGTTTTTGTTTGTTTCCTCTTTTTTTGTCAATGTTTTTTTTTTCATCCAGAAGCGTACGTCTCCTACCTTTTTCTCAGTCTTTTGTGCCGCATGAGGCACAATCACAGGTTCTTCTAACTCGCTCGTAAGAACATTTCCGCGACTTCCAAGCGTGAAAATAGTCGAGCGATTCTTCAGAGCGATTTTTGCAGAGAATATCCTTGTGAATAGTCAAGAACTACAAATGAACTACACTGGATATTATGAATGGTACTTGTCTGAAAACCTAGAACACAGTACAAAAGGAGAGCAGGGTCAACCTCCTTCCCAGGTTCTCTCTCCTACCGGTCGTCTTTCTCTTTCGTTCCGTAGGGACGGGTAGGAGAGAACCCTGGGAACGAGTTTGGAACAGAGTATCTTTGCTTGGGAGAAGATGAGGTCGGATTACGCAGTTACGTGCTACGACCTTGTCAAAAGTAACACGACACTTAGTCTGCGAGCAAGCTCTCCATTTGGGGGATATCAAAGGTAGACGCGCGAGAGACACGCTAGAGGAGACGCGAAAGCGGGGGGGCGGCCCCTCGTTGCTTCGCCGCTTGCTCGCGCGTTCTCTCGAGGCTCGCTTCGCTCACCGATATAGAGAGAAGTCATTGCGTCACGTTGCCATGGTAGCAAAATTTTGGATGACAACAAACCTATAAAGTCACTTAAAAGTCTATTCGCACTATTTCAAACTTCACCGATCTTATTCAATTTCATTTAATTTGGCAAATCATGGCGAAATTTTCTTTGCGACCGTATCTATCGTTATCTAAGTTTAGAAAAAGAAAGCGACAATCTTTGTGTTGTTTTCACCTACTCCATAAAGCGGGCTCGTGAAATTAGGATGTTTCATGTCGCAGTGGTGCAACGACGGCAAAAGAAAATGTACAAAATGGCGTGATGCACGTGCAAAGTTTTTGTTTGTTAATAAATAAGACAAATTTTTTATTTGCCGCTCTCCTCGCCGTCGCCATCGTCGTTGGTCTTGTTGTCATCCAGAAATAGTGCTACCATGGTAACGTGACGTCACACTTCTCCTCTCTATAGGAGAGCTTGCTCGCAGGCTACACGACAATTGGACTCCTGCAAGTGTTTTATCTGTCCTGGCCGGATTAGTTCATGGTAACAAACTAAACCAATTGCAAAAGTAAAATATTTTTACTCCTTTTCTTGGAGAGTAACTAAGGAGGAATGACAGTATTGAAAAACGTTTGAAATGGAACCCAAAAGGTCTTCAAAACAACGACTAGCAATTATGAAAAGGATATCTCTCTTTGCATTGTCGTCCACACCCATGAGGTCGTCTCTATCAGCTGATTCCTCAAACTGGATAACAAGTAATAAAAGTCTGTTAAAAACTACAACGACTTACATTAACTGTATTCCTAAATTTTACCCATAGAAGGCGAGAGTATAAAGCGAGAAAAAAAAATTATACGTAGGTAAGTGCGCGTGACGCTAAATAGCCTACTTATAACCGTAAACCCCACCCCGCCCTTCCCTAATCGTGAAGAAAACAGAAACGTTAAGATCTCATATGAGATCGATAAATCTTGGAATAAAGCCCTTACAACTAAGATCTACTCCCCCTGGAGACGAAACCGCCACGTAAAGTGGTCATCCGAGCCACGCGAAGGTCTATCCGTTGGAAGCGCAAAGGCAGTACCTTCATTTTTCAGTTATCTTACGCTTTTAAGCCCCTAAATCCAAATACAAATTCTCCAGACTGATCCCCATACATTTCTTTAAAGAATTGGTCAAGAGAATTTGTCCATATATCAAAGATTTTCCCATCAGGTGATTATTTTACTGATTCTTACAACATTTTCTCTTGATTATGTCTTGATTTTGTAGGGAGAAAATTGAATTTGGTCACTCTTGCGACTTAAAGGAAGACCCTGAGTATTGATCCGGTCTCGGAAAATTGAACCCGCGACCTCCCGCTCAACAGGCAAGCGCTCTACCGACTGAGCTAATCCTAAAAAACGACACTCATATCGGAGTTTGTGTATCCCTTATTTGTCTTGGGCCCATTAGGAATGGTAAGAGTAAAATCATTGTTTGGCCTTAAGACACTCACCTGTAGCTTAAGGAGTTTGCTGATGTAAGTTTTAAAGTAGGAAAAATAAATCTTGCTCATGGTATCGATGTACTCGTCTCTTATTTCTCTCGCAACTTGACGATGATGTGCCATCAGAAATTCATTAAAATACCTGAAAAATAGAGGTTTTTTTGCTGAAATCCAAGTGAAAAAAAAACAACCGAAGGTGGGACTTTTTGTATCAATATTGATCCTATTCTGCAATCAAAAGGTCGATTTTTCATTCCATTTAGTACTAGCTGAGATTACAATCGAACAACTTCCAACAAACATGGACACCGGCATCTGTGTTTGGTTTTTATTCTTAAAAGAATTTCGCTTCTTCTTACCGAAAGCCGACTTTTTGTATCAATATTGATCCTATTCTGCAATCAAAAGGTCGATTTTTCATTCCATTTAGTACTAGCTGAGATTACAATCGAACAACTTCCAACAAACATGGACACCGGCATCTGTGTTTGGTTTTTATTCTTAAAAGAATTTCGCTCCTTCTTACCGAAAGCCGACTTTAAAATAACGACCCCGTGATATTTTAAAATGAAACAAAAACAGAGACACATCTAACTACTAACACACCAACGTCAAACAATCACAAAAACTGAAGGAATTTAAATACCCGTAGATCACAACAATACTTGGATTACCTATACTTGAGAAGTGCGTTTTGTGGAATCTGGTAATTGGTCATTGGTCGACGAAACTGATAAATCTTCTCCATCACATAGTTTCTTATCTTTTGCACTGCCTGAAAGAGCCGGAAAATAAAAATAAATAAAAGGGTGTCGTCACAGTATTTTAGATAAGGTGAAGCAAAGGATACACAGAAGATGTCTACGCGCAGTCAAAAGGCTGCCTTCACTGGCGACGAAGCCGGAGTTGGAACGGTAATACAGTCAACTCCCTCTAAGACGGACACCTTTGGGACCGGCACTGTCCGTTTTAGAGAGATGTCCGTCTTAGAGAGAGTCAAATAAAGGGAGTAAAGAAAGGCAGGGAACAACTCTAGGTGTCCGTTTTACAGCGATGTCTGTCTTATAGAGGTGTCTGTTAAGAGAGAGTCGACTGTAGAATTCGTAAGCGCGTTTTTCCCGAACAAAATAAATAAATAAATAAATAAATAAATAATCAAATCAGACACAAACGGATTCTATAAGTTCGACGGAATCGGAATAGCAAGAGCCAGAACATTTCCACCTGCCTCCAATTCAACTACATGTATGACTTCCCCACCTCAACAGACTAGTGAAAAGCGGCCGTTGGAGATGCAGACAGAAATGGAATAAGACTCATAGTGTATGGTTTGAAAGAGGTAATCAATCGGTCTAGGTGAAGTACACTGTAAACGATGCTGAGTTTACTTGTGGCAAATGAATCGCAGATCTGTGGTACAGTACCTTAACTTTGAGCTTTTCTAAATCATTTCCCACATCGTTCACAGACAAAGCTCCTTTAAACGACTGCTCCTTTGCAAAATCGATCTTGTGGTGCAGTTCATGGAGCTGTTCAATAAATGCCTGCTCTGTCACTGGAGTCTCGCAAATGTGCCTATAGAAAGAATGTAAAAGATGGGTTAAAAGAGTACTCTTCATAGTTTCCTCGCCAGATATGGCGAGAAATGACAGTAAGCCTGTGTCGATGCATGCTTTTTTGTAAAGGGAGAAAAAAAACTCCACTTTCAAAAGTGGAAGAGACCTTAAACACAGAGTGTCCTTGGTGGAGAGGAGGTTGCGTAAAGACACAAAGAACTGCTGCGTTTGGTGACTAAGAATAGGGTATAATAATAAGGAATTTTACTCACTTAACCATGGGACTTGTGATGACCATTTCATCAACGAACTGACTAAGCTCACCCCTGACAGCCTGCAGGCAGACAAGATTTGGCAATTAAATACCATTATAAAATCTGCGTGTTAGTTTTAAATAACTGGTGATTTTTAGAAGCCCCACAATCAGCAACCATTCTTTAGACACCTGCCTCCATCTAGAGAACGACGGCAAGACCAGGATAAAAGTTTACTGAAACACCGTCCACACAGACCAATACAGTCGGAGCTCTCGTAAGCGACCACCTCGGAAATTCGAGAAAAAAGGTCATAACTAAAGCTGGTTACTTATGCGAATGAGCTCTTGCAAGAAGCAACCGCATGGTAAACAACAGAGGGTGGTCGCTTACGAGAGCTTCAGAAACTCATTTGTAATTCTTAAAGAAGAAACAAAAAAAATTAATGTTTAATGAATTTCTTTACTTCTATCTAATACACGGCTAAACTTTACGTCCAATACAGTTTCACTAAAGCGTTGATTTGTTTATCAAATTTTATTTTTCTTTCTTTACCTGTCTGTTTTTCAATCTGATGTTCATGGATAATGACTGCTCTTGAAGAGTTTGGATTTCTGAACTTATGCTCCCAAGATCTTCCTGTTAAGAAAGCATACAATTAACCCTAAATTAAGGCCATTTTAGAAATCTAAAGGTTGGTCACTAGCAGAAAAGCAAACAAACACATAGCAATTTAGTTTATATGAAACACCTTCTTCTGCTGTTATCAAAGGTAAGTACTTTTTTACTCAAATGATCGTGTCCCCGATTAAGATGGCCACAAATAAACATGGTATTTAGCACACAAATGTTAAAGAGTTATAAGATAATTAACAATTATTCTTTGAAATCGAGGTGAATAGTGGCAAAATATTTACCGAGCCGCGAAAGCGGCGAGGTAAATATTCCCAAAGCGACTATTCACCGAGATTGAGAAGAATAATTGTTTTAGTATATACACATGAAGTGATCTCAACAAAATCAGAAAGGAAACCATTCAAAAGTAGGATTTGATTGACAGATCAAATCACGCGTAAGTTTAAAAATAGATCTTTGCAGAATTTTCAAACATGGCAATTCACAAGTTTACTCATTTCGCAAACAACAGCGTAATGGCTTCAATGGAATCGCTAAAAGTTTGAACTGTTTCCTTACCTGAGAAAAAAAGTAGAGCTGTGTTGTTTTCTGTTGACTCGCCAAGTTTATAGCCAAAAGGGCATGTTGTGTCGTTCTTCGCATGAAGTGCTGACAAAAATGGCGGCTCGGTTGCTCGAGGTAAGAGGTCGTCTTCCTGTATCATTCTTTTTCCTGTTTACTTGAAATGTAGAATTTCTGCAAACATTTCCTTTTAAATTTGTTTGTCATAAATAAACTTCGATTTTTGAGCCAAAATTTTCTTCTTAGAAAACGCTGAGTTCACGAAACGGCTTCTTCTACGCGAATACACAGGAGTTGTAAACAATCCATCGAGCACAAAACTCCTGCTACAGTAAATTGAAAAACGCCGTATTGAATCCTTCCAAGTCTTTTCTTGCCTTAAAAAAAGTCAGCCCTAGGATTTTGTCGACTTTTAAAAGATCGTTCTCTAAAAAAAACGGGAAAAACACCGAGCTCACACATTATCCACTCGCTAGGAGGTGAATATTGTTGAATAGTCCGAGATAGCGAACCAATCAGATTGCTTAAATCACCAAGATCACTGAGTGTGTATATACTAATAAATCTTATGTACCTATTGTACAGTTGCTAATTTTTTTCTTCAAAAATGAAAAAAAAATATCTCCTGCTATCTATGTAAATAGTCCGTGTTTTCATTGGCTTTTCATTAAAGAACCAGAATTACCCACCAAAACTGCAGATCAGAGACTGAAATAAGGAACGAGTGGGATGACAAGGAATGACAGGGATGAAGAAGATGACTGGCAAGAATGGTATGACTAGCATGAATGGGATGACAAGGAATGACTGAGATAACTGAAATGACAGAGAAGACTTGGATGACTGGGATGACCTGGATGACTGGAATGACTAGGATGACTAAGGGAAGAGTGGGATATCTAAGATGACAAGGGATAACTGGAATGACTAGGATGACCAGGTATCACTTGAGATGACTGGGATGACTGATGACTGGCATGACTAGCATGACTGGAGATGACTTGAGAAGACTAAGATGACTGGGATGACTGGAATGACCAGGGGATAACCTAGTATATGACTGCAATGGCTGAGATGACTGGGATGACTAGGGATGTCTGGAATGCCTGGGATGACTAGGAATGACTGGGATGACTGGGATAACTGGGATGACTGGGATGACCAGAATGACTGGAATAACTGGGATGACAAGGGATAACTGGGATGACTGAGATGACTGGATGACTGGGAAGACTAGGGATGACTGGGATGGCTAGGGATGACTGAGATGACTGGGATCACTAGGGATGACTGGGATAAATAGGGATTGCCGGAATGACTGGGATCATGGGGATGACTAAGGATGACTGGGATGACTAGGATGACTAAGGATGATTTTGGATTCTTAGGATGACCCGTATGACTGGGATGACCAGAATGACTGGAATAACTGGGATGACAAGGGATAACTGGGATGACTGAGATGACTGGATGACTGGGAAGACTAGGGATGACTGGGATGGCTAGGGATGACTGAGATGACTGGGATCACTAGGGATGACTGGGATAAATAGGGATTGCCGGAATGACTGGGATCATGGGGATGACTAAGGATGACTGGGATGACTAGGATGACTAAGGATGATTTTGGATTCTTGGGATGACCCGTATGACTGGGATGACTGGGATGAGTAGGGATGACTAGGTATGACTAAGATGACTGGGATGACTGAGATGACTGGATGACCGAGATGACTGGGATGACTAGGGATGACTGAGATGACAAGGGATTACTGGAATGACTGTGACGACTGCGATGACTATGGATGACTGGGATGACTGGGATGACTTGGGATGACTGGGATGACTAGTTGGGGTAATTGGGATGACTGGGATGACCAGGATGAGTAGGGATGACTAGGTATGACTAAGATGACTCAGATGGCTAGAAATGACTGGGAATGACTGGGTTGAGTTTGATTATTGGATGACTGGGATGAATAGGATGATTGGAATGACTATGGTGGATTGTAGTTTACCGAGAATTAAAGTTGAGAGAACACTGAGGAACATAAGCATGGTCCTTTAATAAGCACAGCATTTGAGGCATGACAAATCCAAAAAGCGCTGATGTACCTATTCGAGTAAAATATGATATACCTACCAACCTACAAGTTTTTGGGCATGATACTAACATCTGGAAGTAGAACACTGGCATCTTATACCTGCTCATGCCTGCAGACCAATAAATTATTTCTTACGCCTGGCAGAAAAGTGAAGTTGGGAGGTATAAGTTACTGTAAGTTAGCACAGTGTTAAACCAGGGGTCATATTAATTTATAACTTTGCTTACCTGAAAACTTGTAAGCATTTTTTCCATACTCTAATTCACCGAAAGATAAAATAAAATAAAACAATAGGTAATCAAATAGGGAAGAAAAATAATGTTTCAAGCTGCCAGCTGCACATTACAATTTTCAAAAAAATTTCTTCAGATTGATATATTAATATTTGTCTGGTAACATAAACAAATAATCATTTCATATCAATTTTAGCTTATGTGGAAAATTTAAAAAAAATATTCATTCTTAAATGAGGCTAGTAAGACTAATTAACCCAAGCTGAAAAACTCAGTCATAACAAATGTACTGCCAGTTATGAATGTGGTTTAATTGTGAGTATTAATTGAAATAAATCAATTGAGCATTCTATATCAACTGTACTTGTAATGTAGGGTATTTATACAGACATGTACATGTATGTACTACTAAGTGCATGTACAGACATGAATCAACGTCACTGAAATCTGTAACCCCAAGTATGGCACAGGCTTTTACCATCACACACTGCAAATGTGAGGTCTAAAAGAGCTTTATCAGATGAGGTCATGTCCACCATGTTTGTGTCCCAAACCAGTCCTATGGGAGCTGAGCTCTTTTCTTATGTAAATGCTTTCTTTTGTAGCAATAAATCAAATTTTGCATGGCCGCATGCTGGCCATGTGATTGAAAACACTCTATAGGCTAGTTTCAAACATTATATCAAAATTCATACTTGGCTCTGAGGCTGAGGGGAATAAAACAAAAGAAATAAACTATCACTGAATTTTATTGTGTTTCCTCTTTAGTTTTATACCCCTCAACCTCGATGCTAAGTATGAATTTTAAAAACTTGAGACTGGCCTATTTTGCTACTCAAAATTAACTTACATTACCTCAAGAATAGTATCACATGAAGCAATCTGGTTGTGAAGGCTTGCAATATTTTCACTTTCCTTGATATCTTTAAGCAATACAGGTTAAATTAAATTTGGGAGAAATACAACATCACTATACAAAAAGGCGAGGCTTACAACGCTTGGGGGGGGGGGGGCATAGAGTGAGTGACAATCATGTGCAAAAGAAGGGGTGCTTTCCCCATCAGACATGTTTTACCTTCCTTCATGCCTTGTGCTTGCATTCGCTCTTCTAGCAGTACAGAAGGCTTAATAACCCTGGTTTCAAAATTCAAGACTCCGAGATGCAAAATCACCTGAAAACCAGACTTCCAGACCTATCACAAATGCTTCCGAGATGTTGCGATCTGGCCAAAATTTTCTGAGACCCACAATTTTGAGAAACTATTCTATACCCCTTGTTCTAAAGATCTTGAGAAAAACAATGCCTCTTCTGCAGGCTACTTATGAAAATACACCCTATTACAAGTGAAAACTAATAAAAAGGATACAGTCCAGGATTGAAGCATTCTCCACTTCATGCAATTCTCCTTCGATCTGTCTTGAATATTGCCTGAGGTCTACCCCCTAAAATTCAGTTTAGTTTAGTATAGTTTAGTTTCTTTATTTCACCACAGAAAAAAACAAAAGACAAGAATACAGAAAATACACAGTAGCAATGTGGCGAGGAAGCTCAAAAAGAAACCATAAGGCTTATAGATATTGGTCTCCCTCAGAGAATAAAAGTTTAAGGTATTAGAGTATAAGATACAAAAAAAGGAAATCAATTCCAATTAAGTGAAACACAGTCACTGTTTGGGCACAGGCAAAAATTTATGCACCGATAATTAAAGACACAATTACGTGTTAATCACATCAGAACTGGGACTCCCATACAGTGAACCAAAGCTCCCAGATAGCATTGACATTTAACCTCTTCCATAAGGCAGGATGCAAAATCATCAAACCCAAATATTGCAAAATCAGCATAAATTCCATTTTTTCAGCTCATTGTATGGTTTCTTTGCAGCATCTGTTGGCACCTTTTACCTTCAACCTTTAATGAGGGTGGGGTGATTATGTGCCTGTTAGGTGTGCGGCAGCGATTTGGGAGTGGGATGATAAGGGAAGGGGGTACCTGTGCAAGAGAAAATATCTACAGGCCCAGTTTGAGATCTGCAAAGGCTGACATCTCCAGTACACTTGATACAGTCACAACAATCAATAAACTTGATACAATTAATACACCCGAAACCTTTACCAGTACTCTCAATAAATTAACTACCAGCCATTATAACTACTACACTGTATTAATAATGGTAGCAGGTTGCTCATCTCAGAATACTCAGACACCTATAACGTTGTTGCAAAATTTAACACAAACATACTTTAAGTAGTCTGATGCTATATCCCTGAGACTAGGGGGCTGGTTGTTTATTAACTGTGAGGGTGGGCCAGCCATTTTGACAAAGTCAACCCCCAATATTATTCATCCTAGCATTTTAGATTTCATCACCCCCATAAATATTATGTATTGTGAAAAAGCTCCCACCCAATTGCTGTGGATACTACAACTATTTTAACTACAAATCATGACAAATCTCACCATATACTTTATCTACGGTCATTTTAAAAGATCGCTATTTAATGTTTACTGCTGTGACATTTACACTTGTCAATGCTTCGTATTAGTTTCATAAAATCTATTAAAATGACCCTCCAGGTAATACTCCCTTACCTGAAAATGATCCCCCAAAACCAATCACGATTTTGAAAATGATCCCTGGAAATCAGCACCTAAAGCATTGTTCCCTACCTTTTCTAAAGCTTCTTTCACCAGCTCATCTTCTAAGTTCTCTTGTATATGAACTAGAAATACAAAGCCAGTAAGGAAATGGCTAGTTTCCATAGCTCAAAAGGAGGTTTGTGAGCCCGTGAGACTGAGCACCCCCCCTCCCCTCCCACACACACACCTTGTTTTCACTAAAACCACTCCTTTGAGCTATGGATTCAAGTCTCTACCAGCCAATAACAATTATTAATAGTTTCCCCCTTCAGTCTGCTTGTAAAAAAATTGAGAATTTTTTCAATGTTGTTGCTGTTGCTGCTGTTTTGAGCGTAGGTTTTGACTATACTGTTAAGTTAAACATCAATAAAATAATATCATTAAGATTATTGAATTTAAATTATTCAATCTAATTCTCACTATAGATCAATTGGTAAATGAGAGCTGCTCCAGTTCCCTTACCATCCACTTCGTCCAAAATAAATTCATCTTGAGATGTGAGGTCCAGTTCACCGAGATCAAGATCAATTTGCAAATCCTGCAGGGAGAAAGAACAGAGTCAAAACTAATTTATGCCGTGCATTTTACTGTGAAGAGTTTGGGAACCTGCAACTTTTACTGACTCTAACTTATAAGATCACTTTAAGATAGAAGTTATAATCTAACACAAATCAAAAAGAAAACAGAATAGCGTGCAACCTCTTCTGTTTCTTCAACGTCATTCAAACCACTACCATTTGTCTCTGCAATGTTTATGTTTTCCACATTTTCATGATGGCCGTCCGCCATCTTTAGTTTGTCGGTCATCAATATCTACGTCATGTAATCCACACTGACTAGTATCGCCAACATAGTAGCGCTGACAGTTTGTAGTGAGGGCGCAGGAGGAAATAAAATCCCTTGAATTATTTGACGTTCAATATTTTCGTAGCGTGATCTCTTCCTCTTGAATGACGATGTTTCAACATCTTTCCTGCTCCACCCCCTGGATCTGGAATGCTTGTACGACACACGATTTAGCTGGATTTCGCAAGAGTTGTTGCTTAATAATACTCCCGCTCACGTTTGATTCGTCAGACGGAAAGTCAACTCTTCAGTGAACTCTTTGCGTTCATTAAGTTTGCAGAAATGGGAAATTTACTACCTCTAGATAGCTCTAAAAAGCAGCAAATCGAAGGTAAGGTTCTTGCTTACTTTTTCGAACGAACCGGGAAATTGCTTTCCAATAGCCGTGAGGTTTCGCCTCTTACTGACGCACTGGAGAGCATTTTGAATTGCATGGGTGTCGATTACTGGTGCAGGCTTCATTAGATTTGAACGTCATTTTCTAGGTACAAGCTGAAGTAGATCTGTGTATAAAAAAACGTACTCTCTATTCTCCATGCTGTCTTTGTGGACTATTGACCCTCCCAGCCTTGTTATGAACCTGACACTCTACATGTACATGTACGCAACACTTGCATTTTCTCATTAGATAAACTTACTTTTAACTTTACTCAGTTAATTAACTAGCTAATTCTAGCGCAAGTTTGCAATAAGGGTAGGCAATAATAATTATGCACATGGCTCAATTGAGGGGATTAATCTACATCTATAACAGTTTGGCATATCATTTGCATCTAAATGCTTTGCTTTTGTGTTGAAGCTAAGCTTTTTTTCTGTGGTTGGGAAAGAAGCCTTTTAAAAATAAATGGGAAGAATAAATGGATAGAATGCTGCTGCCAATTAAGCCTGCATGATTATAAAAAAAAATGCATAGTTTTCAGGAAAAATCTTGAATATGATAATCCTACTGTCTTTCCATAATTGCTAGTGTGCTGAAGAGGGTGAGACAGGGAGGGCTGTCTCCTCAGGAAAGTGTTGCAATAATCTCTGCAAACATCTGCAACACCCTAACCCTACCCTTGTGGAAAGAATGACATATTATATGCCGTTACCTATAATGTAGAGTACTGCAAAACAAAGAGCTGGAGGTTTTTGGAGAGCCTCTGTTCCTTTTAAAAAGAGACCAAAAAGGCCAATTACAGAACAGCAATTTCCTCTCATTCATTTATACATTATTTTTCTTTTTGTTTCCTTTTTGTATGAAATTGGGTGTTTTCACCCACTTCCTGTCAATGAAAATGTTCACTTTATTTCCCCTGCTATTCATCATGCTATTGTCTCAAAAGGATAATGTTTGATAATGTCCTTTTTTAGGCAAAAAAATGATTGTACCTGTATGTTCTTTTGTGTAATAATTATTCATATTGGGTCAATCTTACAAAAAAAACCAAAAAAAACAATTACATCATCCACAAATTTACCCTTTTTCAGACATTGCAGAGGAATTTCTTAAGGAGTTCACAATAGCCTACAATACTGCCTATGGAGTTGAATACACAAAGAAAACCTTGAAGGAGATAGATGCTGATTCATTTGCAGAGGAAAAACCTGTTTACAAATTATCACACAGACCAGTAAGTACCGGTAAATATGGATCAGTGGCTACTCGGGGGCGGATCCAGGATTTTTTTTGGGAGGGGGTGCACTCGTCTCTTGCTCTACTTCAACACCAATAAACCAGAATACCAGTTGTATTAGAAAACCGCAGGTCATCTCATGGGGGGGGGGGGGGGGGGTGTGCACCCCCTGCACCCTCCCCCTAAATCTGCCCCTGCTACTTACATGTAGGTGTTGCATTCTATCAGAATCAAACATTTTTTTCGGATTTTTCCTTGTTCTACTGGGGAAAAAATGTTTTTGGTTGGTTTGATTGATCAACTTTAAATTTTTAACTAGGTGGCGCATTATTTTTCAAGTGTTGCTGCCGTTTTTGTACAAATTTCATGCATGAGAATTTGTTTACCCAAGCCTCATAAAAAACTTGTCAACGATGCAACAGTGCCAGTCTTCATGCAATTTCAAAAGTACCTCATAAATAAAACAACATTGAAAAGAAACAATGTTTCAAAGTTTTCAATACATTCTCTGCTCCATAGATTAAAAAAGTGTTATCTTGGGAACTCGAACAAAATCAACCAAAACTGGTGTTGGTTTGATAAAGTGGTTGATCCCAATAAAACATGACGCTACAACTGTGTATGTTACAGGTCAAAAATTTAATAAGATTCACGTTAATTTTTTTTAACCTAGATTGATCCTCAATTTCCTCGATCAACCTAGGTTTAAAAAATTTAACCTGTCCTGAATTTAATTTTGTCCTGTAACATATATGTCATGTATATAATTTTTATTTGATGTTGAGGCTTTTGATGACTAATCTCAAATTGCAGGCAGTGATTAATATTAGCTACAATGAAGGACAAAAGTGTTGAGACACTTCAATAAAATGGCCTCTTTTTGAACAGTGGATATACCTATCCCCTCCCCCTGTGTATCCCCACCCCCTCTCCCAAAACCAATGTTGCATTTAGACCCTCGAGTCTTTCTTTTACTACAAACAACATTGATTCAGGAATGGGAGGATTTACAGCGTTTAAATAAAATGAAATAGTAAATGCATTAAATTGTTGATAAAAGCACCCATTTTAGACAAGTGTGTCAACTAATTTTGTCCCTGATTGTAGGTCATTTATAGTTGTATTTGTAATTTTTATAGTGGGACACATTCAAGAGTCCTTTAAAGATGGGATACCTCACAAAGAAAGGGGCAGTGGTCAAGAACTGGAAGAGGCGTTACTTTGTAGCCAAACCTGATTACTCAGTAGACTATTATGAAAGTGAAGAGGTAAGTATATTCCTGAACTAAGAATTCAAGAAGAAATCTTTGGCTTGTCTTTTGAAATCTGTGCTCATTTTGATATTAGAGGGTCATGGCCTATGAATACTCCTGGCAGTTCACAGCGTAAAAGTCTCATGCCCTTAAATGAATAAAAAGTTGGCAGGTAAAAGGTATATATATGTATTAGGGTGAAATGGATTCAACTTGGTTTCACTATCCTCAATGAAAATAAAATTATGAAATTATTTATAATCACGAATAATTATTAGGCTGATTTAGCAACAGGACAGGAACGTCAGTTGATGACGGGAAAGTGCGCGGAAAGGACTAAACACGACCTCTGGTGCCTAATTTACCTGTCTGTTATTGGTCAAGCCAGTTGCTTGATCTGTACATGCTCTCGTCAACTGATGTTCCTGTTCTGTAGACTGTTGCTAAATCAGCCTATTGTAAGGGCCAGGAGGCAAAGGAAATTGAGAATCAATCTACTGTAGGTTGAAACCATTTTAACCTGAATTTTATTTTGATCTTAACATGGAAAGACAGTATTGGAGCCTCTATGACTGTATATTTTATTTGTAGTAAAGTGCATGCAGAAGTTTGCTTACTTCTGAAAGTGATACAAATTATTTTTGTAATACGTGTATACAGGCATATGAGAAAGGTTTCAAACCTAAAGGCACCATCTTTCCTTGTGGATATGAGGTTAACGCTAATGTTGATGAAACGATGGCTGAGAGGCTCAAGAATCTTGCAAAAATGATGGGTAAGGTGATTTTTTAGCTCCTTGAAGATGCACCAATTAATCAATGAGTATGTTAGTTAGCTAGTGAGAGTGATTGAGTGAGGAAAGGAACAAAATAAGAAACAAATTAGGATTGAGCACCAAGAATCATTTACTAATACTCAGTGAGTTCAGCTAGAATCATGTAGCGTTTTTGTAGACATCTCCTAAATAGTATGCCTTTTTTGCTTGTGGAAAAGGGTGGTCCCTTAAGTATGTATTCAACAAAGAAAATAGTCCGAGACAACTGCATGCAGACTAGAGTCACCAAGATGTAACCAGCAATAGTTAACACTACAGCTGCCCCCATTCTGTACACTGTTGGTCAATAGTGTTCTTGGTCATTGTGTAGCTCTTTGAAATATACCTATTCATAATGAAGATTTTCACACATTTTCCATACAATAGGTGAGATAAAAACAGGAAATGCAAGGTTGCTTGCATCGATTCAGTTCGATTTACACAGCTTTGATCAAAACATTCTCGATTTCGAGAATAGTTTATTCTAAACCATTTTTGTACAGTTCATTTTATTTGTTGGAGAGTAAGCCTTAGAAATTCAAAGGTTTGATCAATTCATGCTCGTGCATTCTAGCCTTTTATTGAACATTATAGAAGGACATTCTGTGAGTATAGCTAATACACTGTAAGTCAGCACAGAATTTAATTGTCGGCAAAATTTCGGTATTCGTCCATTGTTCTGCTAGTGATAAGCTAGCCGTTGATTCACTTGTCTTGCTTGTTTGTGAACTGAGTCTTATTCTACAAAATCCCTGTGGGGGCAATAATACAATTTGTACTATTAAATTGTCATTAAAGGCTTTTAATGCTCTGTTTACTGACTTACAAAGCAGATGAGACGCGATTGGTAACTTACTTTTGAGCGGTACTGTAATTTCTTTGTGTTACTAACAGTCTCGTGACTGAGCACATGTATAGTAACACTGCAATAATAGATTTTTTATCTTTATTTTGTTAGGAGTGGATGAAAATGAAGTAGGAGCTCCAGAGAAGTTACCAGAACACACTTTTGAGGTGGGACATGATAGGAGAAGGTCTTATCTCATCACAGCTGAAAATGAAGAAGACAAACAAGCCTGGGTGGAAACTTTTAAAGTTTGCTGCAGAAAAGCAAAAGGTAAGGTATACTGTATTTTACTCTAATAAGTGCTACAGCGTTTATTAAATTTTTCACTCTTTAAATGTACGTGGCACGTATTCTGGGGCGTTGTTTAATGATCGAAAGTTGGATGCAACAAAGCATCGTTTTAACTACCAATGGTATTATCATTTTCCATATTAAACTAACAGAATTGGCATCTTTTGGCTTTGATTATCAGGCCCACAGCACTTACTATTACAGTAATAGCCCGCGTATAAGAACCTGAATTTTTCAATTTAGCCTACCGAGGTTCTTAAAATAGGTTCTTATATTTTCATATGAATTTCATCTGAATATACCATATATATTATAAATATCATCTCATAATACAGTATAAATCATTTATTTGTACCATAGAGCAATGCCTATAGGCAAATATATAACAAAGAAACTCATGTTGATACCAAATTCATAACAAGCTCAAGCAATGAGGAGAAATGAAAAACAAAATAGATGATGATCTTAATTCAGCAGTTTCTACCTATACACTTTTACAGCAACCCCACTGATAAGAACCTAACTTATTTTAGCCTAAATAGGTTCTTATGTGGAGGGGGCTTAAAATGAAAATTTTAGCCTAACAGGTTCTTAAAACCCAGGTTCTTATACGCGGGCTATTACTGTATTATTATTTTTGGTTCCAAATGCAGTGCTTACTCAAGGGTGACACTTATTTGAGTAAATATGGTAGATCCATTGTTACAATTACACAAACAGTGAAAAGTCATCTTAATGGTGTTACATAAAAGTCAGTGTTGATAGTAGAGTAAATGAGTAAAGTAAACAAGTTGTCTAAACTTAGTAGAGTCTGATAATTACATGTACACAGTCAAGAAATAACTGCCCATAGTGTCCACATTGATGAAGCCGTGTAAGGGAAAAATTCCAACAAACGACATGACTTTGAAATGACAACGTAAGACAAATTAAAATATATGGCAACAAACAACACGAAGGTGGGTTAAAGCTGCAACATCGACAAAGACAAAAGCAGAAGCAATAGAAAAATGCAGACAGGTACATGGCTAATTCTTCCTCATTACAGTTTGTGAAGTGACAGGTTTTGAAATTCTGAATACGGACATGCATACCCACCCCAAGAGGGCCTAGTTAATAGAGAGGAGAAGTCATTCCATCACATTGCCTTGGTAGCAAAATTTTTAGGTGACAACAATCTGAAAATTCACTTTAAAAGTAAATTCACACTGTTTCAAACTTCATCGATCTTATTCATTTTCATTTAATTTGTCAAAATTAATGTTGGCGAAATTATCTGTATTAAATCTGAAAGGACCATATCTGAGGGCTTTCTTTTCCCAAGGACAAAGCAAATTGTTGGAATTATTATTTTGGTGTCCATATAAAGCGCGTTTGATTCAGAGAAAAATTAATGAAAGGGCTTTCTTTCCCTGGGGACAAAACAAACGTTCCTTAATAGTGAGGTGCCCTTATTACGTGGATATTGTCTGAAAGCAGGATTTGATTGTATTATAACTTGTTTTGTTACAGGACTGAAGAGTGAAGACCCAGTTGGTCGTGCAGCTTTCAAGACTGCTATCTGGAAAACATACTGGAGACACAGGGTTACTGGCACTGAAGAGCAGGTTGGTAAAAAAATATGGCTATAAATATTTTTAAGTGATGAAAACAGACAATGATTTAATTTTTTTAGGTATATCATATCCACTTTATGTTTCTACCATCTACAATATGCTGGGCTTTGAGTGGACGAAAGCCCTTAGCCAGAGGAAAACTTCTTGGAGCAATGGCAAGGGCAAACAAGTTGAACAAACTCAGACCTTCTTATAGAGCATCAGCTCTGTGATTTGCACCCAGTATATGCAATTTAGGCTGCCACATTAATCTTTGACTCCAAACTATTTCCCTTTGCCATGTTTTGACAGGAGTTTACCTACACTGTATGGTCAAACAATGAACATGTTTATTAATGAGTCGTAACTACTGAAAGGTGCCCACCAACTAGGGACTTTAACTTATGTAACAGTAATAAATTGAAGATTAATGAATAAAATGCTAGTAAATATTAGTCTTTATGCAAACTAAGCATGAAGCAGGGCCTCAAGCATCAGACAATTGCCAGATTCTTCACAAGATTAATTCATCTGAAAGCCAACAAGTTCCTCGTTCCATTATTTCTCTTTAAACAAGATTTTATAACAAAGTTAGGTCCCTGCTATTTTTCAATAATTTGGTTTATAGGATGGCCCAAAAATATAATTGTGATGGAACTGGCCAAAATCTAATGGTATTGATTACAATATATTTTTGTCTGGGGAAATTGGAACCTGTAAGCAATGTGGCATGATGTGAGATGTATTCTCTTCAGGTTCTAAGTGACATCCTTGTTGACAGAATCAATTACCGCGTGATGACTTCTGTATACTATGAAATTAAAGGAGGCTGGACATTGAGGCAAAAGATCAGAGAACAAGTAAGCTATTTTATTCTATTTTTTGACAAAAAAAGATCACATACATGTACTGCAGTAAACTTATGGATTACAATGGATTCCACAATTTGTAGAACCTTCCGTTAGTGTGTGCATGTGTATAAGAGGTACTTGTGTATTATTGATTCATGTAGGTTGTCAAGACACTTGATTCTCTTGTGATGGCCATGGTGATACCATCCTGGAAAGGGATGCAGGAATCTTCACAACAGATGAAAACTGTTCTGGAACCAACAATTAAAGACAAGAAAGATGAACTGGCAGCGGTACAGCGCAAAGTCATGTGGGATTTATCAGGTAAGCAATGATTATAGACTATTAGCGTTCCTTTTTAGTTATTCTAGAGGGTCACGTGGTGAACTACACGTCCGCTGTAACTACAATTTCGACGGTTTTCTTTTCCATTTGAAAAAGATAGGAAGAAGACGAGTCAAATTTTTGTTGAAGCCACGCAGACAACTTCAAAGGGGTAGTTGTTCGCCTGAAACCTCTGAAAAAGATTACCGGTACTCATCATCACGCGAGTTTTCCTTTGAAGAAAGTGCTTCTCCCTAAGCTGTCTTTTAATCATTGTTTTTTTTTCACTGTCATTAGAAACCAGTGTACTTGATGTAATATTAACAACAGCTGAGATAATTTTTAAAACCTTGCATTGCAGAGACTGCGCCTCCACATGTTCGTATCTGATTTTTTAAAATGTTAATCCTACTTTTTTCTTAGAACTGTTGAAAAGCACTATGGAAAAGTTCTTAACCGACATGGAAGACACGATGAAAGAGATTGTCGAACTTCTTAAACCCAAGGTATAAAGTGGTCATCTTTTTTCTTCCAGTTGCAGTTAACCGTTTAAGCCCCAATATCCACAAACAAATTCTCCAAACTGATGTCTATACATTTCCTTACAGAATTAGTTGGGAGAAATTGATAAAAGATCAGAGAGTTTTCTCTTTGTGATCATTTGATTAATTCTCATAGATGTTGCACTTGACAATCTATGGATATTGTTAGGAGAAAATTGATGTTGGTCACTATTGGGACTTAAAGGGTTAAAATGCAAGGGTACCACAGACGTCCCAAATTTACTACCATTTCTATTCAGTATTTTCAACCAGAGTGTTTGTGGTTGAAAAACGATGTAACGGAAAGCACTCATCATCTTTTTTTTTTCTTTGATTTGTGGCAGATGGAGCAGGGCTTGACAGAGTTAAGAAAAATCTTCATCAAGACAGTTGACAAAGTCATTGAGGAAGCTAAGAACACAAATGAAGTCGAGGCATCTTTACCTTCGGTATGAATTTCATATGCTCTTACGCTAATTCGTATCTTTTATCCGGGGTTCCAGCCTCGCCCGTCGTGTTGTTTCCTTAGGCAAGGAACTTTACTCTACTTTGTCTCTCTTCATCCAGGTGTATAAATGGGTACCTGCGACATACTGGTGGGGAGTAACCCTGCGATGGACACGCATCCTGTCCAGGGGCGGGGGGGGGGGGGGGGAGGGGGTAGCAATACTCCTAGGCATGCTTCATGCTAAGGAAACCGGGATAAGCTTCAACTGTTTGGGCCTTTGGCTCGTGTGCGCCTTTATCTTGACCTACCTCATATCTTGGTGCATGCTTTTAATTTCCGCAGTAATAAAGACAAATGTAAGACATACGTTAGATGGTCAAATACATGTACACTGCAATTATTTTTGTCCCTTTTTTGTCGTTTTATGTCATCAAATTGAACAAAGAAATGAACTAATATAGCTACAGTCGAACCCTCTCTATCGACATTCTCTTAATACGGACACCCGTGTATAACGGACAGTTTCGTTTGTCCCGACGAAAAGCCTATATATTCTCTCTTAAATTTACCCGCTTAACACGGACAGTAATACGAACACTATGAATTTATTTTTCTTTTAGTTCTTTAAAACTTTGGACTATGCTCCTCGTTCGGCTTCGAAACTGTATGATGCTGTCAAGTGCGTTGCCAGTGCTAGTGATTTGCGTAAATTTGATGACCGCATTAACAAGCTGAATGGCCATATAGTGAGAGACATCGGAAGCGATGCACTTGCTCAGGTGAGTGTCTTAGATTAGCCTGTGCCAGGCTCTCGGTCTGTGTGGACGAGCGAAAAAAGCGAACGAGCAGTGAAATAGCGAACAAGCGAAAAACGGCGGGAAGAAAGAAGGGGAGAACCTGTAAGAATCTTTTCAAATACGTCAATACTTTTTCCCCGATAGTATGCATTTGCGACTCTTAATTTTAATTTTACTCCGTCAAACCCAGGTCTGCCATAATTATAATTAGTTGTTGAAAAACGTTGCACGAATTGATGCTATTTACTGTGTGCGCATTTCATACAATGTATAAGTTTCGCCATGTTGCGCGCAAAAATAACGTTTATAACCCTACCTAGGTTATGTAGCCATTTTTATTGCTGTGTTGCATTCCTCTTTCAGCTTCTGGATTCAGCGATGTTTACTTTTGAGGAGCGTTTTAATGAAGGAATCACTGGCACCGATGCTAAAACAAACGGGCAAACTGCAGCGGATGTCATGAAAGTAGTCAAAGAAGAAGTATTGTTGGTAAGAACGCATATGGGTACAGCAAGAATGACAAAAAGGGCATGGCCTGGAATTAGGGTGCCAATGGATACTGTAGCCTGCATGTGTGGCTAGCGTTCGAAGGGGAAGGGGAGGGGGATTACAAGGCCTAGCATGCAGGCTATAAATACTAGGAAGGGGTAAAGCTAACCCCTGTTCCCTAGGGAGCATAGTATAAAGAGAAGGGGGCAGAGGCTGTTCACGGGTTAGTGCGAAGCTGGGTCTAGCAATTAGGGAATTTCCTCATAAAGTTTTGTTCACTTTCCTTTTCATTTCTTTCATGGACTCTCATGCAGCCGTTCTACGTGTCACGACACGCGAGCAAAGCGTGAGGACTCAAAAGGACAGCTTTTCAGGGAATTACTCCTTTCACCCCCCCCCCCCCCCCCCCCGCCCCCTCAATATTTCTCTTCCTGTGTGTGATGTATTCCGCTACAGCTACCTTCGTAGTCTTATAAACTATACATCATCATGTACAAGCATGAAACGGGTTTGTAAGAAAGGAATACAGTCTTTTCAGCTGGAATTTGAACGTACTAGTTTTCCCCGTTACACTGCTCGTTTCGCCACCTTACTATTCTGCTCCATAATGTTTGTGTGCTTTTGTTCATGTCATTGTTACCGTATGCTTTGATCAACAGAAATTTGATGTAGATCAGAAAGTCGCTTTAGACGAATATCTGATGAGCGCAATGATGAGTATGCTCGTACCTCACACGCACAGTCTCGCAGATGAAGTCTGCAAACCGGTAACATTTCACTTTATTTGTTACTGAAGGCTTTTAATTGAACCTTCTCTAACTCTAAGGGTTTTTATTCACATCCTCAAGTTGTAGTGTACGTTCTTCGTAAGATGAAAAAAGGGAAAAGAAAAAATGGGAAAATGAAATAATGGGAAAAAGCGCTACACGACGTCCTATACTTCAATTTCTTACTGAAGACTTGTGAATGAACCTTCAATGGTATCAAGTACCTCTCTAACCCATCGGTGTTTATTGACGTCGTTGCGTTGCAGTGCACGTCCTTATCGTCATAAACGGCTGACTCCAACTTTTTAGACTCTCCCTGACTCCAACTGTACAGATCTACGAGATTTAGCGCTTACTGCAACTTGCCGGCATAATGGTTTCAAATTCACCGAGGGGTTGAGCGTCGGGCGTCGGGCGTCGGGCGTCGGGCGTCGGGCGTCGGGGTTTATAGCGCTGGGAAGACGGGCCATGTGTTAGAAAACTCTTAACTGGGTTAATCATGCATATCTACCCTCTCAAAATAAAGAACATTGTATTGTATTGTATTGTATTGTACACTATTTTCTCTCTTTCTCTCTCTCTCTTCCTCCCAACACTCTTCCTTCTCGCCTACTTCCATGCTATAAATTTTCTCAACAGCACTACTCTGATCCTCAAACATCCGATGAATTTATTGTCTTTTTCGTTGAACTTGTTACAGATGATCAAACCTGTGGAACAGAGTATCCCAGACCCCCTCCGTCAGGCTATCTCTCTCAGTGACAAGTATGACACATATGTCGAGACTAGCATCCGGGACACAATCAAGAAAGGTGAGCTGCTGCTATGTGTGGGTCCTGGGCGTTCCTTTCTCTGAATTTTCACTTCCAGTCCTGCTCACACGGCCGAACAAAACACTTTTCTAACGGAAGGTCAAGTTGGTTTTAATGCCCAAAAAATCCATCCACTTTTTTGTTGTTTAGACAGTCCAGTTCTGGCCCTTCTCTCTCTGTCACGCAACGCCGGCCTCCCTCTTCCGGCGTTGCGTGACAGAGAAAGAGAGAGGGGCCAAACAGTGAATGAATTTCAGTACAACCCTTCTATCAACCACATTCATATAACGTGGTTTAAACTTTTAAATCAACTCCCTCTTGTCTTGTCTCTATTTGAGGGTTTGTACCGAATGGGAACTATGGTGGCTCACTCAGCATCATAAGTAAGTGTGAGTACGGTGACATTGAATGCCCAAAAGAATTCGTAAAAGAATTGGAATTAATTGAATTTATTTGGAACAAACATTATCCGATTAGCTGAAATTTTGCTTGTCCAAGGGGATCAGGATGAAGGGTCTTTTTCGCCAAATTTTTAGTTTGCCTCCCTCCAAAAAAATCGTTGAACCTGTCTTTCGTGTTTTGGTTCTAAATTTCCGTTCTTCCCTTTTGGCAGTTTGTGGTGTCGGAAGAGCCTCGGCGACCCAAGCTGAAGCTAAGAAGGAACCCACTACAGAACCGGCAAAGTCTGAGGAACCCAAAGCCGAAGAAACAGCGAAAGAATCCGAACAGAAACCGAGCGAACCTAAAGCCGAAGAAACAGCGAAAGAATCCGAACAGAAACCGAGTGAACCCGAAGCCGAAGAAACAGCGAAAGAATCCGAACAGAAACCGAGTGAACCCGAAGCCGAAGAAACAGAGAAAGAACCTGAACAGAAACCGAGCGAGGAACCAAAAGCCGAAGAGAAGTCGAGCGAAGGCGGAGAAAAACCGGCAGAGCCAGAAGGGGAAACGGAAGAACCGAAAGCCGAGCAGACAACTGAACTATAAAAATGAATTTGTAAAGAACCTATCTAAAGTGCCCTGATTACATGAGACCAACTTAGAGCTGTCCATAAAACCGGGCTGAGCAAATAATTTCACAGTGTTTGCTTCTGTTCAGAGGAAACCAGGAAACGGGTCCGGCGTCAAACTCTTTTGTCTTCAGTGGTCTTAACAAAAGGGGCATTTCGTTCGAAGAATGAATGTTGAGTTGTTTTAAAGTTCCGTAACTCTAGCTTTCTGCTTTGTAAGTGGCTCGTGTAATTGCCTCATCTTCAAGATTCTCAAGTAACCTCCTTTTCACCGGCCAAGGACGTATTGTTGGTCTCGTGCATGCAGGGCCTACATCATTTTATTAAAAAGTAGTTTTAAACATGACACGACATCGACGGCAACGCGATGTAAACACGAGGAGGAAAAGGTTTCTAAAGGTTTCTGAATTGTAGGGTGCCGTTCTTAGAAATTCAACCACAAGAGGATTAGCCTAGCGAGTTGGAATGCCGGTAACCGTGATGAAGTTTGAAAAGGAATTCATTATATAAGTGACGTTTTTTTTCTGCCGTCGTGGTTGTGGTATTTTAATACTTAGCCAATCGGGTGCTGGACACATATTTTATCTTTAACTTACGAAAAAAAGAGGAAAAAACCTTCAAAGAAAAAATCGAAGGAAGTTATCTATACAGACAATCTCCGGATTCGTGAAATAGTACATGTATAAACAGCCAAAAGCAGAATATGGTACGTATTCAATTGTCCATTGAAAGTTATTTTTGTGTAATTTTTGAAGAAAGAAATTGAAAATGTTTTTTTCCATAGTTTTGTAGAGCTACAAGTGGAACTTTTGTACAAAGGGAACGTTTTATAAATGTACATAACTTTGTATTACGTGACTGTCGGGACGTTTATCCCAACGTTGCTTTCCTTATAGTAAATGACAATTCAACCTCAACTCATTCAATTCTATTATTTGGCTAATGTAGGCTGCTGTATTTGTCAAGCAAACGCTACCTTTTCATTTTAACCCCTTTGGATAAAACGGCTCCCATTTCGACCGTCTTTGTTTAAAAAAAATCGCAAAGAAATCTCTTTCACGTCGCCTTAAATGTATGAAGTAGATTTATACTTTTGTGAAATATATTTTCTACAATGTGTGTTGGTGTTCCATATCTCATAATGTTAAATGGACTCCACCCCCAAAAAGAAATTAATATCAAGTTTGAGGTACATTTATGACTATTCTAATCTTCCGAGTCTACATTATATTTGGGAAGATAAGAAGACATTTTACAAGACCTCCTGGATAAAGTTAATCGGGTAGAAACCTCTTATTTATACCCTTAAATGGACCACGCGGAACATGTTTATAGTTTTAGCCGGTACCCCAGGTCATGATTCTACTGGTCTCGACTCCAACAGTCGGCCCATAAAGATGTGTCCTTTTTCAAGTACATTGATGGAGGATACATTAAGTCGTGGTGTCGCGTTACGGAAGGAAGAGGTCATGATATACGTAACAAAGACATTATTTATCCTAGCGTCGTTTTGTATATAAGGTTGTCAACCCCGAGATATATCCATCCAAGATAAGAACAAGTTTTTCCTTCACTCACTGTACAGCACGATCAGTAACATGTTAACCGCTACAATAGTTGCATTTCGTAGTATCTGGATTCGAGAGCGCGCCTCATTCTCGACCCCAGAGCTCACGCTTTGGACCCCGCTCTTGAGGTCGAAAATGGATCGCGTCTCCGAACGAATTCGATGCGCGCGCATGCAGTTGTTATCTTCTATGACGACAGGTGACGATAAGCGTCTCATAGTTGTCAGTGCGCGGCGTAAAAAGTTGTGTCGCGTTCCACTCGGTCTAATGAAAGTTATTTGTAACACCACGAAAGTTTGTTCATCGAAACCCCCACACTCTTTCTTCATATAATGGAGATATGAATTCGTAAAACGACATCAAAAATGGTAAGTCTGTTTTTACGAGCTACCACAGATTTTTTTTCGCGTGGGGCAGTCGTTTAGAAGGCATGTTTTTATCGGTTCAAAAATAGAAAACAATTGCTTATATGATCGTTATATATGATCGAATGGCCAAAGATTTGATCACAGAGTACCGGTGCCTTTTTTAGCTTTTATTTTTTAAAGCAATGATCGCTTCGTTTCTGAAAAGTCAATCCAGGGCCTTTTAAGGCCCTGGATTGAAATTAAAATTTCGATACGTTGTGTAACAGCTTTTGTTTAGATTCCATTGCTGTGCCTACTAAATGGTTTTCCCTGATGAAGGCAGCATTGCCGAAACGTCGAAGTTTTATTTGCAGCTATCAGCGTTTCACTTAGCACCTTCCCACCTACCAAATGCCTACTGAATCTTGCGCGCGCCACGAACGCGCAGTAACAATATGTGACGATGCGTGCGCAATCTCGTTCCCAGCTAGCCGTTCCGCTGGACAAGTTCCATCATGCACCAGGTAGTTTAGATATAACATAGAGATACTTTGTTAACCTTGTTTGTAAATATCTCTGTTGACTTAAGTTCAAAGCATTTAAGTATGAAGCGCTTAATGGGGCCTTAAACGAATTACAGTCTCAACTCATTCCATTTGAATTGTTTTATTAGCGTTTCGCTAGCATTACAAATTCATTACGCAAAAGCTAAAGAAATCTGACGAATGAGTTCATTTGTACACAAGATCATCGTCTAGGTATATTACAGCAGGGAACTGTACAAAAGAAAAAGTAAGAAATACCAGAACATTGTAGGATCCAAGACTACCAATATCGCGTTAACCATTGCCATTTGCTCAGCTGAGTTCCATTCACCGAAAACGGCCGCGTAAACCTGAACCTGATATCAAAGATCAGTTAGAGAAAATGAAACACGAATGTCGTTTGGCATGGAATTCTGTCCACGGCAAAGCTACCATTTTTGGACGTTCCGATTATTTCCGAAATTTTCCCCTAGAAAGACTCAGAACGTAATGATCAGTTTACTTTACAACCGGATTTTCCAGGAACTTTTTGTCAATGGTAAACGACTTGCGTCTCACTCCGTCAGTCGAATTTTGGCGAATAGACAGCTCTCATTTTGTTGGAAAAATAGGGGGATAAAATTAAATATCGGGATTACTTTCCCTAATTTTGAGGAGGGATTCAAGCATATAATGTCTGGTTTAATTTGTACGATCGCATCAGTAAACTACAAGCATAAGGATGCGTTTGAATATTTCTTGGATATTGTTTTTAAATAAAACAACAGCAAGAAGATACTCGGGCCCAGTCGCCCTTGTTCACCTTGGTTTAAAACGGACTAGGCATGAGTGAACTGCGATGGTACTTCGCTTAGATCGACGCAGTTCTAAAACTAAAGAGACTGGGCTCAATACGACTCCCCCTTCCCCAACCCACACCCCCATAAAAAGAATTCCCATGTGTATTGCTGGTTTGCACGTGACGTCACGGCGGCCGTGTTGGCGGTCAAGAACAAAAGGATTTCTCTCCTCTGGGAACTGAATTCTATTTTCATGTAAATTCTTCGAGAAAAAATTCTGTTCTATTGACCCCCAACATGGGTGCCTTGTCACATGGTTGCATACCAAGAATTATAAGGCGCAGCATATCTTCAGGACTGTACGATATTCATGTAAGGATATGTGTAGCCTATCTACGTATTTTATCTGAAAATTATAAATAACACAATCATTCCTCGCAATATAATTTGCGGGTAAATGCCTTTTAACCTCACTGAAAAAGGCAAACTTCTATTCATGAAAACACTGTTCTATGACATGAACTTGCCAGGCAGGTAACATTCATTCCCGCAAGTTATAATTAAAATATTGTCCTATCATATCCTCGACTTGGCACTTGGTCATAATAGCAGCTTAACGTCGATCATTGACCTTTATGGATTTCTACGTAAGTTTGTCTGCATGAGCGTACAATTTCATTCCAACGTTCATTGGATTAAAACGTTTGCGCTCTGGCGACCATTTTTGGCTTTTCATATTCCTTGACGTGGAGCTTTGATCCTCAAAGATTCAACTTGGTATTTCACATTTGACTACGGTGGCTGGAAGGTCGGTTCAACTCCATGAATGAATTCCACCTAGCAATGTTTTAGTTCTTAGCTTCCATGTTTTCTTTGAGGACCTCTACATAATTCGAAGGAAAGTAGCCAACCTGTATAAATCAAATCAATCACTCAGTAAATCAGAGTATCAAGCAATCAATCAATCAGTCAGTCAGTCAGTCAGTCAGTCAACGAATCAATCAATCAATCAAATTTGATTAGCATGGATGACACTTAACGGGCATAAACACACGACTGCAAAGTATTGGGGAGAAGAGAGAATCCGAAGAAAAGATCCCAGAACAAGGACGAACGCTATTTACGATCTCAACATAACTGTAACCGGCTCCGAGCCGGGCAACATTGGAAGATGAGCATACAGTTCAACAAATTTCCTCTTCGATGATGGTTCGTAAATTCACAGCAGTCAAACGCAACGTGTATCCCCCGAGTTTTTATCAAGCAAACTTAAGACTTGCGTAATAATGACAAGATGCTTTTATTTGCATGCCGGTTAAAGACTGCGTTTTCCCTCACACTGATATTGTAAACCAAGAATGGCGTAAGGCACAGTGGAGTCTTTAAAAACCAATAACTCACCTGGCCGTCACATTCTCCTTTCCACCAATCACCTTCTTTATTGAGTATAAGAATCCTAGAATTTCTCTAAAGAACAAAGAAAGACACAGTTTAGTGGCTATAAACAGAATCTCCACTCATGTACAGAGAAATCTCTAAACTGAGGTGTGTCCCGACTATTAGAATCAATGCTGGTTTACAATCCACTTGTGACACATAAAATTAATTCTATCCAATTAAACTCAAATTAACACAAATCGAACAGCCACTGTGACAGAGATGCAAACCTCTAGAGATCTAAAATCTGGAGACTCTATCTCTTGCACGATCCCTCCTCCCCCCACCGCCTCCCCCGAATGTCAACAAACCCCCACAAATCGACCCAGCCCCCAAATTATGACAGTCACAGGAATATCTTAGGACATTGTATGAAGTCTCACCTGAAGTGCACACCATCAAAATTTGCATTCATCATTGTAATGACGAAATAGTCTTTGTCAGTGACTGAATACGTGCAAAGACGCCCCAGAAACCGTAAAATTTGGGCGGCAAAATGGGGTAAATTCAAAACTGAAACACAGAAATACTTAAAAGTCGATTTATCCGAGGTCAAAATCCCCATTGCTTTATGTGGAAGAAATTCTAAGGGATGGCAACTAAATTAAAAAGACGTTTCAAACTTTGGTTAAGTGGACGAAACCATGCAGTTTAATTTCAGAACTGACAGTTTTAAAGTAGGATGAAACAGAAAATTGACCGCTCCAGAAATACCATAACATACCATAATGCTCTTTGTGGTCACTCCAAAATTTTGCATAAGCATTGTCTTAAGTTTCTCTTGGGAGTTAAAATGGCCCCAAGAGAAACTGAAAACAATGCTTTTGCAGAACTTGGGGTGACAAACAAAGAGCATTATGGTATGTTATGGTATTTTCTGGAGCGGTCAATACTGGAAATTATCGCTACCTGAATTGATATCTCTTTAGCGTTTCTTGCACTGTAGGGATACATGGCTTTGGCCCAACCAACGCCTACAAGTAAATAAGCTAAAAATATAACATTTTCTTAAATAAGATTCAGAGCAACATAAAATAAAGAAGATTTTCTCCTATACGACGAGCATGGTGCTTTTCGAAAACCTATCTGAGGATTCAAATACATGCAAATACATGCAAAGTAAAAGTCTACATAAAATTGGATTTCTTTTTACCGAAATTTTATTCGCTACTAAAAAAAAGTGGGTTGAGACGCAAAAACACTACGACCGAGGAGATGCTCGAGCATATCCGTCGTGCAACTTAAATGATGATGACGCTAAACTTGAAGAAGCTAAATCTAGACATTTTGCTTGGCTAAACTTGTTTTTACATACGGAAGCAATCGAGAAAGATTGATTGCATTGGCTGCTTTCATGGCTTTTCATTGGCGCTTTCATCACCCACGTAACATTGCTTTTACCACATCAAAGATAGTGTTAGCCTGTTGCAGGCGTTCAGATAGTAAAGAGAAGCGTTCAGGTGGTGGGAAGCGTGTTATCTACTGCCTCAACTCCTGGAAAAAGGCTAAAATAGTGTTTACATTGCAGAAGGAATGTTCACCGAACTGAACGTTAACTCTGCAGAAATCTTGCCCATTTCACCATACCTGAACATATTTTGGAGTTACTGCTTCAAATTATTTATTCCAATTTTCAAGGGGCTTTAAAAGTCCGTACCTTTTCCTTTATGCTCTTCGTTCACTCCACGCCGAAGTTTTGTGTCCAGGCCTGGAAAACTAACGCCCAGAGTGTTTTGCTTATAATATTCAACAAGTTCCTGGTGACAAAACAAACAAACAAACAAAAAATGAACATCGAAACTAGATTGAAAATAAGTTTCAATTTTATATCCTATTGGCGCCATTTGCTCAGAAGATGGAAGCGCTATCTGCCAGATAAGTCACTATCCATTGGATAGTGCAATTGGTTTTCCTAACACAAACACTTTTCTACTGGATAGTATCTGTATGATAGCGCTACCCATCTTTTGACCAACCGGGGCTAGCTGTTTAAGGTAACCCTTGTTGAACAATGGTGACGTAAAGACAAACAAACCCCAGGTCCATTAGATCATACACGTCACGTAGAACCCACGGGAGTACCCGCTGGTTGTCAAACAGTCAGGAAACGATAGACTGGTAGCAAGACACACGTGCGACCCTGAAAACTTTTTCTGTCAATGGCCGGTAACTACAATGCTCGTCAAAACTGTTGCAACGCGTGTCATGTTATCTCCTACCACAGTTCATTTAGATATTCACTAGGTAAGGGAATAATGAAAAGAAAGTTAAGGTGGGCGAAGAAGTTAAACCGTGAAAATTTCATAGCTCTTCGTTCATGTTTGACGAGAAATGTAGCCTCCAAGAACACAGCTCTAAATCTACCAGAGGAAAAATGCTACTTACCTTAACAGATCCAAAGGCGATCGCTCTTGTCAAGTAGAAACATCCGTCATCATACGGGATTTTTATGTGTTTTACGTTATTTCGAAATCTATCAAAAGAAATCAAGCGGTAACTGATCAGAAAGTGGTTTAGAGTGTCCCCTAGAATATCTTTACTTTGCACTGTTTGGGTTTGTGATTGGCTCAAAGATATCACGCCACTTTCTCAGCCAATCAAAACCAACTGTAATTTTCTTTCGCGCGTTTCTCGCGCTTGCCACCGGCCCTCATGTTCTTGCTTCAACGCGTGATTGGTTCATGCTAGTGCTGGGCCCTCTTCTGATTGGCCACAGTAATTGACAGACAACCCACGCAATAAGGTGTTTAAAGGCAAGTAATAGAGACCTTATGATCCGACAAAGACGACGGAAATGAAAACTTCACTGGAAAACTCAATACGCATTCTTTCATTCGTCTAACAATTATACTAAAAAAGCCTTCAGTTTGCCATTTACAACAGATATTAAAAAGGAGCAACGTGTAAGCAAACCATCAAAAGACAATTCTTTGTTCTTACTTCACGGATAGCGCGTATTCTCCGCTTCTGTTCACACTCTCCCTTATAAGGAAGGTACCGTCGCTTCTGTTGCGCAGTTCTGCTTCCGCTTGCGGTCTGTCCATTTTTCCAGCGAACCTATCAAAGTTGAACAGTGATTTAGTGAAACAGAAACCTGTTAATAAAAGCGTGAAAAGTTGACTTTCGGCGTCATCGCAACACCATTTCATGTCCCTGTCAAAGAAGCCAGGAAAATGGAAAATCTCTTTCAAAAGAACCATCAACGCAGCCAGTCATTAAAAGATGAAAATTACATTACTTACCAATTGAAACCTGTTAACGAGGCTTTCAAATTTGCCGGTGGAGGAGACGTATTAATTCTACGGAAGAAAAAGAGAGACAAGACATAATTATTCATTTTTAACACACACCTTCGATTTATTGAACTCCAACTTACTACGTATGGTAAGGCCTGCAGGTTATAAACAATCCTTTGTTTAGTATAAATACAAAAGTGAAAACAAACCTATTAAAGAAACTATTTGTCTTGACATCTATTAGTATTGCATTGCTACAACTTGTCGTCAGCGTAAACAAAAACTCGCGCCATTTTCCTGACCAATAACAAGTCAAACCGGAAAATAAAATAATTTTTTGGCGCCCGCTGAACTGTTCATTTTGCGCTGTCCTCGCCTAAGTTGCCGAGGCAACGGTTGTGACTAGAAGGGATACCCCAAAGTCAGATTGTCATCTTCACTTAAAATACATGATGGGAGTCTTATATCTCAAAGTAATAAATAAGAGAAGAAAGAAAACAGTAGGTAGTATGTAGGACTTGAACCCGCGTCATTTGATGTACAATAACTGCCGAGACCGGTTCATTTTAACGTACTTTACACGGCATTGATCATTACATTATTGAAAGATAACTGTTTTTAAAACAGTGCTTAACCCTAATCACCGTACATCGGTGCTAAGCCCTAGTGTATGCAACTCTTTTCCTTGCACACGTCTCCTACTCTGATTTCCCCACTTTTCTGAAAGTTCTCGTGCCCAATAAATTCGCATATTAAAATATGTAGAATAGCGTGGTATAGAGTATAGCGTTGTGTAATAAACATAAGGTGTCCAACCTGATTTTGAGGTAACCATTCTAGTCACAACCGACGTTCTTGCTTCAACTCTTTAACGAGTGACAATAAAGAACGTCCAGGAAACAGATAAGACAACGCTGAGGCTTTTAGGAGAGTCTTTTCTCGCTATGAAGAAATCCAAAACGGGGCAGCAAGACGAAGCTGCCTCATTTTTTCAACTACACAGAGCATACTTACTCATCTTTTTCTCTTATCGGAGTTTCTTCATACCGTGATGATGATTGTTTCATTGTCTGAAACGAAGCAGGACATTACCTTACTGTAAATATTAACTGGCAAGGTCTGTTTATGTAAGGACATAACAATCCTGTAAACGTCTGAAAAATTTCGCGACTTTGCTGAGCAATATCTTCTTTTGGCTTTGGACGTATCACCTTTTAACTTAGTAACTTAACTAATTTTAAGGCCCTCTTGCCAACAGTGTCAATGGATATTTGCTTACTCGCCTTCATCATACGTTGGGAAAAAAACAAAAAACTTGGAAGAGTCTTTTCGCTGTACGTGTTCAGTGAAGTATGTATTCACCTACCACGTGACTTTGAGGGAAGTAGCCTACTGCTCCAGTCTTTCTTGACCGTCCCTATTAAAAAAGAGAATCAAGAATCCAAACGTGAATATCGTCATTTTATATTTCGATTGTATTAAATTATCATTATATTTGTTTGGAATATCGAGTTTTCACGGCCTGGAGAAAAGTTCAAGCCGAGTTAACCTTCGACAATGATTCAGACTTTGCTTCATTTCTCACCTCTACTGATTCTTCGAGTTCGGGGGTATTCAACGACGTTTGGTTTTCTCTGGCCAAGTCCATCGTGAATTCTCAATGGTATATAAAAAAGAGTGCTCTAATTTGACCTAGTGCTTAAGGTCTAATCACGATTGCACTTGCAATTATTTCGACTCCACAACATTTGTTTACATAACCCGGCCAAGGATGCGTTTCTCACTTTGCGTTTCACGCGTATATCTTGTGATATGCAAATTCGCTAAGAAATGGTATGTACTGCGCATACGCATCAGCTGAATGTATCATTTGACCATGGAATGATCAGGCGAAGTGATTGTTAGCCACACAAAAGACCATTTGCAAGACCACGTTCATGTTTTTGATAGTGACCTGGAACTAGCTTGCAGTCGAGGCTACGACCAAAGAGCCTCGTTTGTATATCAGACCCAGTTCTCAATAAACGATACGAAAACGGATCATTGTGCTGCTCTAATCCAACGAAACGGATATATATTTAGTGCAGTGTAAGAGCAAAACTAATACTATGACATGATGGTCTGCCCCCTCAGCTTACCTCCCACCACTCGGGATCTGATCTACTGACCACTTCGATTTCATCTCCAGCTACAAACGTTAAATTAGGGAGGCCACGAGGAGCTAGACCAGCAAAGCTGCAGATTACAAACAACTGTGTAAGCACAACTCAACCACTACATAGCGCCATTTTACTATAACTAACAGATACGATAAAAGTAAAATCTTACTTTGATGTCGCTACACAAAGACCAACAGTTCCTTTGCGGGAAATGAAAAGAATGGAAAAAAACAATCAGCAAAGGACAAGACATTTACTTCTAAACAATAATTCCTTTGATTATCCTGAGCAGTATTTATAGACTAAGCGTAAAGGCTCGTGGGGCCGAGCAAACAAGTGAAAAACAAATACCGTAAAATTCCGAAAATAAGCCCCTCCATGTCTAAGCCCCTTCAAATATAAGCCCCCCAAAATCGTAACGCAAAAAACCCTCCGTTAAAATCGCCCCTTCGAATATAAGCCTCCCGGGGGACTTGTACTTGGAATTTGCCCTCGAAAACAAAGTAAAACAAAGCAATTAATGGTAAATTTTCTTTCCACTACAATCTAGCCCAACCGATTTTACAACGCAAATTTCCCTCCGTACATAAGCCCCTCCGAATAAAGGCCCCTCCAAAAATAAGCCCCTCAAAAAGGGCCTTTGAAAAATATAAGCCCCGGGGCTTGTTTTTCGGAATTTTACGATAATTCAAATAAACATAACAAGGCCGGAAGTAAACCAGTTTGCTATTTACACGCGTGGTTAAAGAGTTTAACTCAGGAGGTAACGTGAACAAATCCAGATAGCGGTTGGGGAGGTAGTTGAAGTCGGGGTCTCAGCATTGCAATTCCAACACTCTAACCGCTCGATCACGCTGCCTCTGTTATTTTGATCTTTCCGCATCTCGCACACTTTCCGTATGTCAAATTCCCGCCCCAGATTAAAATATTGTCTATTATTAGAGATATACTGAAATTCATTATGTAAACAATTTATAGATTTACTGAAAAACGACCACGGAGCATAAAAAAGGAGCATCCACTGACGTTAAATTGTTTGACATAAAAGATTAACTTCATTTCATTTCTTTTTTTAATTAACCCTTTCACTGCCAAATGTGGCCAAAGACAAATTTCGACCAACGTTCCAAATTTCATTTTCTAAAATTTTGAGAAACAAATGGCATCATGTGAAAGTACAGGCAGAAAGCTTTCATTTGAATGATCACATCATAGGATTTCGTCTGCAGACTCAAAAGTTAGAATCACCTTACAAACCTCCATCAGGTACTCTGGCAGTGAAAGGGTTAAGCGGTCCTTCCTCCTGTAAACTTTGAACACTACATTGTGTAAAAATACATGACAAATAAGATACCTGCTCTCAATCTAGCTGGTAACGAGACCTTCCTTTCCTTTCTGCTCAAATCTGGACTGAGCGTGGGCGCGATGGGCGATGAAGTTTGTTTAGGAAAGGGATTCCTCAATGTAGACACAGGGCGAAACGGTGAAGTACCTGAGAACTGGTTGTGGAGTCCAGGACTCGCTCGGCATGCGCTACTCTTGGATATGCAATCTTTGTGGGCAGTGGAATCGCAAACTGTCAATTAAAATATATAGTAAATTTTCCCGCCGGATAATGTCATTTTCCCGCCAGATAATGCTATTGTCCATGCGATAGTGTCATTGCCGAAATTAATATACCATGGGACGTAACGGTAAAGACGTCAAAAGGTTAGGCTTACAGTTGCTGTACCGGAATCAGTGTTAATGTTCACTTACACCAAAAATACACCATACATTTTCGTAACATAATAAAATCACACAGTTATACAAAAGGGTGATGAAACTATAGAAAAGTGGCACAAAGTCACAGTGATAGTAAAGGGTGATGGAACAGTGGAACTGTGATAGTAAAGGGTGGTGGAACAGTGGAACAGTGATAGTAAATAGTGGTAGAACAGTGGAACAGTGATAGTAAAGGGTGGTGGAAGAGTGGAACAGTGATAGTAAAGGGTGGTGGAACAGTGGAACAGTGATAGTAAAGGGTGGTGGAACAGTGGACCAGTGATAGTAAAGGGTGGTTGAACAGTGGAACAGTGACAGTAAAGGGTGGTGGAACAGTGATAGTACAGGGTGGTGGAACAGTAGAACAGTGATAGTACAGGGTGATGGAACAAGGGAACAGTGATAGTAAAGGGTGGTGGAACAGTGGAACA
>OZ037779.1:47785495-47827995 GCA_964035525.1 Porites cylindrica | reverse complement strand
TTTATTTGTTAGTCGGCAACAGGGAAGAGTTGCATGAGTTCGGGGATATAAATAGCTCCGAATTCCGAAGTCGTGATCATTCTTGATTTCGAAAGCGCAGGAAATCTAAAGGTCCCGACTCTTACACCCCGTTTACAGCGGTCCGGAAAAATTTTTGATCGGACAAGATTTTACAACTGTGGAACCCGTTTTTCACGAAACCGTGCAAATTCTGTTACAGATGGCAGTACTGTTTGCTGTTCAACTTGCACGATTTCGCGGGCCCCGTGTAAACTAAAGAAGGACTGATCCGTGCAAGTTTTTGTCCCCTCAAAAATTTGTCCGGATCCGTGTAAGTGGGGTATGAAACTGCTGCCCTTAACTCTTCGTCTACTGGCAAACGACGTAAAACCACAAGCAAGGCAGAGCCAGAAGAAGACATAGAAGAAGAGAAAGAAAGCGTACACATATATACTTAAAAAAACAAGTGTTAGGGGCTTTGCCCTTTGACTTTACTTACATGGCCACAGTTAAATCATTGATCCATTTGCTCTTCATATCCAGGGTTTTAGTTGACATAGAGCACGAATTACGGTCACCTCCGGCACCACCTTTTGAGCAAAAAAAATATTATTATACTTGTGAAAAAGACTTATTATGCCGATAAACTATATGACGTATAAAATTTCTTGAATTTCATATAGCAAGGAAAATTTGATTAATGCTTCTAGAAAACAATAACGCCAGTATATCGGTCAATGTAAGGGAATGCAGATTCCGAAATCTGGGAAATTTTTGCTCGTGAAATCCAGAATACTGTGCTTTGGATTCCGGTATCCAGCTAAAGGAAACCAGAATCACGCTAATGATTGTAATCCGGAATACAAGTTCCATTGACAAGGAATCCTGAATCCCGAATCCAGTTCCATGGAATCCGGAATCTACGGCGTGAAATCCAAAGACCAAGATTGTCTTGGATTCCCTTGCACGGGGCGAGGTATAACAAGCAAAACTGGGAAGAGGTGTTCGCCAAGTCCAGGGCTAGTAACCATGGCAATCATGACGCGTTTTCAGTCAAAATACCCGGGGTTAGAGTTAACTAAGCAGTGTCCTGGAATGGGGAGGGGCCGGGAGGGGCCGGGAGGGGCCCCCCAATAACTTAGACAGCGGCCACTCTCTTCACGCTGCTCTTCGGTTCAATATGTTCATTTAGGTTCGATAAAGCGTGAATTTTGTCTATTTATGGCTTCAAAAGTTAAAAATGGCTGGAAATTAATGATCTCGGAAGGCTGAAAATGCTATTTCAGAGACCATATATTTCAAAATCTCACGAGGGAGCATGCCTTCGGACCCCCTAGCAGATCGCGCCTTCGGCGCTCGTGATTGCCCCCCCCCCCCCCCCCCCATAATAAATTTAACCTTGCTACGGCACTGCTGAGCTTCGAGCAACTAGAAAACGGTCGTTTCGATACAAACTCAAGCTGTGAAATTGCAGAAAAATTTTGTTCACTTCAAGTATAGTTTGCGAGTGAACAAGAAAGACACTTTGGGTGAATATCTTCGGAACTATTTACATCTCGAATGAATAAACTTCTATCGAAACGACTTGTATCGAAACAACTTTGTATCGAAACGACCGGTAACCGATCAACTCCGCGCCAAAGTTATTTAAACGGAAATAAACAAAATAATCAAAACAACCGTGTCCATTGCCCATTACCTTGGTCACCTTTCATGTGCCAACTGTGAGAAAACTGCAACACAACAACTTAAGCATTAGGTTTGTAACTAAAAAAGTTCCACGTTTCAGGCGGCGCTTGAGAAACGGGCTTGAGGAGGAAGATACAGGCACATGTAAATAGCCTGCAAAAGCGAGCACGGAAAATACGTCTGCATCCTCAGGCTGGGAGATAAAGAGCACAGAATGGAAAACGTGCGCGAGGACAGAGCAAGTGCAAATCCTAATTGCAAAATTGGTATAGCCGAGAAGTACAACTCTGCGTTATTTCAAAAAGAATCGCTGAAGTAAAGAAATATTTTGATTAAGAGAACCATATCTTGATGTGAAGTATATGAAATAATATATCTTGTAATGTGGTTCTAAGTTTGATGAAAAACTCGTACAACAGTTTAACTAAAGAAGTGCCGAGGAACTGAAAATCGTTCGTTTTAGGGTCTGTTTATATGATACGGGAATTAGTCTCATTCCGGAATAAGTTTCGTTCCAGAATGAAGTTCGCACTGCATTCACAAGATAAAATCGACTGTCTTGGCCGAAGGCGTTATCGCTCTTGCCAGATCAGATACGCATGGGCAACTCGCCCCAGACTACACGATTTGCGATTTTCAATCTGGAACGAATTTCGTTTTCAGTTTACATAATACCAGAATCAAATCTAGTACCAGAGCGCGAATTCCATTCGGATTGAAAACCGGAAAATGACTTAAAGAGGAACAAAATTTTGTTTTGGTATCATGTAAGCACATGGTGAGAAATGCAGAGATGGAATCAACTCGTTCCAGAATGAAAGTCATTCCGGTATCACGTAAATAGCCCCCTTAGCAGAGGTACATGTATGGCTTCCCGTTCCATGCATATACTTATGTCGCATTTTTGTGACACCCAGATGGGAGGAATTTGCCACATTTTTGTGTTATCACTTCAGGATGCACTCAAGTTCACCTTAATCAAACTTACAATCACACGAAACTCACCTTATTCTTCACTGGATTTTGAGGCATGTCTTGGATTTCAAAATATTGAAGATGCAAAGATTGCTTGTGGTGATATGTGTCACCCTAGAGAGAAGTGATCACAACATTTGTCATCAAACTTAACAGAAGTACACAAATGTATTGAAGAAGGTGATGGTCAGGAAGAAATGTGCAAAGCAGTTTGCAAAAGTACAACAGAATAGACTACAAAGTCGTTCTACTAGCTAGACTCTCTCGTTCAGGCCAAGTTGTTCAAAAGGCATTATAACCATTCCGCTAGATAAGCCACCATCCACCGGATAACCCAATTGCTTTTCCTACTAGTTTTCCAGGGGAGAGTAATTTGCACAGTGGATACATTGTAGCTGCTGTCCGCCTTTTGAACAACTGGGGCCAGCCTACACTATTGCCCTTTCCTGTATGTAAGATGTATAGTGAAGACCCATATACTGTCACAACAAAATTAGAGTTTTTAAGCATGATACACAGATGCAATGAGGTAGCAAACAAGCAAAATGGCAGTGTTCAGACATCTCAGAATAAAAAAAAAGGCGACGATCAAGACAAGCACACTTATGGTGCATTTCTGTGCGTTTGGGTCAATTGGTCAATAAATGCAGGTGCGAAGTGTCATACAGCTTACCTTTGTCTTGCAGATAATTAAGGCTGTATCAAAGAGAAAAGCATGCCTGAAAGAAAAAGCGTTGATCAATTTGATATACAAGTTAAAAAAAAAACATTGCCTAACCCTTCACCATTTCAGAACTAGCAGAGTATACATGTCACTTTTCAAGTCCCCCTCAATATACTTCTAGTCACTATAGGGTTAGACTGTTCACAGTCCCCTATTTTTTCGTGAGATCGTCGAGATATAGCGCGTCTTTTAATGACAGCCATCTTGGTTTTCAAATGTACCGAGGGGGCGGGCGTCGGGGATTATAGCTCTAGGGGCCCCCTGCCCCCTAAGTAGTTTTGACACTCATGCAAGATGTAGCCCGAAACGCAAAGCGCTCGATCTCGACGATCTTACGGAAAAATAGAGGACTGTGAACAGTCTACTATAGGGTAAACTGTATTTAAAAGCCTGAGTCAGACAATATGCTGAATTTTAACAGGGTTCTCATAAATTCTCTCTATATATGAATTTGAGCTAACATTCGGTGTCACACAAAGCATCACAACACTCCTTCTAAAATTTGGCTGCAGCATCTGAGTTAGACTGGCCACTACTTGTACTGCTTATCATTTCGTCTTGCCCAGAAGAATTTTGTTTACCAAGCACAAAGAAAAATAGAGCATGATCTAAGCTTATTCACTTTATAGTTCACGAACTAGGTTTGCACAGTGCAGAGACAGACACCTGCCTCATATCAGTTGCGATTCTTGACAATGTTTTGTTTAATTTGAGTTACTGATGTACAGTGTCTTTACTCGATTATCGCACAGAACTGAGCCCCACAAGGGAAAAGGATGATAAATTGAAGATTTAAATTTGGATTTAAAAATCTTAACTTTATACTCTCACCTTTTCTTTGGTGGCTGATCACTGACTTTTATAAGAAGCTCACCATCTTTGATGAGATGGCCAAAGTTCACAAGCTGAATATCCTGAAGAGAAAAAAATGCATCAGAAACAAACACACAGAGATTGAAATTAGTAAGCTCTTGCTTGATTTAGTAATATCACAAACTCATCAGGGGTTGAAACGTGTAACTATCATATGTTTGCTTTCTCTGATGCTCATAAATATTCACTTTCGAGAGTACCATTATTTGGAACGACACGAAAAGATTGACCTATCCAATCCAACTTGACATCTACAAAAGCGTAACTCAGTATAAAAAGTGAATTGCGCTGCTTCAAACTTAACACACTTATTTCATCTGGTTCAGTTTGTCAAATGTTAGCAAATTTGAAGAAAAGAAAAAGAGTTGTTGTCTTGTGCTTTCACCTTCCACAAAACATGAAATAAGGCAGTTTCACATCGTAGTCTTGCAGTGACAGCAAAGAAATGTACAAAAAAGTGTGATGCACATGGAAAGTTGCTGCTAAACCTGCTTTTTAGAGGTTGCAGCGAGGGTTTCCAAATGATGGTTTCCAAAAAAAATATTCATGAGCATTGAACAGGAGTTACACATTTCAACCCCTTATGAGTTCCTGAATTATTAACATCTCCTGTTCTATCGCCTCAGCACTCTCTTTGATATGTTGCAAAAATGAGTACTTATAATTTCAGCAATTTCCTAGTCAGTGATTTTTCTACAATGAGTACATGTACTTACCACCTCACTGCTCAAGCTATCAGCAGAACATAAAAGGGAAGAAAAAGAATGCCATTTTAATATTCGGACATTACTCAGTTGATTTGTGAATAAAAAGTCAATGCTGTTTTAATTAGTAGCCACTTAGATATCCTCACCTCTCTTGAACGTCCTGGACAGATCGTAAATTTTCATCATCACGTTTCAACTGGTTGATAAACTTTGCCACATCCTTTAAATAAACAAAAAATTAAGAATCATTAAAAGGACCCGTGGCATTTGAAATGCAAACTCCTTAAAATAATAATATATGGTATATATCTTTGCTTATTTAATGCAAATTAACACATAGGCATCGACGGCGGGTAAAAAATGAAGGAGATCACTAGCTAACCTGTACTGCTGCTAAAGCTTTTTCAAGACCTTTCTTGTCAGGATGTGTTGATTTAGTTTGCTTGTTAAGTTCCTAAAACCGAAAATATCAAAGAAACATGATCTCTAGCTCAAACAAAAACATACAATGTACGCTAACAGCTATCAGTGAAATTCAAATTACAAGCTATATAACGTACACTGTATGCAAGGCACCTATAGAATTTTTCATGTATGCCAGTACTCAATAGCCATCTAATGCAGCTAACTCAAAACTTTCGTAATTTATTGGTCATTGGTAATAGGGCATTGGGCATTTCGATGTAATATATGGAACAAAAATGCAATGATTTACTTGAGGGAACACCAAATAATAGCTTCCCAATGTGCAATTCCCAATGCCCAAAGCAACCTTTAGTGAATCAGCTGTATGTACAGCATCACACTACTACACTGGTGACTCTTTTTAATCCTCTATTTTACATTGAAAAAAATTAATTTAAAACTTCTTCTTACACCCAGACCCCTCCAAGCAGCCAAGCGGGATTAGTTCAGTATTTAATCATTTTTGTGCGTCAGTTACCTGAACTAAGAGAGGGTACTTTAAAACCCGTTGAAAGGGAACCACCAGTAGAGATCTCAGCGCAAACTTGCTGTTTGCTCTTCTCTGGCAATCCTGTTAGAAGTAATCAATCTACATGAGTACAAGACAGTGTTCATACCAAATTAATAAATTGTCCCTGCCCAAAAGTACTCAGACACTTAACAAACTTTATTTTTGATCTTGATTTTGTGGTGTGTGAATTTTTTCCTGTGGCCACTGACCATTAGGAGTGAATTTATGATCTGTAGAACTATATGGTACATAATGTACAGGTCACTATAATTGCAGAATGGAAAGTTTTAGATGCAACGTGCAGTAAGATCATCAATAAAAGTTTGCCATATATTTTTTCAATTTTTTTTTATTTAAGCTTAAGTTCAATACAATAAAAAATATAAACAGAGAGAGACACAAAACTAAAATAAAAGAAGAGTAAAAAATACAAATCATACACAGGATATTACAATACTAATCTAACTTTTTGAAAAACTAACAAAAAAAAAAGAAACTGAACATGCCAAAATTGTCTGTCATATGAGCATGAGGAGATTATGCAGCCATCATAAGCAAACTAGACAGATAATTGTTTAGGAAAACAGCAATCACCATACAACACATTAACAAAAATTTACAAAAATAAAGATAAATAAACAACCTGTACAGAATAACACATGCACAGTTGTAAACATACCTCTATAGCATCCCTGAATTTTGGATCTGTTTTAGTAAGATAATCGATCTGTGGGTACAATGGTTTGTGGATTAATTTAAAACAACTAGATGTACATGGTGTATAAATTACCAAATTGCACATAATGATTTTCTTTGTGCAGCATGCAAAGGAAGTAGTTTCCAATAGCCCAGGGTGAGTGGATTTTGCTATTGGCCTAATGAATTCTGCTCTTAACTTACTCAATGGGCAAATGGCATGAAAGTGAAGTTTATTGGGGAATTCAAGTTACAAAGGAACTATAATCAATGCTTATCAAAATTTTTTGTGGATACATGTAATTGACATGACTTCCGGCAAGTACATGCTAGCTACAGCTTCCCTGAATGGCAAAGTAAAACTGTTATTTTTTGCCAGGGATGTCATTAAGAGGTGGGGACCGAGGATTTCCCCCAGCTACTATGAATGTGGCCCCTGGCTACTTTCAAAAGAATATAGAAGAAAAACAGAACCAAAAGAAACCCTTAGCTGCATGATTTCCCACCAACTTGTTGTATTTACCCAGCAACTTGAGATCGTGGTGACAACCCTGCTTTGCACTCTGTTATGGAGTTAAATATACCGGTAATGTTGTTTCAATCAGCCATACCATACAGACCAACTTACATATGTTTGAGCTTCCGGCATCTTTGTACAATATTTTCCATACTTGAGGAGTTCATCTCTCTACGGAGGAAAAATTCCTTAATGGTAAACTGCAAATGTACACATATATACACTAGGTTATACCTGCCAACCTTTTTACATTTATAGACGTGACATTTTTCAAGATTTTTCAAGATTTTTCGCGGGGTCCGATAATATCCGAAGACGTTCCGAAGAAGTCCGAAGATGTTACGAAGAGTTCCGTCTAACACGAACACAGGAACACAAAGGAACATTGACTTCCTACTAAAAAAAGAGAATTCAGAGAAAGTCGATCATCCACATAGACTTTTCTTTTCTCCCTTTGGTTCTGGTTTGTTTACATAAAATGTGTCCGTTAATGCTGTAATAGCTCAAACTTTTCTACCAGGCGTGACCAATTGGAACACAGGCGTGAGTAGGCGTGAGATCCAAGTTTTCGATCCACAGGCGTGACAATCACGCCTTAGGCATGACACTTGGTGGGTATACTAGGTACTGATAACAAAAGTTTGTTTTTAATATATTCAAAAAGCTGTTTGATAGTGCCAATACTTACAAATTCAAGAAAAACAGGACTTATTTCTATTCCTCCTTATGTCTGTTAATGCTGTAATAGCTCAAACTTTTCTACCAGGCGTGACCAATTGGAACACAGGCGTGAGTAGGCGTGAGATCCAAGTTTTCGATCCACAGGCGTGACAATCACGCCTTAGGCATGACACTTGGTGGGTATACTAGGTACTGATAACAAAAGTTTGTTTTTAATATATTCAAAAAGATGTTTGATAGTGCCAATACTTACAAATTCAAGAAAAACAGGACTTATTTCTATTCCTCCATTGGCACAACCTTTCTCAAGTTTTTTCGCAAACTTGGTGTGTGTTCTCAGCAAATCCTGTGAAATGCATGAAAAGATTATATTTTCAATATTTCAGGACAACTATTATACTTTTAAGAAACAGCTAAAGACTTATTATTTGAAACTTGCATACAATTTTTAATTATACATAGGTGTATATTAATTTTACTCTCTTTTTTATCAATTTTAATGAAACATATAACATTTCTTTCAGTTATAATTATTGTAAGTAATAGGTTAAGTACTAAATAATTAAGTTAGGTGTCATTGATTTTACAGATATATTCACGTTTAATTTGATAATTATATTTTTAGTTAGCTTTAATAGTTTGTAATACACATTTGATCATTTGATATATGTTAATTTGTGCAATACCAAATAATAAATATTATTATTATTATTATTATTATTATTATTATCATTATAAATTATTATATCATGCCGTGCATGATGATGATGATGATGAACATGATGCTGATTAAGATGATGGCAGCCAAAAAAGAATCACTATACTTATATAGCATCCCAATAATTGTCCAGGACTGGTAGAAATATAGTTCAGACATGTAAACCTTTGACAAGACTTGTCCATGGGACAAGCATATCATTAATACGAAAAAATACAGAAACATGTGAAAATTGACTTCAAATTACAGTAGAATTAAAATTTATCTTATAGTCATCAATTAGGCAAACCTCATACTTGACAAAATAAGGGTAAATAATAATTCCTTTTAACTTTGCCATATAGCCGGGGCCATTTCATTTTTTTTGGTGAGCTCCATTTGGCTTGGAAACCTGGCAAAACTTTTCAGACAAGAACTCTTGGGTTTTGGACAACCAAATTTAATATAGTGCTTGTCAGAGGGATAAGAAAGTGGATAAGAAAATTAGACTGATTACCAAGAGGGAAACCACTCTGATGAAGGGCTACTGCTCAAAGCATCAGCTTAATTCTCTTGAACAATGGTAAGTACTGTAGAGTTGGAAATCAGTTCAAGAGATTTCATAATAAATTGATCATTGGATGTAATCAAATTGACCCAAGTGCTAGATTGATCATTGATTATAATTCAAATTTTTTTTATAAGAATTCCGTTTATTTTTCTACTCAAATCAAAGTACACAAATTAATTGCATAAATACAAACTTTCTTTTTTTTTTTTTTTCACTGAGGACCACTAAGCTCACAATTTTTCTGGCTTTTGGGTGATTAAATTCTCTTTCTTCTTTTATTATGAGAACATTAAATTTACGCAACACACTAGTTTTTAATTTAATATACTGGGTATGTTTATTTGACAATACGAATTTTTTTTCCACATAATAATCGATTGATTTTTCCATAATCGATTATTGCACTGAATAAAGATTTTGATCAATGATTGATTACAATTTATTATTGGCACACCACTAAACAATGGCCAATCTACCTTATTAACTCAATTGATAAAACCAAATCATTGCAGTGCTAAGAAAAGCATACCTCTATATTGATAAAGATTCTGGTCTTGTCATCTGGTGATATTTGTAATTTTTTTATAAAATGCTGTAAAGAAGAAGCACAATTATATCAAAATGTAAAAAAAAAAAAAATAAAGTGGCAGTAAATGGCTCAGTAATACACATTTAAGAGGTGATGCATATATGTAAATTTTTTTTCAGAAAAAAGCCATGCATCCACAAGAAGTTGTTACACACCTGGGTTTACAATCTACACATACAATGTTGTTTTAAGGCGCAGGTGCTAAAAGGTGCAACTGAAGGTGTTAAAATTAGGGTTAGGGGTCAGGTTACAGGATGTTTAGTGGCACCTGTACACCAATGCAAATTAAACCCAGCCTCCACCCACTCGGCAAAAAATGTTTTGCATGTGGCTGGATAAAGTCAGCACAATTCATATGAAACACTCTGTACTCTTTGGAATTCCTTCACTTTACTGCTTGGTATGAAGACTTTTGGACTTTTGGATGTTAAATTAACACACAAAAAATAAAATTTATGATTTACCTGAAAATTTCTGAATGTCATTTTCTCCCACTATAGCTATTTGACTGATAAAATTTGCCTTTGAGTATTCTGGAAAGGTGCAGTAACTTGTAATGGTTGCCAATGGGGGGAGAAGAAATTTAACTTTATAAATGTACAATGTATTATGTTTGCTAAATTAGCAATGTGTTACCTCCTGAATCATTTGTAGAGCTTCTACATAACTCTTCTCTGTCTCAAGGATCTCTGCTACTACATACTTTCTCTTCTCTTCTACTGAAGATTGTCGCTCAGGTTTCTAAAAGAGCAGAATAAAAACAACTGTAACATTCTGTAAACTTTGCAAATTTAAATTAAAACACTACTTACACCCTTTCTTTCTTTTGCAAACTGAAATGAGAATGATCAAAAAAGCCAGATGAAATCATTATGATAAAAATAAATAATGACTTGTAGTACACCTTACCGGAACTTTCTGATAAGAAACAAGGTCGTCATAAATTTTGACCTCTTCCTCAATGGTCACCGCATCATAGGGGTTCTCTTCATCAATTATATCACGATTCCTAAAGAACAGTAAATCATTATAATGCATTCCAATTAACCACAAAAAGAGTTCCTACATTTTAGGACTTACACAATATCCATATACATGCATTCATGCATTCAGGGTTCTCAATAGATTTTTAAGTAGGAGGTGATCACTGATAAAGTAGGAGGCTCTTCAGCAAAGCCAGAGGCGTCAAAACAAAGCAAAGAAAAGCGACCTAAACACAAAGTAAGTGGCTATAAATCCCAAAGTAAGCGGTGATCAATCACCGGGTGCCGCCTTCTATTAAGAACCCTGATGCATTATGCCCATTAGTTTGTTAAAAACTGTGTGCCAAAGAAAAAGTATACAGGATTGAATGCATAACAATAAATATTATTTGATTGAATAATCAAGCTAGTATTGTGGCGTCACCAGGGTGACAATGGCAATGCAGAGTTCTAAGTAACAAGTCCGGCTCTTTTGAAAGTGCTGCAACAGCTCCTTTTAGAATCAAGACTAATAAGACCTTCAGATTCTACGAAGGAAGACGGATGTAAAGGAGACAGACACAGAGTTGTGACTTACAGAGCAAGATCTTCTAGGTTTGAATAAATATCCTCATCTTGAATGTCGTGCCCAGAATCTTCTGGTGGAAAAGGACTAAAAGGAAGAGGAAGAGATTGTCAGTTCAACAACCTACAGTCTGCTACACAGGGTTTATTCCAGAAATTGGCCAATGGGGGTCAAATGGGCCCCCTTCTGTAATTTTAGGGGGCCATATTTCAAGAAAGGGGGTCCAAGAAAGGGGGTCCTTCAAAAGGTATTTGCCTTGGGGGACGCTTTGCTGCCATTTTGGAAAATTCTCATTTCTAGGCAAATGAAAAAGCCTGGACTCGAATTACTGCAGAATGTTTGTCAGGTGAAATAATGACTCAAACGAAGAAGACAAAGGCAATTGAGACAGTAAGAGGCTATAAAAGTTCAAAGTAGGTTTATAGAGTGGCCATCACATCAGTGTTGTTGTCACTGATGTTTTTGAATACTTTATTTGAAAAAAAAGGGTACTTATGCTTGGGTCTATTTTTTTTTTTGGGGGGGGTGGGGGGTCCCATTTGATGCGGCAATGTAAATTTTATGCAGCATTTTTTGCAAATTGCTGAAATCTCGCAAGGTTGCGCTCTAGAATAAACCCTGGCTACATGTTTACAATGTGTTACATGTTCTATGCTTGACAACTTCACAAACTGTCAGTATACATGTACATGTAGCGCCCATGCAAAGTTAAGAGAAAAAAGAGACTATTTTTAGCAATGCAAGTACAAGTGCAGGACATGCAACCCTACCAGGTCTACCAGTACAAAAAATCTTTTCTTTAATTAACGTTTTACATGTATTTAGGCACACATACATTGTGGCACAGTATTACCCATTCAAATATTTATTACAATACATATATGTACAACGTATAGAGAAAGGTGATAATAAAATAAATTGCACTACAGAAAAAATGGGCAGTTAGAAGAAGGAGATATTGCATCAGGTGAAGAAACAAAAGTTCAATAAAAAAACTTGACTGACTATACTCACAGTGTAATTGTACTACAAAAAAACTACACCAATGCACCAGAAATGAAAACTCACTCAAATCCTGCTGCAATGGCATACTGTGTCTGTGAAAGAACTGACAGAGTTCTAATAACCTGTAAAACCAAGAAAATTACCATCTGTCAAAATTAATTTACAGTATATGTTACAGGTCAAATTAAATTCAGGTTTTCAACCTGGGTTGATTCTCAATTCCCTAATTGAGAATCAAGGTTGAGATATTTTTATCTGAATTCCATTTTGACCTGTAACATATACACTGCGACAATTATACACTGTACTTTAAGCAGGGTTGTCAGAAAGTTTTGAAGTAGACGGCTGAGTTGAGCGGCCAGGGATACTTTATTTAAAAAACGCCATCTGTAAAGAAAATTAATACCAAACAGAGTAGCCAGCCGATACTAACCAAGTGGGTGGTGATTTTTGCCGGCAGCCAGCTACTTTTGACAACCCTGCTTTAAGATTTGACCTGTAACATATACACAGTGACAATGTACTTTAAGGTTGAATAAGAATACAAACACTACAAATCGCCCAATTATTGAGTGTCTTGAACGGGGTGTCTTTTTGGACTGGAAACCTTTCACAGAGTGTGAAGGCTTGCAATGAGTGGTCTACAGGAGCTCATAAGTGATAACCTGGAGTGAGCAACTTCCATGTACACGTATCACGGCATTTTCACTGACTATTTTCCGAAGGATTTTGCTGTGAACTTAGAATATATTTCAGGTCCCACAAACCTGTCAGCAAAACCAAAAGTTTCCTTTGTCACATCATATATTTATAATGCATTCATGAATGAAGTGGAGCTTCCATTATCGTAGGAAAAGGTGCTCTAAAATGAATCTAAAAATATACTGGTCTGCAAAAACGCCTTGACATAGGCCTGAGTTGCTTCCTCTAGATCATTGGCTCCTGAAAGTACTTAATTCTGTATGCAAAACAAAACAAATCAGGGTCAGAATTTTGTGTCTCCTGCCATGAATAGTGTAGCGAAATGAGCAAGTTTTGTCTTAAACAGGGTCAGGATTTGAGCAGAGCTCTACCCAGACTTCCCTTGAGTGCACCCCAAGGTTTCAGCAGCAAATTACACGGTATGTTTTGCATTGTAACCAGGGAATTAAAAATAACATAACAGAGTAACAGTTTGACCCTGTACTTTATGGATTGGCAATTATCATTTTGTGTTTAACAGGAACAAATTTTTCTGCTATGAGATGTTGCCACTTACTGTTCCAGGGTCAGAACATCAATAAGGAAGGAAACTATTACCCCATAACAAAAACTTTTCCCTGTTATACGACTAATTTCCTGATAATTCATTCTAAGGTCAAATATATTTATTAGTTTAACAAACTAGGTTATTATACATGTAAACTACATGTACACTATGGTCCTATTTTAAAGTAAATATTCTTTTAGGCAAGTGGGTTTGAAAAAATAATCAAGTTGAACTATGACTCTGGATGATTCCTCCTAAACAACTATTTTTTCGTCATAAAGTTACCAAAAACGCTTCAACCATGGAATTTGAACAATTTTGCATACTGGGAAAAGAAAATAGTCAACCTCGGCACGAATAACATAATTGTTAACAGTACAAATCTGCCACTTCGTGATTTTATATCCGATTCGCTGTTACTGTCTTAAATAAACAAAGATAACATTCCTTTAGTTGGAACTCAAAATTGAAATGACACATCTGCGGTACTACATCGTTACTGTCATTGCAATGTTTCATCAACTGTATCACATTTCATGGGCCTAAAATATTTGTTGAAATAAAATTTAACTCATTAAAATTGTAAGGAAGACAAACAGGTAAGAAAATGAGCACTTTGTAAATGGCAGTAATATTGGCATTTATAAATTTAATAACTTTCCATTTCGAAAAGCTGTTAAATTAGGGCCAGCAGCTCCTCTAGGTTAAAATGCACACTTCGCACTACACGCTCGGCTCTGGCTTGTTCGAAGTTAGTGACTGCAATGCAAATTGTATACCGTCTAGATCTGTCAATGAGAAATTAATTCCTTGCTAGCGCCAGCGTGAATAGAAATATTTGTTGAGGGTGAACCTTTGACTTACTCTGCCCATGTAAGCTTATACGCTTACCCCTGACTCTTACCTTAGCAAAATCCGAGACGTCGAAAAGCTCGCTTGCATCGAATAATGCTTCGTTTGATAAGCCGAAATCCCGTACGCAAGATGTCAGAAAACTTCGAATATTCTTCATACAGTAAAACTGTTAGGATGAAAAAGGAAGTGCAGTAAAAATGTTAATTGTAGCAGTGAAAGTGATTTAAGGTGTAGCTTGTCAAAAAATCAACAAACATCATCGTGGGTCTTCAACTGCATCGACAAAACAACAGGCCATTTGGACATTAATTAAATCTAACTCAAGAATGTTCAGTCTACGTTTAACTATCGCCAATCTTGCTAAGAACAAGCGATCGAAAAAAAACCACAAATTACAAACCGGAGACATTTGAGGACGCATGTTGATGTCTGGTACAGAGTTTGGACGCAACCGATTTGCCACTTGGCATAACAATACGCCATCTCGAAGGGCTTGTGCCAGATCGAAGACGGTTGCATGCGGGTAGGAAGCTCTGTGAAATTCAGGTAAAACATCTAAACTGCTCAGCCAGGACCGAGCCATTTGCCATTCCTCTTGACCGGAAGGAGCTCTATGGCTCCGATGGCGACGTACCGCCATCTTTGATTGAGAAATGAGCGAGTTCAGCTGAGTTAGACCATAATAGTCTACCCTACTAACTTCCTCCTCATTCAACCGGAAGTGATTATTAGGCTGAGGATAAGGCGAAGACGTCATACTCCGACGTACGAAGTAAAGATATCGTAAAGATATCAGCCATTGTCATAAAAGTTAAATACAGCTGTAGAACTCAGGCAAAAGCCACAAAAGCTCAATACGAGAGCGCTGATACAAAAGAAAGCGAAACTGACATTGGCCCCTGAATAGAATTACGGAATGTTACTGTTCAAGTATTTACCCCCAGCCAGATTTACAAACCTTTTCGTTTGGAGAAAATTCACAATCAGATATCTTCAATTTATTATTTCCTGAGATCTTACGTAAACCAATTTTAGCCACTTGTTCTGAACGGATTAAATGTTGATGCCATTCAGGATACCATTTAATCAACTAAAGATTACCAAAGAAGACCCGTCCAATCCCATTCCTTGGTACATGTATATTAATAGAAAGCAATGCAACCGTGGAAGAATGATAAAGGTAGCCTGGTCTTTTTCATTTTCTAGTTCTTTTCCTGACCACGTTTTGGTCTGTAAGGTAATTTCCCCCACATAGTTCAACGACTCATCGATTTAAGTGGTCAACTGAATAAAAGGTTATATATTGCGTTCAGGGATAAAACCCTTTTTCTTCTTATCAACTGTCCTTTTAAGGCGAACAACAGATGACCAAACAGGTCAATACTGACTTTGGCATAAATTCATCTTCAAGAATCACAGTCTTCGTCCACCTAATTCCCTATAATGGCTTTATGCGCTATTTCAGCTTTTAATTGGTTAAAGTAGTCTTTTGAACTCATAGAATATAATTGTGGGTGGTTGCCTCAGCAAAGACGTCCCACAGTTCCCAAAATAAATTTTACCAAACTCTGTGACGTCAGGTAAAATGGAGGCGTTTGCGTCAAGGACTAAAAAAACAAAAACCTGCAGTTTATATTTTGAATAAACGTACATGTACGTTACCATGCAGTTCGAATTCCGCTTTTCTCTGTTCTATAAATTGCAGACCTATATACGTAATAAAAAGCCTATACGGACCGCAGAATTTCTCGGAAACGAGGATACGGACAAAGAGAGGATAAAAACGGTGTGTCCGGGTGAGAAGGAGGAATAAATTTACCGTAAAGTTCCAGAGGAATGACCCTCGTTACTTTCTGATTTAGCTGCCTTTTCCTATCGTTACTTTCGGAGGGCTGCTACTTTCAAGAGATCGCTCATTCTCGTCCCCAGAGCACGTCGAGTCGTTTCTTGGTCACGTGGTCTTGCTACAAATTAAGTCGAGTGGCTCTGGGGACGAGAATGGAGGTCTCTACTTTCGGGTACGATACTATTGTGAAAACGGCCACACTTTTTATTTGGAGAAGCTTATTTCAAGTCATTGTTTTTTAAATAAATATTCAAAAGATTTTTTTGATAACGGTGTGGGTATTCACAGACGAAAGGAAGACTTAAAAAAAAGTTGTAATGTACCTTTTGAGTTATATAAATGAATCGCTGAATAAATGTCAAAGATCATTATAATCCGGCGTTAAAAGATAAATCTCGGACCGATTCGGTAAAGCCTGGTGTAACTATAATTTCCGTTATTTCTAGCAAGAAGGGAAATCACTTTTCAAGTCGCTACTTTCAAAGGGTCGTTATTATCGGAGTGTCGCTACTTTTGGCATTTGCTAACACCTGTGAAATTTTATCGCTACTTTCGAAGGGTCGCTACTTTCGGGAGGTCGATTAACGTTGTTACTTTGGGAACTTTACGGTAATCCTTGTTGTAACTATAATTTCCGTTATTTCTAGCAAGAAGGGAAATCACTTTTCAAGTCGCTACTTTCAAAGGGTCGTTATTTTCGGAGTGTCGCTACTTTTGGCAATTGCTAACACCTGTGAAATTTTATCGCTGCTTTCGAAGGGTCGCTACTAACTTTCGGGAGGTCGTTACTTTGGGAACTTTACCTGAATCTATCTTGGATTCTATTAAAGCTTAATATTTATAGATGGGAAACATTTGGCCTTTTTGGACCTGCTTTATAAGTTTTCAAGTAATGAAGCGCGAAAAAGGTTTTTTTTAACCTCATGCCACTCTCTGTAATGTGACCTCATATCTCATAGTTTATTAGCAACCAACTCTCACCAAATTTAAAAGAAATGAATGTGCCTTTTGGTTCATTTGGACATGCATGCAGGTAAATAGAGGTGGTGGAAGGCTTAGGCCTGGTTCACACGCCCGTACTTTTCATATGCCGAACCGGCCCTAAATGAATAAGTTCGACTTTGGAGCGACACTGGTGCGACATCTGATTTAGACGACACGTACCGTGTGTCGAGCCAAAGTTAAGTTCAACAAAAGTTCGACAGATTGTGTCGATTGTGTCGGGGTTGGTGTGCGGAAAGGGGAAGTGGAGTGATGGGGTTCCAGAATAAAACTGACCCCGAAAAAAGTATCCCATCCGAGCTAGTGTTTTACTAATTTTTCTAAAAATGTGAAAACGTACGTCTGACCTAGCTTAGCAGCCATAATCAAGTTAGCCTACACGTAGCTTTCCCCTCTTGCGCTCTATAAAATCTAACCAAAAAAAAACTAACCGGCACCTGCCACGCATGTTATGAACAAGTTTTCTTACCAATTCTTTAGCACAGACCACAGCTCTTCTTGCATTTCCGCCGCACGATCTGCATCCTCTTACAATCTCCCCTCGGAACATGATAGGAACAGTACCCTCCAGTGTCTCGGCACTCGGAAGGAGGAGTCGGAGGGGGAGGCGACTGGGGTGGCTCAGGTCCACCACCACCACACCCGCAGAACACTTGTACAAGAAGTTCATTTGCTGTATGTCAATTTTGCTAAGACGATGTCGGTTGCCCAGCTGGACCTGGCGAACAAAGTAGGGTGCTGTCTGTACTGTTTATTCCGTTACAATAGATGTAACAGCTTCCTTCCTTATTCAAGCTGTGCTCTACACCCTTCTAGCTACACAAAGCTGTTATCCTGATCGTGGAGACGTTAAAGCCACTACAAGACCGACAGCAAACAAACTTGTAACAAACCGATTGGATTGCATTGAGGCCCATTATAATTCTTCCTCTCTTTAAAACGTTACCATTCAAACACATAAGAATTATGCATAAAGAAAATACAAAGAAAATGAATGATTAATGAGCTTTTCGAAATCAGTCGCAAAACTCCTCATTTTTGCATCAGTCTTCAATTGCGCCTTTTAAAATCAGAATTGATATGAAACATTCCAAGTAATACTTCATCACACCATGGCCTGCGTCGCAGACAAAAGTTTATGTGGCGCAGGCTACACACACCTCGAAGTTCGTCAAAAGTAGACCAAAGCCCACCGCTGCGCGTCATATCCTCAGCACGATCTCTTCTCAATGTTTGATCTTATCATGAAACACTAGGGCCATTTATACGAGGAAAAATAAGACGCGTCTTACATAAGACGCGAACTGTACCATTTATACGAGCATGTCTTATCTAATAAGACGCGTCTTAGCTAAGCCGCGTCTTATTTTAGACGAAATGTGCCGTTTATACGGAAAGTTCGCGTCTTATGTAAGACGCGTCTTATTTTTCCTCGTATAAATGGCCCTACTGTCTCATATTTGATTTATTACATTAAGAACCTGATTACCTACGGATGCGAATTACAAAGCCCTTTCTAATCGATCGAACTTCTTGAGTACCACATATAAGACGAGTCAGAAACGACTGCAAGCAAAAAGGTTTTACCACAAGTGTCCAAATATAGTTCAGTGGCGCGCCTGGGAGACAAATATGGGTACTCGATGTCTTTTGGGCAAATTGTTCCAATCTAAATTGATGGCTAACATGAAAGCCCTCACTTACAAACCCCTTGAAAATATGCTAAAGCGGCTCTATTATTAAGGTTAATACAAAACCTACCCCCGGTTCCCTAGCAACAATTGTAGGGCGGCCATTTCTGCTAAAGGCTTTTGAGTCGTAGTGCATCACACTGCCATAATCGTATGGTGTTTCAAGGGAATCAGTTTTTGAACGGTCGTATTTGTTAAAGTTGAACTCCATACCTGTAATAAAACACAGTAGGCTTTTAAAAGTTGAGAGTGAAGAAGTGAGTGTACTTATTATAAGGGGACGCTTGATTGTTCTTATGAAAGAATGATAACAATACGCGGAAGTTTGTGACAATTCTCATCAACGTTTTTGTTTTTGGACTACTGGAATGCTAGATTATAATCTTTAATTGTTAATTTGTACTACATTTCAACATTTTATTACGAAAAAAGGCCAAAACAAGTGATTTTAAGACCTTACGTTCCATCCATTATTGTTCCCGAAACTGGTCAACTGGAAAAGGAACCGAATCACCTTTGTAAAGAAACACTCAGAGTCATTCATAGCAGTATCAACTGGAGAAAAGCTAATATATCGTCATTGTGTAACTGAAAATAACAAAGACGCCTACGCACCCGGCCGTACAGCATGCTTGTCATCCTTTCTAAAGGCATGTGCAGGGGCTTACGTACGAAAAAGGAGTGCTGACGATATTTCAATTAATTATTTCATGGTTTGGTGATTCTTTTTTTAATCGCATTGCCATTAGTAAAGAAAGAGAAGCCAACTTCGAAGACAGACCATAGAATACCACAATCAATAGCATTTTAAACAAGCAATTCGTCTCTAGTTTTTTTTATGTTACTTGCCATCTAGAATCATAGTAGTATAGTAGGGACGAAGTATACCCAACTGGAGAGAGACCCTGCGTACTTTAATGTCCTTAACGTTAATATCTTCACATCCCACTGGTTTCACCCAACGAATAAAATTAAACACGAAGAAATGTTCTTCGATCAGTTCGGAAAGGACAACAAGATGATGAAGTTATTTAGCATAGTGTCTCAATGTCATGGATAAAAACGTTCACCAATTAGTATAATATAACTTGACACATCCTGTTGCATGGAGTTAGACAAAATAGACTTCATTCAATTCAAGACAACAGGCCAATGTCATCGATGTAACAGAAGTTAATCATTTCATACCTGACACGATATTTTGACGATAAATGGTGACGTAGTTGGCTCTGTCTGGACGGGACTGTTCGTGATAAAAACCGAGCGCGTGACCTGTTAAATGAAAGTCGAACAAGAATAAACAGCATACTTCATAGTGTGTAGATATGTAATGGTAACAGAACTGAGAGGAGTTCAAATGGGCATGACGCGTACAGTCTTATTAAACTGTCCTATTAGTATTGGTAATAGCATGATTTGTAGTGATATTTGGCATAAATACCACGAGTGATATTTCGAAATTGTTATACGTAATTTCACAAGCCTTTAGGCGAGTGAAAGTTGAGACAATTTTGAAATATCACGAGTGGTATTTAGGCCAAATATCACGCACAAATCATGCTATTATTTGTTTATACTACCACCCACAAAGGTTTTGTAATCTTCACATGTAGGTATTTAAAATTAAGCTGAAATACCACTGCTCTAAGCCAATCAAATTGCAGAAATTTCCCATGTAGTATTATAAAGGCTGAAATCAGGGCAGTTGATAGCCAATCAGATTTGAGATTTTGTTATAGTTTTGATTAGTTCTATGTATAACCTTATTAACGGTACCTTCAGCTTATTCTACAAAATATTAAATGATTACGATTTATTAGCAATAATTATTTTAAATAAAGACATTTCACTCAAACTGTCTTGATTTATTTTCTTAGTGTTTGGTCTCACACAAAAAGAATGAGTTTTAAGCTTTCCAGTTGTTTTCTCCCAATGAAATATTTTATTCAGTTTCTAAAAAATACGCCATCATAACTAAACCAAAATTTGTGATAATTTTAACTGAAAATCACACTAACGCACGGAAATTAGGAAATGAAACATAGCGAGAGCTAGGAGAAGAGAAAAAGCAATGGTAACACTCTTAGATTTTTTATTGGCTTCTTTGGACAGGGCTTGGTGGTAAAATTTGAGGGTCTGACCCAAACCAGCATAAGAACTATTAAAATTTTAATGTTTGCAGTATCTTATATCATAAAAGATTAAATTAACGAACTGTCAGGATTTACACCTTTTTTACCAATTTCATGGGCTACTATTCCCGGAGTCCAACAGCCACTTGCCAAAGTGATAGGTTGAGGTCGTCCCGTTTGACCAACATATGAGGAGCAACTGTTGATACATAAAGTAATATTACTGCATCTTTGATTTTTTTTTTTTAAAAAAGGGGAAAATTTCATTGCTAGTCCTAACGAAAAAGTTTATCTTCCGTTTTGTTACTAGTATGTTAAAGTTCAACTTGCACTGACAGCCAGTCATCAATGATTATTTTGTTTTCCAATGACCGGATATTTTCAGGTGGTTAAGTTCTCAACCCGATTCCTCGCTATGTTTTCCAAGACGTAAGTTAATTTAAATACCGTATACCCTCTATTTAGACGCCTCTGTCAAAGAAGTCCCCCTTTTCGGAATTTTCGGGGGAAGAAAGTTAATAAGCCCCCTTCTCCCCTCCCCTTATTATTCTTCGTTGATAAATGCTAGACTGTATAAATCAATCACCTCTGTAAAACATCATTTGAACTGATCCAGAGTTGTTTTGATCCTCGATTACATGACCTCCAACTTCCTGTACTGAGCTTTTCCACTTTGCATTCTAGTTTTTTATGCAGAGCTGATATCACCATCTTTGCTAAATTAAATAAGCCCCCCAACCCCCCATCTCTAATAAGCTCCCCGTCTCTATTAGCCTCCCCTCAAACGTGTTTGAAACTCTTTGAAATACCCTCAAACGTGTTTGAAATAAATAAGCCCCTCGGGGAGGGAGGAATAGAAGATTTACTGTACGTTATCTGAAAAGATATTTCATTTGTTAGCTTTCACTCAAGGTTTTCTTTTTCCCTTTCCGGCCAATTTAGTATCACTCACCCTCCTCCATTTTGAAAGTTGGCATAGCTTCGCTCCCTGCTAGCCTCTTCGCATCTGACGCACGTGGTGTCACTCCACATTTTCATTCCAGCTCTGATAGCATTCATAGCTCGATTGTTGCTTCCTGCAACAGGTGCATTTTAGAGAACTTAAACTTGACTTGTATCAATATATCAATGTGCATATAAGAAAACTGTGAAATCAATCTCTGCACTTTTGATGCCGTAACAGCTGTTGTTGATTACTCTTTTAAATTTTAAGACTTTATTTTGGAGATAAACTAACATCAAAGCCAGGATTCGAGCAAGGACTCGAGCCAGGACTTCTATCCTGAACTCGAGCCAGGACTCCAGTTAGGATAAACAAAATTAAAATAAAAGCAACAAAAAAGACTCCTGACCTCCTATCCCTCACCCTAACCTAACCCTGACCCTAACCCTCTATCCTTACCCTAACCCTCACCCTAACCTAACCCTAACCTCTAACCCTATCCCTCCTCTTAATGGTCATGTGACTTGCAGGAGGTGAAAAAGGCGGGAAAGCGAAAAATTGTCGAGTCCTAAATCGAGTCCCGGCTCGAAGTCCTGGCTCGGTATAGGCATCTTCCGTATTTTGTGACTGAATACGTGAATAATTAAAAGTGGTATGACTCGAGGGGTATGGGTATAAAAACTCTTCAATTCCCAGCAGTGACAGACATCACTTTTCTCTCAACGATATCAATACATCATCAAGAGAATCGGTTAGGAGAACTAATAAATGATCACCAAAGGGAAAACGATTAATTGATCTCTTATTTAATTCTCCCAACCAGTTCGATATGGAAATGAATGGGAAAAGATCGGACGAATTTGCATGTGGATCAGTGTTAGGGAGGGTTAAGACAGTTTTTTGATCTTCCTTGTCCCCGTGCTACAATGTGTGTATTAATGACTGAAAAACCGTGCATATCAAAATTCCTTTCTTCTTCGTCGTCGTCCTTAGTTCTATAACATTTCAAAAGTCAGTGTTTTCGCTGAGCGACTGCACGATGTCATATCATTCTATCGACGTATGGATGTTTGCATGTAGGCGAGACGTCATATTTAGTCAGCTTTCTCAGCGTGGTGGTTGTCTGTCATCGGGCTTTTAAAAATTCATCGTGAATTTAAAAATTCACCTTGATAGCAAGGGCAAATAGAAACGGAAAACAAATAGGCATGTTTACACATTCTTAGCGCCGAGCGGACGAGCAAAACATGTCTGGCAAAAGTATTAAAATCGTCTCTATGAGAGCGATAGACATTTAGCCCGATATTCAGCAAGATTCTAGACTTACTAAGGCCCCTGTCTATTTTGTAATACATAACTCCGCCTTTCCAAGTTCCTCCATTGATTGACCCTCTTGTAACAGGCGCGTCCACATCCTGGCCCGCCATGACAGCGGCCTTTTGTTCGGGAGTTAGAATCATGTCTCCTTCAAACAGATTGGGGTCCGTTGATCCTATGTTCTCTGTTCGTTGAAAAATCCATGAACATTTCACAAAGAAAGTAAAAAATAAATTACACTGAAACCGATAAAAAACGCGTAATGTTCTAGCTAAATGTTTTGCGGGAAAATTAATATAAAACTAATAACAATAAATGATGAAAGAAAGGATCTAGAGCCGAAAAGATTTCAAGTCTATCTTTTCATTCAAGTCTCAAACACTCGCGCCTCGTGTTATAAAATTGATAAGACATTCCTCTACTCGTTACATGTTAAACTATCCTTAAAAGTGGCTCTAATGTGAGACCAACAGGTGTGAGTTTCCCGACTGGAAAAAGAAAATTTGTTTTCATTGCTTATCCTGTATCAATATATAGACTTTTATTTTTGAGGTCAGCTCAATGACTTAAAAGATCACCCATTCTTTCTATTAACACAGCTTCAACAGCTTCAACGGCTTCAACAGTAATGGGACATCCGACATGAAACGTTAAGAAAATATCCATAGAGCGGTTCATAACACTGTCAGTAGAGTTTTACAGGACAGAGAGGACCCGAGTGTAAGGGTTCCAGTTCAATGAGCTGGTAGAAGAGGCAAAGGGAAATCCAGAGACTATTTCTTAAAGGCACAGGTTGGTGACTTCTTGAGAAAATCCAACAGAAATTCTTGTATCAATGAAAATCCACCATCTGCCGCTGGATGCTCGTTGAAGGTACTACTAAGAATGTCTAGAAGCTATAAAGAAGGGAACTTAAGCAACCACGAAGAGGACAAGAACGATAACGGCAAAAAAAAAAACCTTGTGCGTCCATCACGCCTTTTTGCATACTTCTTTGCCGTTTTACGACTACGCACAACGTGAGACTGCGTAATTTTACTCATTGTGGAGGATGTGAACCCAAGGCAACGATTTTTCTTTCTTTTAAACTTAATTAGAGACAGAATACAGAAAAATTCATCAACAGTTGACAAATTGAACGACATGGAGTCAAGAAGAGTGTGGTGGATTTTGAAGACAGAAGAGAGTGAAATTCACTTTTCGTCGCCGTTGCTCAAGCTTCCTGGTAATATTTGATTAATTATAGGAGAGGGAGAGAGAAAGGCGAGGAATTAGCTCGAACTTGAAATAATTGGGCCAATGTTTTTTCAAGTTTGATTAATTACGAGTTAGTTGGAAAAACTGGCCGAAACACCGTTGACAGATCTGATTTGTTAAGCCTTGCTTGATGGAATGAATTGAATTTCTTCAGCTTACTGAATTGATTTCTTCAGCTTACTGAGACTGTTTTGAGGGTCAGTGAGGGAACCTTCTTTATAGCACGATTCCCATGTCTGTGAGCAAACCCCTGTGATTATTTTTGTGATGATTTCCCCTTTACAACCTGGCCTTTTTTGAAATACCTTCTGGGTTGCTGGAGAATGTCGCCCCCAGAATGGCTACAGCAACAACGAGTGCAGTTGCCCACATCTTGATACCGTCTTCAGGAAACATTATCTTGTTACCGCAAAAGTTACTTTTTTTTGTCTGGTACGACACCTTCAGCTGCTTTTCTCTATATGATTAGCTGATAAGACGTTTTGATTCTGTGCCATGCAAAAGCGGAAACTATGACACAAGTGAAAAGATGCATTTACCTTTACGAGGCTGTATCAATTTGAATAGGGGTTAAAAAAATTATATGTAAATCCATTCTTTACAAATTGCTGGGTTTTATGAAAGTGATGTTTGTACTTGAATTCCGTTGGGTTAATGCAATAAGGTTTTAACTTTGCTGTTATATTAGGGTTAGGGATGCGTTAAAAATAAAGGTTCGCTGAGCTAAGTACAGAATTGGTAAGGCTTTCAAACATCGACCCAAATTCAAGGTCGGCCAGATGGGGGTAGCGAAAAAAATTCGCCAAAATACCCAAAATTACCCAAAATTCATCCAAATATACCCAAAATTATACCCAGGTATACTTTACACCTGAAATTCAAAGAAACTGATATACCGAATACCCGTATTTAAGCTGCAATATACCGCATACCCGATTTAAAAAGCCCCTGTATACTGTATACCCAAAACCCTGGCCGACCCTGCAAATTAGATCCGCCTGGTAGCAGCTGTATGTCAAGTACCCTCAAACGCATCCAGACTGTTCAAACTCTGTCTGATTTTAATTTATTTATGTAAAGAAAAATCGGTAAGAACAATATTTCTGCCTCTCTTTACTCTACTGAGCTAAACAATATTCTTATACCGAGTGGAACGTTCAGGTAAAACGTACATTATGGCAACTTTGAACGGAATATTAGGACTGGATGATTTCAACTTAAGACACAGCTCGCTAGACTATCGAATTATCTTCCTCTTTTCCTCTTTCAAATAGTCTATCGGCGACAGTATCTTGGAAAACATTTCACATACTTGCTTCTGGTCTAGCTGATCAAATTCAATGTAACAAAGCGGGAGGACCATAGAGAAATAACCTTGGCAGTCTTTGCATGCCATTGCAGCTTTATATCGAGGGTGAAGGGCCGTTTGTAGGGAAGAACATTGTTACATGTAAAGGCTCTTTTAACGAAAAGTTTATAATAACTAACAGAACTATATATTGATCTAAGAGAAATAGAGTGCGCTTAGAATGCGAAGTTAAAGACGGCTCGGACTAATGAGGCTTGTCATCCAGTGATATGCATGACAAAGCACATGATACAGCAACTCATGACAGAATATCAGAAACTACTGAGACACAAATTCAGTATCTCACTAGTATCTGAAACAACCTCAGATGTCACAGTATCTTTAGAAAAGTCATTTTCCGTTTGGAATAGAAATATATTCATCTTCAGGCCTGATATGAAAAATTAGAGCAACTTGTTCTTCTTGCTATAGCTGCTTTTGGAATTCTGTGAACTGGACATCCTGCCGTTCGTTCTTTTTCCTCTTTGGCGGTTGCAAAAATGTCCTGTCTTGCTTGCTTGATGAGTAAGCCGCAGAGGACGACATAGATGATGAAATTGAAAACGTAAATAATGTAGTCCACATGAATAACCATCGCCTGCATGAAACGAGGACAGCCAAAAATACAAGCAATGAGCAGGAGGAAATGGACAAGTACTGTCTATCCTCTTGGACATTAAATAAGATAAAAAACACAAGCTACCCACGGTAATGTTATTTGCTCCTTAGCTCCGCGTTTGTTCGCAACTACTTCATGAAGCTGTGTCCAGCTGTAATTGAGTACATTAAAATTCAAGAAAAGAAAATGAAGCTAAAAAAAAGGTTGGATATTGGTTACTAATTATACTAACTAACAGTATGCGAACTTAAACTTTAAGTTTTATGTTTTCAGTAATAATTATTTATTTGAGAAGACATATCAAATACTATACTTATAGAGTTTTTCATAAGATATCCAGTCGGCTAGGAGTCTATGATGAATAAAACACTGCCTCTCCTGTTTGATAAATTACCCTGTGGAAATCTAGCGTTTCCTCAACGTCAGATCAATGTCTTACTGGATAGAAAAGTTGAACCAGTCGAAATTATCATACAAATTATTTTTTTCGGCGAAGTTTTGATTGGCCTTACCTTATGCAGATAATTGCGAAAGAGCATTTAGTACAAGCATGCGCAGTAGAAAAAAGTTGTTTTGCACTTAACTCCATCACTGTTCATGTTTCTTAGGAAAATGGCGGTTTCTCTTTTCTACATTAAGTTACATAAAAACACAAGCATTCTTATTACGTGATAATACAACTCTCGCAATATTTACCTATGCTTATCGGCCTCGGCAAATAATTGACCTGCTCGTCACTGACAAATCACATGCAATATCACTTTTGCTCAACTTCGAGTAATTGCTTTTCAACATCAGAAAATACACACCACGTTTCGGAGTAGTCTGAAGAAACTTTATTACGTTTTCAGTTTTCGTGGATTACCATATTAAAAAGAAATTTTGATGACATTTTATCTTGTTCAAGCGAAGGCCACCGAGAAGTCGGGATACTAGAGTTAAATGAATTTATTATCCTACATGTAAAATGTATAGCTAACGGCTCCAGTTCAGTTCATTGGCAGGTTCATCTTGTTTGTAGTAGTCCTAGAAGCACAACAGTTCCAATCGGATCCCCACTAAATAAATCTATTAAGACGACGTCTACTCGGTCTTCTTTTCCATCGGAGTTTTGGGCTTCTCAGTCTCCGGATAATAAGATCGCCAAATATCTTTGATCATCGGCCATAAATGATAACACAAGAATATACCGCCTATTCCATAAGAGATAATGATGAAATAAACAAGCAGGTCGAGTTTCCAATCCACTTTGTCTTTTTCGCTAGTAGACATGGTCCGGCTGCCAGTTGTCCACGGTTGGAATCGAAATGTGCGACGCAACAGCCTTAAATTTGTGCGAAAACTTCACGACAGAACGTTAACTTGATACAATTAAGATACTCTACAAGTTTAACAGTTGTCAAAGCTAGCCTTTTGCAAACTCATATGTTTTTACATATTGCTCGGCAAAGCTTGCAGATTAATCTTACTTGCTTAATCTTAATTGAGGATACACGTGCTATAGTTTAAGACGTCATACGTATCAAACCAATCAGAATAGAATATTCTTACCTTGCCAGCCAGCTGCAGTTACCCTTTTTAGAACGAAGCGAAAACAGTGAAATAAAGTGTTCAAATATAAATTACCCTTCTCGGATAAATAACCTTCGCAGGAGACTGCCTATATATTTCCCGCATGCTGCCTAAATTTTTTTATATTTATTTTATTAAACGCTTAAAAAAAGTTTGGCGCTGGGAAATAGAACGTTTTTGATCGTTTTTTAAAATTATTTTCTTTCGTTCGTCTTATAAGAACCTTATTCACTGAATACTGAAAAATTTTTCTATGTGTGTTATAGCTAAAGAAAATGTACCTGCTACAACAGATCGAGGCATCTGGCATGTATGCAACGTTAACCGGGCTTGGTTAAAACAAGCGTCGACAGCGGTATGGTCGCGGCATCAGTCTCCCACTGTGTTGACTGTTTTTTTGGGAAGAGGAATTTGCATTTTATTGGACACATTAGCAAGTAATTTTAAGACATCTTGCCATTTTGTTAACCTGAATTTCCAGTTGGAAGAAGTCATATGGAAATGAATGACGGTCACTGGCGTGCTAAACACAAGCAGCAAATTCTAACGCCCATGCGAAATATGAATTTTGTTCTCTTCCGTTGCCCATCAAAGCATATTTTAATCATGGGAAAATCTTCCCCCCCCCCCAAACAAATTTCTCTTCCAAGACATGTCAGAAAGGAGGGCTTAATTTAAATATGAAGCGAAGAACATCGCCCTTCTTGTTATGCAGGAACCTAGGGCCTTTTTCCGTCCGAGTCATATGGCTGTAAATTTAGATAGCTAATTAAAAGTAATCCGGTAAAAAAAAGTGACTAGTTATCCGAACTGCAGCTTTGGATTGTCGTCATAATTTTTACAAGATTTCACAAATGGACTTACAATGCAAACAGAAATGCTGAGCGTTGTAGGTCAATTAAGGTTTCTAGGAAACTGCCCACCACCCCACCCCTAACTCAACGTTAACATTTGCGTCTCACTTGGGGCAAAATGTTGGGTTAAGGGAGGGGTAGGTGGGCAGTTTCACAGAAACCTAAATTGACTCAGCGTTCTCAAACAAAAAGCAAGGCTCGCTTCATGTAAGGTTATCCAAGACAGTCGATCTTGGATTCTGTATTCAACGCTTTGGATTCCTCATTCCAGATTCCTGATTTTTGTCAGTGGAACTTGAATTCCAGATTCCAATCGTTAGCAAGACTCTAAATTGACCGGATTCCTTGAGTTGTATTCTGGATTCCAAAGCCCGGGATTCCGGAATCCATAAGAAAAGATTTTCAGGACTCCAGAATCCGGGTCATCCTCAAATGAGGCGAGAAGGCCGTTCCCTTTGAAATTTCAGGTCTCTGAAAGATAGGTGTTCATTTTTTCTATAATAACCCAACTTATACTCAGTTTGATTCTTTGCGAAAAGATGTAGCTCGTAGAATAAATAATAAATTGCAAGCTTTGAGAAATTTATATGCAAATTAAAGATTCATAAGTTTTGCTGGTGGCCGTTCTCATTTGGCAGCCATAGATACGTAATTACCGCCGAATATATGTTGTGGGAAAATAGCCTAATAACAGGTCCAAGGAACAGTTCAAAGTATATTTTCTCCAAACTGTGTAAGCTATTTCTTTCATTGGCAATCGTACATATTTTCTGGTATCTTTATGAAAGGTACATCCAAAGACTTATTAAATGTAAATTTTTTTGGAAAAAAAGGGCAGAAACTTAGAGTTTTCCTGTCCAAGAAAATTTGTGAAATTCTTCGAAGATAACTTTCAGACATGATTATTCCAGTTTTAAATATGGATGTCACTCCAGCTGTACAACTGATGATTGTTATTTCGTACATTGCACTTGTTTATGGGCTCTCTGTTGAAATAATTGGGTACCATCCATTTGGCCGAACGATAAAACCAAAAGTTGTTAATGTCAAAATTAAGAATCCTGCGACAGAGAGTGCAGCAAAACAAAGGAAGACAATTTCTCGGGAAGGTAGGTTTCTGAACATTAAAAATGTTCGTGAATATTTTGAAGAAAAAAGGAAATAAGAGAGGCAGTATCAAAAGGGATCCTTACCGAGCTTACCGTTGCTTATTGCAGACAACCATTGGTTAAAATGAAGGGAAGCGAATCTCTTTTTACACGAAATTTTACACGAAATGGAGAATGAATTGCTCACTAACGTTTCTCGATTTTCTGATGTTTGCTATTTCCTTAGATATTACGTGCAAAGTGCTGAAATTGTACCCTGACTTGCTCACGTTATCCATCTCTTTCTGAGTAATTTAAAAACTTAATTTGTATACAGTGTTTACGGCGGCACCCTCTGCTGGTTTTAAACTTTGCCACTACTTACTTATTTAAGCCGGGAATGCTGTGGAACCTCTATTAAGCGGACACCTTCGGGACCTTCCCGTTATAAAAATTGTGCAATGTTTGTTAATGATTAACATTCAACAGTTACTCCGGCCCGTTCCATGTTGTTAGGGACGGACCATTAGAAAACTTATGGGGGGGGGGGGGGGGGGGGCGGGCGAAGTACAAAAAAAATATTCGCGCAAGGGAAAATTAAATGAAAAAAAATTCATGCACGCCAATTAACCCTAAAAAATATTCATGCAATGGCCTAAATAAAATTCATGCAAAGAATTTGATAACGAAAAAAAATTCTTGCAGCTCGAAAATTCCCCTCCCCCCCCATAACTTTTCTAATGGTCCGTCCCTTAAGGAAGCGAAGGAAGTTGTGCTGTACTTTGTGCAAGACTTTTAGGTGAACTTTTGACAGCTAAACGTATTGATTTATCTTTATTAATCGACTACAGTACGTATTTCAAGGAGGTAATCAAATACTACTGTTGTCAATTCAGTCCGGTGTCTGCTTAATAAAGGTTTTTAACAATAGAAGTTAGCCAAATACAATTTATTTTAGTGTCCGCGCCCGCTTATAAAGGAAAATATAAGACGTTAATTTCGGGACCCAGCAGCTTAGTGTCCGCTTAGTAGAGGGTGTCCGCTTAATTGGGGGTCTGCTTAATAGAGGTTTCACTGTGAAATAGTTTCTTACGACCTGATTGAGCATTGCATCTCTTATCTCTTAGGTATTGTCCAGTCCTCGCTAATACAAGCAAAAATGTAAACAATGACGTCAGGAAAAAGCTTAATGTAGCATTAGAAGCCGACATTTTGGTTTTCCCGCGAAACGAAGTCGGAGGAACGAGAGCAGAAATTCTAAAATGATAACGTGTCGATACCCAGATATGCATGGATATTGCTGGTGACTGTGATTGGCCGTATCGCGAGGAAAATGTGCCTCAACTGCAATTCAATCAAAAGGGCTACCCAAATCTGGGTAGTGACACGTCATCAGTATGGAATTTCTGGGCTCATTTCTCAGACGTCATTTCGCGGGGAAACCAGTGATAGCGTCGCTAACTGTAGGCTCTTTTCCCATATGTCACGATAGTTAGACTAATACCTCTATATATAAGGCACGCTAGTCCGCTGATTACCATGGATCAGCTTTATCATTTAACTTAACTGTACTAGAGACAATTTTTCGATTTGTCTTTTCGTAGGTTGCGATTCCTCATCCTCAGAAAGTTCAACAGAAGACATAGCAGGGAAGGCAAAAGAACATTCTCACTGACCTCCGCCTTCTATAATAGCATAAACAACTTAAGTTAGCTCTTTTTATTTTTGTGATATTTACTAAACTTCAATGCATCGACTTCAGAGTGCTTCTCCGTTTTTTTCTTCTAATGAGAACATTAAATACGAAGAAGCAATAATATCACTTGAACGAACAATCTCTTTTGTAACATCTGTAAACCTGAAGAACGCTGTTATGGTCAGCCGAAGTATTGTTATGAAAGAGCAATACACGTTGCTATGATCAGCTTTGTAGTAGTCTTTGGCATAGTCTTCTCGTTTTGTGAATCTTTTTTTGTAAGGTAAATTATTTCTACTCGTCACTTTACTCATTGAAGTAAGATCTGCAGTAAATAAACAAAAAATTTTCTTTGCACTGTAACTATTATAATGAAATGAAAAGCTATGAAAACCGAAAGGAAAGGAGAATTCGAGGGAAGGACAATGTTGAACCAAAAAAATATACAAAGTATACACTGTACACTGTATGCATTAGCGATGAAAGGGTTGCTTAATCCTGCCATAACGGATAATTTGAATAAAACGAGGATTCATTAATTCACAGAATAGAAAAACGTATTATACTCAAGCTTTCGATTCCATCGCAGAATCTTAATCAAGTGATGGAGATGGAAGGCAGATCGCGGGGAGCTCGTAACCAGCGCCCCTGTTCAATAATGTTGGAGCCCGACAAATTATTTCCATGGCCTGCTGACTATTCTCTTGAACAGATCCTCCTCAGTTTTTCTATCCTGTGAATTGAGTACACTGTATGTGTTTGAGGCAAAAGACAAGCTGGTCGAGCCCTTCTGCAAACGTGGCTGGCTGCTTTGCGACTACAGTTGACCCCGGGGACTCCTGGGAAAGAAATTGCTGTACACATTGGGTGTGTTTTGTATTCATACCTTTAATTTCCAATTTCTTAGTTTAAACTTTACATCGCTAACAATCCATTGTACGAATAAAATTCACGAAATAAGATAAAAGAAACCACCTAACAAGAAATTCACTCGATTTGTTAAGTTAAATTAACTATACTACACCCATTTGGTTTGGGGGTTTTAAACTTAAGAAAATACCTTTAATGTCTCGTGTGATTTCGTGGTTGAGCTCAAAAAAATACTGAAAATCAGCCAGTGACATAGCTAAATTGAAATACTGCAATTGCAAAAAGGAAGAATATTTTTCTACGTAACATTCCAAGGCAACCGAAAATTGGACTGTTAAGTGTAAATATCGAAATCAAAAACAAAAGTGTCCTTTTCTCATTTTTTTCAGTGGCCTGCTGATCAGTATTAACAACTCCATTTTTCTTGAGCAAAGGGTACAGGATTGACTCGAACCTGAGCTCTTATTTGAGGTGGAGGAGTTTCAAAAAGGCTTTTCTGAAATGCGGAAGACGCCAAGCGTACAAATAGGGGTTGACGGCAGAATTTAAGCAAACAAGTAATGCCTGAATATCTCTTAACCAATGTACCAGCAGACAATTACAGCTTAAACAGAAATTAAGCAAGTAAATTATCACACAGGCAGGTAAAAAGGAAGCAAGAAAAGCAATAAGAACACTCGATAACGCTCTGGCTACTTTTCTTTCTTTCTTTATGTTCCTTATCTTCTTCGCGGATTCTCGTTTTTCAGAGATTGTGCTTTCAACAGTTCTCCGATCTCGCAAATAATTTGAGCGCTTACGCAAGTGTCTGAGAATACTTCTGTGAGTAAACAGAAGAATAAAAAAAGTGCTTAAAACAGCAGTGTTTGCAAAAATGAAAGAGTACAAAAAGAAACCGAGTTTGAAGTATAAAAGAGAAAAGCCCAGCGCCGCAACCCAAATGAACACCGAAGTTACAATGGCGCGTTTAGACGTAATCTTCGTCTTGTATTTGACTGGCGATGTTACCAAGACATACCGGTCCGCCGCTAGTGCTGCCAGCGTTAAGACTGATGCCGTACCCAGAGTGAAATAAAGCATATGGAGCATCTGAAAGGCCCATAAGAGATCACCTTTATTTAGCGTGCCACGTGCTTCTCTAATGTGGACAGTTATCATGGTGGGGTCAAATAATAATCCCACAAGTAAATCTGTCCCGGATAAGCTCAGCAAATAGTAATGGAAAGGCGTTTTCATTTTTCTAAATGGATCCCGTACAATGGCTAAACAAACGAGGACGTTTCCAATAACAGTTGCAAGGCAGAAAACAGTTGCAAGTGAAGCGGTAAAATACGAAATTTCTGTGTGCGAATGGGTGCTCTCACAATGTTTTACATAAGATAGCCCCATTGCATCGGAAAAAAATAGTCCAAAAATTGTTGGACGTTGAATTATTTGTTTCCTTTAGAGGATATATCTACCAAATTACAAACAAAGAATTTAACATAACTAATTTACATGTTTGTAAATGGATTCGAGTTAACAACTACATAGGTTTTATCAAACCTTAGTTGTTTATCTGCATCAAAGTTTCCTCCGTGAGTTTTTTGTTATGGCTTGCTCAGGAAACGTCTGAGATCTCGGAGCTTCCAAAGTGAACTTTTTCCAGCTTCTGTGACTAATGTTAAAAGCTACGCCTCACAACTGGCGAAATCAAGTACCTTGCCGCCGGTTTTTGTGTCCAAGAATTGTTTCCCTGACGATGGCTAATGTAAAAAGTCTGTTGTGACTTCAATTCGTTGATGCTTACCAGAAGATAGCCAGAAGTTAGCCGAAGGGGGCGCATTCACGACCTCGGACGCTGAGACCTGCCAGAGAAGCAACTACAAATGGCTTCTTATAACTCCAATTTCTTTCTGAAAGCTGCCTTTGTAGCTGGTTGTTACTGTATAAACGTTAAACGTCCCAACTGCGAGGAAAAAAATGACAAAGTAACGATCACCCCAGTCAATTTTTTCATTTTAGTTTGAGAAAACACATGTCAATGAGTCATTCCTTCTCTCCTTTGTAAAAGTTGCACCTGCGCGCAAGGTTATTTGGGATAACAAAGAAATTATGAACGATTTTTAGAAAAATGATCAGTGTTTCAGACGCAATGACTAAACTTTGACAGGTACAAGGTGAATTAGTTTAATAGGGGCTTCCCTTGCCTTTGTTAATTTGGAAAGACAACCTTAAATAGCTTCAGTACATTTGTTAAAGAAACAGGAACGATATATTTAAGAAATATCCTGCTGTTCAGCTGTAAGTCAAAAGATAGTGTCATTATTGTGATCAGTAAATACATTTGTTTTTAACCTCAAATGTTTTTTTATTTTAAACCCTTATTGATATTCGCCGCTCACTTGTTTAGAAGACATTCATTCATATTTAGAGTGTAAGGGGCCTTATATTAGTCAAAAGCATCTTTTTTACTGATTTTGTTTCAAATTTAACACTACACACGTTTGTCGAGATGGGTTTACCATATAATGGAAAAACCCAATAATTTTCGAAAAAACTATATATTCACATCCAAAATCCAACAACCTTCTGCAAAGTCATTTTACACATAATTGTCATCAAATGCACATTGAGCACAATCCTTTCCGAAGTATATATCTTTCGGTGGCGTTAACTGTGAGCATTAGGACCAACTCTTTCGAAGAGAAGTGTCATTCAGTATATAGGCACCACGGAGATGAATGCTCTGTTCTAATGCTTATAAATAGCTAGTACCTTTCTTAATCAAAAGCATTTTTAACCAACAAACGTTAACTCTACCCTACGAGCAGAGCTTTCTCACTTGCATGACTTTTAGTAGCCTGAGTTTCAGACGATTACTTCGTCGAGTCGTTTTTACTCCCTCAGTAATAGTATAGGGAGCTAAAGCAACTACGACGACGAGCACAACGACGACTTCAAAAAAACAACAGGTTTTACTTTAAAATGATCAAATCAACAGCTCTGCACGTGCATCACGTTTTTTAGTACATTTTTTGACCTCCACTGCACGACTACGACGTGAAGCTTCCTAATTTGACGTTTTATAGAGGACGAGGACATACCGACGACGAATTTTTCTTCCTCTTTTTGAACCTGAATAAAATCCTTTAAGAATTCAACTCTGGGGAAAGTCGCCAGTATTTGGCATATTGAGGGGGTCCAAATAGAAGCGATTTAGTAAGTTTGAAAGAGCGCAAATTCATTTTTTTACCGACGGTTTCACTGCCTTGCTTAAGGTCCCAGTAGTAACTAGTCTGAATCGACCGAGGGAGTAAAAACGACTCGAAGTAAACGTCTAAAATTCAGGCTAGGCTTTTAGAGTTTCTGCGAACGACTTCGTAAACGCTGAAAGCCATGCAAGAGAGGAACCTTAATTGCTCGCAGGGTAAACAAACCCCAATTCTAACTTGTTAAGTAGGTTTGTTCTTTAATATTCAGCCTTAGTAAGAAATTTAAAAGCAAAGAATTTGGGTATACTGAGCTAACATTAAAAGCAAGAAGTCACACCCTGTTTGGCAATAAAATTATCGCACTCTATGGATAGATAGCTGTCGCACTTTTCAATAATAGGTTGAGTCACAATTTTATTTAAGTAAGCTGTCGCGCGAGTCGGTTAAAAACAGCTCCACGAGTCATTACTAACTGTATATTTAATAACATCAATTACTTTAAAATGCAAAAATTGAGGCGAGGGTCGAAAGAGGAGCACGGATGTTAAAAATTAAGAATGGCAAATTTATTATAAAGTTCAGGAATAGTCATGAATAGTTAGTATAGTAAAATGGTATTAAGACACAGGTTAGAATATAGTGCTCGCTGCTCTTTTATTGGGCTAATGTAAAGTTAAAAGGCAAAACTACTGCTCAAACCGTGTACAATAATGAACCCTGCTCAACGTCAGAGCAGAACAAAAATCAACAAGCTAAGTATAATTGTCAAAAACTAAACGGAAGACAACTGACGTCAGAGACTGATGATCTAAAGCAACGCCGATTTGCATGCAGTTGAGGAAATTACCGAGCATGCAGCTAAAATTACCGATTTGCATGCCGTTGAGAAAATTACCGAAAATACCGTAAACTGCAAAAGAAATTCATGCGTAAAAATGTTATAATCAACATGTTATTCAAATTTGCAAAAAAAGAAATCTTTCACGTCTTAAGCCGTCAGCTAATTCTCTAAGTTTAAAGTGAAGAAAGAATTTTAGAATTTTTAGTCGGTTAATTTGTGGCCACCAAAAGCTGGAAACAGTGTATTTTAGCGGTTGAATTCGATACCGGAATATTATCCTCACACAATTCCAAACCTTTGCATCCCCACGTATTATTTGGGCTGCCATTTTTTTAAGGTTCTTGGTTGCTCTAAAGTTCGGTTAACATTTTTGAAATTTACGTGCTTAACATTTATACGTTCATATATTTTTTTTACGAAAATGACTCCAAATCATTCTGAAGTAACGCATGCTTTAGTTCACAGTTTTCCACGCCAAAATGAAGTTAGTTTGGCTGGACCTATTGAGCTACAAAAATCGTTGCAGTTTACGTTTTGAATGCTTTTTTCGTTTCAAATTTATTTTAGAATATTCTCGCGCAAATTTTGCTATCAGAATATCTTGTACCAGTCCAGCAAACACGTACTTAAATATGAATCCTTACCTCAGCTTCGTTCAAGGAGTGTATCTTCTACTAAAGCAGATTGTTCTTTGATATCAGCCAGAACAGCCAGAACACACCGCCACTCTGTGGCTGTGTGGATCGCTTATCTGTTCTAATAGGTTGCTTCCCGTAATTACCTTGCTTTATGGAGGCAGGTCAAATTTCAGGGGCACCCAACCTCAATTTTCGGGAAACATCTGTTCGGAAGACGATTTGAGATCTAGAATTTTCGGAACATTTGTTGTAACATTTCTTGCTTGCCTGCCTCTCCTAGGATTTTCGAACATCTAAAACATGGAATAATTGTCTATTTTTAGCGGATTTTTACCCTAAAAAGGTCACCTAGAATTTTCGAGAGCCTTTTTTCTGGCTGAAATTTTCGAAAAGTTAAGATTTGATCCCTATATTTTTCTGATCACTAGACTTTCAGCTAGGAAATCCGAACAGATAAAATATTTTTAGGGGATAAAAATATGCCTTTATCTACGGTTTGAATAGTAAGATGCGTTTAACAATGCTATGTTTAAGTGGTTTTGAACTATATCCTCGTTGGGTGCCCCTGAAATTTAGCCCATGACTGTCTTCATACTCGAGGTGATAGATATTCTTCGGTAATAAACTGGAGCCTAACTGCCGATTCTGCTCTTTGATTATGAAGCGGTAGCCCGTCTCATTTTTATCTCTTTTAACTTGTCAGCTCAGAAAGACAGACAATTATTTTGACGACGACACCGCTATGTAAACTCAAGGTGACTCTTAGAGTGGCATCTTTTAGAATTCAACAAGTTTTGAACCGCGCTCTCCGGCCAGGTGGGTCTCCGCATAGGGCACCCCGCTCTTATTTGTAAATTGCAAATGGAAATTAAATAAGAGATAAAATCTTACCTGTTTTGTTCTATCCTTGAATCTGCTGTGGTGTGAAGTGAAGTGGAAGTTGTTTTACGATGCAAAAACTATGTTCAAGTCATCACGCCTTAACCGCTCTCATTTCACAGTTGGTGTCACGCGCCGGTTGTTATTATCGTGTCGAGTTTCATCGTTGGTTATTAATTTAATAACAATTCGAGAGAGAGTTTTTAAGGAACGGACCATTAAAAAAAAACTTATGGGGGGAAGGGGGGGGGGGGGGGGGGGGGTGAAGTACAAAAAAAATATTCGCACAAGGGAAAATTAAATGAAAAAAATTCTTGCACGCCAATTAATCCTAAAAAAATATTCATGCTATGGCCTAAAAAAACTTCATACAAGGAATTTGATAACGAAAAAAATTTCCCGCGGCTCTAAAATTCCTCCCCCCCGCCCCATAACTTTTCTAATGGTCCGTCCCTAAAACTTAAATTAATTGTTCATAAATTGATAACCAACGATGAAACGCGAGACGATAATAACAACCGGCGCACGACCACATAAAGCATTGTGAAATCAACAACGGTTAAAGCGTCGACTTGAACATAGTTTTCGAGTCCTAAAACAACTTCCAATTTACTTTGCACCACAGCAGATTCAAGAATAGAACAAGAGAGGTAAGATTTTATCCCTTATTTAATTTCCATTTGCAGTTGACAAATAAGAGCGTGGGTGCCCTATGGTCTCCGCAAAGAATTGAATTACAACTTTACCTCAAATTTCAAGTGGATGCCTCAGGGCCAGTCATTGTCAGCTGCCATGTGCGTGCCCTTCCCGGATAGTCATTTTGAATATGGGATATAAGGTCTAGAGGTAAAGGTGCGTGAGCGAGGAAAAGAAGCGAAGCGGACGAAGAAAGCCAGTCAAGGGGGAAATTGGGTAGAAGGCGGAAAGCTGAGGAAGTAAGGTTTCCAGTTCTCCCCCGGCCATTTGGCTCTCTCCAGTCCTGCCGAACCTCGACTCGACTGAGTGAAAAAGGAGTTGCGATTTTTTTTTATTCTCATGAGAACATTAGATACGAAGAAGCAATAATATCACTTGAACGAACAATCTCTTTTGTAACATTTGTAAACCTGAAAATCTAAGAACGCTGGTATGGCCAGCCGAAATATTGTTACCAAAAAAGCAATGCACGTTGTTATAATCAGCTTTGCAGTAGTTTTTCGCATAGACTTCTCGCTTCTGGAATCGTTTTTGTAACGTAAATGATTTTAACTCGTCTCTTTAGAAACGAGAAGTAGACTGAGCCGAGTAAACTTTCGCAAAGTCTTCTGGGATTGTTCCTAACTGAGGCTAAGGAAAACAAACTGGTCCATAACTGACCGGCGCGTCCCCAGTAACGTTCACAAAAACTAATTGCGAGACACATTTCGGCTCCAATTCCTTTCTTATCAATCAAATTGGCGCACTGAAATGTAAACTGACGCTAAACGTTTTGCTCCTGCCACGTCTACTAATTGAAGTAAGATCGGCAGTAAATAAACATAAAATTTTCTTTGCACGGTAGCTATTATAATGATATGAAAACAAAAGGAAAGGAGAATTCGGGACAAGGACAACGTTGAACAACAAAATATACAAAGTATACACTGTACACTGTATGTATTAGCGATGAAAGAGTTGCTTAATCCTGTCATAATAATATTTTGAATAAAACCAAGATGCATCAATTCACAGAATAGAAAAACGAATTATACTCAAGCTTTCGATTCCATCGCAGAATCTTAATCAAGTGATGGAGATGGAAGGCAGATCGCGGGGAGCTCGTAACCAGCGCCCCTGTTCAATAATGTTGGAGCCCGACAAAGTTATTTCCATGGCCTGCTGACTATTCTCTTGAACAGATCCTCCTCAGTTTTCCTATCCTGTGAATTGAATACGCTGCATGTGTTTGAGGCAAAAGGTAAGCTGGTCGAGCCCTTCTGGAAACGTGGCTGGCTTCTTTGCAACTACAGTTGACCCTGGGGACTCCTGGGAAAGAAATTGCTGTACACATTGGCTGTGTTTGGTATTCATACCTTTAATTTCCAATTTCTTAGTATAAACTTTACATCGCTACCAATTTATTTGTACGAATAAAATTCACGAAATAGGATAAAAGAAACCACCTAACAAGAGATTAACTCGATTTGTTAAGTTAAATTAACTATACTACACCCATTTGGCTTGGGGGTTTTAAACTTAAGAAAATACCTTTAATGTCTCGTGTGATTTCGTGGTTGAGCTCAAAAAAATACTGAAAAAAGTGCTACTTAAAATCAGCCAGTGACATACCTAAACTGAAATACTGCAATTGCAAAAAGGAAGAATATTTTTCTCCATAACATTCCCTGAAGGCAACCAAAAATAAGTGGACAGTTAAGTGTAAATATCGAAATCAAAAACAAAAGTGTTGTTTTCTCATTTTTCTCAGTGGTATGCTGATCAGTATTGACAACTCGATTTTTCTTGAGTAAAGATAAAGGGTTGACTCGACCCTGAGCCCCTATTTGAGGTGGAGGAGTTTCAAAAAGGCTTTCCTGAATTGTGGAAAACGCCAGGCGTACAAATAGGGGTTGACGGCAGAATTTAAGCAAACAAATAATGCATGAATATCTCTTAACCAATGTACCAGCAGACAATTACAGCTTAAACAGAAATTAAGCAAGTAAGTTATTCCACAGGCAGGTACAAAGGATACAAGAAAAGTAAGAAGAAGTATCGATAACGCTTTGGCTACTTTTCTTTCTTTCTTTGTGTTCTTTATCTTCTTTGCGGATTTTTGTTTTTCAGGGATCGTGTTTTCAACAGCTCTCCGATCTTGCCAATAATTCGAGCGATTACGCAAGTGTCTGAGAATACTTCTGTGAGTAAACAGAAGAATAAAAAAAGTGCTTAAAACAGCAGTGTTGGCAAAAATGAAAGAGTACAAAACGAAACCGAGTTTGAAGTATAAAAGAGAAAAGCCCAGCGCCGCAACCCAAATGACCACCGAAGTTACAATGGTGCGTTTAGACGTGATCTTCGTCTTGTATTTGATTGGCGATTTTACCGAGACATACCGGTCCGCTGTAAGTGCTGCCAGCGTTAAGACTGATGCCGTACTCAGAATGAAATAAAGCATATGGAGCATCTGAAAGTCCCATGAGAGATCACCTTTATTTAGCGTGCCACGTGCTTCTCTAATGTGGACCAATATCATGGTGGGGTCTAATAATAATCACACAAGTAAATCTGTCCCCGATAAGCTCAGCAAATAGTAATGGAAAGGCGTTTTCATATTTCTAAATGGATCCCGTACAATGGCTAAACAAACGAGGGCGTTTCCAATAACAGTTGCAAGGCAGAAAACGGTTGCAATTGAAGCGGTAAAATACGAAATTTCTGTGTGCGAATGGGTCTTCTCACAATGTTTCGCATAAGATAACCCCATTGCATCGGAAAAAAAAGTTCAAAAATTGTTGGACGTTGAATTATTTGTTTCCTTTAGAGGATATATCTACCAAATTACAAACAAAGAATTTAACATAACTAATTTACATGTTCTCAAATGGATTCGTGTTAACCACTACATAGGCTTTATTAAATCTTAGTTGTCTATCTGCATCAAAGTTTCTTCCGTGACCTTTTTGTTATGGCTTGCTTAGGAAACGTCTGAGATCTCGGAGCATCCAAAGTGAACTTTTTCCAGCTTCTGTGACCAATGTTAAAAGCTGCGCCTTATAACTGGCGAAATCAAGTACTTTGCCGCCGGTTCTTGTCCAAGAATTCTTTTCCTGACGATGACTAATGTAAAAAGTATGTCGAGACTTCAATTCGTTGATGCTTACTAGAAGATAGCCAGAAGATAGCAGAACTGGGGGCGCTATCGACCTTGGATGCTGAGGCCTGTCAGAGAATCAACTACAAATAACCTCTTTTAACTCCAATACCTTCCTGAAAGTTGCATTTATAGCTGGTTGTTACTGTATGTATAAACGTTAAACGTCCGAACTGCGAAAAAAAAGACAAATTAACGATCACCCCAGTCAATTTTTTCATATTAGTTTGTGAAAACACAATGAGTCATTCCTTCTCTCCTTTGCACAAGTAGCACCTGCGTGCAAGGTTAGGACAACAAAGAAACAGTGAAAGATTTTTAGCAAAATAAACAGGAACAATATATTTAAGAAATATCCTGCTGTTCAGCTGTAAGTCAAAAGATAGTGTCATTGTGATCAGTAAAATACATTTGTTTTTAACCTCAAATGTTTTTTGTTTTAAACTATTATTCGCTGCTCATATGTTTAGAAGACACTCATTCATATTTAGAGTGTAAGGGGCCTTATATTAGTCAAAAGCGCCTTTTT